>CM077665.1:475082030-475682030 GCA_039707655.1 Elymus sibiricus
TACCATCTGTTGTGGTGCCCCGCCTGATTACCACTGTAGCCAGACGGTCGCCACGCATACCAGCCCAGGAAATCACTCTGGCATGCGCGTTTACAACAAGTATCATGAACACATGCATTTCTATTAATGGATATATAAGTCTTACAAGATATATTACAAGAGTGATGTTAGCCGAAAAGCCCTATCTAAGGCAGCATGGTCTTGGTGCGGCTCCAATCCACCGGGATCTGACTGGGTTACTCTCTTAGCCCGCGAACGCTCCGGCTCCTCGACGACTGACGACGGATCCTTATGTGAACCTGGCCATGTAAAGGCCGCTGAGTACTTTTGAATGTACTCGCAAGCAAACCAAACTAACATATACACCAAGCAAAGCAATCCATGGCATTCAAGCATGCATTTGTTATTAGAGCAATATTAATCATCATGGCATAGCATACCTATCTAGCAATATTAATTATCATGTTGTAACAGGATTATCCAGTGTGATACTACTATAGTAAAGTAAAGTGTGGCAAGTAAATAATCCATACTCCGAACATTCTCAGGATCCAATCCAAACCTTAACCAGATCCAACTTACTTTCTTCCGGGTTTCCTTACAACCCTCAGAACATCCATGATCCACTGAGTACTTCAGGGCATAAGACAAGTTCTTCCATCATTATTATCATTGTTACGTTGACCACCTAGCGAGGCCTGGACGGACTGTCCAATACCGTGGACGCGGCTATTCGAATAGATTCTTACACTCTGCAGAGGTTGCGCACTTTACCCACACCATGGAGCACCTGGCCTCGTGATCCCATTCGGGTGGACCAGCGTTGCTCCAACGAAACCCGCCTGACCCGTGACTCTCCCATCGTACCACCGGCAATCATCCTCCCCCGGAGTCAAGCCCTGGGTGGCCCCTGTGTCACCTCGTGACACCTGCCACCGTCGTGGCCAAACTAAACTGTCCCAAACGGGGGCCGCGCGCAAACAAACAACTGGGCTCATAGGGTTATCGCCGCCTACCTGATCAGGGTAGCGCGCACGCATAACCCTCCCTGTCTGGTGGTACCGGTGAAAGAGCACGCGATCAGACCAAGTCAAGGCCATCCCATACCGGCAAATGTGGTTGCACGGATAAGCCCGGACATGTGACTCTAGATCAACCGGCTAAGTTTAGCTTTAGCCATCATTTAGCAAGCATGGTTATCTATCACAACAAGTTGTGGTGGCAGCAACTACGCATCTAAGCAAATTACTTTGAATTATCACATAGCAAACTAATGCAAGTAATGTAAGCAGTAAGTGCAATCTAACAGAAGCTTAATTATTTCTATCACATGCATAATCATTAATTAAACACGCAAGAATAACACAGAGCAATGCTTTAGGGCATATATCAGATGGTCGGCTTGCCTAGGGGGGTGATGGATACTTCGGGAAGAAGTGCGGAGAGTCTGCGGAAAGGATCGCCGGAAACCGTTCTCTCTCGAAGGGGCTATTTAGAGGCAAGGGCAAAATGGTCATTTTAAGAATGTGTAAACATTATGAAATTGACCTCATCAGAACGGGCTCGACGCACTGAAGACGTGGGCGTTGGATTCACCTGAATCGGAGTTAAGGTTAAAAAGTTAGGGCCGTTCGTTCATTAGGCAGAAAAACAAATAAAAACTGAGCTTTTCTGCTACTAACGGGTGAACGTCCGCTATTTAACTCTTTCGGCCGGCGGCTGAGATTTGAAAGCGCACTTTGGCTGAATAGGCTTTCACAGTGGAAGAAACGTATTTTTACCAGACGCAGCTCGGGAGTACGCGTTCCCAAGAGGAAGACGTATTACTGAGAATACGCTTCCACTTAAAAATGAGCGGGCCCGGGGCCAACACTTTTGTCTGTCTGACGGGCGGGCCCCGCGGGCGTTGACTCCCTCCTCCTTGTCCCTTCTTCCACCTCGCGACTGGGGCAGAGAAGAGGCGCGCGCCGGCGACGACTCCCGGCGGCACATGCCACCTCTGGCAGAGGTCCGGCCACCGGCGCGACCAGGGCAACGAGCCGCGTCCATCCAGGTAGGAGGCGGTCTTCGAGGAGGGCGGCTGCGAGCTCATCTTCAGCCGCAGCGGGCGGCCACTACAGGCGATGGGCAGCTCGGGCTACGGCGATGGATGGGTAGGAAGGAGCTTGGGCAGGGCTTCGCCGTGGCTGCGGGGGTCCTCTAGTGGGAAAGGAGGGGAGGGGGCGCTCCGACTCACTCGAATTTGAGCAGAGGCCGTCGGCGGCAATGGCGGCCGTGGGTGGCGAGGAGAGGTCCTTGGGATGGAATGAGACGCCGGGGAGGTAGCTGGGAGGGAGAGGAGGAGGCCGTGGGTGCTGGTGGTGCTCGGGGAGGGCTCGGGCCGTGGCTTTTATAGCCGGCCGAGCGGGTGGATAGGGACGGCCGTCGTGGCGTTCCTATCGTCGCCCTGGAGCTCCGGTGACACGCGGAGGAAGGAGGCGATGTCAGCAAGGGCTCTGGGAGGGTGAAGAAGTCAGCAGCAGCTTCAGGAGGACTCGGAGCGGAAGAAGACAGAGGAAGACGACGATGACGCGGTCACGGGCGGGACAGTACGGTGGTGGAGCTCATCGCGGCGCGGCGAGGAAGAATCTGGATGGGGAGAGGGTTCCAGAGGGACGACGTGGATGCCGCGGAGCCGCTAGACATGCTCAAACGAGCGAAGGCTGGCCGAAGTTGGCTACCCGACGAGGGCAGTACCCAGTGCGCCGTTTCTGCACGGCCGTGGCGTGGTCACCACGTGCACTACAAGCTCTGGCACTCTCCTGCCAGTCCAAACGTGTCCAACAGCTCCCTCACTGCTCAAATAGAGGATCTATGTGAATGGAATCATCTGGGAGGCTCTGAGGTGAGGGAAACTTGCTGAAGAAGTTTCTGACAGCAAGGTGTTTTCAGTGGGGTGGGGGAGATTCAGCTGGGGATAGATGCTGAGCTTTGCCTTGCTGTGATCTTACACTAAGATGAATATTGTGGCCAAGTTTCAGACCAAATAGAGAATTGCAGCAAGCACTTGCTATACAAACCACCATACTGGACAGAAATGCAAACCTTGATGTGGCACTCACATACTAGCTAGCATTGAGCTAAAATTTGGAGGAGGTGAGTGGTTTGAACATATGAAGCCACTGTAGAAGTTTCATACCAATTGAATACACCGAAATGGTACTTCCTTCCGAGAGCTTCCAAATGGACAAAAACTTGGGAAAATTGCTGTGGATGGATGAATAGAGAGATTGAGCTGGTTTTAGGTTTCCATGAGTGATTTATCCATGTTAATCACCATGAAAAAATTCAGCTCAAATAGATTAAGGGTTCAAGCACTTCCTTTGCAATTTGCCCAACTGGACAGAATTTGCAAATTGATGTTGTGCTCAAACTTTGAACTATGGAACTTGGGTTCTTGATGGAAATGGTGAAGATATGGATAGGAGAAGCTCCACAAATTTTTTGGGATTTTTCCTGGCTACCAAAATGGTAGTTCCTTTAGAAAGGGCCCAAAATGCAATATTGGCATTAAATAGGAAAATGCAATTTCTCTTATTTAATTATGGCCAATATTTTTATGGAAGCTCAATATGATCACAAAGAATACCCCCACAAGTTTTCATGAACTTTGGAGATGGATAGATATTTTCCTGGATTTAATTCCCTTAATTGGCAGAAAAAGGAATTAATTATAAATGAAAAATATTGCAAATGACTTGGCAATATT
Source organism: Elymus sibiricus (assembly GCA_039707655.1). Lineage (NCBI taxonomy): Eukaryota > Viridiplantae > Streptophyta > Magnoliopsida > Poales > Poaceae > Elymus > Elymus sibiricus. The sequence continues at coordinate 475,085,779 of CM077665.1, forward strand.
TTTGCATACCCAGGGTTTATAGATAAAGGATGATCACTGGGAAAAGTTTGGGAGGCAGAAGCTCAAAGGAAATTGGGGTTACTTTGTAACTAGAAGGATTAGGGTTTCCCTTCCGGCAATTCGGAAGGTAGGGTTTCGATGGCAAAGTCCGGAGATAGATCTTGGGTGGCCAGGTTGGACTGGGAAGAATCTCTGGATGGATAGGGAAGGCAAGGCTAGATGACCATCTTCATATACCCAAGAACTAGAGAAATCCGATAACACCGAGAAAAAAAGACGCGAGTCAAATCCCGCGAAGGAAAGAAAAGGAGCGAAAACCAGGGTGTTACAGTTCGGCCGAACCTCCACAAGGAGGAGGAGTCCACCTCCCACAAGGGAGGTGGAATCCTAGTAGGACTCCTCCCCAGTTGGCACCTTCCCTACCCCTTGCACAAGGGTCTCCTTGGGGCTGGCCGGCCAGCCCACCAGGGGCTGGTGCGCCACCTCCTAGGCGCATGTGACCCTTGGGGTGGGTGGACCCCACTTGGTGGACCCCCCGGAACCCATTCGTCACTCCTGGTACACTACCGGAAGTGTCCGAAACCTTTTCGGAGACCAAAACGGAACTTCCTATATATAAATCTTTACCTATGGACCATTCTGGAGCCCTCGTGACGTCCGGGATCTCATCCGGGACTCCGAACAATCTTCGGTCATCACCATACATAACTCAATACTACCGAAACGTCACCGAACGTTAAGTGTGCAGACCCTGCGGGTTCAAGAACTATGTAGACATGACCGAGACACCTCTACGGTCAATAACCAATAGCGGGACCTGGATGCCCATATTGGTTCCTACATATTATACGAAGATCTTTATCGGTTGAACCTCTATGTCAAGGATTCAGTTAATCCTGTATGCTGTTCCCTTTGTTCTTCGGTATGTTACTTGCCCGAGATTCGATCGTCGGTATCTCTATACCTAGTTCAATCTCGTTACCGGCAAGTCTCTTTACTCGTTCCGTAATACAAGATCCCTTGGATAACTCTTTAGTCACTTTGCATGGCAGGCTTATTGTGATGTTGTATTACCGAGTGGGCCCTGAGATACCTCTCCGTCACACGTAGTAACAAATCCCAGTCTCGATCCATGCCAGCTCAACAGACACCCTCGGAGATACCTGTAGAGCATCTGTATAGTCACCCAGTTACGTTGCGATGTTTGATACATACAAGGTATTCCTCCGGTGTCAGTGAGTTGCATGATCTCATGGTCATAGGAACAGATACTTGACATGCAGAAAACTATAGCAATAAACTGACACGATCATATGCTACATTCATAGTTTGGGTCTTGTCCATCACATCATTCTCCTAATGATGTGATCCCATTATCAAATGACATCTCATGTCTATGGCTAGGAAACCTTGACCATCTTTGATCAACGAGCTAGTCTACTAGAGGCATACTAGGGACACAGTGTTGTCTATGTATCCACACATGTATTAGTGTTTCCAATCAATACAATTATAGCATGGATAATAAACGATTATCATGAACAAGGAAATATAATAATAATCACCTTATTATTGCCTCTAGGGCATATTTCCAACACATAGCTAGTACCTAGATGGCTCTCTCTATGATCTTCAAGACAAAGTTCATCGCATCTTCGCGATGATCTATTCAATGTAATCTTCTTTGTGGTGTGTTTGTTGGGATCTGATGAATTTTGGGTTTATGTTCAGATTATTGATGAAAATATATTGAGTCTTTACTGAATTCTTATATGCATGATTGTTATAGCTTTGTATTTCTCTCTGATCAATCGGTTTCGTTTGGCCAACTAGATTGATTTATCTTCAGCGGCAGTGGTGCATTGTGATGGGTTTAATCTTGTGGTGCTCTATCCTCGTGACAGAAGGGGTAAAGACACGTATTGTATTACTGCAATTAAGGGTAAAACGATGGGGTTTATTCATATTGATTGGATTTACTTTGTGTACATCATGTCATCTTGCTCCAAAGCATTGCTCTGTTTTTACTTAATACTCTAGATACATGCTGGATAGCGGTCGATGGGTGGAGTAATAGTAGTAGATGCAGGAAGGAGTCGGTCTACTTGCTTATGGACGTAATGCCGATATACATGATCATTGCCATGAATAATTATTGCATAACTATGTGCTTTTCTATCAATTACCCAACAGTAATTTGTTTACCCACCGTATGCTGTCTTCGAGAGAGAGAAGCCTCTAGCGAAAACTATGGCCCCCGGGTCTTCACAAAATATATTACAAAAACTCCAAAAATATTGCTGTCATTTATTTTCTGTTATTTTATGTTATATTTATATTATCTATCTATCACTACTTATCACTTGCAAGTAACAAGTTCAAGGGGCTTGACAACCCTCTTGCCCGTGTTGAGTGCAAGTGTTTGCTCTTTTGTGTGTAGGTGCTGAAGACGAGGGTTTGTGTGGTCCTCCTATTGGTTCGATAACTTTGGTTCTCAGTGAGGGAAATACTTATCTCTATTGTGCTGCATCTCCTCTCCTTTTTGGGGAAAATCCCAACGCAGTTTACAAGTAGCAGGAAGAATTTCTGGAGCCGTTGCCGGGGAGTATCACCAAACTTTTATTAAGTACCTTTGCTCAAATTATCATTCACTTGTTCTACTTTTTATTTGTTGTTATATTTTACATTATATAAAAATAAAGAATACAAAAATATTTCTATTTGCTTGTTTGCTTAGTTATCTAGTTTACTATCTAGTTTACTCGTTTGCTTCCCCGTTTACTTGTTACGTCACCATGTCTCAAGATACTACTCCCTCTGTCCCAAAATAAGTGATGCTGCTTTAGTACCATGTTTGTACTAACTTAGTACTAAATTTGCGACACTTATTTTGGGACGGAGGGAGTACTAAGTTGTGCGATTTCTCAAATAATAAATATTTTATTGGCACTCCTATACCACCCACCACTTGTGCGGAGTTTTATGACATCAATGCCGCTTTGCTAAATCTTGTTATGAAAGAATAATTTTCGGGAAGTCCTACTAAGGATCCCGCTTCGCATCTTAATACATTTGTTGAATTATGTGATATGCAAAAGAAAAAGGATATGGATAATGATGTAGTCAAATTGAAACCATTTCTTTTTCACTAATCAATAAAGCTAAAACTTGGTTTTCATCCTTGCCTCGCAATAGTATAGGAACATGGGATAAGTTTAAGGATGCTTTTATTGCCAAGTATTTCCTCCCACTAAAATTATATCTCTCCAAAACCAAATTATGAATATTAAACAACAGGAGCAAGAATATGTTGCACAAGCATGAAGAGAATGAAAATGATGATTAGAAATTGTCCCACTCATGGTTTGAACTTATGGATGATTATACAAAAATTCTATGCAAGACTAAACTTTGTGTCTAGAAACCTTCCAGATTCTGCTGCAGGTGGTACCTTTATGGATGTGACATTAGGAGAGGCTAGAAAACTTCTATACAATATCAGGAAAATTTATTCTCAATGGCACACCAAGCGAGATCCAATTGGTAAGAAGGTAAATTTTGTCGAAGAAATTACTACTTTGAGTGATAAAATTGATGCTCTTATGAATATGATTGCAAACAAGAATTCTCAAGTTGATCCTAATGATATGCCATTGTCTACTTTGATTGAGCAAAATAATGATGCTATTGATGTGAACTTTGTCTTGCGAAATAATTTCAACCACAATGCTTATAGAGGTAATTTCAATGCTAGGCCGTACCCCGGTAATTCCTCTAATAATTATGGCAATTCTTATGGTTATTCCTATGGAAATTCATCCAATAATAATAATAATAGGATACCTACTAATCTTGAGAACACCATTAAATAATTAGTTCTCAAAAGATTTTCAATACTATGGTAGAAGAAAAATTGCATAAAGTTGACGATATGGCTAGAAACGTGGATAGGATTGCTCATGATGTGGAAACTCTTAAAAGTAAAACTTTTCCACCCAAGTATGATATTAATGAGTCTATTAAATCCATCCAAATATCTATTAATGAAAGTAAGGAGAGGACCGCTAGGTTGAGAGCGATGCGAGAATTCGTAGAAAAAGCTCTTCCACCCGGTTTTTACCGTATCCATGATGAAGATATTAAAATGATTGGAACTTCTGCCATTTAATTTTTGTACTAATCCAAAAATAGATGATAAAGGGACTAGAGATGAATCAACTTTAAGTAGAAGCCGTCCCGTTTGTTCGGAGGGTGATGCTTTTAATGATAAAAATGAAAAAGTAGGTTTGGAGAGGTCAAAACGTTAGCTAGTGATGTACCCTCTATCTTGGATCACAAGGACTTTAATTTTGATAGTTGATCTTTAGTAGAATGTATTTCTTTTCTGCAATCCATAATTAGCTCACCCAATGCCTATGAACAAAATAAGGCTTTTACTAAACATATCGTAGAAGCTATGCTAAAAGCTCATGAAGAAAAACTTGAGTTGGAATTTTCTATTCCTAGAAAGTTGCATGATGAGTGGGAACCTACTATTAAAATAAAGCTTAAAGAATATGAATGCAATGCTTTGTGTGACCTTGGTTCTAGTGTTTCCACTATACAAAAATATTTATGTGATGTGCTAGGTCTCACCGATATAAATGAATGTTCCCTTAACTTGCACTTAGGGGATTCCACTATTAAGAAACCAATGGGTAGAATAAATGATGTTATTATTCTTGCTAAAATAAATTATGTGCCCATGAATTTCATTGTGCTTGATATTGAATGCAATCCGTCTTGTTCAATAATACTTGGTAGGCCTTTCCTACGAACTATAGGTGCTATTATTGATATGAAGGAGGGAAACATAAGCTTCCAATTCCCGCTAAATAAAGGGATGGAACACTTCTGTAGAAATACAATTAAACCACCTTATGAATCTATCATGAGGTCCACCTATGGACTGAGTGTCAAGGATGTCAACACTTGATATTATGCATTATGCCTAGCTAGGGGCATAAAACGATAGCGCTTGTTGGGAGGCAACCCAATAGTTATCTTTAATTTTTTTGTTTGACTTTCTGTCTTGGTGTGTTTACATGATTATTGGTACTGTAATTATCATGTTTTTATGTTTTAGTTAGAGTTTCGGCCAAGTAAAGCCTTTGGGGTTGATTTGGAAGATAATAGAATTGATACGGTGCAAAAACAGAAACTTTTGCGTCCAGTGCAGAATTTCTCAGACTTTACAGGAATGTATTTTTTATCTGAATTTTTTACAATGTATTGGTCTAAAATTTCCCAAGTTATCCAATATTTTCAAAGGTATCTTTAATTTTTTCAAGTATGGTGTTTATGCAGATCATTACACACTGTTCTGTTTTAGACAGATTCTGCTTTTGCTTGTATAGTTTGATTGTTCTAATGATGCTATGGATTGTATCGGGGGGTATAAGCCATGGAGAAGTTTGAATACAGTACCTTATGCAATAATAAAATATGAATGAATTTATAACAGGACCTAAAGTTTTTTATTTACCTGTTATACTCACGAATCTCACGAGTTTTCTGTTGAGTTTTGTCTGCTGAAGTTTTCAAGTTTTGGGTGCGATCACGATGGATGTAGGAATAAGGAGCAGTAAGAGCCTAAGATTGGGGATGCCCAAAGTAAACCAAGGTAAAATTCTAGGAAGACTCAAGCGTCTAAGCTTGGGTCTGCCCCAGAAGGCATCCCCTCTTTCATCACCATTCCATCGGTATGTCTCTTGAAGCTATATTTTTATTCATCACATGATATGTGTTTTGCTTGGAGCATCGTGTATTATAGTTTTCTTTATTTTTAGTTTGCCACTATCGTTGTTTACCTGACACACCTATTTGAGAGAGACACATGTTCATCATGATTTGTTATAATACTCTATGTGCTTCCCTTATATCTTTTGAGCTAAGCAGTTGCTCTAGTGCTTCACATATATCTTTTAGAGCACGGCGGCGTGTATATTTTATAGAAATAATTGAACTCTCGTGCTTCACTTAAACTTGTTTGAGATTCTAATAAATAGTAATGGTAATTTGCATGGGTTATAAGACTAGTCCAAAAAGGATAGGTGTTCAAAGAGTGTATAATCAAAACCTTCATGTAGCTCACCATATAAGAGAAATTGTGGGTTAATGTTATTGATGTAGTAATATGAAAGGGCATGAGTACATGATTGTTGTTTAGTAGAAATATCGGTAGTTAAAGCATGCTACTTGTTCCTCATCTAAATATTAGTTATGGCATGATGATGATGTGTGAGCATACTTATTCCTCGTTGAAATCCTAGTGATGTTCGGGTCGGAGGCGCGCGATCGTTAAATCCTCCCAACCTACTCCCTAGGGCTATACGGTAGTACTTTGTTTCGAGAGATATAATAAGGCTTTGCAATAAGTATATGAGTTCTTTATGACTAATGTGAATCCATGGATGTACACACACTTACCTTTCCATATAATGCTAGCCTCTTCGGTACCGTGCATTGCCCATTCTCACCTCAAGGATCGATGTAGCTTTCGTCGGTGCATCAAAACCCCGTGATATGATACGCTCTATCACACATAAGCCTCCTTATATATTCCTCAAAATAGCCACCATACCTACCTATTATGGCATTTCCATAGTCATTCCGAGATATATTGCCATGCAACTTCCACCGTTACATCACATGACTTGTGTGTTCATCATTATATTATTTTGCATGATCATGTAGCTGACATAGTATTTGTGGCGCAACCACCGTTCATCATTGTTTACATGTTACACTAGATCATCGCGAATCCTGGTACACTACCAGAGGCATTCATATAGAGTCATTTCTTTTTTCATCATTGAGTTGTTATATCGAGTTGTAAGTAAATAAGAGTGTGATAATCATCATTATTAGAGCATTGTCCCAGTGAGGAAAGGATGATGGAGTAATAATTCCCCCACAAGTCGGGATGAGCTCCGGAGGAAAAACAAAAAATGGTGGAGGCCAAGTGAGACCACCAATAAAAGAAAAAAATAGAAAAAGAAAAAGAAGAAAAAAAGAAAGAAGAAAAAAAGAAAGAAGAAAAAAAGAAAGAAGAAAAAAAGTGAAAAGTGAAAAAGAAAAAGAAAAATAATAATATATGATAGAAAAAGAGAGAAGGGACTTTGCTACTATCATTTACCACACTTGTGCCTCAAAGTTGCGCCATTTTCTTCATATAGAGAGTCTCCTGAGTTGTCATTTTCATATGCTAGTGGGAATTTTTTCATTATAGAACTTGGCTTGTATATTCCGATGATGGGCTTCCTCAAATGCCCGTGGTCTTCATGAGAAAGCAAGTTGGATGCACAACCACTTAGCTTCCATTGAGCTTTCATACACTTATTCTAGTGCATCCATTGCATGGCAGTCCGTACTCCTCGCATTGATATCGATTGATGGGCATCTCCATAGCCCATTGGTCCGCCTAGTTGATGAGAGACTTTCTTTTCACTTTGACTCCTTTTGATATCTACCACCATAATCTACTCCACCCATATGCTATATCCATGGTTCACACTCATGTATCGAGTGAGGATGAAAATGCTGAAGCCCGTTAGAAGTACGATCCAATTGGTTGACTTGACACCGTGGTGCTCATGATTTGTACTTTGAAGACAAAGTCATGCCATGCTAATATGATAAAATGAGTAGGGAGTAACGTTCTTTAAGGATCGTATATTTTGAACACTAGTGCAGAAAAACCTAGCTATGGCGTGGCAAAAATGGCCTTGCTGGCGTGGACACCCGACGCCACCAATATGGCGCCATAGTTAAAAAATAGTGGTGGCATTGGAGCCGACGCCAACAGTATTCGGAATACCTATGGCATGGGCTATATCTCCACGACGACAATATCATACATATCTATGGCGTGCGGGATTTCCCAACGTCAGAAACTAGAGACAATATTACTGGCGTTGTATCTTTTTCCGCACGCCATTATTAATTACAAAAATGCAGCAAAAAATCGCTGCGACGGCAGCGCAATTTTGTATCAATATATACATTACGATGTTTGCGTTCCATATTGATTCCAATAAGATATGACAACACGTATGTACACGTACAACATAAGATATGCATACATTAACCATCGTAACTACTAGTACGAAACTCTTCTCCTTTAGGAACAATATTGAAGAATAGGAAAACCCTTGCATCTCTATGGTGGAGCACAGAGATCCACCGATGTCCAATCTTCAAGTTGCAGTCACTCAATAGTTGCCTCCATTCATTTATCTCAAGCTGTCCATCTGGTGCAATCAAGTATGTACCTCTGAAATAGATCTTGTCGGTGGAAATAATTGTCATATCACCCTGGTGGTCATCCATCACCGGAGGCACAAAACATCTTGGGAGCTTCCGTCCTTGAACAAAATAGTAACATAGTAAGCAATGTAGTGACCCACACTTGACTTGTCTAAGAGAATGTATATATGTGAAAGACATGCTATAGTCGGAACTCTTACCATACATTTTCTACAAATGTTGCCTTTGTTCAAGGTATGGACTAGTGGCACGTATCCTACATCATTTGGACCAGCTCCTTAAATGCCCTTAAGGGATTCAATGTTAGGAACAAAGAACACGTACTCACATTTTTCTTGCCAAGTACGCATACTGCGGCCAGTGTAGTAGGTGTCGTCTACTATGTTCCGTATGCTTCTTGGAGATAGAAAATAAGTTGTCAATTTTAAATACAAAAGACAATAAGTTATGGTTGAATAACATCTATTCGGAGTGTAATCTAAATGTTATTTAACAAGTCTATGTACAAAACTTACACGGAGGAAGAATGGGCATCAGGTCTAAATCCACCCATATGTCTTTTTCACTTAGAGAATAGGTGCCAATATCAAATGTTATTTTGATACCAGGCTCAAATCCGTAAGCTTTAGTCAATCCTTTCCAATTAGCACAACCAAAATATGTGTGATCTACCTCATTATAGATCGTACATTTGAAATTGAAACCATCTTTCGTCTTGAGGTAAGCAGTCATCTGAGTCACCTCTTCCATGTCGCGGAAAAAAACCTGTGTAGGAGAAAAGGTCTTGCGTAGCAAGGGACATACTAGTTGACAAATAAGAAACATAAATTACACTTTGAAGGAAAAACAAAAAATTATATTTGCCAGCAATGTTGAAGATTGATTACCGTATAATATTTGTAGTCACATTGTAGCATGATGGTGAAGCACTTATTGTTATCAAGGTGAGGATCGTCGCACATACCCCCTGTGTCGGAACAATACTTACAATATTCCATTTTGTGCTGCATTCATAGAATAAAAAATCAACAGAAAAAATCAACATGAACATTGAAAAAAATGGACATATTGTGTGCCAGAAATTTGATGAAACGGAATTGAATCCACGTTTCGCCAAAACATTCGCAACTCTCTCGACATTCCCTGCATAAAGAAACATAGTGCAAGACAATTCGCAAGAACAGACGATGCAACATATAACACATTTCATCAATTGGTTAGAGGAAGTTTTGTACCGTCCCGATCGAGAGGCGCGAGGGGGGTGGGGGCGCCCGTGAAGACTGCGCGATGAGGTGAGGGTGCGGGGCGGACGGGCCGGCCGGACAAGCCGACGGAGGGAGAGAGTGTCCGAACAGGACGACGGAGGGAAAGGCTCTTAGATGAGCGGGTGGTCCAAGGGAAGGACAGGGCATCACGGTGCGCGGCACGACTGGAGCAGGGTGGGGGCACGGCTAGACAGGGAACAACGGATAACAGTGTTCGGCGGCGGGGGGAAAAGGGGAAAATGAGTGGTTCTCACTGCATAGTGTAGCTCAAGTGTTGGTTGGTTGTTAGTGCTGGCGCCAATGACGTGGCCAACGCCAGCAGTAATTGGTGTTGTGTTGTTAGGGTTGCTCTAATTGACAGATGTCGTGTGAAAACGCATATTACATAAGAAGTGTGGATCGAAGTATATAGTAATGCAATTTAGGAGGTAGACACAAATGAAGTACACAAATTAATGTGTGAAGTATTACACAATGAAAAGTACACAAAAGTACAACACGAATAATGAAGTTGACAAATCATGTAGTACGACATCATTTGACAATCCTCTCAACGACGGTTTGGGTCTTTTCAATCTTGCTTGAATACTTCCGGGTCGCGTTATGACTCTTTCGTAAGAAGGGACGTCCTGTCTGAGGCAAGGTAGTTCTTCTCCTTCTGGTAGTGTAGTTTTCATCGTCAGCATAGTTCTCCTCTTCTTTTGGGTCCACGCCAAACTTATCAAAGTCATCCTCGTTAGCCACTCCGTCCATCCCGGCGATGCATCTCTTGGATCTCCTGAAGACAACACGACTTAGCTTTGCCAGGTCAGTTATGTAGAAGCATTGTGACACGTCCTTAGCGAATACCCAAGGCTCATATTTTGTCCATCACTACTGTTGCCAAATGGATTTAGTCCATCACTACTGACACCCAACCTGGGGTTTCTTGGTTCTACTGCGAATTCTAGTTCTATGCAGTCGAAATAATGCTGCAGACATGGAATCAGCGGAAGGTACCATACAACCTTTCGAGGATCATTCTATCCAGGCTTGTATTGGGGTTCCTTGCAAGTTGGACACTCTGTTTTGTGCTCATGCTCCTTACGATATAAGATGCAATAATTTATGCATGCATGATATCCTACATGCGGCAAATCAAGATGGCACACAATTTTTTTCGCCTCATTGACACTCTTAGGCAAGAAATTCCTCTTGGGCAAAACTTTATGTAAATATTCCAATGTAGCGTCTAGACGTCTGTGCTCTTGAATCTTACCTTGATGTCTAGAAGTTTGAGCATGACGTGCAAGCGGGTGTGCATAGGATCGCAACCTTCATACAGTGGAGCTTTCACGTCTAACTCCAATTGCTCCAAATTGAGAGCCTCTTTAATAGCAGCTCTCTCACTAGTCGTCTTCTTCTGAAGCAGTTCTTTAACATGGGGATCCTGCATCATTTCAGCTAATGACATATCCTGGGTGACATAGTCCTCTTCATGTTCGGGTGGCGTTTCATCATTTCCTCCTCCAGGCACATGTTCATTATTGTTTCCTCCTTCTGACGTCCCTGCTAATTCATCGAAGGGGTTCTCTGCTTCCATATCCACCGCTCCATCGTCGTCGTCGTCACGAACATCATCATTCTCACCATGTTTTGTCCATCGTGTATATCCTTCAACGAAACCACAATGAAGCACGTGCACGAGGACGCTACCATCGAACGGGTTAACGAAAATTCCATTTTTTGCAACCCTTGCATAGACATAATATTTGTGTTTCACACTTTTGTATCATATTCGTCACCGTGAAATTGAGAAAGGCCTTCGCACTTCGATCCATATTGAATCTTTCGCTAGATCAAAGTAGCCTGTAAAGAGAAATACAAAAAGAATTACATATATCTTAACAACGAGGGCATACAAAATTTTGGCATGACCTTTGCTAAAAAATGGTACATATTGAGTACCAGAAATTTGATGAAACGGAAATGAATCAACGTTTAGCCAAAACATTGGTGACTCTCTCTACAAATTTTCCATCCATGCACCTTTCACCATATAGCAATCACACACTTACATAACATGCACTACTGCAGGATGTTCCAAAGACAACACATCAATCAGAGACCCTTCGACGAAACTGTGTGCGATGCATCAATCACAAACGGTATAGTTCAAGCTCAGTCGCTAATGCCACAAACTGTGTGCGATGGTGGATCCATCAAATACGATTCAGAAAGTAGTTGTGTGTGTGATGCAGGGCATACAATTGGTGCTTATGAACTGTTTGGGATTAGACAAGATAACACAAACGGTTCTCAAAACACATATGTGTGTGAAGTACAGCATACAGTTCATTCGGACAAACTGTTTGCGTTGATCGAGCTAGAACACAAACGAGTTACCATAACAAGGTGTGTGTGATACCAGGAAAATAGTTCATTCATCAGAATTGTGTGGGAAGACCAATAATAACCCAAACGATTCATACTGACAAGCTGTGTGGGTTATTGGCAAACGGTTGCTGCCAAACAATTGTCAGCGATGGATGAATCATTACCTACGCTACGTTGGGAAGTGTCGTTTGCCTGTATTAATATCGCACACATTTTATTATTATGACCGGTGTGCCTGCGCATCACCCCGTCCTCCTATCTCGCGTCTTGTCACCGCGTTGCCGCCCGAGGATTGCAGTGCACGCTTCGGCACCGTTTTTGGCCACGCGTCCACTTGATGAGCCCATTCCCGCGCACAACCGCGCAGGTTCCCGCACACAAAACCGCCTACGGCTCTAGCTTCCCGCCCAGCTCGGTGAAATCCCCAAATCCCCAATGCTTGCCGGCCTGCTATATAAACCCTCACGGCCGGTGACTCCACATTGCCTTCATCCCCTCCCTTCCCGTAGCTTGTCTAGTTTGCTTCTCCCCCAATCGCCAATGGCATCGACCATTCGTCGTCGCCCAGCCACTCCGCCAGAGGGCAGCTCCAGTTGGGAGGCTTCACCGCGTCGGCGCGACAGTCCTCTGAAGCGTGTAGTGCACGTGGTGTCCCTGGTGGGTGTGCGCACGCCACCAACTACGCGCTCCACCACCGCTGCCCGAAGGCAGCTGCTGCCGGTGGCCGCCGTGGCCGCCAACACGCCGACAGCTGACGTGGCTTGGACTGCATCGGTATTTCCCCATAGAGGAAGGGATGATGCAGCACAGCGACGGTAAGTATTTCCCTCGATTATGAAACCAAGGTTATCGAACCAGTAGGAGGATCACCAACACCCAATAAGCAGCACCTGCACACAAACAACAAATACTTGCAACCCGACACGAAAGAGAGGTTGTCAATCTCTCTACGGTAATAAGATAGATTAGGTAGTGATAGATAGGAGAGATAGATCTCTCAAGAACACAAATAAAAAGAGCAAATATGCAGCAAGGTATTTTTGGGTTTTTGGTTTTGTAGATTTGAAAACAAAGATTGCAAAAAACGTAGATCGGAAAGCAATATGATAGGAAAAGTAGAGTCGGGGGGCGTAGGGTTCACTAGTGGCTTCTCTCATGAGTATAGCGCACGGTGGGTAAACAAATTATTATTAGGCAATTGATAGAAAATCGAATAGTCATAACGATATCCAAGGCGATGATCATTATATAGGCATCACGTCCAAGATAGATAGACCGACTCCTGCCTGCATCTACCTCTATTACTCCACACATGGACCGCTATCCAGCATGCATCTAGTGTATTAAGTTCATGGAAAAACGGAGTAATGCAATAAGAACGATGACATGATGTAGACAAGATCTATTCATGTAGGAATAGAACCCATCTTGTTATCCTTAATAGCAATGATACATGCGTGTCTTGCTGCCCCTTCTGTCACTGGGAAACAACACCACAAGATCGAACCCATCACAAAGCACCTCTTCCCATGGCAAGAAAAATCGTTCTAGTCGGCCTAACTAAACCAAAGATTCGAAGAAGAAATACGATGCTATAAGCAATCATGCATATAAGAGATCAAAGAAGACTCAAATAATATTCATGGATAGAAACTCATCATGAACTCAAAATTCATCGGATCCCAACAAACACACCGCAAAAGTTTACATCAAATGGATCGCCAAGAGACCATTGTATTGAGAATCATAAGAGAGAGAGAAGAAGCCATCTTCCTACTGCCTACGGACCCGTCGGTCTATGGTGGACTACTCACGCATCATCGGAGAGGCACCTATGAGGAAGATGAACCCCTCCGTGATGGTGTTTAGATTGGATCTCGTGGTTCTGGAACTTGCGGCGACTGGAATTGTGTTTCGTCGACTCTTCTAGGGTTTTTGGATTTCCATGGAATTTATAGGCACGATAGTCGGTTGAGGGGGTGCCGGAGTGGCCCAGCACCCCCCAGGGCGCGCCCAGGGGCCTCTAGCACGTCCATGTGGGTGTTGGCCACCCTGGGCCTCCTCTTCTCATGTTCTTTGGCCCTTCTGGTTTTTCTGGTCCGTAAAAAATCCACAAAAAGCCCCGCATCATTTCATCTCTGTTTGGTACTGATTTCCTGCGAAGTAAAAAACAAGCAAAAACAGCAACTGGCAATTTGGCGCTAGGTCAATAGGTTAGTCCCAAAAAATGATATAAAGTTGTAATAAAATGATTGTAAAACATCCACGAATGATAATATAACAGCATGGACCAAGCAAAAATTATAGATACGTTGGAGACGTATGAAGCATCCCCAAGCTTAATTCCTACTCGTCCTCGAGTAAGTAAATGATTAAAACAGAATTTTTGATGTGGAATGCTGCCTAACATGTTCATCATATTCGTTTGACACAAACTTTGTTATGTTTGACACAATTTATGTGTAATGATTCTACGTATCCAAGTACTTTACATCATTAATGCTCAGATCCGCATTGTACAAAACTTTGTTGACCGACCATCGGGTTCAACCTCCTTGGCTAGTAGCCGAGGAGTGTTTGTCCTACTTTATAAAGCCTTTATAAGGGCAAAGATTTACGGCAAACAAGGCAATCCGGCCATGCGGTTTTATAAACAAAGGTACGCAGAGAGATATGTTATAAGAAACATCTTTTGGGAAAAATAGTTCATTTATAAGTTCCTTTTCCCAGGATATTATGTTGACCATGATCGTGAAACCTCAACTCCGATCAATGTGGTAGGAAAATATTGAGGATTTAGTTCGGGGAATGTTCTCGAACTCTGTGGTCTTTAATGAACCAAAATTTTCACTTCTGTCATTGCTGACCAATTATATTCTTAAGATGGCTAGCTTTCGGCTTCACCCAATCTGAGGTACTAACCCGGATGACCCAGAAGTAACAATCACAGAGGTGCTCCCTTTACCCCCTAGCCGAACAATCGGGAACGTAGTGGGTAAGCATAGGAGCCAGGCAACCCAGCTTGGCCAAAATCTTAAGTCAAACTCATGCATATCTATGGCGTTATAACGATCACTTATTTTAGGCAGCGTTCGTATATTAAATACAAACGCTGATGATATGTTGGGCTCTCCAGGAATCCCAATGTATCTATGCCGAGGTGCCACAAGGAACCCTTGGTATGGTTTATTTTGACTCTGTCGCGACTGTTTATAATCTGAAAGTGGCCTATCGTCGGCTTCCACCCCTTTGTAGATGCTACGTAGGGTGTTTCCGTACAAACAAGACAACCCTTAGCCGACGTCTCAGTGCCCGGAGGTGGTTGTGTTAGTGGAAACGAGGCAATCAGATATTTAGGCTTTATAACTTTCACTTAGTCATAGGAGCATATGTTTGGGGGCAACTTAATAGCCCCCGGTATACGTCGACTCCTCGGATTATTTGACGTCGAACCACCCACAACTTGGCCTTTTCAAGAAGGAAAGGCCCTTCATTTTACTCGGATAACCTCGATCCGCTATATTTGGTTGAACACCGCCTGCGGTTCGCTGACCGATTTACGCTTGTTGTGACAGTCAGCTTTCAGCTTTCTCCAACTGAGGCACTTAACCAGATAAACCAGAAGTGACAATCGCAGTGGTTCTCCCTTTACCCCTTAGCCGAACAAAGTGGAAACGTAAGGGGTAAGAACAGGAGCCGGGCAATCCAGCAATAGACCAAAGACACAACTCGAAATCAATGCATATAAATGCGAAATACCGAAGGCATTTTGCCGAGGACTGCATGGAGTACCTCAGTTTTTTGTGGGTTCGTTGCTAATCGCAGACCCCCTTTAATAATGCCGATGCGTGAAATGCATCTGGCATTGTACTGAAAGAGTTATGCTCGGAAATACCAAAAACCTTATGCAAAAAACTTTATGTGCCAATCCAAAAATTGGTCTAAAATTTAATTTGTGCCTTGTTCGTGCTTTAACATGATACAGCCGATCTCCGGACTCCAAGCGGGTCAGCCTTTGGCTTCAACCTCCATATCCCGAAGGCGGAGTGTTTCTATGAGGCCTGTTTAGCGAACTAAACTCGAGCGGCTTTTAGAAAGAAACCAGGCTATCCGGCTATTGTCCACACGCTAGTGTCGGAAAAAGGAGTAGTAGAAAAAGACTTTGCAACGACTAAGAAGAAAACACAGTTATTATAAAATGGCTCATACAAATTTAAGAGCCCCCGGTTAAATCGGGTAAACAAAGTTTTAACAAACAAAGTTTTTTTGTTTAACAAAAAATATAATGTTTGGCTGCACCGAACAAAAAGTAAAATTTTAAAGAGAGCTGAGCACGAAAACGACTTAGCTGGTTAATGTGCTCGGTGTGGTTCGGCGTTGTGGCGTGACGAAGACGTAGTCCTCGGCTTGGCCGAGGTCCCAGCCCCCAAGCCCGAGGTAATCGAGCGAAGAGCTCGGGTCGAGAAGTGGCAACGCAACACGGTTGCTGTGGCGAGGCAAAGCCTCGGGTCCAGCCGAGGAGAGTAGTTCGGCAGCGTGACGGCGAAGCCCCCAGTTATCATGGGAAAAGAAAGTGTTTTTAACAAACAAACTTTTTTATTTAACACAAATATAATGCTTGGTCAAACCGAACAAAATTTGAAAAATTGAGCATGAAAGCGACTTAGCTGGTTAATGTGCTTGTGACGTGTGTCGAGCTTGTAGTGGGCCCAGGTCCCGGCCTCCCAAGCCGGTCAAGAGATAGCCGAAGAAGAGCTCGGCTTGATGAAGTGACAACACAACAATTCCGAAGGGCCGAGGAGAAACCCCCGCTCCAGTCGAGCAGACGGAGTAGTTCAGCAGCGTGACCGTGAAGCCCGGACATCAGTCGACCGTGTCGACGACACAATTTGGTTGATGGAGGCGGGACGACGATGTAGGCACGCCAAGGTGACCGCATGACACAGCCGAAGTCGATTACCTGTGCACACAATATAATGCAAGACAAGAGTAATAACAAATAAAGGTAATAATATATTTTAAAAAAATTTCTTCTACTAAGTTAATTTAAGTGAAGCAAATAATTAAACGAATATGGCCTGGGCGCTGAGGTGCCTGAGCGAAGAGTTCGGCTTGACGGAATGGCAACGTTGCACGGTCGATGTAGAGAGGCGAAGTCCCTGGTCCAGCTAACATGGCGAAGCTGGTCGGATGGTGACGTCGAAGTCCCTGGAGCAGGTTGATGAAGAGATGCCAAAGCCCCGGTCTAGCCGAGGTGACGGAGCAGGTCGGCTGGTGACGCCGAAGTCTCATGCCAGCCGAGGTGTCGAAGCAGGTTGACTAGTGACACCGAAGTCTCGGTCTAGCCGAGGTGTCGAAGCTGGTCGGCTGGTGATGCCGAATTCTCATGCCAGCCAAGGTGTTGAAGCTGGTCGGCTGGTGACGCCGAATTCTCATGCCAGCCGAGGTGTCGAAGCAGGTCGGCGTGGTGAACGTCAGCTTGAAAAAGTAACGGCGCGGTGATGCCGACGCAGGTCGGAATTTATGACGAGGTCAATGCTGGCTTGATGAAGCAACGGAGCGCCCGACCCGTACAACCTGCGGATGACGAGGTTCTCTTGATGATTATTCGGCCCTCGCGATGCCGAACTCTTGGTCGGTTGACTGAGGTGATGAGAAAATTTCCTTCAAAAACGACGCATCACAACCCGTTCATGAAAAAGATGATCTCGGGTCGGATTAGTTTTCGCGCAGAAAATAGATTCAAAATTTGTTGTACTCATCGGACGTTTCCCGGAGTTTGGACGGTCGGATCGAGCTGAAATTTGGAGAGGTAATCGGTATAGGAATTCCGCAGGCGATGAACGATGGGATTTGCCAACGGATATCAGAGCTAGATACTGGACACCTCGTCCTAAACTCATCCAGATTGCTGTCCAGATTCGATAGGGCTCCGATATATTGGAGATTACCGGAGATTCCTCCATCGGAACGCGACGAAATTTTGCAGGGTTGTTGTAGATACAACTCGGCACAATTCCACCGAAGCAATCGTCAAAATGACGTTCGAGGAAACAGGGACGACGAACACAAATTCGCTGTCCAGAAAAACTGCAATATGCAGACGAGCCATCGATCCTTCTAGCGATCACAGCGGAACTCTCAATGAAAGCACAAATGTTGGAGTCAAAACCGGTGGATCTCGGGTAGGGGGTCCCGAGCTGTGGGTCTTGGATCGATGGGTAACAGGAGACAAGGGAGACGGTGTTTACCCAGGTTCGGGCCCTCCTATGGAGGTAAAACCCTACGTCCTACTTTGTTTGTATTGATGATGGTGTATCGAGTACAGAGTTGATCTAATACGAGATCGTATGTAGTGGTCTAAACCCTAAGAGCTATGCTCATATGATGATATGATCTATGATGATCTGATTGTGTCTAATGACTAGCCTGGCCTCGGCTTATATAACACACCAAAGGCCTAGGATAACAAGAGTCCTAGTCGGCTACGTCGGTGGAGAGGAGTCCTTGTCTTGATCACCAAGTCTTGTGGAATCTTCCCCGTATGCATCATGGGCTGTCCGAACTGGCCCATTAATGAACCGCCCTGGGGGTCCTCGGCCCGACCCACTTGTCGAGAGACGACGTGGTGAGTACCCCCTAGTCCAGGACACCGTCACCGAGGCCGACTCAATCGAGTACGGGCACCGGGTCCCCTTCGGAGGAATTCACGTCTTCATTGGCAAGATCGGCGAATCTAAGCCCGGGCTGGACATCTGCACCGACCTCGTCAAGCCGGCCCGGCGCGCGCAACCCACCCGGGTTAACCCGGGCCGGAAGCGCGTCTTCGTCGGCTTTACCCAAGGCACGGAACTTGAAGGCTCAATGTCACGGCAGGAAACCCTCATCTATTCAGAGGATGGATCCTCGAGCGGAGAGGCGGAATCAATTTACCAGCTCCACAACGGCGGGCTTGGGGGCTACTTCGAGGGAAACCCTGACCCGGAACACTATGAGCCGCCGAGCCGAGCCGCTGTCTTCATGGCAGGACCGGCACCAGCTCCTGGTAGCATGGCCGCTGGTGTGACCGGGTCTGGGTCAGGCAGGCACCGGCTCAAGTTTTGCTGGATCTGATGAACGAGCTTACGACTCTGATGGGGACCGAGGTCACGGTTGAAAACCAAGCAGCCCTAACACGGAGATCGCGAGGTTGAAGGACCAGATGTCGGGAGTCTAAGAGGAAATCAATGCACTAAAGGCTCAGATGGATGCTGAGTCGGAGCGCCTTAGGGCGGAAGCTTTTCGCCTTGACCTTGAACAGCAGACCGCGGATGCAGTCCACCGGATGAGACATCAGTCCCATTTGCCGGATCAGTATGAGGCCAGGAACCTTTTCAACACGCCAAGGACGGGACGGATTGCACCTCTGACCGTAACCCGGACGACGGAAGTACCTGGGAACAGGGCGGCGATTCAGCATCGACAGCCAGACCCGCCCCAAAGGAACCACACCTCGCCACAGTCTTTTTCGACACCGCCCGGTCATTATTCTAACCAGGAGGAGAACATGGTGGCGGCGGCGGTTAGACTCGGCACGATCGCCATCCCTGATTGGACACCTTTCGCGGAGGAAGTGCGGAATGCCATTGGATACTTGCAGACAGCGGTGGCACAGCAGGAGAAATATGCTTATAGCCGGAATCGCATGCACTCAACCCCCATCCCGAGCCGCAGTTACCACCGGCGCCTAGAGTCGCCTGCGATCTCTAGCAGTGAGCGACGCCGGAACCCAGCACGAGATGATCAGCCGGCTCTGGATGCCCAGGCGTTGGTGGAACGGGCGAGAGCACAGCGAGAGGCGGCAGCAGCGGCGGCTTATCAAGAACCCACCGTAGCCCCTTCTATTTCGATGGGAGCCAGAGTAACTTCCAGGGCCGTGGGAGTGCCGTGCTTAGTGCCGACCTTACGAAACGAGCGCCTGCCATAGGATTTCAAGGATCCCCGCAAGGTGTCCAATTATATAGCTGATGTGCCTCCGGAAGCTTGGATCGAGAGTTATGAACTAGCCATGGAGATGTTAGACGTCAGTGATGCAGTTTGCGCCAAGTATTTCATCATGATGTTGGAAGGGCCGGCTCGCCCGTGGTTGAAGGGTTTGCCACCCAACACCATTAATTCCTGGGCCGAGCTGAAGGCGAAGTTCATCAAGAATTTTCAAGGAACGTGCAAGCAGCCCATGACGATTGTGGATTTGGATCATTGCGTGCAGCGTGAGGATGAATCGGCCCATCATTGGGTCCGGCGGGTCTCAACCATCACCCACTCTTCTGATAACATTACGGCGGCTCAAGCGGTTCTGATTCTGGAGAAGAATTGCCATTTTTTGCCCCTGAAGCAGAAGCTTGGCCGGCTCAAACGTTCATGCCAGGACATGGGGGAGCTCATGGCGGCTCTCACTAAGTATGCAGACTCTGACAGCACGAAAGACCCTGGTTCCGATGATGAGAAATCGGCCAAGGGTAAGAAGAATAACAATGGCAAGAGTCAACAGCTGAACGGGGGAGGAAATAATAATAATGGCAATGGTGGAAAGCGGAAGCACCCGGACGGCGGGTCAGATTTGGTGGCCAACACTAGTGCTGGGAATAACCGTGGAAAGGGCAACGACAAGCCGCCTTTCGGTAAATCCAAGCCCTTCAATATGGAGCCGATATTGAATGCCCCTTGCCCAAAACATAGTCTGCCCGATAAGCCGTCCACTCATGCCTGGAGGGATTGTTGGATCATGCGGGAGTTCCGAAATTGTAGCGTTAACCAGCATCATGGTGGCGGTAGCGGACCGTCCGACGGACCAGGATCCGGCTCTCCTGGGTCCGGCTTTGGGGCAGGCGGCTCAGGTTCTGGCTACAAGGCCAGGGAAACCATGGAGGTCATAACCAACAGTCTGGCAATGGAGTCCAGTAGCAAAATAACTAGTCTGGGTTTCAAAGTAACCCAAAGCAGCTTAATGGGGGCCAATATCATGTCTTTACGACAAGCCTTGACAAGCAGGATCAAAAGGTGCGCAAGCGGGCGGTTAGTGCGGTCATGCCGGCTCTCCCGCAATACTTGAAGTTGTCTGAGTATGACATAACTTGGAGCAGGGAGAATCACCCGCCACGTGTGGATAACCCGGGGCAGTTGGCCTTGGTAGTGCCCCCCAAGTCGGAGGCTACGTGTTCACCAAGGTGCATATGGATGGTGGCAGCAGCATCAACATCCTCTACTATGACACGTTTCGCCGGATGAACTTGCTCGACAAGGACCTTAAACCGTCTTCAACAGTTTTTCATGGAGTGGTGCCCGCAAAATCAGCTTACCCAGTCGGAAAAATTTCTCTGGAGGTAGCTTTTGGTGATGAGTTCAACTATAGGGTGGAGACCTTATGGTTTGAGGTGGTCAAAATCAAAATCCCGTACCACGCTTTGTTCGGGCGGCCGGCTTATGCCAAGTTCATGGCTAGGCCTTGTGATGTGTACTTGCAGCTCAAGATGCCCGGATTAAACGGGACGATTATAGTGCATGGTGATTGGAAGATTGCTCTCGAGTGCGAGGAAGGCGACGCAATGTACGCGGAGTCAAGCTGTGCTGAGGCGGAGCATAAATTTTATAAGGAGAATGTTGACCCGGTGGATATGACCCTGTTGAAGAAACCAAACACGGAATCTGAGCCGCCCCTGAAATTTGTGGCAGAAGATACCAGGTTGGTGGATTTCACCCCTGGCGACTCATCACAGCAGTTCACTATTGGGGCCAATATGGATCCCAAATAGGAAAGCACGCTCATCGAATTCATCCATGAGAATCGGGACATCTTTGCATGGAAACCTTCCGACATGCCGGGTGTATCGAGAGAATTCGTTGGGCACCACCTTAATATGGATCCCAAATTTAAACCAGTCAAGCAGTTCCTCCGTCGTTTCAATGAGGAGAGGCGTAAGGCCATTGGAGAAGAGGTAGCCCGGCTCTTAGCGGCAGGGTTTATCGTCGAAGTTTTTCACCTGGAGTGGTTAGCTAACCAAGTGTTGGTACTCAAGAAGAACGGCACGTGGCGGATGTGTGTTGATTACACCGATCTCAACAAGGCATGTCCAGTTGATCCATTTGCTCTCCCCCGTATCGACCAGATCATTGATGCAACGGCGGGTTGTGAGAGTCTATGTTTCCTAGATGCTTATTCGGGTTATCATCAGATCAAGATGGCAGTCAAAGACCAAGAGAAGACGTCTTTCATTACGCCTTTTGGAGCTTTCTGCTATGTATCTATGCCTTTCGGTCTCAATAGCGCTCAGGCGACTTATCAGCGTTGTGTGCAGAACTGCCTTCACGGTCAAATTGGGCGCAATGTTCATGCTTATGTAGATGATATTGTGGTCAAGTCCAGGAAGAAGGAGACTTTGTTGGCTCACTTGAAGGAAACTTTTGATAATCTGTGGGTTTATAAAATGATGCTTAACCCAAAGTGTGTCTTTGGTGTACCTGTAGGCAAACTCTTGGGGTTCTTGGTCTCTGAGCGGCGTATTGAGGCTAACCCGGATAAGATAAAGGCCATCACTTCTTTGTCTAAACTGGCGTGTATTAACGATGTTCAACGCTTGGCGGGTCGTATTGCTGCCATGAGCCGGTTTATAAGCTGCCTGGGTGAGAAGGCAGTTCCATTATATCAGATGATGAAGAAGACGGATAACTTCGTCTGGAGTAATGCGGCTAATGAGGCGTTTGAGGCGCTCAAGAAGCAGTTGACTGAGCCGCCCATTTTGGCTGCTCCCGCGGAAAAGGAACCTTTGTTCTTGTATGTGACGGCTAACAATAGAGTTGTCAGTGCTGCAGTTGTAGTGGAGCGCAAGGAGCCGGGTAAGGAGTACCCAGTCCAGAGGCCGGTTTACTATGTCAGTGAGGTTTTGTCAGAGTCCAAGCAAAGATACCCGCATTGGCAGAAGCTAGTGCTTGGTGTATTCATGGCTAATCGTAAGCTGAAGCATTATTTCCTCGGGCACCCGATCACAGTGGTTAGCTCTGCTCCTTTGGGAGATATCATTCAAAACAGAGAAGCTACTGGTAGGATTGCCAAGTGGGCAATTGAGCTTGGGCCTCTCAATCTGAAATATGTGCCTCGGGCGGCTGTAAAATCTCAAGCCCTGGTGGACTTTATCAATGACTGGACAGAGTGTCAAGTGCCTGAGGAGAAGCCGGACAATACATATTGGAGGATTCATTTTGATCGTTCCAGACAATTGGAAGGCTCGGGGGCTGGAGTTGTTCTAACTTCCCCGCGAGGTGACAAGTTCTATTATGTTTTGAGGTTAATGTTTCCTTGTACTAACAATTCAGCTGAATATGAGGCTTTGCTTCATGGGCTCAGATGTCTTGGCGACTCAGACTCGGTGGCTCAACAAGTCTCTGGCACGTGGGACTCTGAAGACCCTCGCATGGCGGCTTATCGCCAGGCGGTTGATGTTATCACTGGCCACTTCAAGGCCTATCAGGTGGATCATATTGATCGGCGGAAGAATGAAGTGGCTGATGCATTGTCAAGGCTGGGTTGTCAGCGTAAGCCGGTGCCGCCTAATGTCTTCTTGGACGTGTTGCATCACCCGTCAGTTAAATTACCGTCGGAAGAGGATCTGGCTATACCTGACCCGGAAGGACAATTGGTGGCGGCTCTCCGGGCAATCCCTGATTGGACATTACCTTATATGGCATACCTGACCTGCGGCGAGTTACCTCCAGACGAGACTTTGGCACGACAGATCATAAGGCGGTCCAAGTCCGAGACTATTGTGAATGGCGAGTTACACAGGCGTAGTGTGACTGGTGTTTTTCAGCGATGTATTTCTCCTGACGAGGGCCGTGAAATTCTGCATGAGATACATGCCGGTGATTGTGGTCATCACGCCAGGTCAAAATCTTTGGTGCCAAGGCTTTTCGACATGGTTTTTATTGGTTAACGGCTCATAAAGATGCGGAGTACCTGGTCAGTAAATGTGGCGGGTGCCAGAAATTTGGGCGACGTGCCCATGTGCCGGCTCAAAAGTTACGGATGATTCCAATCACCTGGCCGTTCGCCGTGTGGGGGCTTGATATGGTAGGACCTTTCAAGAGGTCTAAGGACAAGAAGACCCACCTCTTGGTGGCGGTTGACAAGTTTACTAAATGGGTTGAAGCTGAGCCAGTCAGCAAGTGTGATGCAGCAACAGCAGTTCAGTTCATCAAAAAGCTGATCTTTCGGTTTGGTTATCCACATAGTATCATCCCTGATAATGGCACAAACCTATCCAAGGGGGCTATGAAGGAGTTCTGCGATAGTGAGCATATCCGACTCGATGTGTCTTCTGTGGCTCACCCAAAGTCTAATGGTAAAGCAGAGTGTGCTAACCAGGAAATTCTGAAAGGGATAAAACCCCGGCTCATGATTCCTTTGGAGCGCACGCCGGGTTGTTGGGTGGAGGAGTTACCTTCAGTTCTTTGGAGCATAAGAACCACCCCAACAGGTCAACAGGCTATACGCCTTTCTTCATGGTCTATGGCGTAGAAGCTGTTCTCCCCAGTGATATCCGTCATGACTCACCCAGAGTGGCGGCTTACATGGAAGCTGATAATGAGACGGCGCGTCAGGATGCTCTGGATGCCTTAGACGAAGAACGGGATCTTGCAGCAGCTCGGTCCGCGATTTACCAGCAAGACCTGCGTCGTTATCATAGCCGCAGGGTCAAGACCCGGACGTTCCAAGAAGGCGACTTAGTACTCCGGTTGATTCAAGACCAGTCATATATGCACAAGTTATCACCTCCTTGGGAAGGACCGTTTGTGATCAGCAGAAATCTCAACAGTGGCTCCTATTATCTCATTGATATACAGGAGGGTGACAAGTCGCGCACTTCTGGAGAAGAGACTAAGAGGCCGTGGAATATTGCTCACCATCGGCCATACTATACTTAAGCCGCCAGTCCGGCTCTCGTCAATGTATATATTCCTGTCATTGTATATACCATCTTTTATGATATAATAAAGTTGGCATCCCCATGATTAGGGGCTTCTGCTGTTTTTCAGCACTAAGTCTTGTGCAAAGGAGTTGATCCTTCAATCAGGTCACTTGGGGGCTTCCAACCCGCTGGGTTTAGCTTTCATACCCTCTTGGCCAGGCTTTATATGCCATGAATTTCATACAAAGGAGTTGATCCTTCATCAGGTCACTTGGGGGCTTCCAACCCTCTGGGTTTAGCTTTCATACCCTCTTGGCCAGGCTTTATATGCCATGTTCGAGTTAAACCTGCCTGTTTGCAACTTGCTACTCCGCCTTGTGACCCGCCGAACTCTTGACTGTCAATCTTGCTCAGAGACCCTAAACTTTTATAAGTTATTCTCGTACAAAGACCCTGAACTTGTCAAGGTTTAAATGGCGGCTTTTGTCACGAGAGAGCCGGCTTACAGTGAGCTAGGATAAACTCGCCTTGTCTGTTGTAGTCTCTCCGCTATGTGGCCCGTTGGTACTCTTAGCAATGTCAATCTTTTAAAGACCCTGAACTTGCTAAGGTTTAAACAACGGATTTATGTCACGTGAGAGCCGGCTTACTAGGTTTTAAGGTTTTTATACATCACTTCTTCGGAAGTAATACAATTTTTTTTCACCAAAGCCAAGAATTATCTCATCCTGCTGTGCCTTTAAAGCCGGCTTATAAGGCAAGAAGTATGCCAATCACTTGTTTTTTGCAGGTGTTTTTTATGATGAGATTCTAAGTTTTTCGGGTGACTCCGGCTTAGCATTGCTCATGGAATATAACCTGCCGGGCGAATCAAAGCAGTCAGATGGTTATGTATCAAGACAATCATGCTGAATCGCCAGTGTATGGATTGAAAGATGTTTTCAAGTGCACGAAGGCACTAGAGCAAGCGATCGAATGTTTGCTACTACTATTACAACGCTATCAAGGAGCCCAAAATCTGTGGACTTAAAGTTTCTGCAGCAAATTATAAGCCGGCATATTAACAGGGCCGAGTTACCTTCGCATGAAGTCAATTCTTCATTTAATTCGTTGCCGGGTCATCCTGCGCAGGGTCTTCGGTCTCCCGGATCTGGAGGTTGTCCACATCCCAGTTGCAGTTTGTTAAGGCCTCAAATTGGGCTTCATCGTGCATGATCGGAGATGTGTCAACATCAGGAGCTAAGAGATGCTTACGGTGTTGAGAAATTAGGCTTTTGGCTTCAAAGGTGGGACCTCGAACTCGCTTATTATCTTCCGAGTAAGCCGCCTGATATGATGACAGATCAGCTTCTTCGGCCATCCGGCTTGCTAAGACTCGGGATGCCTTCATGCAACGAGCATAATCTTCTTGAGTGAACTCCGATCCGTCATCTTTCAGCTAGGAAATCCATCCATCATCTCAGCCGGGTTTAGCTAGGGGGCATTAGCTAGTGACCGGCTCAAAGCAGCCATTGCGCCCTGACGGGCGGCTGATCTCTTCAGCTCTTCTATCTGCCTTGGGATGGTGGAAAGGACTTCTAGCACACCCTTCATAAATTTGGGATCGCCCCGCTCAGTCATAACGGCTTTGATGGTACAAAGAGAGCCGGCGTACAACTGTTCAGACAATGAGTATAGAGCCTTCAGCTTCAATAGATTGTCATTAGAGAGTTGGTGACTTCGTTCACCTGCAAGCAAGTTAGATGTTATAAGCCAAAAGAGTTCTCGAAAGTCTTCTTGCAATGAATATTGAGGGGTAAACAACACTTACCAAAGACGGATCCAATCATACGAGATATGTGGCCTTTCAGATTGCTCAGCTCATCAGTCGACGTTTTAAGACGGCTTTCTGCGTCTTCAGCGCGCTTGGTGAGGGCGGCTTGGCTCGCTTCAGCCGATTTCTTGAATGCTTTGAGCTCAGCTTTGATCATGTCTAGCTCAGTCAAAGTGATCTGGTACTTGGCGTCGGCCTCTACCCGGCTCTCTTGCTGCAGTGCCAGGCTCTTCTTCAGGTCTGACACATTGGACTCGGCGGCGTTTAAAGATTTCCGCGTAAGATAAGTCGTAACAAGGCAACATTGTCAGTTTTAAGCCGCCTGTCCAGCTCATACTGGTTTTTCGAAGTTTGGCCAAATCATTACAAGTCCCAAGCAGATTGCAAGCAATATACTTGGCACTTGGGGGCTAATGCGTCTCAGTTTTCTTGTAGACCCGGCTCATTATTGATATAATGACCCGGCCCTTGGGGGCTACACTTGGCTCTTAATCTATGATTGAGTACCGGCTCATTATTGATATAATGACCCGGCCCTTGGGGGCTACACTTGGCTCTTAATCTATGATTAAGTACCGGCTCATTATTGATATAATGACCCGGCCCTTGGGGGCTACACGTTGCTCTACAAATCTACGGATCAGGTTTACAAACAGTCCCGGGTCATTATTGGTATAATGATCCGGCCCTTGGGGGCTACGGTTGGCTCTTACGCTATGATTAAGTGCCGGCTCATCACTTACATAATGACCCGGCCCTTGGGGGCTACACGGCGATTCTACGAAAGATAACAAGTGATTGAAGACCCGGTTGACCTTTTTGAGAGGTCAACCGGCTCTTGGGGGCTACATATATGGCAAAGCAAGGGAAGTGGAATACCTCGTAACTTTTCTTCATCATGCCAACCAGGTTGGCTTCCATATCCCGGCTTGCAGCGAGACGGCTCAGATAACAAGAGTGCAACTCGTCGGCTGAAAGCTTCTCTAAGTTAGGAAGGTCAAATTGAGTCTTCTCTTCCTTAGAAGGAGCCGCTTGTGTTCACTGATATGCTTTGATAGTGCATGAGAGGGAGCTGGAGATTTGTAAGCCGCTCTGGTAACAGTAACTTCTTCGTGAGAAGCCACGTCTTCAGCTGTCGGCTGGGGGCTGGGCGGCTTAGGATCGGTTTCTGGATGAACCTCGGGAGCCTCAATATCCATATCACCCGGCTCATTATGCTGGGGAGCTTCTTCATGAGCATCTTTGGTAGCCTTAGACGGCTCAATATGTGCCTCGGGGGTGTTAGGCTTGGGGTTTGCCAACTCTGGAACTTCAGGAGTGGCGGCTGACCCGCCTACCTTCGTTCGTTTGGCTTGAGCCCTGTGAGCAAATGTGAAATTATATATCAATGAACAAGGATAGACTATTAACGCATGGAGTGGGATGTAAAAATGCTTACCCCGGGTTGATAATAAGAGGAGGCAACTTTGAGGCGGTTGAGTCGCCAGAAGAAGGCGGCGAGTCCTGAAAAGTTATCATTATCGAATACATGTAAGTTACAACACAAGGGTAGCATGCAGAAGAAATAAATTCAAGGCAAAAAGTACCTCAGTGCGCCGTTTTCGAGGAGCCGGTTCATTTGGTAAGCCGGTTAAAAGCTCTTCAGAGCCAGTGCTCTAGGTTTGACACCTGTTGTCTTCTTGCTGCTTCTTCAAAAGATAGTTGGGATCCAAGTGAGCAAAAGGGCGAGAACATTTTACCTTCCGTACGGCTTGCCGTATTCTTTTTACTGGTAAAAGTTACGAGTCAGAGGAGATAATGGTTACCTCTGCAATATCAGCATGGCTTGTCTCTGCTTCTTCCTGTGAGTAATCATTGTCAATGAGTTGCATAAAGAGAAGGCCAAGGGAGTCAAGTTCTACCTCTGAATCGTCTAGATCGAATAGCTCTTTAGTTGACAGCTTCTTCTTGCGAGGTGGCGCCTTAGCTTTGGTCGCCTTAGGGACTTTGCTTTTCTTTTTGAAGGAAGAGGGTAATTTCCTGTTCCAGAAGGAAGAGCCGGCCTGCAGATGATAGAGCGCATTGGCAGAAAGGTTAATAAAGTAGATGAAGTACAACATTGAAAGAATGAATGAATGTTAAGGCAGAAAGGCTTACGTCTAGAGCCGGGTTAAGCGCGTAGAATGGGCTTAACCCCGTCTTGCTACAGGCAGCTTGGGATTCTCCAAGCAAAAACTTGACAATGGTGTTCAGATCCTGGTCCGTCAAGGGGGTTTGGTTGAAACGTTGAGGATCAGACACCTCGCCAGTATATTGGCACATTAAGGCGCCGCGGCGGCTTAACGACAGAATCCTCCAAGAGACCCCACAGCGGGTCAGATCAACACCTGTTAACCCGTTGGCTAACAAAGCCCTTATTTTTTAGAAGGTCGGGCCATATTGAGCACGTTCCACGGCAGACATTCGGTCTGGGAGCTCTGTATCAGTGTTGAGCCGGTAAGGACGGTAACCCGGCAGTGGGTTCTCCCCTTCAGGTGAAGTGTCTTTGCAATAAAACCAAGTCTTGTTCCATTCTTTGGGGTGACTCGGCAGAGTTGCTGCTGGAAAGAGTACATCCCTCCATCTTTGAAGAGTGACGCCTCCCAGCTCGAGACTTAATCCATCTGCCATCTCTGTCTAGAGGTTGATGTAAAAATATTCTGTGAAGAGGTCAACGGACGGCTCTTCTTGCAAATAAGCCTCACAGAGGGTCTGGAACTGACACAGATTGGTGACGGAGTTGGGCCCGATGTCTTGAGGGTGCAAATTGAAGGAGTGCAAGACATCTCGGAAAAATTTAGACCCGGGGGAGAAAAACCGCGGAGAAGATGGTCTTTGAATACGACGACTTCCCCATCCTCGGGCTTAGGAATGTTTTCATTACCCGAAACCCGCCAGTGGATGACATCCTGAGCCGGTAGAACTCCCATGGTGATAAACTCTTTGAGAGATTCTTCGGCTACCCCAAACCTCACCCAGTTGCAAGTAGACGGGACTTTAGACATGGCGGCGGCTTAAAGGACTGCGAAAGGGCATGAATTTATGGCGGGTTAAAAATGCATTATGGCCGAGGCAGTTTTGATTCTAAAAATGGTGACAGTATTTGGCGGGTTAATATAAAGTTATGAGCCGCCGAAGTAGGCCACAATATGACAATGTGAGCCGGCAGTACGACGGCAGGTTAAGTTTGCCAGTGAACATTGGAAAAATTACTAAGTGTGGAGAAACAGATTCCAATAGCTACAACGATTGTTTGAAGATCTATGGACGAGGGAAAAAGAAAAATAATTTTAACCCTAAAAAGCCAGTGGAAGAACAGGCGACCTCTAGGCAGATTAAAATGATCTATAGATCTGCAATGAGTATGGCATGATTATTGAGCGGACAGCCGCGTGATTTGGGCAGCATTATAAGGATTAAAGGAGTGTTCATTATCTAATCTATGAAGAACGCTCTGATGAGCAGTGACGAACACCAAGGAAAACCGATGAACTCGGGGCAAATCTAAAAAGCTAGTGCAGATCTAACAAGGGGTAACAATGGAACCTTGAGAATGCGGGCGAACGCGGGAATGCTCTGGACATGATCATGTTGATGCAGCCGCCAGTGTTGTAGAAGTCGGAGAGGTCCGGTCGGCGCGGCGAGCTTCGGCGGCGCGAGCGTCTGGAGGAGGAAGAAGAAGGCAGCGGCGGGGAAAGTGAAAGTGATGCCCCCCCCCCCCGTGCCTATTTATAAGGATGTGATGGAACAGCTACGGTCCGGTGCGGGAATCGAGGAAGCACGACGATGATTGACTACGAAAGTGCCTCGATTCTCGGGCTAGTCATATTAATGAAGAAATATCCGCTCTGACGTCAGGGAAATGTTTTTTTATTTTCCTGATGATGTCACGGCGGGTCATGAAGATTTGTCAGAGACAACGCCGCCCATTTTGGGCGGGTTATGAAGACATATCAGAGTGCGAGATTCGCCAACCAGAAGACTTAAGATTGACATGAACAGGTTCAAATCAATCTGGGGCCTAATGTTGGGTATATAACCCCGTGGTGAGACCCGCACAGGTGGGGCCGGGTCATGAGGTTGGCAGCTTAGCAATGAAGGTTTGGAAGAAGCATGCTCAGTGGGCCTAGAGGCCCAGAGCCAGAGGACAATATATAACCCGGTGGCGGCTTGTTAGACAAGGCATGTGTAGTTAGAGGTGAGATCTATTATCAAGTATAACCCGACCCTGACTCTTGTAAGCCCAGGGCCTCGACCTGTGTATATAAAGGCGGGTCACCTAGGCGGCTTAGGCCACGAAACAACCGATCGATAGCTAGGTCAAGCGAACTCGCCCCTTGTAATCGATATCCAATCGATACAAACACAAAGCAGGACATAGGCTTTTACCTCTTTCTGAGGGCCGAACCTGGGTAACCCTTGTCTCTCGGTTTCGATCAACCCCTTCGAGTTCACCGCCTTAGCGATGGCCTCGAACCTAAGTCCTTTCACTAGGACATCTGCCGTGACAAAACCACGACAGTTATCCTCAACGTTTCAACCAAACCCCCTTGACGGACCAGGATCTGAACACCATTGCCAGTATATTGGCACATTAAGGCGCCGCGGCGGCTTAACGGCAGAATCCTCCAAGAGACCCAGCAGCGGGTCAGATCAACACCTGTTAACCCGTTGGCTAACAAAGCCCTTATTTTTGAGAAGGTCGGGTCATATTGAGCACGTTCCACGACAGACATTCGGTCTGGGAGCTCTGTATCAGTGCTGAGCCGGTAAGGACGGTAACCCGGCAGTGGGTTCTCCCCTTCAGGTGAAGTGTCTTTGCAATAAAACCAAGTCTTGTTCCATTCTTTGGGGTGACTCGGCAGAGTTGCTGCTGGAAAGAGTACGTCCCTCTGTCTTTGAAGAGTGACGCCTCCCAGCTCGAGACTTTATCCATCTGCCATCTCTGTCTGGCTGTTGATGTAAAAATATTCTTTGAAGAGGTCAACGGACGACTCTTCTTGCAAATAAGCCTCGCAGAGGGTCTGGAACTGACACAGATTGGTGATGAAGTTGGCCCCGATGTCTTGAGGGTGCAAGTTGAAGGAGTGCAAGACGTCTCGGAAAAATTTAGACCTGGGGGGCACAAAAAACGCGGAGAAGATGGTCTGTGAATATGACGACTTCCCCATCCTCGGGCTTAGGAATGTTTTCATTACCCGGAACTCGCTAGTGGATGACATCTTGAGCCGGCAGAACTCCCATGGTGCTAAGCTCTTTGAGAGATTCTTCGGTTTCCCCAGACCTCACCCAGTTGCATGTAGACGGGACTTTAGACATGGCGGCGGCTTAAAGGACTACGGAAGGGCATGAATTTATGGCAGGTTAAAAACGCATTATGGCCGAGGCAGTTTTGATTCTAAAAATGGTGACAGTATTTCGTAGGTTAATATAAAGTTATGAGCCGCTGAAGTAGGCCACAATATGACAATGTGAGCCGGCAGTACGACGGCGGGTTAAGTTTGCCAGTGAACATTGGAAAAATTACTAAGTGTGGAGAAACAGATTCCAACAGCTACATCTATTGTTTGAACATCTACGGACGAGGGAAAAAGAAAAATAATTTTAACCCTAAAAAGCCACTGGAAGAACATGCGACCTCTAGGCAGATTAAAATGATCTATAGATCTGCAATGAGTATGGCATGATTATTGAGTGGACGGCCGCGTGATTTGGGCAGCATTATAAGGATTAAAGGAGTGTTCATTATCTAATCTATGAAGAATGCTCTGATGAGCAGTAATGAACACCGAGGAAAACCGATGAACTCGGGGCAAATCTAAAAAGCTAGTGCAGATCTAACAAGGCGCAACAATGGAACCTTGAGAATGCGGGCGAACGCGGGAATGCTCTGGACAAGATCAGGTTGATGCGGCGGCCAGTGTTGGAGAAGACAGAGAGGTCCGGTCGGCGCAGCGAGCTTCGGCAGCGCGAGCGTCTGGAGGAGGAAGAAGAAGGCAGCAGCGGGGAAGCTGAAAGTGATGCCCCCCCATGGCTATTTATAAGGATGTGATGGAACAGCAACGGTCCGGTGTGGAAATCGAGGAAGCACGATGATGATTGACTAAGAAAGTGCCTCGATTCTCGGGCTGGTCATATTAATGAAGAAAGATCCGCTCTGACCTCAGGGGAATCTTTTTTGATTTTCCTGATGATGTCACGGCGGGTCATGAAGATTAGTCAGAGACAACGCCACCCATTTTGGGCGGTTTATGAAGACATATCAGAGTGCGAGATTCGCCAACCAGAAGACTTAAGATTGACATGAACCGGTTCAAATCAATCTAGGGCTAATGTTGGGGATATAACCCCGTGGTGAGACCCGCACAGGTGGGGCCGGGTCATGAGGTTGGCGGCTTAGCAAGGAAGGTTTGGAAGAAGCGTGCTCAGTGGGCCTAGAGGCCCAGAGCCAGAGGACAATATGTAACCCGGTGGCGTAAGCCGCCGGTGGCGGCTTGTTAGACAAGGCATGTGTAGTTAGAGGTGAGATCGGTTATCAAGTATAACCCGGCCCGGACTCTTGTAAGCCCAGGGCCTCGACCTGTGTATATAAAGGCGGGTCACCTGGGCGGCTTAGGCCAGGAAACAACCAATCGATAGCTAGGTCAAGCGAACTCGCTCCCTTGTAATCGATATCCAATCAATACAAAAACAAAGCAGGACGTAGGCTTTTACCTCTTTCCGAGGGGCCGAACCTGGGTAACCCTTGTCTCTTGATTCCGATCAACCCCTTCGAGTTCACCGCCTTAGCGATGGCCTCGAACCTAAGTCCTTTCACTAGGACATCTGTCGTGACAAAACCACGACACAGGTCATATTAGAGAAACATTTGCGATGACGCATTGCACCAATCGTTCACACCAATATTTTCACTTGGCTTACGGGCGAAGGGAATGATAGATATCAATCGCATACGGGTATTCAACCTGAACCGTTTGTGATAAGTGTTTATTCAGAGAAAACAATGATGGTTTTTTGTTTGCTATGTGAATTAAGAGATAAATACTTAGTTCATCAAACCATAGATTTCATCCAGTCAAGCTTTGACTTTACATTCATATAATCGAGATACAATATAAAGAAAACTAGTTGTGGCGGCGGCATTCTCGTGCTCCGGTGCGTAATTCTACAGTTCTTCAAATGAGACCAGAATGTTATGGACCTCACAATCAAAGATTCTGTCGTCGCGCGATCGACGGGCGCTGGGCCGGGGGGGGGGGGGCGACTAGCGGCTGACGGGGGGATAACCTCGGGGTAGCCTCAGTTGGGTCTTTGCTCCAGCTTTTCAAAAAACGACTACAGGGCGAGCCGCCTCCCCCTGCAGTCCGGCTCCGCACGACCGGCTGCGAGCAGCCGGCCGTCTAGGGGCGGAGACGCCTGGCCATCGGGCCGGCAGGCCTGCTCCCGTCATGTCACCACGCCTCACAGGACGGTGACCCGACGCCCAGCGCGTCAGCAGTGCCTGCAGTACTGCGGTCAGGGCACGCGTGGCTACAGAGGCCCCCATTGCGTCGGAGGTGAGCGCCCGCATGGCTACAGTGGAGGCAACAGTGCCTCTGACCCCGCCCGACTGTGACCGGGCGGATGGCACAGTGCCGGCACGCCCTCAACCACTCCATTACCTGCCCCGGCATGGCTACAGCGTGGCCGGCCGTACTGCTAACCGCGGCTGGCTACCACTACACGACGCCGGGCCAGGCGACCCGTACTGTGGCGTGACGAGCACGCACCAATGGCGATGGACGGTCGGTGGGCCCGCCCACCGGCTCCCGATGGGACCCGACAGCCGGCGGGCCCTGCCAATGACAAGACACTTCGACTTGGGGTCCCCCTGGCCGGCTACAGAGACCGCCAGCCGGGTCCCCCCACAGTGCCACATATGTATATTGTAAGCCGGGGGGTTGGCCTATAAAACCCCTTGACACCCCCCATGCACGGGCAAGCATTCTCAGGCTCAGACATCCACCCACGTAGAGAGGTAGAAAGAGCCAGCAGGACTCTTCTTCCTCCTCTAGCAAACAGCTCAAGGAGCACCATTGTAGTTCTCTTAGTCTATCAACTAGGCAAGCAGGACTAGGGGTGTTACCTCCCACGGAGGGCCCCGAACCTGGGTTACATCGTGTGTCCCTCACCTGTTGTTCCCAATCGCATCACCGGAGCCCGCCGGCGTCCTTCGGCCTCAACCACTCTCGATAAGCCACCCCATGGCATCTGCGGTGAGAAAACGACGACAGTTGGCGCCCACCGTGGGGCCGTCCGCGGCGCCGGCCGGAGTCATGCTCCGGGCGGGACCCTTCGCCAACTCTCCTGGCCGCCCCGCGTCCGGGCGGAACTGCACGCCCGTTCCCGTCCACCCTGCGGGCGTCGCTGCCGGCCTCTCCGACGAGTGGCGCAGCGGCGACCCTCTGTCCGACATTGCCATTCTCACCGAGCACTTCGGTAGGCTGGGCCTCGCCGGCGAGCCAGCTGCAGATGAGTACCCTAGCGCGGTGCTCGACTGCCTCGACCTGCCCTCGCTTGTGGGCGCACTCGCCCCAGGCAGTGCTAACGACTCCTTCATCCGCGCGGGGGTAATGGTCACCGGCTCCTCCACGACCTCCGGTCGCCCCAGGGTGGAGGCGGAGGCGGCCGCCACAGCCGCCGGCACCGGGACCTCTGACCCCCTCGGCTCCGTGCTTCGGGGCCTCAGCACCCCCGTCGCACCTATGACAAACCCGGCCACAACTACGGCTGAGCTAGAGGCGGCTCGCCAGTTGCTGTTCGCGGAGGCGACCAAGCTCACCAACACCAAGCGCCGGATGGAGTCCGCGCAGCGCGAGTACAACTATGCCTATGGCCTCACCCCCGCCGGCAACGAGCCCAGCCGGCGTGGTGACGTCCGCAACCGCGGCCGTGTGGTCTCGGAAATCCTCGGTGGTAGACTCCCCACCTACGACAAGCCAGCAGCCAACATGAGGGCCGCCCAGGTGGCCTACGCCGACCTTGCCGACGTGATGGGGAAGGAGCGTGAGCAGCAGGAGCGACACATCCAAGACCTCATCGCCGCCGCCAACACTCAGCAGGCCCGGCTCGACGACGCCAACGCCGGCTCCGAAATACCCGTCCCTGAGGGGCACGCTCTGCCGACTGCTGGCCAGCGCCGGCCGGCCCAGCAAGCCTCTTCCCCCCGCGGCTCCGGCCGATGGGGCGCTGGATCTCATAACGGACGCTCCCGCCAGGGAGACAAGCCGCTGGCTGTCACCAGCGGGCACAACGACGCCACGGCAGGCGGCAACCGGCGCAGCCGCGCCAACACCATGCCCCCGTGGCTGGAGCGCACGTGCTCGCCTGCCCCGGCTGTCCGCCCCGAGCTCGCCGCTCGGCTCGGCCCGCGCGTCTCGCGGAGCAAGAACGATGCCCGGACCCGCATCGACCGGCTGGCGCAATCCGCCCTCCTGGAGGAGGAGGGTCCGATCGGGCCGGCGTGCATCGGTCCCCGGATCCGTGACGAGCCGTTCCCGACCGGCTTCACGCTCCCCCGCGACACTCCGAAATACAACGGCACCGCCAAGCCGGAGGACTGGCAGATCGACTACACCACCACGGTCGGCATCACCAGGGGGAACAAGCGCGTCGCGGTGCGCTACGTTCCCCTCATGCTGATCTGGTCGGCCCGGACTTGGCTTAATAGCCTTCCGGTCAGCAGCATCAATGCCTGGACGGACTTCGAGGAGGCGTTCGTCCGCAAGTTCACCGGCACCTACAAGCGGCCCGGCAGTCACCGCAAGCTGGCCATGTGTGTCCAGGGGCCGGAGGAATCCCTCTGCAACTTCCTCAAGCAGTGGACCGAGCTCCGAAACTCCTGCGAGGGTGTGCACGAGGTGCAAGCCATCTGGTACTTCATCGAGGGCTGCCGAGACGGCACCCTCCCCAAGCACAAGCTCATGTGCTCGGAGCCGGCTGTCGGTGTCAAAACCGGCGGATCTCGGGTAGGGGGTCCCGAGCTGTGAGTCTTGGATCGATGGTAACAAAGGGACGAAGGAGACGATGTTTACCCAGGTTCGGGCCCTCCTATGGAGGTAAAACACTACGTCCTGCTCGATTATATTGATGGTATGAAGGTTACAGAGTTGATCTACTCGAGATCGACTAGCTAAACCCTAGATGAGTTTCTCCGTCCTACAATCTAAAACCCTCCCGGTTTATATAGACACCGGGGCGTACCTAGGGTTTACACATGACAAGACTCCTGCCGAGAATGGTTACGTCGATTCCCTCATCTTGACTTGGAGTGCACGATGCGCCTTCGGGACTTCCTTCTAGAACACAGGGTATCGATGTATCAGGCCCCTCCCACGACAGCCAGAGTGCGGCTCACCAAGCCGGCCTATTGAGAGACAGGCCAGCGGCCCGAGGACCCCTTAGTCCAGGACTCCCTCAGTAGCCCCCAAACTAGCCACCAACGCCAAGGGTCTCAGCTTTGGCAGCTCCGCTTGATGAGTCTTCGGCTTGCGGGGTGAGTTCTTCTTCCCATTAAAGATCGGCTGATACTTGGCCGGCTTCCGATCACACGATAGCCCGAACACCATGAATTGTTCAGTCCCGAAGGTCAAACATCAAAGTGTAAACAATGTTTTTTCTGACAACCTTTCTGACGAAGGGTCGTGGCCTACCATGACCACTGAACCAGTTATGAAAACTCGATTCGCGGTTCAAGGCCGTTTTTACATTAGCATGACTCATCAATGTATAGATCGTGCTCCGTTTCACACGTGATATGATTAGCATCCCAAGTTCCTTTTGCGCGTGCATAATGTTACACACGTCTTGGGAAGCGGAGAGATTTGCGGCACAGTAAGGGAGGTTAATCGGTGTTACGCCTCATAAAAGGGGAAAAACCCCAAGGCTTATCCACGCTTCCCATTCGCATCCTCGGCTTTCCCAACTTTCCCAAGCTCCGAGAGCCCAGATCCAGTTCTTCCTCAACCTCTCCTCCGAGCCAAACCATGATGGGTTCGGGCTCTATGGGCAACTGGGAGGCCTCCACGGTCACTGACAAGGATATCCGGGAGCTAAAGCTCGCCGGCTACCTCCCCGCCAACATCTTCCACTGCGCTCCAGAAGCGAACCAAGTCGTCCCCAAACCTAAGCCAGGCGAAAGGGTGGTATTCGTCCCTCATTTCATCCGGGGACTGAGCTTCCCGCTCCACCCCTTCGTCAGGGGCCTCGTGTTCTTCTACGGGTTGGACTTCCATGATCTTCCCACGAACTCCTTTATGCATATTTCGGCTTTCATCATTCTTTGCGAAGCCTTCCTGCGGGTCGAGCCGCATTTCGGCCTGTGGCTCAAGGTTTTCAACATCAAGCCGAAGACTGTTGCGGCCGAGCACGCAGACTGTGGAGGGGCGGTAATCAGCAAGCTCCCCCGCGTTGAGTGGCCAACTGGCACTTTTATCGACACAATCAAGATCTGGCAGAAAGAATGGTTCTACATCACCGAACCAAAGGATGAGAGCTGGGCGGCACCTGCCGAGTTCAGATTCGGACCCCCTACGAGATTGACCTCATGGCTCAGGAAGGGCCTTGACTGGGGGTCAGATGCAGAGGTGAAATTGCTGCAGAAGTGCATTACCTCGGTGATCAAGGCCAAGGCTAAACTGGTCGATGTGGTCCATGTCATGCTCCACCACCGTATCCTCCCCTGTCAGCGTCGGGCCTCCCCAATGTGGGCTTATCAGCGTGAGGACGATCCTACCATGCGCCAATTCTTCCGCACTTCCTCCGAGAAGTTGTGGAAGGCATTATTCAGGCCTCGAAAAAGCTGGCCGGCCAAGGAAGAGGATTCGGGCCTAAGCACCAATAACCCACCTACCCAGGTATGGTATAATTTTAATCCATTGACTCTGTTTCTTTGACAAAAAGACCGAACACCTTCTCCCTCATTTTCGCAGAAATGGTTGAGTAAAACCGCGAGAGTTAACTGTCCCGCACCACAACCCTAAGACCCCAGGTCGAAGTTGTTGACGGTGATGCTCGTCGTGGCGCCGTACTCAGCGCCCAAGAAGAAGGAGAAGAAGAAAAAAGTCAGAGAAGGTCTCTGCATAAAGGACCAGGCGGACGCCATCTCCGAGGAAACCCATGCCTCCTCCAGCCATGAGGAAGAGCATGAGGATGGGGGGGAAGGCGCTTCCCCCCTCACAAGAAAGAGGGCGGCATCGTAGGATGCCGCGAAGGATGTACCTCCTCCTGCCCTGAAAAGGGCTCGTCGGCCGAGGTTGATCCTGGCCGACGACAGCTCGGACCCTGATGGAGAGTCCGAGGACTTTGAGAAGGTTCCCCGAAGGAACCTATGGGTCAAGCCCCCAGTTCAAAGGTATGAAT
Source organism: Elymus sibiricus (assembly GCA_039707655.1). Taxonomy (NCBI): domain Eukaryota; kingdom Viridiplantae; phylum Streptophyta; class Magnoliopsida; order Poales; family Poaceae; genus Elymus; species Elymus sibiricus. Next base: position 475,124,898 of record CM077665.1, read on the forward strand.
CCGAAGACTCCCTGGGTTATTTATGCAAAGTTTTCAATGTCTTAAATGCAAGAACGTCTTTTAATTTGCAGCCCACCGCACGTTCTCCCTACTAACCAAATATCGGATGGGGAGTCTCCGCCCGCCGAGCTGGCGGAGAGTGGGACTGCGTCACACCCCACACCTCCCGGGGCCACGAAGGATGCCGCGGAGGTGTCATCCCACCAGGCTCCTTTGGAGCCGAACTCAGGCGGTGGGGGTGACCACGCCAGGGCCGAGGTTGATGCCTCGGCCGCTGAAGACCAGGGGGAGAAAACTCCCCTGGCCGCTGAAGAGGAAGGGCGGAGGGATGTGCATCCACTCTGAGGAAATCTCCGGAGCATGCTATGCCTCCGGAGCTACCGACTCAGTCCCCGATCAGAGATCGGGCTAACCGGTCACCACCGGTGCCACCGACGACTGGGTTGCCGGTCATGGAGGAGGCTCTATCAAGCGCCCCCATCTCCGAGGATCACCACGATCTTATGGGTGCGGTTTTGCAAGGCATTCAGTCCGTCGATAACGGACTGAAAGAGGCCTTCAATGGTCTCTTGACGGGCTTCAAGGTGAGTCACGTAATACCCTTTTCCCGAACAATCTTAATTTTATGAAGTTTATGCTATCTTTATATATGTAGTAGCCCCCGAGTAACCAATGATGCGCAAGGCACCATTAGTCCCACAATGTTCTAAAAAGCCCTTAAGAGGACCGAGCATAGGGTCATATCCTTGACGGTTCGGGGGTTGGAACGCACATAACCGGATGTGTTTATTCTTTATTTTTTGTAGGCCTCATCCTTGGTGGCGGCCGTTAATGCCACTGAGCTTACCGAGCTAAATCAGAAGCTCAAGATCTCCGAAGAGGAGCTTGATAGCCTGAACAAGAGGTTCGACGAGGTACAAGGTAGGCCGAATTGTAACATCCGGGCTGTATATTGTTAGTGATACGCACTGGTAACCCAATGTAATTATTTATTTATTGCTTCCACAACTTCAGCTGCGGAGGTTGAAAAACTCAAGGCTGAGCTCAAAAAGATGAAGCAAGAGGCCGCGAATGAGAAGGCGGCCGCCGAACAGGCGGCAGCCGCACTCTCCACTTTTGAAAGCTGCGAGTGTTAAGTAGGAGGCCCGGGTGGAGGAGGTGCAGGAGGAGTTCAAGGACGCCAGCGCAAAGTGCGAGGCCCTTGAGCAGAAAGGCAAAGAGCAAGCCACCGAGCTATCCGCGCTGAAATCCGAGCTTCAAAAGGAGCGGGTGGACAGGCAGTCCTTTGAAGAGGAGGTTCGCCAAGTCCGGTCTGTCACAGATGGTAAGCCGTATTCACTACAATGCGCCTTTGGTGGTAGCAGGTTTCTTTGCTCACCCAGGTGTGGCGTTCCTCAGGCGTCTGTGTGGATCTCCAGAAGAGCGCAGCGGACATGAACAAGTTCTATGCTTCGCGGGGGGAGGATGATGAGGCTCGGCTATTCTGGGCATAGTTTGAGTCCCCCGAGCACTCTCCTCTTCTGAGCGAGCAGATAAAGCAACTGATGGAGCTGCACAGGATGGCGGAGCCGGCCATGAAGGATCTCTGCATCCGGCTATGTGCAGAAACTGTGCGTTGCGGCGCCTCGGATTGACGCGCTAAAGCGTTCTACATGCATCGAGGGGGCTCGGATGACCTTTGCAAAGACCATGGTGCACTGGCCGAAGCTCAAGCCGACCGAGATGGCCACCGCACCTCCGCCCCCTGGAAAGGAGCATAGGCGCCCCGAACTATACTTCTCCGCAGTGATGGAGGGTGCTCAGGCAATAGAGGCCCAATGCTCGAAGGATGTTTTTTATGAATGAGCGCTATGTAATATGTCCGAAGACTTTTAACGCTTTATAATCAGAGTTGCATGGTTTATCATGTCTTATAAGTCTTTAGTGTTAATTTTGACTCCCATGTGGCTGTTTTATCTGAAAGTTGCGAGTCGTCGGCTTCAGCCCCCACGTAGATACTACGAGAGGTGTCTCTGCCTCCGCACTATGACCCTTAGCCGAGGTATCGGTGCCCGAAGGCGGTAGTGCGAGGGGGACAAGGCAATAGGACTATGATGCTTTATCGCTTTCACTTAGCCGTAGGAGCGTAAAAAATGCGGGGACTAATGACCAGCCCCCAGTGTTTTCTGATGTGCGGATGTACCGGGGCCGAAGCCAGCATCACATGATTTGTACAAGTACAAAACCCATCGTATAACACGAAATAACCTCTATCGATTTTTTAGTATGACACTTATGCTCGGATTTGCAGACCGGTTCTCGCTTACTATGACGGTCAGTTTTCGGCTTTCTCCCCTGAGGTGCTTGACCAGACGAACTGGAAACACAATCGCAGTGGTTCTCCCTTTGCCCCTTTAGCTGAACGAGCGGAATGTAAGGGGGCAAACACAGGAGCCGGGCAACCCAACTATTGACCCAAGACATAGTTCGGATCCGATGCATATAAAGCAAAATCCAAGACGCCAAACACACGACCAGTTTGTGTCGGGGTGATGCTCAGGGAGACATTTTAAATTCAGGCCCCCGGTCTATTAGCCGGTTGCATCGTAATGTATACCGAAGAGTTACGCAAGAGGCGTTGACAAGAACAGAGTATGTACCATAAAATACAGTGGAGGGGCCATGTATAATGGTCTTTTATTTGCTTGATAGTTCTTATAACTCAAATTGTCGAAGCAACTGTTTACAGGTATTTTAGATATAAAACATAGAATTTACAGAGGAGAGGTTGTACCAGGGGTCTTCGATTGGTGGCTTGACGTCCTTGATGTGCGAAGTTGTGCGAAGTTGTGCCTTCTTGGCACGTGTTTGACGGTCATTAGGGCTGTGCAATGGGGAGCGTGTCCCTATTTCTGGGGAGAAGAAGATTTTGGGAGTTCGGATTGAAACCGAGCTCGTTTGTCAACCTTACCTGCCTTTATGGCATATTTTGGAGTTTGCCGACCGTCCACGTAATGGAATTCGGTCGCCAGGGCCAATGCATGTTCCTCGGTTCGGAGGGAACGCTCTGTGTTGCCGTTGACAGTGATGACCCCCTTGCGCCTGGGCATCTTGAGCTTGAGGTATGCGTAGTGTGGGACGGCATTGAAGCGAGCGAACGCTGTACTGTCTAGCAGGGCGTGATAACTGATGCGGAAAGGTACGATGTCAAAGATCAAGTCCTCGCTACGGAAGTTATCGGGTGAACCGAACACCACATCTAGGCTCACAGAGCCCGTGCACCGGGCTTCGACGCCTGGGATCACTCCTTTAAAGGTAGTGTTGCTGGGTTTGATCCTTGATGGATCTATACCCATCTTTTTCACCGTATCTGAGTAAATCAGATTGAGGCTACATCCTCCGGCCATTAGGACTTTAGTGAGGTGATACCCATCGATAATGGGATCTAGGACGAGGGCAGCTGATCCCCCATGACGGATACTGGTCAGATGGTCTCGTCGATCGAAGGTGATCGGGTACGCCGACCATGGGTTATACTTCGGGGCTACGGGCTCTACGACGTAGACCTCTCGAAGGGCGCGCTTCCTCTCCTTTTTGGGTATGTGAGTGGCGTATATCATGTTCACAATTTTTACCTCTGGAGGGAACTACTTCTGTCCACCATTGATCGGACCGCGGAGCTCATCATCGTCCTCGCTGTGTGGGCCCTTGCCTTGCTCCTCGGATGCGAGTTTGCCGGCTTGCTTGAACACCCAACAGTTACGGTTGGTGTGGTTGGCGGGCTTGTCTGGAGTGCCATGGATCTGGCAAGGCCTCTCCATGATTTTGTCCAGCGGGGTGGATCCGTCGCGATTGCCTTTAGGAGGCTTCTTCCGCTGCCCGGATCGAGGGTTGCGGAAGCCTGCATTGACGGCCGTGTCGTCGGCGTCACTAGTGCTGTGCCGGCATTTATTTTTGTTGCGTCGTGGTTTCCCGTTTCCATCCCGAGCTTCGGAGGTGCCGGGGTCTTCGGGGTTGTGGCTTCGTCTCGCTAGCCACTTATCCTCGCCCGCGCAAAAGCGGGTCATGAGTGATGTAAGGGCAGACATGGTCCTAGGTTTATCTAGATCGAGCTGGCGAGCCAGCAATTCGTCCCGAATATTGTGCCTAAAAGAGGCTATAGCCTCGGCATCTGGGCAATCGACGATCTGGTTTTTCTTGGTCAAGAACCGGTTCCAGAATTGTCGAGCGGACTCTCCTGCCTTTTGGACGACGTTGCTTAGGTTAGAGGAGTCCGGAGGCCATACATAGGTGCCCTGGAAGTTAGATCGGAATGCATCCTCGAGATCCTCCCAGCTCCCGATAGAATTTTCGGGGAGACTGTTTAACCAGTGCCGAGCTAGCCCCTTAAGTTTAAGGGGTAGATACTTGATGGCATGGAGATCGTCTCCTCGTAGCATGTGAATGTGGAGGAGGAAATCCTCGATCCACACTGTTGGGTCAGTTGTTCTGTCGTATTGCTCTATGTTCACGGGTTTAAACCCTTCCGGGAACTGATGCTGCATCACCTCGTCGGTGAAGCAAAGTGGGTGGGTAGCGCCTCTGACCCGGGCTATGTCATGCCGGTAGTCGGCGTCTGTTCTGGCCCGGTTTTGCTCCCGACCTCTATTCTTTCGGTGGAGCCAAGGCCGGTACCCGTCCCGTCTATCGGGGGAGTACCCTTTAGATCCGTAGATGGATCTCATGTGGCCTGTTCTATATTCCAGGTCGCGTCGCAGGTCGTACCTGTCCTCAGGCTCCATTGGCTCCTTTCCCCTTCTGCGAGGTATCGGCGGCCTATAACCGGCGTCGCCAGCCATCCTATCTCGTCCTCGGGGAGGGCGGTCCGGCTGGTCGTATGGAGTGTGCTTGGGGGACGGCGTATTAGGGAGTTCGTCATCGAATTGTGGCAGCAGCCGTCGGCGTGGATAGCTCTTGGTTGGTCCAATAGACCGGTACTGTATCCTTCCTCGGCTGACAGGACCCTCGTCCATCTATCATTGAGGGTGTCTTGTTCGGCCTTGAGCTACCATTCTCTTGCCTTTAGGCTTCGGGCAGTGGCTAAAAGCTGTTGCCTAAACCGTTCCTGATCCTCCATGTTTTCGGGAACGATGAGATCTTCAGATTCCGGGCTAAACATGGGGAGGTAGTTGTCATCTTCGGAATCGTTTGGATCTTCAGGGTCGTGCTGGTCCTCTGGCCTTTCCTGGTCCTCTAACGTATGCTCGGGAAAATCGGGATCGCCGAGGTCTTCTGGGGTATCGTTTTCCCCGGTGCCAGCAATAGCTTCCCTTCCCTTTTTTTTGTCTTTGATCGTTTGCGCGGTTTCCGGCGCCTTGACGGCGCCTCACCAGATTTATCACCATTGTTTGCGGGTGTGCACTCGCCGTTACCAGATGGAGTATCCACCATGTAGACGTCGTAGGTGGAGGTGGCAGTCCATCGCCCGGTGTCGACGGGGGTGGGAGCGCGGTCCTCTTGATCCATGTCTTCTGCCTCCTCGGAGGCGTAGTCCAACAAATTGCTTAAGTCTTCGACAATGGCTACGAAGTGGATGGTGGGTGGGATGAAAAATTCCTCTTGACCCGCCTTAAGACCGATCTGAATGTGGATTGAGGTTGGGTCGTCAGTAGCTTTCATCGATAAGATCCGATCTAGAGCTTCGTTGAGTGTCGAGAGCTCGATCGGGTTAATTTGCTCAGCGCTTTCGGAGTTAACCTCCGATGCGTCTGCCCAAGAAGTGTGTTCGGCAGGAGTTGGTACCCGGCCATCTGGCGCTATGGCCAGATCCAGACTAAAAGCCAGATCATTGCCGGGGTTAGTCCCGTAGGCGGGGTCGAAAACGACGTCCGAGGTTAAGGCCTCGGGGTCCTTGGGCGCGTCAGATAAGACTGCGAGCCCGGTGAGGGAAAGATCACCCCGAGAGTCTATGGAGAACTCTAGGTTCCTGAATCTGACCTCTTGATAAGGGTCGAAACTCCCGACCCAGCCAAGACGGCCGGTCGGGTCAGCGTGCAGCACAATGCTGCCGAAAGCGAAGATCTGTCCGGGGACGAAGGAGTCCATGTTCTGGACTTCTTTGTTAATGATAACGCGAGCCATCGATTCCTTTGGAGATCACAGCAGAACTCTCAATGAAAGCACCAATGTCGGTGTCAAAACCCACAGATCTCGGGTAGGGGGTCCCGAGTTGTGAGTCTTGGATCTATAGTAACAAGGGGACGAAGGAGACGATGTTTACCCAGGTTCGGGCCCTCCTATGGAGGTAAAACCCTACGTCCTGCTCGATTATATTGATGGTATTAAGGTTACAGAGTTGATCTACCTCGAGATCAACTTGCTAAACCCTAGATGAGTTTCTCCGTCTTATAATCTAAAACACTCCCAGTTTATATAGACACTGGGGGGTACCTAGGGTTTACACATGACAAGACTCCTGCCGAGAATGGTGACGTCGATTCCCTCATCTTGACTTGGAGTGCATGATGCGCCTTCGGGACTTCCTTATAGAACACAGGGTCTTGATGTATCCGGCCCCTCCCACGACAGTTAGAGTGCGGCCCACCAAGCTGGCCTATTGAGAGACAGGCCAGTGGCCCGAGGACCCCTTAGTACAGGACTCCCTCACCGGCCACCTTGGCTGAGCTCATGGCCAAGGCGGACAAGTACGCCACGGCCGACTCCGCTATGCGGATCAAGGTCAGCGGAACCGGCAAGGCCCTCCCGCCGCCTGCCGTGCCACGGCCGGCTGCCGACAACCGGCAGTAGCAGAACAACAAGCGGAAGGTGGACCAGCTCGAGCCCCGCTACAGTAGAAAACAAGTCGCCTCCATCGAGGAGGAGCAGCCGGTTGCCTAGGCGCCCAGCCAGCGCCAGTGAACCGGCAAGAATTCCCGGCAGCCCAAGCTCACCTTCGAGCAGATGCTCGACGCTCCGTGCAAGATGCACTCCAGGGCGAAGCCAGCCACGCACACACTACGGCAGTGCAGCTTCTCCTAGTGGCTGGCCCGGGGCGAGAGCCTTCCGGTCCCTCCCCCGCCCGCTGCCCGCGGCCCAGCGGCCACGCCGGCTCCGGCTCCGCTGCCGGCTCAAATGCCCATCGATGGCCTTCTGCATGACCAGTTCCCCGACCAGGACAGGGCCTACATCATCTTCACCAGTGAGGGAACCAACAAGCATAGCGTGCGCCAGCGCCGGCACGAGGTGAACGCCACGGTCCCCTCGGTCCCCCAGTTCATGCACTGGTCCGAGAAGCCGGTTACCTGGAGCCGGGCGGACCACCCGGCCGTGATGCCAAACCTCGGTAGCTACGCCCTTGTCCTCGATCCCACCATCGCCTACGAGAGGCTCACCTACCGTTTCTCGCGGGTGCTGATCGACGGGGGCAGCAGTATCAACATCCTCTATTGCGACACACTGCTCAAGCTGGGGCTCAGAGAGAAAGAACTGTAGCCGAGCCGGACGGTCTTCCACGGCATCGTGCCGGGACAGTCCTGCTCCCCCAACGACAAGATCCGGCTCGACGTCCTCTTCAGCAACAAGAGCCATTTCCGCCGCGAGCCGATATGGTTCGAGGTGGTGGACCTCAATAGTCCCTACCATGCGCTGCTGGGCAGGCCGGCCCTCGTCAAATTCATGGCGGTGCCCCATTACGCCTACCTCAAGATGAAGATGTCGGGCCACAAGGGCATCATAACCGTCAGTGGTGACTACAAGAAGTCGATCGAGTGAGCTCGTGATGACAGCCGGCTGGCCAAGGCGCTGGTGATCGCGGAGGAAAAGCGTCAGCTTGACCGGCTCGTGGCTCAGGCTGCCGCACAGCCGGCCGTGCCGACTCCCCCATCCCAGCCGGCCAGCGAGGCAACTTTCCAGCCGTCCAAGGACACCAAGCAGGTGCCGCTCGACCCAGCCAATCCCAAGCAATGCATCACCATTGGCGCCAACCTCAGCAGCAAATAGGAAGGCGAGTTCGTCGACTTCTCCATGAGAATCGGGACATCGTTGCATGGTCTCCAAAGGACATTCCGGGTGTTCCGAGGAAGTACGCCGAGCACAAACTTCATGTGCGGCCGGATGCTAAGCCGGTCAAGAAATCCCTGCACCGTTTCTCCGAGGAGAAGAGGCGTACTATAGGAGAAGAGATCGCCCGGCTGCTCGCAGCCAGTTTCATCATGGAAGTGTTCCACCCGGACTGGCTGGCCAACCCAGTCCTGGTGCTGAAGAAGAACAAGACCTCGCGCATGCGTATCGACTACACCAGCCTGAACAAGGCCTGTCCCAAGGACCCTTTCGCCCAGCCCTGGATCAATCAAGTTATCGATTCCACGGCCGGCTGTGACCTGCTATCTTTCCTGGACGCCTATTCCGGCTACCACCAGATCAAGCTGGACCTAGCCGATCGGCTGAAGACCTCCTTCATCACCCCCTTTGTGGCCTACTCCTACATCACCATGTCCTTCGGCCTGAAGAATGCAGGCGCCACCTTCCAGCACTGCATGTAGAAGTGTCTCCTGCCACAGATTGGCAAGAACGAACACGTCTACGTGGATGACATCGTCGTCAAGACCAAGAAGCATTTCAACCTTCTTGACGACCTCCGGGAGACCTTCTCCAACCTGCGCGAGTACAAGGTCCAGCTTAACCCGGAGAAGTGCGTTTCCGCGTGCCGCCCGGCCAGCTCCTGGGTTTCTTTGTGTCCGCCCGCGGCATCGAAGCCAACCCAGAGAAGACCAAAGCCATCGAGTGCATGCACCGGCCGGCCAAGCTCCGCGACGTCCAGAAGTTCGCCGGCTGCCTCGCCTCGCTCAACCGGTTCGTCAGCCGGCTGGGCGAGAAGGCATTGCCCCTTTACCAGCTCATGAAGAAGACGACCAAGTTCTAGTGGACCGACCAGGCGGACGAAGCGTTCCGCGACCTCAAGCGCGCTCTCTCCAGCGCACCCGTCCTGGCGGCTCCGGCGAGAAGGAACCTTTGCTCGCGTACATCGCGGCAACCATGCGTGTGATCAGCGTCGTCCTCATAGTGGAGCGGCCAGAGGAAGGCAAGGCGCTGCCGGTCCAGCGCCCCGTCTACTACCTCAGTGAGGTCCTCTCCGCCTCCAAGCAGAACTACCCCCACTACCAGAAGATGTGCTACGGCATATACTTCGCCGACAAGAAGGTCAAGCAGTACTTCGAGGAGCACACCATCACCGTGGTGAGAACGGCGACGCTCGGAGAAATCATGAGCGGTCGGGACGCCACCGGCCGGATCGCCAAGTGGGCTATCGCCCTCACCGTCTACGAAATCTGGTACGAGCCGCGCACCGCCATCAAGTCACACATGATGGCCGACTTCCTCAACGACTGGGCGGAGACCCAGTTTGGGCCACCGCCTCCGGACTCCATGCACTGGCGCATGCACTTCGATGGCTCAAAGATGCGGACCGGCTTGGGAGCCGACATCGTACTGTCGTCCCCGAAAGGGGACCAGCTCAAGTATGCGCTCCAGCTCCTCTTCGCCGCCTCCAACAACGTAGCAGAGTACGAGGCGCTCGTCCACGGCCTCCGGCTTGCCAAGGAAATCGGCATCTGGCGCATCCTCTATTTCGGCGACTCGGATCTTGTGGTGCAAAAGGTCTCTGACGAATGGGACGCCAGGGACGCCAACATGGCTAGCTACCACTTCCTCGTCCAACAACTCACCGGCTCCTTCGAGGGGTGCGAGTTCCACCATGTCCCCCGGGCGGACAACGAGCCAGCGGACACGCTGGCCAAAATCGGCTCCACCCTGCAGGCAATCCCAGCCGGCGTCTCCCTCAAGCGGCTACTCAAGCTGTCGATCAAACCCTCCGCCGAATCGGAGTCCATCTTCGTGTCGGCTCACCCTGCCGGCACCTCGTCGGGCCTGGCGCCTCCGACAACCCAGCCGGCTCCAACGGCCGCTTCAACTCAGCCGGCTCCGACAACTGACGATCCCGCGGTCGTCCTAATGGCAATCGATCTGTCGGCCCCGGGGACCGACGGCTCGTTCCTAGGGGCTCAGCCTCCGGGCGTGTGGCTACGGCCGGCCCCAAAATCCACCCAAGACGGTGCCAGCTCCTGTCACGGCCCCGACCTGGGCCCATCCCATCCTAGCCTTCCTCCTGCGCGGCGAGCTCCCTCCCGACGAGGCTACGGCCCGGCAAATCCAGCGTCGGGCCCCCGCCTACAGCATCATTAACCACGAGTTGGTCCATTATAGCGCAACCGGCATGTTCCAGCGCTGCGTCGAGCCGGAAAGGGGGCTGGAGATCCTTCGAGACATCCACCAGGGCGAGTGCGGGCATCACGCCGCCTCCAGAACCCTGGTGGCCAAGGCATTCTGCCACGGTTTCTACTGGCCGACGGCCCTAGAAGAAGCAAAGCAGCTGGTCGACAAGTGCGAAAGGTGCCAGCGCTTCAGCACGCAGAGCCACCTGCCGTCTACGGCGCTCCAGACCATCCCCCTCTCCTGGCCCCTCGCGGTCTGGTGCCTCGACATGGTGGTACCCTTCAAGACCGCTCGAGGCGGCATGACGCACCTATTGGTGGCCGTCGACAAGTTCTCCAAGTGGATCGAGGCCAGGCCAATCAAAAAGCTGTACGGCCCCACGGCCGTCCGGTTCATCAAAGATATCACGGTTCGCTATGGCGTCCCCCACAGCATCATCACCGACAACGGCACAAACTTCGCAAAAGGCGTGATGGCGCGTTTCTGCTCCCAAGAGGGTATCCGGCTCGACCTTGCATCGGTGGCCCACCCATAGTCGAAAGGCCAGGCGGAGAGGGCAAACGGCCTGATCCTGGCCGGCCTCATGCCCCGGCTCGTGGCACCACTCGTGCGATCGGCCGGCTGCTGGATCAAAGAGCTACCGGCTGTCCTGTGGAGCCTCAGGACCACACCCAACCGGTCAACCGGCTTCACCCCCTTCTTTCTCGTGTACGGGTCCGAGGCGGTCATCCCTACGGACATTGAGTTCGATTCGCCTCGGGTCGCCTCATACATAGAAAAGGACGCAAAGGAGGCAAGAGAAGACAGCGTCGACCTGCTCGAAGAAGCACGCGAGCTAGCCCTGAGCCGAACGGTCATCTACCAACAGAAGCTCCGACACTACCATAGCAAGCGGATCCGGCCCCTCTCCTTCCGCGAGGGGGACCTGGTGCTCAGACGGATCCAGCGGACTGCTGGCCAGCACAAGCTCTCTTCCCCATGGGAGGGCCCATTCATCGTCAGCAAAGCGCTGCACAACAACGCGTACTATCTAATAGACGCCCAGAAGCCGCAGAAGCGCAAGAGAGATGCCTTCGGCGAGGAGACGGAGCGCCCGTGGAACGCGGCGCTCCTTCGTCCATTTTACTGCTGAAACCAGTGTATGTATGTATCTTCCCTTTTGGGCTTATGAATGCAACGGGTGCCCCAAACCAGCTCTTGGGGCATAACCTTCTCGTTTCTGTCAAGATTCAGTTTGTTGCAAAACCCGAGGACTTGCTGGCTAGCCACAGCGCCACTCCCCACAAAACAGCAAAGTAGTGTGAGCTAAGCAAAACCCCTCCCGCCTCGCCCAGCTACAGACCGGCTCCCGGCTGTCCGGCCGGCAGGTTGCTGGGCAAAGACTTAGCAGACACGTACACCGTTGCCGAGCGGGCTGCCATCTATGACTAGCCGAGTCTTTACCTTTTTCCTACCGGCCTCTGACGCGCTCACCCTGGCCTAACGTTCTTGCAATGCCAAAATACCCCACGGCCGACTCCCCAGAGGTAAACGCCCCGTCCCAGCTACAGACCGGCTCCCGGCTATCCGGCTGGCGGGGCCGAAGCCAAAGGGAACGAGGTCTCGGGCAAAAAAGGAGTCAAGAGAATGGCAGGCCAGGGGCAAGCCGGCACACATTAGATCTCATACACAAAAACATGAGAAACACAAGTTCATACAAAAGCATAAAGGCCCGAGGCCACTTGTTCATTACATTACACCCCCAGTGGGTGGAACTGCAGTCTAACAAAAATAGGAAAGCGAAGGGCCCTAACTAGTGGCGGCACCGTCTCCTCCACCTGCGCTCTCCGCGGCGGCTGAGGAAGAAGCCCCGTCCTTGGCCACGGCACGCTCCGTGTCGGCTCCCGCATCCAAGTCCTAAGCCGGCTCGGAGTCGACGTAGTCGTCGGTGCTGGCCTTGGCGTCTTCATCGTCCGTCTCGCCGGCGCTACCCTCCGGGTCGTCAAGGGCGAGCGTGTATCGATCCTCCGGGATCACCTCGCCATTTGCCGTGCGCTCCGGGACGTAGTCGTCCCATGGAGCAAAGGACGCGAGGTCACTGGCCCACACGGCCAGCGCGTCGGCAGCCGCCTCCAGCTCCGCATCGGTGCCGGCACGTTGGGCCGTAAGCAGCCCCAAGTCCAGCTCGGGGTACCATGTCCTCGTGACGCGAAGCACCATGGCCACTCCGGCACGCGCGCTGAAGCCCTCCAAGCATTCACCCGTGCAGACCCGGCCTCCAGCCACCTCGATAGCCGGCTCATGGAGACCGGCTCCAACACACCCGGCCAAAGGGTGCGAACCAGTGCCGAGCCGGCACCCTGAAGCCGCTCCATGGCCCGGACCACCTCGGTCAGATGCACCTTGGCAGCAATCCCCACCTCGTCCACGGTCCAGGCGGCAAACTGCCCGACGTGGACTCCCTGCGCCCGCTGATCCTCGCTGTGGGCCTCCACGACCACTTCCACGGCTTCCTGCGTGCCGAGAAAGAGCCCTGAGGAAGAAAGGGGGCGCATGGTGAGAGACAAAGCAAACGTCGGCCCTAACCCGACACACGAAGACAAGCAAGATAGCAAAACTTGCCGGCCAGAAGCCGGTCCCCCGCGTGCGCCTCCTGCTGCAGCGCGGCCTCCCTGGCCGACCACTCCTGGATCTGCCAGTCATGCTCAGTCCGCGCCGCCTCCGCCTCCATGGCCGCCTTCGCCAGCAAGGCGTCCTTGGCCCCCAGCGCCTCACGATGGGCCGCCTCCCGCTCCTCCAACTCGCGCCGATGGGCCCCCTCGAGCTCGTCCTTCTCTGCCTGTGCGCGCTCGGCCACCTGGCGCAGCCGGTCACACTCAGCGGACTGAAGGTCCCGCTGCTCGCCAAGCTGTATCACCTAACGGCGGAGGCAGACCCCCTCGGCAGCTGAGGCTTCGCAACACGAAGACGCCCTCGTCAGAAAGAAAGCAAACAAAAGGATCCGACCCGCCTACAAAAAGCAGCCGACTGGGGACTACACCCAATGGGTGCGCTCGCGCACCCCCACTGGAAAACTACAAAGCCCACGTACCTCGCAGGTCCGCAGACTTGACGGCCATCCAGTTCTCGGCCCCCCGGTACAGTCCTAGCAATGCGTTGTATGCGGCCACCCGGCGGTCATGGACAGCCTGCGAAGAACAAAAGCAAAGATCCAACGCAGTTAGACTCGACCCGCCTGCATCCCAGCCGGCCCGAGTCTCGGGGACTACACCCAGTGGGTGCGCTGGCGCGCCCCCATTGGAAAAAACCAAAGCAAAAAGACAAGGACCCCGATCCCTTAGTATGTCGGACTGCTCGAGATGCGTCAGCCGGTTACTGGCGGCCTGGGCCTCCTACGCCATCTAGGCACGGCAGGCGGCGAACTCGGTGACAACTGCGGCCACCGCAGCCCCAAGGACGCTCGGCGCGTCGTTCATGGGCATGCCGCCGGCCGCGGCCCAGGTCTCTTGCGGTTGACCCCATCAGCGGGGCCGGTAGGTCCCCGCACCGCGGTGACTATGGGATCCGCTCCCCCCGGCACCGTGGCTCTAGGTGCCCTGGCTGACGAGCCGGAGGCGACCGCTCCTCCGGGCGCCGAGGCCTCAATCTCCGGCACGCCGCCTCTGGCGGTGCCTTCCCGGCTCACCTCCGGAGCAGGGACCTCCGGCTCCAGAACGACGACCTCCGGTGGCCCGTCATCGTTGCCCGGCGGCACGTCATCCGCCCCCGACGGGGCATCGCTGCGGCCCGACTCCGCCCCCTTGGCGGCATCCGCCGCGCGCGCGGCCGCGCGCGCCTCCTCCTCAGCCCGCGTGTCCGCCTCCGCCCACCATGCGGGGTCGTGCGTGCCCTTGGACCTCCTCTCCCGACCAGGGGGAAATGGTTCCCAAGATTGGCCAGCCGCCTCCATTCCTGCCATCCCCGGCGGCTGCTTCCGTGCCGCCTCCTCCCACGGGCGGCGCTCCTCCTCGAGCCGTTCCTGCTCGGCGGCCTCCCGGTCCCACCATGCCTCGTGCTCCCTTTCGTCGGCGGCGGTCGTCTGCGCCGTTCCCGCCGTCTCGTCGGCCATGGTCCTCCCCAGGGCACGCGGCTCCCTGGATAGACGGATGAGAAAAGAAGGCCAAGTAGAAACCAAGTGGAAACTCAAAAGAAACTTACCCGATGCTAACGGGGACCGTCCGTCTAACGGGGCCCGCCAGGACAACCAGCGGCTTCTTCCCGCCGCCTCCACGACTACTGCCCGGCTGCCCGTTTGGGAGCCGGCCTGGAGCTGGCCGGCTGCTTCCCCCTCTCATCCACGGCCACGTCGCCTCGGCCCGGCTCGCGGTCGACCTGGCGAATGCGCCTCCTCGGCGCGGTGGCGTCATCTCCCGAAACTTCGGGGTCCTCCGGGGCTGCTGCATTGCGCATCTCCCCCAGCTCAGCATCGTCATCGGACCAGTCCCGCAAATGAAACTGGGGGAGGAACTCACCCGCCGACTTGGTTCTCTCCGCCTCCGTCCCGCCGGCTCCCGACGCACCGGCTCGCTCCTATTCGGCCAGCTCCACGTCCTCAGCATCCTCGACCTCCTCGGGGTCCAACTCCGCCACGTCGGCAGCCGGCTCCCCGTACTTTTGCAGCAGAGGAAAGACCTGCACGCAAAGGAAGCCCCTCCGTCGTCAGGCTGGGGGGCACCGGTTTCAGAGGAAAAATGGTGGGGGCGGCTCGTGATGTACCCGCGGAGCCGGATGGTCCCGGCTGTACGGGGCCTTCCCCCATCGCCACCCGCCTTTATTCATCTTGGCGGCCGAGATGGAGTTCACCCTCCTCGCCACCTGCACCGCCTTCAGCTCCTTGGTGGAGAGCCGGCACGGGTCGCACCGTCCTCCCATCTGGCAGATGAGGTGCGGCCGGCGCTGCAGCGGCTGCACCCGGCGCGCCACCATCGTGGCCAGGAGGTCCACAGCCATGAGCCCCTCCGTCGTGGTCATCACCAGCAGCTACAGGATGGCGTTGGCGCTAAGGTGGTGTGGCTGCAACCCGAAGCGCGAAAGAAAACTTTGGAACAACGTGCTCGCCAGCAGGCCGAGCCCGCGGGCGAAGTGCTCGGCGCAGACCACCACCTCGCCATCTCGCGGGGCCGGCGCATTCTTTGCCCCGGCGATGCGAGCCGCCATGTTCTCCGCCGGCGGCACCTTGCGGCGGTGGCGGAGGTGCTAGATGTAGTCCTCGTCGACGTCGCTGCTGTCCCAAGCGCCCTTGCCCGCCATTTCGCCCTGGAGGTGTCCCGACGGCGGTGGCGAGGTGTGCGGGCTCGGTCGCGTCGCGGGCTACGGCAACGGCGAGCGGTGGCGCGGCGGACGCGAGCCTTTCGATATCTCTCTCTCTCTCTCTCTCTCGACGTTGGGAGGGGGACGGGCGACGAAGGCGATGTGCGGGGGCAGGGGAGCGTATGCCCTGTTTCACTCCTCTCCCCTCCCATTTAAACCCCGCGTGGGGTAGTGGGAAGCGGATCCGTCGCACACGACACCCACTACTTCCTCCACGCGCAGGAGGGGTGTTAAGGCGTTTCGGGAACCCCAACCGACGGACCTGGCCGCAAAGGATCCGCGCGCGCGGGCTGAGGCCGCGGCCGAAGTGGGCCCGCCTCACGGCCCGGTCTTGTCCTCCGCGTGGCCTGTCAGGTCGCGGCCCGCTGCAGTCCACACGTGGCGCGCCTTCTCTGCCCCTCAGGGTGGTCGAGGCATCCGGGGGAGTGTTGGCCGGCTGCGAAGCCGGTCATCGCAATCCCACGCCCTTCGGCTTCGGGGCTACCATCGGTCCGTCGACGCAAGACTCAAGCCGGCGAGGTCTGCCATGGCCAGCCGGCGGGCCTCCCCTGCTTCGGGGACTACTGACGGGGGGATAACCCCGGGGTAGCCTCAGCTGGGTCTTTGCTCCAGCTTTTCGAAAAACGACTACAGGGCAAGCCGCCTCCCCGTGCAGTCTGGCACCGCACGACCGGCTGCGACCAGCCGGCCGGCTAGGGGCGAAGACGGCTGGCCATCGGGCTGGCAAATCTTTTTGGTTTTTTCCGAAAATCGTTTTAGAAGTGGGGGAGAGGAAAACGAGAGGCAAATGGCAAATAATGTAAATGCAACAGATGAGTTTGTGATGGGTACTTGGTAGGCTTGATGTCTTGACTTGCTATGTATCCTCCCCGGCAACGGCGCCAGAAATCCTTCTTGCTACTTCTTGAGCTTGCGTTGGTTTCCCCTTGAAGAGGAAAGGGTGATGCAGCAAAGTAGATAAGTGTTTCCCTCAATTGTTGAGAACCAAGGTATCAATCCAGTAGGAGGAACAAGCAAGGCCCCAATCTTTGCACCTACACAAACAATCAAACTCTTGCACCCAACGCTATAAAGGGGTTGTCAATCCCTTCACGGTTACTTGCAAGGATGAGATCTGATAGAGATAGATATAAAAGATTACTAAATCGAAAAGTAAAATAAAAGTAAAAAAGATTGCAGCAAAGTATTTTTGGTATTTTTGGTTTATAGATCTGAAAATATAATATGGAAAATAGACCCGGGGCCATAGGTTTCACTAGAGGCTTCTCTCTTGAAGTAAAATAATATGGTGGGTGAACAAATTACTGTCGAGCAATTGATAGAAAAGCGCATAGTTATAACGATATCTAAGGCAATGATTATGCATATAGGCATCACGTCCGTGTCAAGTAGACCGAAACGATTCTGCATCTACTACTATTACTCCACACATCGACCAACTCCTGCCTGCATCTAGAGTATTAAGTTCATGAAGAACAGAGTAACGCATTAAGTAAGATGACATGATGTAGAGGCATAAACTCAAGCAATATGATGAAAACCCATATTTTTACCCTTGATGGCAACAATACAAATACGTGCCTCGCTACCCCTACTTTGTCACTGGGTGAGGACACCGCAAGATTGATCCCAAAACTAAACACTTCTCCCATTGCAAGAATTACCAATCTAGTTGGCCAAACCAAACCAATAACTCGAAGAGACTTGCAAAGATATGAAATCATGCATATAAGAATTCAGAGAAGATTCAAATAATATTCATAGATAATCTGATCATAAACCCATAATTCATCGGATATCAACAAACACACCGCAAAAGAGTATTACATCGGATTGATCTCCATGAAGATCATGGAGAACATGGTATTGAAGAACATAGAGAGAGAAGAAGCCATCTAGCTACTAGCTATGGACCTGAAGGTCTGAGGTGAACTACTCACGCATCATCGGAGGGGCAATGGAGTTGATGTAGATGCCCTCCGTGATCGAATCGCCCTCCGGCAGATTACCGGAAAAGGTCCCAAGATGGGATCTCACGGGAACAGAGGCTTGCGGCGGCGGAAAAGTATTATCGTGGCTCTTTTTGGTATTGGGGGAATATTTCTGAATTTATAGGCTGAAGATTTGGGTTGGAGGAGCCACGGGGGGCCCACAAGCCAGGGGGCGCCCCTCCCCCCCAGGAGCGCGCCCAGGTGGCTTGTGGCCCACCCGTGGGTCTTCTGGCCTCTTCTCCAAGTCTCCTGGGTTCCTTCTGCTCCAAGAAAAATCATCGTAGAATTTTATTCCATTTGGACTCCGTTTGATATTCCTTATCTGCAATACTCAAAAACAAGGAAAAAAACAGAAACTGGCACTGGCACTAGGTTAATAGGTTAGTCCCAAAAATAATATAAAATAGCATATTAATGCATATAAAACATCCAAAACAAATAATATAATAGCATAGAACAATCAAAAATTATAGATACGTTGGAGACGTATCAAGCATCCCCAATGTTAATTCCTGCTCGTCCTCGAGTAGGTAAATGATAAAAACAGATTTTTTGATGTGGAATGCTACCTAACATATTTATCCATGTAATATTCGTTATTGTGGCATGAATGTTCTGATCCATAAGATTCAAAACAAAAGCTTAATATTGACATAAAAACAATAATACGTCAAGCATACTAACAAAACAATTGTGTCCTTTCAAAATAACATGGCCAAAGAAAGTTATCCCTACAAAATCATATGGTCTGGCTATGCTCTATCTTCCCCACACAAAGTATTTAGATCATGCAAAACCCCGATGACAAGTCAAGCAATTGTTTCACACTTTTTATGTTCTCAAACCTTTTCAACTCTCACGCAAAACATGAGCGTGAGCCATGGATATAACACTATAGGTGGAATAGAATATGGTGGAGGTTGTGAGGAAAAGGAGAAGATAGTCTCACATCAACTAGGCGTATCAACGGGCTATGGAGATGCCCATCAATCGATATCAATGTGAGTGAGTAGGGATTGCCATGCAACGGATGCACTAGAGCAATAAGTGTATGAAAGCTCAAAAAGAAACTAAGTGGGTGTGCATTATAATGAAAAAAAATCCACTAGTATATGAAAGTGACAAAATAGGAGACTCTCTATCATAAAGATCATGGTGCTACTTCGAAGCACAAGTGTGGAAAAAAGATAGTAGCATTGTCCCTTCTCTCTTTTCTCTCATTTTTTTTATTTTTTTATTTTGGTGGGCATCTTTGGCCTCTTTTTTTTATTTGGGATTCATTGGCCTCTTTTATTATTTTTAAAGTCCGGAGTCTCATCCCAACTTGTGAGGGAATCATAGCTTCCATCATCCTTTGCTCTCATGGGACAATGCTCTAATAATGATGATCATCACACTTTTATTTACTTACAACTCAAGAATTACAACTCGATACCTAGAACAACATATGACTCTATATGAATGCTTCCGGTGGTGTACCGGGATGTGCAATGATCTAGCATAGCAAATGACATCAAAAAACAGACAAGCCATGAAAACATCATGCTAGCTATCTTACGATCATGCAAAGCTATATGAAAATGATGGTGCGTGTCATAATAAACGGAACGGTGGAAGTTGCATGGCAATATATCTCGAAATGGCTATGGAAATGCCATAATAGGTAGGTATGGTGGCTGTTTTGAGGAAGGGTATATGGTGGGTTTAATGCACCGGCGAAAGTTGCGTGGTACTAGAGAGTCTAGCAATGGTGGAAGGGTGAGAATGCGTATAATCCACGGACTCACATTAGTCAAAAAGAACTCAAATACTTATTGCAAAAGTCTATTAGTTATCGAAGCAAAGTATTAGACGCATACTCCTAGGGGAGAGGTTGGTAGGAGTTAACCATCGCGCGCTCCCGACCCTCACACAAAGGATGACAATCAATAAACAAATCATGCTCCGACTTCGTTATATAACGGTTCACCATACGTGCATGCTACGGGAATCACAAACTTTTAACACAAGTATTTATACCAATCCACAATTACTCACTAGCATTAATATCACCATCTCTATATCTCAAAACTATATGCAAGGAATCAAACTTCTCATAGTATTCAATTCACTTTATATGAAAAATTTTATTATATCCCTCTTGGATGCCGATTATATTTGGACTAAATTCATAACCTAAATCAATTACCATGCTGTTTTAAAGACTCTCAAAATAATATAAGTGAGGTATGAGAGTTCTATTATTTCTATAAAATAAAACACCACCGTGCTCTAAAAAGATATAAGTGAAGCACTAGAGCAAAATTGCCTAGCTCAAAAGATATAAGTGAAGCACATTGAGTATTCTAATAAATTCACGATTCATGCGTGTCCCTCTAAAAATATGTGTGCAGCAAGGATGATTGTGGCAAACTAAAAATCAAAGACTCATATCAGACAAGACACTCCAAGCAAAACACATATCATGTGGTGAATAAAAATATAGCCTCAAGTAAATTTACCGATGGATTGAAGACAAAAGAGGGGATACCTTCCGGGGCATCCCCAAGCTTAGGCTCTTTGGTATCCTTGAATATGACTTGGGGTGCCTTGGGCATCCCCAAGCTTAGGCTCTTGCCACTCCTTATTCCATAGTCCATCAAATCTTTACCCAAAACTTGAAAACTTCACAACACATAACTCAACAGAAAACTCGTGAGATCCGTTAGTATAAGAAAAATAAATCACCACTTTAGGTACTGTTGTGAACACATTCTTTATTTAAATTGGTGTAATATCTACTGTATTCCAACTTCTCCATGGTTCATACCCCCCGATACAACCCATAGATACATCAAAATAAGCAAACAACACAAAGAAAACAGAATCTGTCAAAAACAGAACAGTCTGTAGAAATCTGTAAACTACGAACACTTATGTAACTCCAAAAATTCTGAAAAATTAGGAAAATCTGGGAAATTTGTATGTCAATCTGGTGTAAAAATTTCAGACTCATTCGACGCTCTGGTGAATTTATAAAATTCTTGGACTGAGGGCAAAAGTTTCTATTTTTCAGCAAAATCAAATCAACAATCACCGTAGACCATCCCAAAGGGCTTACTTGGCTCAAACACTAATTAAAACACTAAAACACAATTACTACAGAGGTAATAATGTGTAAAGCACTCAATAACAGAAACAAAAACAAAAGACATAAAATAAAATTGGGTTGCCTCCCAACAAGCGCTATTGTTTAACGCCCCTAGCTAGGCATAACGCAATAGATCTAGGTATTGTCACAATAGTAAGGGAGATTATCCATGCTCATCTCATAATCCCTTCTTTCAAAGACAAGTTTCCTTTGTGGCAAGCAAAAATAATCAAAAGGGCTACATTTAATAGTATAAGGATCCTTAAGATCATGTGCGGGAGGGATAGGTTCCTTCTTCGGCCCCCTATAATGTATAATCAATTCATCATTGTAAGCTTTCATTTGGTGGAAATTCATAAGCCTATCTCTTAATATGAACTCTAATCCGTTGTTTTGTATAGCAAAATTATCATTGAGTTCAGAAATCTTATCAACGAAAACATCGGTAGGGACCCTTTTTCTCAAATTTTCATTATAGGCAACATAATCCGGAGATAGCAATCTCATTATTTCTTGTTGATTAAAAAGAATCTCCTCTATGGGGGGACATACACCATTAATTTTATAATGAGCAAAAATTTCGCTAGCTTCTTTCATGATGAATCTAAACTCGTGGGCTAGAAATATAGTCGCGGCACGCTTAACGGAAGAATGCTGAATATTAGAGAACTCTAGAAAAATCCTTTGTATGCAAGGATGCATATGAACAATTATTAACAGTGTTATTGCATCCGCAAGACTATTAGTTTTATTGAGAATAGACCCTCCTAAAGTAGGTAGCGTACCAGCATAAGAAAAGAAATCTTGAAAAAGACCTTTTCCAATAATATTACCGCTACCTATTCAGAATTTTTTTGTATGTGTGATAGTAGGTTCTTCATGGGGGTCGTTATTAGCAAAGTCATCAAAATTCCCCTCAAGATTATTACTATCCTTTCCAATGAAAACCTCCCTTGGTTCAGACATGGTGGCAACGAATCGATCTAGCTCACAAGCAAACAAAAAGAAAACGAAAAGAAGAACGGAAAAAGGGCGAATAAAAAGGCAAATCTTTTTGGTTTTTTCTAAAAATCGTTTTAGAAGTGGGGGAGAGGAAAACGAGAGGCAAATGGAAAATAATGTAAATGCAAGAGATGAGTTTGTGAAGGGTACTTGGTAGGCTTGATGTCTTGACTTGCTATGTATCCTCCCCGGCAATGGCGCCAGAAATCCTTCTTGCTACTTCTTGAGCTTGCGTTGGTTATCCCTTGAAGAGGAAAGGGTGCTGCAGCAAAGTAGATAAGTATTTCCCTCAGTTGTTGAGAACCAAGGTATCAATCCAGTAGGAGGAACAAGCAAGGCCCCAATCTTTGCACCTACACAAACAATCAAACTCTTGCACCCAACGCTATAAAGGGGTTGTCAATCCCTTCACGGTTACTTGCAAGGATGAGATCTGATAGAGATAGATATAAAAGATTACTAAAGCGAAAAGTAAAATAAAAGTAAAAATATTGCAGCAAAGTATTTTTGGTATTTTTGGTTTATAGATCTGAAAATATAATATGGAAAATAGACCCGAGGGCCATAGGTTTCACTAGAGACTTCTCTCTTGAAGGAAAATAATACGGTGGGTGAACAAATTACTGTCGAGCAATTGATAGAAAAGCGCATAGTTATGACGATATCCAAGGCAATGATTATGCATATAGTGTCAAGTAGACCGAAACGATTCTGCATCTACTACGATTACTCCACACATCGACCGACTCCTGCCTGCATCTAGAGTATTAAGTTCATGAAGAACAGAGTACCACATTAAGTAAGATGACATGATGTAGAGGGATAAACTCAAGCAATATGATGAAAACCCCATATTTTTACCCTTGATGGCAACAATACAAATACGTGCCTCGCTACCCCTACTTTGTCACTGGGTGAGGACATCGCAAGATTGAACCCAAAACTAAACACTTCTCCCATTGCAAGAATTACCAATCTAGTTGGCCAAACCAAACCAATAACTCGAAGAGACTTGCAAAGATATGAAATCATGCATATAAGAATTCAGAGAAGATTCAAATAATATTCATAGATAATCTGATCATAAACCCACAATTCATCGGATCTCAACAAACAGACCGCAAAAGAGTATTACATCGGATAGATCCCCATGAAGATCATGGAGAACATGGTATTGAAGAACATAGAGAGAGAAGAAGCCATCTAGCTACTAGGTCTGAGGTGAATTACTCATGCATCATCGGAGGGGCAATGGAGTTGATGTAAATGCCCTCCGTGATTGAATCCCCCTCTGGCAGATTACCGGAAAAGGCCCCAAGATGGGATCTCACGGGAACAGAGGCTTGCGGCAGCGAAAAAGTATTATCGTGGCTCTTTTTGGTATTGGGGGAATATTTCTGAATTTATAGGCTAAAGATTAGGGTTGGAGGAGCCACGGGGGGGCCACAAGCCAGGCCCCCCCCGGGGCGCGCCCAGGTGGCTTGTGGCGCACGCATGGGTTTTCTGGCCTCTTCTCCAAGTCTCCTGGGTTCCTTCTGGTCCAAGAAAAATCATCGTAGAATTTTATTCCGTTTGGACCCCGTTTGATATTCCTTATTTGCAATACTCAAAAACAAGGAAAAAAACAAAAACTGGCACTGGGCACTAGGTTAATAGGTTAGTCCCAAAAATAATATAAAATAGCATATTAATACATATAAAACATCCAAAAAGATAATATAATAGCATGGAACAATCAAAAATTATAGATACGTTGGAGACGTATCAGCGACCAGCCCGTCAATGCCACGGGGATGGTTGCTGGCTAGTGCATCGGGGCAGTATCTTCTGCGGCATGTGATACGTCTCTGTCGTATCTATAATTTTTGATTGTTTCATGCCAATATTATACAACTTTCACATATTTTTGGCAACATTTTATATGATTTATTGGACTAACATATTGATCCAGTGCCCAGTGCCAGTTCCTGTTTGTTGCATGTTTCTTGCTTCGCAGAATATCCATATCAAACCAAGTCCAAACGCGATAAAAATTTACGGAGATTTTTTTTGGAATATTTGTGAATTTTGAGAAGTGGAATTAACGCAACCGGAGGCTCACAGCCCCCACAAGACACCAGGGCACGCCCTGGTGGGTTGTGCTCACCTCATACGTTGCTCACCTCACCTTCAGGCGCAAGGAAGCTAATTTTTGGATAAAAATCCCCTCAAAATTTCAGCCCGATCGGAGTTATGGATCTCCGGAATATAAGAAACGGTTTTCGGCCAGAAAACAGGAACGTGAAACAGAAGAGAACTGAGAGGGAGATCCAATCTAGGAGGGGCTCCTGCCCCTCTGCCGCCATGGAGGCCATGGACCAGAGGGGGAACTCTCCTCCCATCTAGGGGGGAGGCTAAGGAAGAAGAATAAGGAGGGGGGCTCTCTCCCCCTCTCTCCCGGTGGCGCCGAAAGGCCGCCGGGGTAATCATCGTGACGGCGATCTACACCAACAACTTTGCCGCCGTCAACACCAACTCTCTCTCCCTCTATGCAGCGGTGTAAGACCTCTCTTCCCCGCTGTAATCTTTACTTAAACATGGTGCTCAACTCCATATATTATTTCGCAATGATATTTGGCTATCCTATGATGTTTGAGTAGATCTCTTTTGTCATATGGGTTAATTGTGGTATGATGTTATGGATGTGAGTTGTATGTTGATATGGTGCTGTCCTATGGTGCCCACCGTGTCACGCAAATGTGAGGGATTCCCGTTGTAGGGCGCTGCAATATATTCATGATTTGCCTATGGTGGGTTGCTTGAGTGACAGAAGCATAAACCCGAGTAGGTGGGTTGTTGCCTATGGGAGTAAAAAGGACTTCATACTTGATGCTATGGTTTGGTTTTACCTTAATAAACTTTGGTAGTTGCTGATGCTTGCCAGAGTTCCAATCATAAGTGCATATGATACAAGTACGGAAAGTGTGTTAGCGTATGCCTCTCCCTCGTTGCATATAACAAGTATCTATCATATTATATTCAATTGCCTAGGGACAATCTTTCTCTTGCGTTACACAAAAAGCTTTCTACTAAGTTATTTACTTTTATTGTTCTTTTATTAAAACAGCACCCAACTTTTATTTCCACGTTCTTTATTATCTTGCAAAGTACTTCTAGTTTTATTCCCGCAAAGTAGTTTCATACTTGTTCTAGGTAAAGCAAGCATTAGCATGCGTAGAGTTGTATCGGTGGTCAATAGAACTTGAGGGAATATTTGTTCTACCTTTAGGTCCTCGTTGGGTTCGACACTCTTACTTATCGAAAAAGGCTACAAATGATCCCCTACACTTGTGGGTTATCAAGACCTTTTTCTGGCGCCGTTGCCGAGGAGCAATAGCGTGGAGTGAATATTCTCGTGTGTGCTTGTTTGCTTTATCACTAAGTAGTTTTATTTTGTGCTCTTGTTTTCTATCTTTAGTTATGGGTAGGAAACGTAAAATACCAAAAAAATAGTTGTACTTGCTGCTCCAAAAGTTGAGGAACCACTAGTGGTCCGTACTACCGAAGAATGTTATTTGGATCATCTTCGATCCATTTGTGCTCGTGCTGAAAACCCAACTAGCTTAGTTGAGGGAAAATCATTGAATGAGCATGCTTATTATGTGCGACACGGCATATCTCAAAAAGGGAAACTCTTGTGGCATCAAATTAATACTTTGTGTTGCTATGCTTGGAATTTATGTGAATTACATGATTTTACTTGTTGTTTTGAAGAAACTAAAAAACACCTTCCCTACCAATGTGTGTTTAATGATAATGAAATACTATCTTATTATGCCAAGGAAGCCTATTGTTATTTTCATGTTGAACAAATTGAAGAATTTGTTGCTTTTAAGGGTGCCTATGAAATTGCTTCTTTGATTGAAAAGAATGATGCTACTCTTTACAGATCTGAAAATTTTTCCATACTTAAATATTGCTATGAAAACTATGCTTCTAATGCTTATGTTAAAGAATTTATTGAAGGAATGACCGGTGCCTTGGAAGAGACTAATATTTTGCAGGAATGTATGGAAGAAGAAATTGCTGAAACAGTGAGCTCATTAGATGAAAAAGATGATGAGGAGAGCGAAGAACAAAAGGAGGGAGAGCGGATTGATCACCCGTGCCCACCTTCTAATGAGAGTAACTCTTCAACTCATACATTGTTTAATTACCCTTCGTGCTTACCGAAGGATGAATTCTATGATAATTGCTATGATCCCGTGGATTCATTTGAAATATCCCTTTTTGATGAACTTGATGCTTGCTATGCTTGTGGCCATGATGCCAATCTGAATTATGCTTATAAAGATGAACTTGCTATAGTTCCATATGTTAAGCATGAAATTATTGATATTGCGCCCACACATGATAGTCCTATTATCTTTTTGAATTCTCCCAACTACACTATATCGAAGAAGTTTGCACTTATTAAGGATTACATTGATGGGTTGCGTTTTGTTACTACACATTGATGGGTAGTTTTAGAGAGTCATTTTAGTCTGTTGTGTACTTTTATAAAGTTTAAAAACAAAAAATATATAGAGGGGAACCTAAAACTTCACAAAAGGAAAGGTGAAAGTGAGAGAGATGATGAGCATCGTTGAAGTGGGGGATATCCTTGAACTTTGTTCATGCCTATGGAAACTTTGCGAGTCTTGAATAACGAAAACTTTTCCAACAAAAATAATTATCCCCTTGTACAAATCAATTGTATTATAAAAATAATGTGCCAAGATTTGCCTTTAGGATGATTAGATTGCTTGTCGGTATGTGCGGTGTAAAAACAGAAACTTTGGCTGTAGTGCGTGAATTTTCATTTCTTACAGGAATGTCAAAAGTTTCTGAAATTTTTACACAGTATTTCTATACAAATTTTTTATTTCGTACTAATGTTTCAGAATTTTTGGATTTACAGAAGTATAGTAAAAGTTCATATTACTACAGACTGTCCTGTTTAAGACAGATTCTGTTTTTGATGCATTGTTTTGCTTGTTTTGATGAAACTATCGATTTTATCGGTGGTATAAGCCATGGAGAAGTTATAATACAGCCGGGATAATGTGAATATAAAATATGAATGGGTTTTCAATAGTACTTAAAGTAGCAATTTGCTTTATAATACTAACGGATCTCACTAGTCTTCTGTTAAGTTTTGTGTGGATGAAGTGTTCGAACATCGAGGAGGTCTCGATATGAGGCGAAGGAGGAGAGGCAAGAGTTCAAGATTGGGGATGACCAAGGCACCCCAAGTAAATATCCAAGGAGACTCAAGCGTCTAATCTTGGGTATGCCCCTAAAGGCATCCCATCTTTCTTCAACAAGTATCGGTATGTTTTCGTTTTCGTTTCGTTCATGTGATATGTGTAAATCTTGGAGCGTCTTTTGTGTTTAGTTTTCACTTTTATTTTATGCACCATGCTGGTATGAGATAGTCCATGGTTAATTTATAGAAGGCTCATTGCACTTCACTTATATCTTTTGAGTATGGCTGTATAGAATGCTTCATGTGCTTCACTTATATCATTTGAAGTTCGGATTGCCTGTTTCTCTTCACATAGAAAACCGTTATTCGTAGAATGCTCTTTTGCTTCACTTATATTTATTAGAGCATGATGTTTTGCAGAAAGAATTAAACTCTCTTGCTTCACTTATATCTATTTAGAGACTCAACAGGAATTGGTCATTTGCATGGTTAGTCATAAAATCCTACATAAAACTTAGGGATCACTGAATATGATATGTTTGATTCCTTGCAATAGTTTTGCGATATAGAGATGATAATATGTGGGAGGTACTAGTGGATGATCGTGTTTAGTAAGATATGGGTGTTAAAGTTTGTGATTCGCGAAGCATGCATGTATAGTCTCCCGTTATGCAAGGAAGTTGGAGCACAATTTATTCTTGATTGTCTATCTTTGTGTGAAGGTCAGGGGCGCGCGATGGTTAACTCCTACCAACCTCCCCCCTAGGGCATGTGTAGTAAATACTTTGCTTCGAGGGCTAATAAACTTTTTCAATAAGTATGTGAGTTCTTTATGACTAATGTGAGTCCATGGATTATACGCACTCTTACCTTTCCGCAATTTGCTAGCCTCTACGGTACCGTGCATTGCCCTTTCTCACCTCGAGAGTCGGTGCAAACTTCGCCGGCGCATCCAAACCCCGTGATAAGATACGCTCTATCACACATAAGCCTTATTATATCTTCCTCAAAACAGCCACCATACCTACCTATTATGGCATTTTCATAGCTATTTCGAGATATATTGCCATGCAACTTCCACCGCCTCCATTTTGAGTACTTGAGAATTCATTGTCATATTGCATTACAGGACCGTAAGATAGCTAGCATGATGTTTCCATGGCTTGTCCATTTTTTGATATCTTTGCTACGCTAGATCATTGCATTCATATAGAGTCATACTTTGTTCTACTATCGTTGTAATATTGAGTTGTAAGTAAATAGAAGTGTGATGATCATCATTATTCATTATTAGAGCATGCCCCAGTGATGAAAGGATGATGGAAACTATGATTCCCCCACAAGTCGGGATGAGGCTCCAGACAAAGAAAAAAAAAATGAAAGAAGAAGGAATAGGGGCATGCTAATTCCACACTTGTGCTTCAAAGTAGCACCATGTTTTTCATATAGAGAGTCTCCTGTGTTGTCACTTTCATATACTAGTGGGAATTTTTCATTATAGAGTTAGATGCATACCCACTTAGTTTTCATATTGAGCTTTCATACACTTATAGCTCTTAGTGCATCCGTTGCATGGCAATCCCTACTCCTCGCATTGATATCTATTGATGGGCATCTCCATAGCCCATTGATACACTGAGTTGATGCGAGACTTTCTTCTCCACTT
This sequence comes from Elymus sibiricus, assembly GCA_039707655.1. Lineage (NCBI taxonomy): Eukaryota > Viridiplantae > Streptophyta > Magnoliopsida > Poales > Poaceae > Elymus > Elymus sibiricus. The sequence continues at coordinate 475,153,469 of CM077665.1, forward strand.
TTACCCGTTTGAAACCTACCACCATATTCTATTCCACCCATAGTGCTATATCCATGGCTTGCGCTCATCTATTGTGTGAGAGTTGAAAATGCTGAAGCGCGTTAAAAATTATGAACCAATTGCTTGGCTGACACTGGGGTAGTACATGATTTATACTTTGTGTTAAGAAGACAGAGCATGACAAGGCTATATGATTTTGTAGGATAGCGTTCTTTAGCCTTGATATTTTGAAAGACATGATTGTTTGTTGGGATGCCAGAATATTAGTGTCTTTATGTCAAAACTAGACTATTGCTTTGAATCACCTGTGTCTTAATATTCATGCCATGATTAGATATATGATCAAGATTATGCTAGGTAGCATTCCACATCAAAAATTATCTTTTTATCATTTACCTACTCGAGGACGAGCAGGAATTAAGCTTGGGGATGTTGATACGTCTCCATCGTATCTATAATTTTTTATTGTTTCATGCCAATATTATATAACTTTCACATATTTTTGGCAACATTTTATATGATTTATTGGACTAACATATTGATCCAGTGCCCAGTGTCAGTTCATGTTTGTTGCATGTTTTTTGTTTCGCAGAATTTCCATATCAAACAAAGTCCAAACGCGATAAAAATTTATGACGAATTTTTTGGAATATTTGTGAATTTTGAGAAGTGGAATCAACGCAAACGGAGGCCCACATCCCCCACAAGACACCAGGGCGCGCCCAGGGCCCCAGGAACGCCCTGGTGGGTTGTGCTCACCTCGTACGTTGGTTGGAGCTCTCCTCCGGGCGCAAGGAAGCTAATTTTTGGATAAAAATCCCCTCAAAATTTCAGCCCGATCGGAGTTACGGATCTCAGAGAATATAAAAACCGGTTTTCGGCCAGAAAACAAGAACGCGAAACAGAAGAGAACAAAGAGGGAGATCCAATCTAGGAGGGGCTCCTACCCCTCCGCCGCCATGGAGGCTATGGACCAGAGGGGGAGCTCTCCTCCCATCTAGGGGGGAGGCCAAGGAAGAAGAAGAAGGAGGGGGCTCTCTCCCCCTCTCTCCCGGTGGCGCCGAAACGCCGCCGGGGTAATCATCGTGACGGCGATCTACACCAACAACTTCGCCGCCGTCAACACCAACTCTCTCTCCCTCTATGCAACGGTGTAAGACCTCTCTTCCCCGCTGTAATCTCTACTTAAACATGGTGCTCAACTCCATATAATATTTCCCAATGATATTTGGCTATCCTATGATGTTTGAGTAGATCTCTTTTGTCCTATGGGTTAATTGTGGTATGATGTTATGGATGTAAGTTGTATGTTGATATGGTGCTGTCCTATGGTGCCCTCCGTATCGCGCAAATGTGAGGGATTCCCGTTGTAGGGTGTTGCAATATGTTCATGATTTGCCTATGGTGGGTTGCCTGAGTGACAGAAGCATAAACTCGAGTAGGTGGGTTGTTGCGTATGGGAGTAAAGAGGACTTGATACTTAATGCTATGGTCTGGTTTTACCTTAATGAAATTTGGTAGTTGTGGATGCTTGCTAGAGTTCCAATCATAAGTGCTTATGATCCGAGTACGGTAAGTGTGTTAGCGTATGCCTCTCCCTCATTGCATATAACAAGTATCTATCATATTATATTCAATTGCCTAGGGACAATCTTTCTCTTGCGTTACACAAAAAGCTTTCTGCTAAGTTATTTACTTTTATTGTTCTTTTATTAAAACAGCACCCAACTTTTATTTCCACGTTCTTTATTATCTTGCAAAGTACTTCTAGTTTTATTCCCGCAAAGTAGGTTCATACTTGTTCTAGGTAAAGCAAGCATTAGCTTGCGTAGAGTTGTATCGGTGGTCGATAGAACTTGAGGGAATATTTGTTCTACCTTTAGCTCCTCGTTGGGTTCGACACTCTTACTTATCGAAAAAGACTACAAACGATCCCCTACACTTGTGGGTTATCAGCATGCAGCTCTTACAGGGCCATGTCCATGGCGTCCCATTCGTCTTTATGTCATATCTCTTCCGGCTCGGTATCAACTTCACCAAACCGGAAGAGTAGTGGCATATGATCCTTGTGCACCATGGCATAGGTCGCCATGGAGGTCTGAATGATGGAGGGATATGGGAGGCGAAGATGTAGAGAGGATTGTGGGTGAGTGGGCAGTATAGCCGCCTATTAAACAGCGGCTCGAGCGCCATTGATGGACAGATTGGAAGCGAGGAGGGCGGATATGGAGGTCAAAGGGCTCGCTTCTCGGCGAGCCTATGGCGTACAGCCCGCACGCCTCCCGGTGTGCCTGCGCAGCGGAGGCCAGCTCGCACGCCTCCTGTCAACTCAAGCAGCTGCTCGCACGACACCTCCTAAGACTATTGTGTTAGTAGTTCAAATAATATGCACGTCAACTCAACCATTTTGATGCACCGGACCTTGTGTTAGTAGTTCAAATTTGAATTATGCATATTAAATAATATGCATATAAAAGTCAATTAATTAATATATAAAAAGTCCAAATGAACCATGTACAATTTCATATTTTGGCACGACACTCATTTGGTGCTGCGTTCCATATCGAAACCAGAAAAGCTTCCCGTGAGAAGCTCAGGTTTGTAATATAAGGGGCTTGTGCCAAAACTTGTCCCAAATCGGACATTTTTTCTCCAGGGCACATATGAGCCATGTCATGACACCATGCCAAGTTTCATGAAATTATGACGAGTTTTTGATTTATACATGAATGTAAAACCAATCTTCTCAATGTATGTGGCCGAACCGAGACCCCGAGATGTTTGAAATCCATTCCCATATCTTACATGGGGCCCAAAGTAGCCATGGACACTTATATCATTTTTCAACCCATTTTGATGCACCGGACCTTGTGATTTTAGTTCAAATTTTAATTATCCACATTAAATGCCTAGAGAACTCAATTAACATATGAAAATATAAAAAGAACACTGAATAATTCCATATTTTAGCAAGACACTCTTACTGGTCTGTGTTGCCTCTAACAAAAGTTCAAGGCGAGAAGATGAGCGGATGTCGTTTTGCCCATGTAAGGTGACGTGTTCCTTATCGGAACCACAAAGCTTGCAGTGAGAAGCTCTGGTTTGTAAGGGACTTGTGCCTAAAATTGTCCTAAGTTGGACAATTTTTTTTCAATGGCACATATGTGCCATATCATGACAACATGCCAAGTTTTAGAATTTCTAACGCATTTTGGATTTACAGTAATTTGAAAACCAAGTTTCTCAACGTTTGTGGCCGAGCCAAGACCCCTATATGTTTGAAATTCATTCACATTTCTTGCCCGTGACATAAAGATGAAGCCATGGACACTAATATGATTTTTCATCCCATTTTGATGCACCGGACATTGGGACGATAGTTCAAATTTGAATTATACACATTAAATGTCTAGAAAACTCAATTGATGTATAAAAATACCAAACGGACCCTGAATAATTCCATATTTTAGCACGACACAGCTATTGGTCAGTGTTCACTGCAGATAAATTTTATTGCAATCCAAACACCGTCCTTTGTCGAAGTAACCTCATTTTTTGTTTTAAAAACATTTTTAAAATCAAGTCTTTCACAAACAGTTCAAGTCATGAATCGTGTGTGATGTAGTACAAAATATCTTGGGCCAATCCTCATAATGCATGGCTTAGGATGGAAGCTTCGTTGGCTACAGTACACCGCCGACCAGTTTACCGCACGGACTCCTCAGACCATTTTACTTTTCAATCGTCGCGGGTGAAAGATGGGGGCATGGATCCCCGTCGTGAGGGCAACTTCGGCAACCACTCCGGCCTGAGCATGGCCGCATCAGCCATGAGCGCGCTCTCAACATGCTTGAACGCGGCCGCTACCTCTGACAGGGCGGCTGCACCAACCGAAATGGCAGCTGGTGCAGCTGAGAGGGCGACAGCAACAACCGCGACAGGGATAGCAAATGGCGAGAATGGCACATCAGCTGTCAGTTTCTTGGCGGTCGCCGTAGCCCTGATGGCGGACGCCCAGTCCCACCTCGAGGCCGCCCATGCCCATCTCGTGTTGGTCACTGCACAAATCACATCTGCCTTCTCCGACACCGGTCGACAACCCACGTCCGATGAGTTCGTAATCGCTGAGTGTGCTTGAGGATGCGTCCGTTCATCGGCGGCCTCCCTAGACAAGATTGTGGCCGTCCATGCCCGGAGCAAGGCGGCCCACGCCCGGCTCATGGCGGCCTTATCCAAAGAGATGGTGGACGAAGACTGCGAGGTGCTGGAGTATGTGGCGATGGATCCCATGGATCTCCTTACCCCGGAGGTCGTCGAGCGGGAGCTGGTCATCCAGGAGGCGACGGAGATCGACGAATGCCAGGCAGAATATTAGTCTCTGTCTAGAGCGATGGTCTTTTGTTAGAGTAATGTTTAGGTCAACTAACTAATGTTTATTAGTTGCTCGATTAAGTAAGTGCGGGCAGTGCTGTAGGCTCTTTTGTGTAGTACTCAAATTTGCAAGTGTTGTTAAATTAAGCAATGACTTCGATGACCAATGTAACAAGGGAACTTCGGACCAAAATTTGCCGCCGTATCCCCATTTTCTCTTCCAAATGAAAATGAAAGGCAGGTACCGTGTGCAATGTAGTATCCGATATATTACGCCGGAAGCTTGGAGACCAAAATTTCCATGTTTAGTCTCGTTACACACGGGATCAACTATAGGATTCGTTTGTGTTGTTGAATATCTCACACAGTTATGGTAAAGGGACTGTGTCCGATGTGACTGTACGCGCTACTTTTTCGCCGCACCAAACAAAATTTTTGGCTGCCGCGCAAATATCTACCTCCCCTGCCCCTCGTACCAACCAAAAGCCACACCCCCTGCTTCCCCCTTCCTTTCCTAAGTTCAAACCTACACTTCTTGCTTGCAGCGCCACCTCCTCGCCGGCGACGCTCCTTCCTGCTGCTCGCCCTCCTCAATCTAGTCAGGTAATCCACACCTTCCCCATACCCCATACCCCTCCACCCCCTCCTCCTCCATTCCACATGCTTCAACCGCCGGCATGACACATTCCACCAAAATCACCGGCCCACCCCCCACATAATCGCCGCCGAAAGACATGGTGCATGCAATATAGCCAGGATCTCAAGGAGCACCTGGCAGCGGAGAAGCAAATCGCGACCGCACGCGCGGATGAGGTTGCGATGGCTGCCATGCATGCCGACTCCCAGATCTTGGAGCAGCACCTCGCCGTCGAGGCCACCGTCGACGCCTCACGCACGGACGCCGCCACGCGGTTGGCTGCTTTGAACAACAACTCATTTTGTTTTCTCGAGGGCTCCGCTGTTGCCTTCGACGATGACTACGAGTTGTTTTCTCAGCATGCCCGTGCTTTCCTCAACTCCAGAGCCGTCAGGTTGGTGCCTGGACAGGCTGAGGCCACTCACGACTACGAGGAGGGCACCCACGATGTGGAGGCCTCGCCCTCGTCCAAGCCCATCGTTATTGATATCTCCAACGATGAAGAATATCTTGTTTTTTAAGCCTAATTACTAATGACCTGTGTTCAGCTAGCTACGCCTGTGAAGCATGCTTGCTTTACCTTTTGCATGTGCTGCTCCTGCCTTTCCTTAAGAAATTCTAGTGAAATATGCAATGTAATGCTACTATGCAATCTAACCTTCTGGTATGTTCTAGTGTGCAATCTGATGCTTAGTTAACTGTTTGGTTCATTTGTTTTGGTGATCATCTGCAATGTGATGTTCGATTATTGTTGGTACAATTTTGTATTGTTATGCATGTGAAACATACAATTGCTATATTTCATAGTTCTTAGCACGCTTGGCATTTCCATGTGGCTTGAATTAATATGTTGGATCAGCAATGCATTTATTTTTCATTAACATATTTTACTGATAGCACGCCAAATCTCACTTAACACCTGATCAATATCTATCTTAAACGTGTTACAGGGGGAACAATGGGAGACACTGAAGTTTACCATCGAGGTTTGCACTTTCATGATCCTTTGGCTAATAGAACATTATTGTACAATTGTAGGAACCATTCTAATATTTAGGTTTCTAATAATAATCTGGTCTTGCACATTTAGGTCCTGTTGTAAGAGGTTTAGACCCACTGTTCGACCCATTTTGCATGTGGGGGAAATGATGTGTTCATGAATATCAATCAAATCAAGAAACTCAGACATATTGTTAATATAAAGAAACTTGCGACGAAAAACAACAGGCTGTTTGTCTGCACAATGAAGAAGACATCAGTGAACTATAGGATGGTACTATCACTTTTACCTTGTCTTTCTTCCCTTTGTGACCTTACAATTTTTCGAAACGAAATTTATGCATATCTTTCCTTCCAGTCCTTTCCAAAGCAGTTCATCGTTGAGTATATCTCAAACCACCTGTATGGTCAAGAGGCGAGGAAGGTATTCATACAGCACCCATGGTATAATCTTGAAGTCTTCCAAAAGAGGATGAAGGATGGGCAGTCAACCATCCACATGCACTGGCATAAAGTTGCAAGGACCTTCGACATCAGCGAAGGCTCACTATTTGTCTTCTGCTTCAACAGTTTTCTAGATGAGATTCATCTGTCTATTTACCGTATATGATGTTATTTTCCAAAGGTTTTACATGTTGCATGTGAAACTCGGTCCTGTCGTGTAATTGGGTAGCTAGGTAGTATATGCCTATCTGATGTTGTACTCTGATGTATTTCAATTAAGAAATCCTGGTTGTCGTAATACAAAATGAAATATATTGTGTGCTTCATATGAAGTGTCAATTTGATTACTAGCTTGATTATAAATAATAGAGCAATTAGCCTGATTATTGGGGTTTCATATTGTAGACGGTTTGTCATAGAACACCTTCAGCGATGACCTCACCAAACCCACACGGTTTCAGGAAATTTGGCGTGTTGGATCAGTGAAAAATCACACACGACTTCCGGCCAAAAACTGTGTGCGCCACAACACACATTCGCAAACGTTTTCACATAAAACGTGTGTGTGCTGGACAAGCCTATGCCAAACAGTCTCTTGTAGGCACCGTGCGTAATGGCCACCCCTAACACAGACGATGTTATGCAGAAAATTGTGTGTGATGTAGAATACGAATGGAAAAGTACACTGTGTGGGATGCTAAGCACATCTCACACGACTTCTGATATGTCTCCAACATATCTATAATTTTTGCTTGTTCCATGCTGTTATATTATCATTCTTGGATGTTTTACAATCATTTATAGCAACTTTATATCATTTTTTGGGACTAACCTATTGACATAGTGCCAAAGTGCCAGTTGATGTTTTTGCTTGTTTTTTACTTCGCAGAATATCAGTATCAAACGAAGCCCAAAAATCATGAAACTTTTTGGAGATTTTTTTGGACCAGAAGACATCCAGTGGGCCAAAGAAGTGCCATAGGGGATGGTCGAGGAGACCACAATCCACCAGGGCGCGCTAGAGGCCCTGGGCGCGCCCTGATAGGTTGTGCCCTCCTCGGGACGCCTCTCCACCGCCTTTGATGCCTAAAAATTCCCAAATATTCAAGAAACCCTAGAGGAGTCGACGAAAAACACATCCAGACGCCACAAGTTCCAGAACTGCGAGATCCAATCTAATACCATCACAGAGGGGTTCATCATCCTCAATTGTTCCTCTCCGATGATGCGTGAGTAGTCCATAATAGACCTACGGGTCCGTAGGCAGTAGCTAGATGGCTTCCTCTCTCTCTCTCTCTTTTGATTCTTAATACAATGGTCTCTTGGAGATCTATTTGATGTAAACTTTTTGCGGTGTGTTTGTTGGGATACGATGAATTTTGAGTTCATGATCAGTTTCTATCCATGAATATTATTTGAGTCTTATTTGATCTCTTATATGCATGATTACTTATAGCCTCATATTTCTTCTTCGAATCTTTGGTTTAGTTAGGCCAACTAGATCGATTTTTCTTGCCATGGGAAGAGGTGCTTTGTGATGGGTTCGTTTTTGCGGTGTCCTCTCCCAGTGACAGAAGGGGCAGTGAGGAACGCATGTATCGTTGCTATTAAGTATAACAAGATGGGGTCTATTCCTACATGAATAGATCTTGTCTACATCATGTCACCGTTCTTATTGCATTATTCCGTTTTTCCATGAACTTAATACACTAGATGCATGTTGGATAGCGGTCGATGTGTGGAGTAATAGTAGTAGATTCAGAATTGTTTCGGTCTACTAATCTTGGATGTGATGCCTATATAATGATCATCGCCTTGGATATCTTCATGATTATTTGATCTTCTATCAATTGCCCAACAGTAATTTGTTCACCCACCATGTGCTATACTCATGAGAGAAGCCACTAGTGAAACCTACGGCCCCCGGGTATACTTTTTCAACATATTGCTTTCTGATCTATCTTTTTGCCGCTTTTTCAGATCTATTATTCCAAAAACCCAAAAATACCTTGCTGCACTTTTTATTTGCCTCTTTTATTTTGTGTTCTTGAGAGATCTGTCTATCCAATCTATCATATCCTAATCCATCTTTTTACTGTAGAGAGATTTACAACCTCTCTTTCACGTCGGGTTGCAAGTATTTGTTCTATGTGTGTAGGTGCTGTTTACGTAGTGTTGGTGATCCTCCTACTGGTTTGATACCTTGGTTTCATAACTAAGGGAAATACTTACCGTCGCTGTGCTGCATCATCCCTTCCTCTTTGGGGAAATACCGACGCAGTCTCAAGCCACGTCAAAGGAATTTCTAGCGCCGTTGCCGGGGAGGAAGCGGTCTCTTCTACGTGCCAATCTTGGCGCTAAGGAGACACCATCAACATCTATAAGGTTCCTAATCAAAAATCTCATCTCCTTGCAATTACATTATTTGCCATTTGCCTCTCGTTTTCCTCTCCCCCACTTCACAAAATTTGCCGTTTTATTCGCCATCTTTCTCGTTCGCCTTTTTCTTGCCGGATCTCTTTTTGTTTGCTTGTTTGCTATCTTTGCTTGTGTTGCCATGTGCCTTCTATTTTTCTTGCATCTTCGCTTGCTAAAAATCTATTGATATGGATCCTCATCCACTTGCTAATCTTTTCAAAAGCCCAAATTATGATGAACCAATTTCTAGTGAGTTGAGTGCACTTGATTATCTCTATGAAGTTTTGCTTGAAAATTATGAATCTGAAAATTTTGACGAAGTGTTGAAAGAAGAAATTTCTAAGGTGATTCATTATAGCTCCTTGATTGAAAAGCATGATTGCAATGATGTTACTATAAATTCTATTAATGTCCATTATGCTAATGATATGCAAAGCCACAAGCTTGGGGATGCTATGTTTGATGAAGATGATATTTTTAGTCCCCAAAGTTTTGATGAGCACACTTATTATGATGATTGCATGCCTCCTATTCATGATGATGGTGATGACACGTACGCTATAATGAGTAATGACAACCATGAAACTGTAGCGTCCCGACTCAAAACGAGTCAAGCCTCTGTGTGTTAGTGCCATCCCTGGATCAGTATGCTGGCACACACAGTACATCAATGTATATATCAAAGTGCAATGACATGTAAATAACGTAAAACTGATATATACCTTTTAAATCTCAGTGGAAACAGTCAACGGGAGTGGAGTCCCAATAAACACCAACGACAGGTTGAGTGTAGACCGTAACCCTGAATCGTACTCTTACTCGTCGTAGAAAAGTATCTGCAACATAAGAAGTTGCAGCCGTGTAGGTCAGTACATTCAATGTACCGGCAAGATCACCATAGAATAAATGATAAAGGCTAATCTATATGCAAAGGCTTTGTGGCTCTGTGTCTGACTTTTTTGCATAAAAGCCGGTTTATTTTCCCTACAACAAAGGAGTCAAACGGAAATATCACTAAAAAAATTGGTTGTTAATGAGATGGTTCCACCAACCAATTCTCATGTCCCAAAAATTATTAATAGACCCACTCATCATAAAAATTTATTAATTGTGTTGAGACTGGCTGATAGTATTATCTCCGGTGCTCATGTTGTCCGTAACCGGGGACACGGCTAATCGATTAGTTTAACACTCTGCAGAGGTTTGTACACTTTACCCGCAAGATTCGATCCCTCCCATTATGTCCTCGCACTGCCTGGTGTTTGAGAACGAGACGATCGAAACATGGTCTTCCAAAGCGATCCTCCGGTAGAAAGTCAGTGCCCATCCAATCCTATCGTTCTTCTACATCTCGTAGCAATCTGACCTACCAGAGTCACCACTAAGGTTAACCAAGCCAGAGCCCATATTGACTTGCGGTTGCACACGTAAGCTTTCCGGCCTTGAAGTATCCATCCATCTCTTTGAACCTGGGTGGCATTCCGTCGGGATGATCAGGTAGATACCAGGATTCTCGGGCACAACCATGATAGATATCAGGCTGCCAAAATGCATGTCCAATCTACCCAGAGGTATATTGAGTCCTTGAAGTCTTGAAGTCTTGATCATTACGTAGGTCTTGAAATAATTAACCTCACAACACTCCTGAATCTCACAACCAACCCCGTCTACTAAAGCGTAGCAAATGTGAAGTAACGTCCCTTCCCGGGGAAATGGTAACAGGGTGTTGGGTTTCTCCTACCTCATGATACTACCACAAGTTCAAGCTCAATAACCTACTGGATGTATGATGAAAAGATTGATTCTAGTGCAAATAAAACATAGGAAATGTAAGATGATGAAAGTGAACTTGCCTGTACTGTTGATGAAGACAAATATCGCTCTCAGAAATATAACTTGATAGAACTATTCGTCACTCTCCGATGAAACATATATAGTCAAACATTGCACTCATAAGCAAACATTTCTAGCAATCAATACTATCAAACAAGAAGCAACACAAAAACCAAACACAAAAGTGTTGTGATGAAGGAAATACTTAAGACAAAAGTTAAAACAATAAAACTTCATCAAAACAACCAAAGGTAGATTTCCCTACAAATAATCCTATTTTTCAATAGCAACAAGACAACCACAAAGTAAAATCAACAAAAGTATTTTAGCAAATATTTTACTAGCAAAAAGAATTACTTTTGAAGAACAACTAAGAACTATGAAAACAACACACTAACAACATAAGTTTTCTAGCTAATAAACTTAACAACAAGAAAAAAAATAAAAAAACTAAAATAAAAAAAACAAAAATATAGAACAAACAAATACAGAAAGTATTTTCTCATAAATTTTTATTTGACAAAAGGAACTAATTGTCAAGTTTTCATTAAACACTTATAGAGTTAAACCAAAATTAACCTAGAGTTAAACCACAAACAATTTCAATTATAATACAAATTGCTTCTGGTCTAAACTATGGTTAACTACAAAACAACTTACAAAAAATATATTTTCAATAGGAAAATAAACTAGCATTGAAATCAATTTGCAAGTTATGATTTAACTAGAATTGATTTCATGCTATCGAAACAATAAATAACATAAAAATAAACTTGGTTGAAATACTACTGCTAACTAACATAAAACAAGGTAAAACTTGTCAACTAATATAAAAGAAAATAAATTAAAAACAATTAAAGCAAAAGAAATAGAAATAAACCTAAAAGGAACTAAAACAGAATCTGTTTTGCTTGAAACCCTAATTTATAATATTCTAAAAATTCTCAAATATAACAGTGGGATAAATATAACTAATACAAACCAGTAGCAAAAATAATCACTCAAAAATATGTTTTTAAACTCACGTTATTCAAATTCTAGTGAGTTGAGCAAATTTCAATGAATTCAAATTTAAAAATTTCAAATATGGTCAATCTTGATATCTACAAAAACTACATAAAATTTGTGACAGCATGCAAAAAGATTCAACTAAAAACACAAAATAACCTTGGAGATATCCTATTTGCAAAAACAAAACTATTCTGTTTTTAAAACAGAAACAGATAAAGAAAAAAAATAACCCAGCGGACAGGGGGCTACGTGGCGTAGTGCTATTGGTCTAGGGGCTGTGCGCTATGGGGCTAAGCGGCGGACGCCCGCGTCTTAAGGGAAAACGATTCGGCTAAAACAATAAAAGAAAAACCGACGGCTCGGTTTAACTAAACCGGACTAAAAACCATTCTAAAGAAAATAAACCTAACCATTCACTTACGATCTAATCTACACCGTTGGTACGCTATCTAACGGAGGAGGAAAGGTTGCGAGCTCACCGGCGAGTTTGGTCGAGGCCGAGGTGGTCGAGGTCGTCGCCGGCGTGGCTCCGGTGGTCGGCGAGCTCCGGCGAGTGCATGGGCGGACGCGGCACGACGAGGCAGATCCGGTGGTGGTGGTGATGGTGGTCGAGGGCGTCGGGATTGAGTGGGACGACGTTGAGGAGGCTCGGGCGTGCTGCAACTTCGGTGAGGCAGGACGTCGGGCGTTGACGGGGCGACGTCTCCGGCGTGTCCTGGCGACGGGGAAGTAGCTGGGTCGATGCAGGGGACGACGATGAAGGAGTATGTGGTGTTGGCGTGGCTCATGGTGACCGGACAGAGTGGGGCCACGGCAATGGAGTACGGCGGCGCTAGGGTACTCCGGCGACGAATTGCGGTGAGGTAGGGGGTCGGGTGAGGGGGCTTTGGGCGAAAACGGAGGTGGGGTGATGTGGCTTATATAACCAGGGGCTCGAGGGTGTCTAAAAGGAAGCAAAGCTGCGGCGGCGATCGGATCCGGTGAGATCTCTGGCAAAGGAAAGTTCCGGCACGAGGAAAAAGAAGGAGACGGGAGATCGGGGATTCGATCGGGCGCGGGTCCCACATGTCAGCAAGGGGGTAAACGGGAAAGGCTATGGGCGGCCGATCCCAGAGGGATTCAGTCCGATTAAACGGACTTGGGCCCGATCTGCTAGTGGGCTGGCTCGATGGTTTCCTAATAAAAGGAAATACATTCCTTTTTATAAAAACAGTAAAACAAACTAAGAAAAATAAATAAATATAACTCCGAATATAGGAGTATAATATATCAAAATTTTCAAAAAAAGAAAATCTACAGCATGAACATATTTTCAAGAATTTTTCAAATACTTTAAAAAACAAATATTTTCCAAAATTCAAAAATGACTTTGATCCAAAGACCAAATATTTTACAAGTGTTTTTATGAGTTTATAAATTCAAATGAAATTCAAATTGCCTCTGGTTTGGAGGGTCATGTTGCTCCACTCATTATTTTGAATTTGGGCAAATGGGTTTGAATTCATTCAAACCTTGAAATAGAACCCTTTATGGAATGAATTCCAAAAAATAAAAAATAAAAATCCTTTATTTGAAGAAGTCATGTCATCTTCTCTCATTGATTTGAATTGGATGAAATTTGAATTCAAAGCCAAGGGGAAATTCATTTTATTCCCTCTCATTCAAAAGTTTTTTAAAAGTTTCAAATTTCACTAAATTTTCAATAACTCAATCAAACAATCAATCATTCTATTGATTAATATAACATTCCAAATTTTGGGATGTTAGAAACCTACCACACTTAAAATGAATCTCGTCCTCGAGATTCGAAGAGGCTAGAAAGAAAAGGTTAGGGTTTGGGATCCTCTAGCAAAACCATTGATCTGAAAAGTGTGGGTGCTACCACACTTAAAATGAGAGTTACTGGTCCCTAAAAATTCATGACAATCCTCTCGGGTCCTTGACAATAACTGTGTATTTACATTCTTCACAGTAACTCCTTTGTTGATGCTCTTCCATTATAGTCACAATTTCATTTTTTTTCTTCAAAATCCAGTGTTTCCTTGGTCAATACAAAGTTCTTTCGTTACTAGGTCTTCTTAAGTGACAAGTCTCGTGACCATTCTAAATAACTTATCGATGATCTCATGGTGGTCTACCATTTGTGGTTATCCTGCAGTGAAATGGGTCTTGGCTTCATTCCTCACCAAAAAATTCCTACGTTTGACAACAACTGTCAAGTACAAGGGGTCTTCATCCTACCATTCTAAGGCTTAAACAAAAACTTCAAAGGGCGTCGTCTCTTTACTATGGGTAAGTCACTCAGATTTACCATTCCGAATAGCAAGATAATGATAAGAGTAAGTCGTCATGGTGATCAATCCATTCCGCACCCAAATCATTACTCTGTATAAGGTTTAGCGAATCTCGTATTCTAACACTTGGGCTTCCTCACAAGCGTTGCTGAATTTCTCTTGTCCATGAACGAAGTTTAGATAAATCCATTGATTCTGCAAGCTGAACAAACATCTATCGTTTCTTCACAACTCTCAGGTTTACGTATTCTCCTAAGAAAACGTTTGCTGATCTGTCATAGCTTCCAAGTTCCTTCCTTCATAAAGGTAGGGCTTAATCCTTATCAATCCTGCGGTCTGTGGTTTGTGGGCTCACTTGATTACTTGTACAGCTTTAACTCACCCTTGGGGTTACTAGCGTTTCATATTTCCAACATTGCCTTCAATTTCTTTCATCACACCCTTGAGGTAATAAATCACAGACTTATTCTTGTCCAGACTCCATTCTGTAAAATTCCTTTTCCTTTCCATTGGTCTGTTTACCAATAAGGCATTGGTTCATCATAATCATTCCTTCATTTCATCCTTATTTTATTCTCAAAACTCCAATTTCAAAAGCACATTATTACATATGCTGTCATCCACATAGTTTGATATGGTCCAGCATTACCTTCAACTGTATCCATTGGATCCAGACTCCTTGGCAGGAACGGTACATTCTTATTCCTTGGATCCTGTGGTTTTACCGGTTACTACCACACTTAAAATGAAATGTACATAGGCATGCACAGACCATATTTTCTCATATCCTCAAAAATGGTCGGAGATCTTTGCTTACAGGGTAACAACTCATACTGTTCAACATAGAAAATCATGACACAATAATTTATATTGATTCATGAAGTTATTACATTCTCTGAGACCTCCGTTACATAATCCAACTTCATAACCTCAAGTAAAGTGAGAGTGCTTCCTATTACATTTATTAATTCCAAAAAATTCCACAACTCAACTACTCATATTTAGTCTTCTTCCCCGGACAGGTATAGGAGTAGTGTCATGTCTTGTTGCACCGGTGACAAGTGATGTGACTCAGATCCTTCCGTGTAGAAAACCATGAAGTCTTCATCTTCTTCTTGGGTTGGGCTCCTTGCTTGATGCTTGGCTCATACTTCTTGCAAAAACAGTGGGGCCTCTCCAAGCTACAATGCAAACATCTGGTGCCTCCACTTACTTGGCCTTTCTTCTTGTCCAGGTTGATCATCACTTCTATCTCCTTAGGATTGTATTGCACTTCTTCTGTTGGGAAGTCTCCTAGATACTTGTTCGGACAATCTTGAGAGATATGTCCTTCTCCACATGAATAACATGACTTGGTATCTATGATTGGGTATGGTATATCTTCCATCATCATGGGTTCTTCTAACCTTTTCCCAAGGGCTTCTTTCATTGCTTCTTTCTGCTGCTTCATGACTTCTTGTACCTTCGGGTAGATTTGACATTGTGCCAGAAAATGAGTGGTTCCTTCACACAAGAAACAAGTCACCAGACTAGTTGGGCATTCCTCAACTGGGTGATTTTCTTCACAATGAGGGCATCCATCCTTGTGTTCTTCATGGGTGTGTCCTGTTTCTCCACATATTTTGCATGCACAAGGCTTCTTCACTTCACGATCATAGGGCTTCTGTATGGGATGAGACCTTAGTAGAATCGTCTTGAATTCTTCCCAAGTATTTGCTCCATTCCATCCTTGTATAGCTTGATGTATCTCTCGCCATGTTGCAGCACATTGTGTGAGGCGTCGTAAGGTGTATGGAACCATATACTCTCCTTCAATACGGTACTCCTTCATGCGATCTTCCATGTCCTGTACCCACTGTGCTACTTCCAGTTGTGTCATTGGTCCGGAGAATGCATGTCCATCTTCATTCACCATCTATTGGGTCCAAGGGTTTTTGGATGAGATACGGGAGAGAGATCGAGGGAGATACACACAATACAAATAAATGTTTTGAAAATAGGTTTTATTTGTGGCCGTCAAACAAATACACACAAATGACAGCTCACAACTCATCGTATCTAACGTGAGTATACAACAGGGGTGGTGGTCCTCTAAAGCGCTTACGTGTGCAAACGCAAGTCAATATGAGCTCTGGCTTGGTTAACCTTAGTGGTGACTCTGGTAGGTCAGATTGCTACGAGATGTAGAAGAACGGTAGGATTGGATGGGCACTGACTTTCTACCGGAGGATCGCTTGGGAAGACCATGTTTCGATTGTCTCTTTCTCAAACACCAAGCAGTGCGAGGACACAACGGGAGGGATCGAATCTTGCGGGTAAAGTGTACAAACCTCTGCAGAGTGTTAAACTAATCGATTAGCCGTGTCCCCGGTTACGGACAACATGAGCACTGGAGATGATACTATCAGCCAGTCTCAACACAATTAATAAATTTTTATGATGAGTGGGTCTATTAATAATTTTTGGGCCATGAGAATTGGTTGGTGGAACCATCTCATTAACAACCAATTTTTGTAGTGATGTTTCCATTTGACTCCTTTGTTTTAGGGAAAATAAACCAGCTTTTATCCAAAAACTCAGACACAGAGCCACAAAGCCTTTGCATATAGATTAGCCTTTATCATTTATTCTATGGTGATCTTTCCGGTACATTCAATGTACTGACCTACACGCCTGCAACGTCTTATGTTGCAG
The DNA here is from genome assembly GCA_039707655.1 of Elymus sibiricus. Classification (NCBI taxonomy): domain Eukaryota; kingdom Viridiplantae; phylum Streptophyta; class Magnoliopsida; order Poales; family Poaceae; genus Elymus; species Elymus sibiricus. The sequence continues at coordinate 475,170,170 of CM077665.1, forward strand.
ATACTTTTCTACGACGAGTAAGAGTACGATTCAGGGTTACAGTCTACACTAAACCTGCCGTTGGTGTTTATTGGGACTCCATTCCCGTTGACTCTTTCTGCTGAGATTTAAAAGGTATATATCAGTTTTATGTTATTTACATGTGATTGCACTTTGATATATACATTGATGTACTGTGTGTGCCAGCATACTGATCCAGGGATGGCACTAACACACAGAGGCTTGACTCGTTTTGAGTCGGGACGCTACAGAAACTTATCATCATGGTTTTAATTTGCAATGTGGTAATGTCAATCAAGTGTCTCATGATAGTTATTTTGTTGAGTTTGCTCATGGATGAAAAGGAATTTGCTTATGTGGAGAGTAATGAAATTTCTATGCTTGTGCATTATGAAAAGAATGATTTATGTGATAGTTATATTGTTGAATTCCTTCATGATGCTACTGAAATTCATTATGAGGGAGGAACATATGCTTGTAGGAATTGCAATAATATTAAGTTTCCTCTCTATGTGTTCAAAGTTTTGAAGTTATGCTTGTTTTGCCTTCCTATGCTAGTTGATTGTTGTTCCCATAAATTGTTTGCTCACAAAATCCCTATGCATAGGAAGTGGTTTAGACTTAAATGTGCTTGTCATGAGATTCATGATGCTCTCTTGCATTTTCAATTACTACTTTTTATGTGAGCATCATTGAAATCATCATGCCTATCTAGGGGCGTACAACGATAGCGCTTGTTGGGAGGCAACCCAATGAATAAATTTATTTTCCTCTTTTTCATTCTGTTTTTGTGTGTTGACACAATTATGCCTCTGTTATGATTGTGTTTTTATGTTTTATTTAGGGTTTGTGCCAAGTAAATCCTTTACGATGATTCATAAGATGAGTAGAAACAACACTGAATCTGAAACAGAAACTTTGCCTCCAGTGTGCGAATTTTAGTTTTTACTGGAGCATGATATTGAGCAGATATTTTAACACAGTGTTTCTATACAAATTCTTTACGTTGTCCTAATGTTTCAGAATTTTGCGAGTTACAGAAGTATGGTTAAAGTACATATTACTACAGACTATTCTTTTTAAGACAGATTCTGTTTTCGTTGCATTGTGTGCTTGTTTTGATGAATCTATGGGTTGTATTTAAGGGTATAAGCCATGGTAAATTTAAATACAGTAGGTATAATGCAATAATAAAATTTGAATGATTTTTAAACAGTACTTAAAGTAGTGATTTGCTTTATTATACTAACGGATCTCATGAAGGTTTTGTTGAGTTTTGTGTGATTGAAGTTTTCAAGTTTTGGGTGAGATCACGATGGATGAAGGAATAAGGAGTGAAAAGAGCCTAAGCTTGGGTATGATACAGCACCCCAAATATATATCCAAAGAGGAACAAGAAACTAAGCTTGGAGATGCCCTGAGTGGCATCCCCTCTTTCTTCTAACGACCATCGGTATTTTATTTGGAGCTATATTTTTATTCGTCATATATCATGAGTTTTGCTTGGAGCGTCTTGTATCATTTGAGTATTTTCTTGCTTTGCTTTTTAGGTTGTCACTAGTATCCTTGCTGGGCACACCTATTTTAGAGAGCCAAAATTATGCTATGATTTGTTAGAATTGCTCTATATGCTTCACTTAAATTTTTTGAGCTATGGATTGCTCTAGCGCTTCACTTATATCTTTTTGAGCATGGTGTGCTTGGAAAACTTTGTAGAAATACCCTCATGCTTCACTTAGATAAATTTGAGAGTTAATACATTTTTAAGAAATCCTCTCATGCTTCACTTACACTATTTTGTGAGATGAAACTTTTATGCTCGTGTTCTTCATTTAAATTTATTTGAGCTTGTCAAAAGCAATGGCAATATATGAAACTAGTCCCAAAGTGGTAGATATCCAAGGAGGATATAATAAAAACTTTCATGAAGATCATGGGACAAATTAAACTTGATTCCTTGTAATAGTTTTGAGACATGATGATAGTGATATGTGAGTCATGTTAGTAAGTAATTATGCTTTAGTAAGAATATTGGTGTTAAGGTTTGTGATTCCCTATGCAAGCATGAAAGTATATAGTTATGCAATGAAATTACATCCTACTTATGGTGCATTATTCGGTGTTAGTTATGCTCAATGCTCGCTTATGTGAATTTTCGTTTCTTGGTTGGTTCCTTCTCAATCTATTTGCTAGCCTCCACTTGTACTAAGTAGAAATACTACTTGTGCATCCAACATCCTTAAACCCAGTTTTGCCTTATGAGTCCACCATACCTACCTATATGCGGTATTTCCACGCCGTTCTAAGCAAATTTGTATGTGCCATCTCTACTTTTCAAAATAAATTTCCTTTTTGTGTGCTCGTACCGCTCATGAAACGGTAGGGGGGTGTCCAATATTTTTCCATGCTTGATGTGTTATTCTCAAGATGAGTGTTTATTCACTTGTCATTGCACGAGAGTACGGCGGTAATATGGATGCCCAATCCCAAAATGAAAAAAAATTACTTTATGTTGTCAAATAATAAATTCCTTGGAAAGTGTTGGTATGGAAGGCAACCGTGGATACGGCCAGCCATGGATTGTGAAAGAATGGTGGAAAAAGGAATAAACTTTACTTTATGTTTGGGAACCGCCTATCAAGGCATGCCACTCAAAATAATTTTCTCTCTCAATTTAAACTTTGAGCTCTGGCACCTCTACAAATCCCTACTTCCCTCTGCGAAGGGCCTATCTATTTACTTGATGCAATTTTTATTTTTATTTGAGTCTCCATCTTCTCTTATAAAGCACCAACTAGAGGGCAATATGATCATACTTGAGCGTTGGGTGTAGTTAATATTTGAGTGTGTTTCATGAATGAATCAATGATTGAGCATGATGGGCTAGGGATAATTCTCTTTAGTGTTGATATTTTGAAAGACATGTTTGCTTGTTGGCATGCTTGAGTATTAAAGTCATTATGTTAAAACTATACTATTGCCTTGAACCATCTAAAAGTCTAAATGTTCATGCTACAAAAGAAAAGAATATGTGATGAACATGTTAGGCAGCATTCCACATCAAAAATTATGTTTTTATCATTTACCTACTCGAGGACGAGTAGGAATTAAGATTGGGGATGCTGATACGTCTCCAACGTATCTATAATTTTTGCTTGTTCCATGTTGTTATATTATCATTCTTGGATATTTTACAATCATTTTATAGAAACTTTATATCATTTTTTTGGACTAACCTATTGACATAGTGCCAAAGTGCCAGTTGCTGTTTTTGCTTGTTTTTTACTTCACAGAATATCAGTACCAAATGAAGCCCAAACATCGCAAAACTTTTTGGTGATTTTGTTTGGGCCAGAAGACATCTAGTGGGCCAAAGAAGTGCCAGAGGGGATGGTCGAGGAGACCACAACCCACCAGGGCACGCCAGAGGCCCTGGGCGTGCCCTGATGGGTTTTGCCCTCCTCGGGATGCCTCTCCACCGCCTCTGATGCCTATAAATTCCGAAATATTCCAGAAACCCTAGAGCAGTCGACGAATAACACATCCAGCCATCGCAAGTTCCAGAACCGCGAGATCCAATCTAACACCATCACAGAGGGGTTCATCATCCTCATTGGTGCCTCTCCGATGATGCGTGAGTTGTCCACAATAGACCTACGGGTCCGTAGGCAGTAGCTAGATGGCTTCCTCTCTCTCTTTTGATTCTCAATACAATGATCTCTTGGAGATGTATTTGATGTAAACTTTTTGTGGTGTGTTTGTTGGGATCCGATGAATTTTGAGTTCATGATCAGTTTCTATCCATGAATATTATTTGAGTCTTCTTTGATCTCTTATATGCATTATTACTTTTAGCCTTGTATATCTTCTTCGAATCTTTGGTTTAGTTAGGCCAACTAGATCGATTTTTCTTGCCATGGATGGGAAGAGGTGATTTGTGATGGGTTCGATCTTGCGGTGTCCTCTCCCAGTGACAGAAGGGGCAGCGAGGCACGCATGTATCATTGCTATTAAGGATAACAAGATGGGGTCTATTCCTACATGAATAGATCTTGTCTACATCATGTCACCGTTCTTATTGCATTACTCCGTTTTTCCATGAACTTAATACACTAGATGCATGCTGGACAGCGGTCGATGTGTGGAGTAATAGTAGTAGATGCAGAATCGTTTCGGTCTCCTAATCTTGGACGTGATGCCTATATAATGACCATCGCCTTGGATATCGTCATGATTATTTGATCTTCTATCAATTGCCCAATAGTAATTTGTTCACCCATCGTGTGATATACTCATGAGAGAAGCCACTAGTGAAACCTACGGCCCCCGGGTCTACTTTTTCAACATATTGCTTTCCGATCTATCTTTTGCCGCTTTTGTTTTCAGATCTATTATTCCAGAAACCCAAAAAATACCTTGCTGCACTTTTTATTTGCCTCTTTTATTTTGTGTTCTTGAGAGATCTATCTATCCAAAGCTATAATATCCTAATCTATCTTTTTACCTTAGAGAGATTGGCAACCTCTCTTTCGCGTCGGGTTGCAAATATTTGTTCTTTGTGTGCATGTGTTGTTTACGTAGGGTTGGTGATCCTCCTACTGGTTCGATACCTTGGTTTCATAACTAAGGGAAATACTTACCATCATTGTGCTGCATCATCCCTTCCTCTTTGGGGAAATACCAACGCAAACTCAAGCCACGTCAACTTCCCCAATATATCTGTTTGTGATGGCCATTCCAATCGCACATGGCATATTTTTTCTCATCGTGTGTGACCGGGCGCTGCCATCGCCGACGGTTTTTCTGTGTCGTGTGGAATAGGCCCCCCCTATCGCCCACACATGCAAGGCGATGGTTTGGGACTACGTCACAGAAAGGGGTTAAAAACCGTTGGTATAGCACGCGCCTGCACTAGTGATGCATAATTAAATGATGAGGAAGTGTTTTGTGTTAATTACCTCAAGCATAAGAGACACGAGTCGAGCTTGCCATCGATCGATCGCGCGAGAAACCGGTCGACCGTACGTAGGTTGGCTCCATTAATGGAGGGTGAAGGAAAATTTAATGCAAGTGGGTGGAGGAGAGAGCTAGCAAGCAAGCTTAGAGGGTGGGTGTGTGGAGGCTAGCAAACTTAACTAATGCATCACCTAGCTAGATCTAACTACCTAATTATGAATCATGATAAAATAATTGGGTTTCTCAAGATGAGGAGGGAAGAGAGAGGAGGAATAGGAAGAGCAAGAGGAACAAAAAGGGAATATATACTAGGTGTATACGCAAGGGTTATCACGTGGGAATAGTGCTGCGACTTTATTACTAGCGTAGCTAGATAATACAACGCCAGCACTAATATGTATATTCCTGGCGTGCCATTTTACTCTATGCCGGTGTTATGTGGGCCCCAAAGTTGACCAAGAAAAATGGACCGACAAAATATATTGTTGGTGTCCGGATGAAAACTACACCATAGATATAGGAAATACTGCCGGCGTAGTATCAATCTGGTACGCCAACAGTAAGTTACGCCAGCACACAACATTGGAGTCCACATACAAGAGGCTTTCCACGTACGTCCAACGTCAGCACTAAGTAACTAGCTATGACGTACTAAAATGGCTGACACCGACGCTATTTGAAAGATGTAGTACAGACGTCAGTTGGAAACGGCGCGCCAGCAATAAGAGTTGTGGCTAGCCATTTCTCCACTAGTGGAAAGTTAATGATTATATTGCTTATGTTTATGGATATTACTATGTTGATGTCTATTAGTTCATCGTTTCTCAAAGATCATACCTAAAAGAGATTACATGTTGGGTAGCATGTCGCATCAAAAATTCTGTTTTTATCATTTACCTACTCGAGTACAAGCAGGAATTAAGCTTGGGGATGCTGATACATCTCCAACGTATCTATAATTTTTGATTGTTCCATGCTACTATATTATTATTCTTGGATACTTTATATGTATTTATAGGCTGTTTTATATCTTTTTTGTGAACAAACATATTAACCTAGTTCCCAGTGCCAGTTGTTGTTTTCTGCTTATTTTTAGCCTTTGAGGAATACTATACCAAACGAAGTCAAAATGACCCGAAACTTTTTGATGATTTTTCCTAGACAAATAAAAGACCCGGAAGGTTTGTAGGGAGACCGGAGGTCACACGAGGTGGGGCCAAGCAAACAGGGCACGCCCAGGGGGGTGGTCATGCCCTGATGCCTCCGGACCTAATTCCGCCTCTATATATTCTCTAAAATCGGGAACACACCCGGGAGCTAGCAAAAATAGTTTTTCCGCCCTCGCAAGTATCTATTCCGTCGTGTGCCCATCTCGAGCCCTGTTCCAATGCCCTGCCTGAGGGGGAGCGATCACGGAGGGCCTCTACATCAACCTTGATGCTCCCATGATGATGTGTGAGTAGTTCACCACAGACCTATGGGTCCATAGCTAGTACCTAGATGGTTCTCTCTCTATGATTTTCAATACAAAGTTCATCGCATCTTCGCGATGATCTATTCGATGTAATCTTCTTTGCGGTGTGTTTGTTGGGATCAAATGAATTGTGGTTTTATGTTCAGATTATTCATGAAAATTTATTGAGTCTTTAGTGAATTCTTACATGCATGATTGTTATAGCTTCGTATTTCTCTCCGATCTATCAGTTTGGTTTGGCCAACTAGATTGATTTATCTTCAGCGGGAGTGGTGCGTTGTCATGGGTTTAATCTTGGGTTGCTCTATCCTCTGTATAGAAGGGGTCACGACACGTATTGAATTACTGACATTAAGGGGAAAACGATGGGGTTTATTCATATTGATTGGATTTACTTTGTCTACATCATGTCATCTTGCTCCAAGCATTACTCTGTTTTTACTTAATACTCTAGATGCATCCTGGATAGCAGTCGATGGGTGGAATAATAATAGTAGATGCAGGCAGGAGTCAGCCTACTTGCTTATGGACATGATGCCTATATACATGATCATTCCATGAATAAATATTGCATAACTATGCGCTTTTCTATCAATTTCCCAACAGTAATTTGAGGGCCCGAACCTGGGTAAACACAGTGTGTTCGTTGTCTCCTGTTGTTGGGGAACGTTGCATGGGAAACAAAAAATTTCCTACGCACACGCAAGACCTATCCATGGTGATGAGCATCTACGAGAGGGAGATTGTATCTACATACCCTTGTAGATCGCTAAGCGGAAGCGTTAAGAAACGCGGTTGATGTAGTCGAACGTCTCCGCGATCCAAATCGCAAGTCGTCCCACGATCCGATCACGAACTAGTGCCGAACGGACGGCACATCCGCGTTCAACACACGTACGGCTTGATGACGCCTTCACCTCCTCGATCCAGCGAGCGATGGTGAAGTAGTAGATGAGTTCCAGCAGCACGACGGCGTGGTGATGGTGGTGAGGAACAATCTCTGCAGGGCTTCGCCAAGCACTACGGAGATTATGACGGAGGAACTAGAGGGCTAGGGTTGCCGGCACACGGCTTGGGAAATCCTGATGTGTCCCGTGTGCTAGCCCTGCCCCTCTATTTATATGTTGAGCCCTGGGGTCTAAACTTGGAGAGAAAACCTCTACAAGGTCGGTTTTGCCCGCACAAGGTCGGTTTGGCCCGCAAGGAAAGAGTCCAACTCGGATCCCTGCAGTACGGCGCACAAGCGGTAGTACCGCTCGTGAGCGGTAGTACCGCTTCACACAAGCGGTAGTACCTCTTACGCGGTAGTACTGCCTTACCAGCGGTAGTACCGTTTAAGGCAGCAGCAAAACTTCCTTTTGCACTTTCCAATACCTCGTGGGTTTTACCCCTTTGGCCCATATAAAGTGTTGCTGCACCCGAACACTTCGGTAAACATCCGGAACTCCTTCCGGTGAATTCCGGAACCCTTCCGGAGATCAAAACACTATTATCACATATATCAATCTTTACCTCTGGACTCTTCCGGAGATCCTCGTCATGTCCGGGATCTTATCCGAGACTCCAAACAACCTTCGGTCACCAACACAATAACTCAACTATACTAATCGTCACCAAACGTTAAGTGTGTAGACCCTGCGGGTTCGAGAACTATGTAGACATGACCGAGACACCTCTACGGTCAATAACCAATAGCGGGACCTGGATGCCCATATTGGTTCCTACATATTCTATGAAGATCTATATCGGTCGAACCTCTATGTCAAGGATTCAGTTAATCCCGTATGCTGTTCCCTTTGTTCTTCGGTATGTTACTTGCCCGAGATTCGATCGTCGGTATCCCTATACCTAGTTCAATCTCGTTACCAGCAAGTCTCTTTACTCGTTCCGTAATACAAGATCCCGTGGCTAACACCTTAGTCACATTGCTTGCAAGGCTTATAGTGATGTTGTATTACCGAGTGGGCCCCGAGATACCTCTCCGTCACACGGAGTAACAAATCCCAGTCTTGATCCATGCCCACTCAACAGACACCCTCGGAGATACCTGTAGAGCATCTTTATAGTCACCCAGTTACGTTGTGATGTTTGATACACACAAGGCATTCCTCCGGTGTCAGTGAGTTGCATGATCTCATGGTCATAGGAACAGATACTTGACATGCAGAAAACTATAGCAATAAACTGACACGATCATATGCTATGTTTATAGTTTGGGTCTTGTCCATCACATCATTCTCCTAATGATGTGATCCCGTTATCAAATGACATCTCATGTCTATGGCTAGGAAACCTTGACCATCTTTGATCAACGAGCTAGTCTATTAGAGGCATACTAGGGACACAGTGTAGTCTATGTACCCACACATGTGTTTGTGTTTCCAATCAATACAATTATAGCATGGATAATAAACGATTATCATGAACAAGGAAATATAATAATAACTATTTTATTATTGCCTCTAGGGCATATTTCCAACAGTCTCCCACTTGCACTAGAGTCAATAATCTAGCTCACATCACTATGTGATTTACATTGTAATGAATCTAACACCCATACAGTTCTGGTGTTGATCATGTTTAGCCCTTGGAAGAGGTTTAGTCATCGGATCAGCAACATTCAGATCCGTGTGCACTTTGCAAATATTTATGTCATCCTCCTTGATGTAATCGCGGATGGAATTGAAACGTCGCTTTATGTGTCTGGTCCTCTTGTGAAACCTGGGTTCCTTGGCTAGAGCAATGGCACCAGCGTTGTCACAGAACAGAGTCATTGGGCTTAGTGCACTAGGCACTACTCCAAGATCTGTCATGAACTCCTTCATCCAGACACCTTCCTTCGCCGCCTCCGAGGCAGCGATGTACTCCACTTCGCATGTAGAATCAGCTACTACGCTTTGCTTGGAACTGCACCAGCTAACTGCACCCCCATTGAGAATAAATACGTATCCGGTTTGTGACTTAGAGTCATCCGGATCAGTGTCAAAGCTTGCATCGACGTAACCCTTTACGACGAGCTCTTGATCACCTCCATAAACGAGAAACATGTCCTTAGTCCTTTTCAGGTACTTCAGGATATTCTTGACCGCCATCCAGTGTTCCATTCTTGGATCACTTTGAAACCTTCCGGCCATACTTATGGCAAGGCTAACATCGGGTCTTGTGCACAGCATTGCATACATGATAGAGCCTATGGCTGAAGCATAGGGGACGACACCCATCTTTTCTCTATCTTCTGCAGTCACTGGGCATTGAGTCTTACTCAACTTCACACCTCGCAAAATAGGCAAGAACCCCTTCTTGGACTGATCCATTTTGAACTTCTTCAAAATCTTATCAAAGTATGTGCTTTGTGAAAGTCCTATTAAACGTCTTGATCTATCTCTATAGATCTTGATGCCTAATATGAAAGCAGCTTCTCCTAGGTCCTTCATTGAAAAACTCTTGTTCAAATATTCCTTCACGCTTTCCAACATTTCTATATTGTTTCCAATCAGCAATATGCCATCCACATATAATATTAGAAACGCTATAGAGCTCCCACTCACTTTCTTGTAAATACAAGCTTCTCCGTAAACTTGTATAAACCCGAACGCTTTGATCACCTCATCAAAGCGAAGATTCCAACTCCGAGATGCTTGCACCAGTCCATAAATGGATCGCTGGAGTTTACAAACTTTGTCTGCATTCTCTGGATCGACAAAACCTTCTGGTTGCATCATATACAACTCTTCCTTAAGGAAACCGTTAAGGAACGCTGTTTTGACATCCATCTGCCAAATTTCATAATCGAAAAAGGCAGCTATTGCTAACATGATTCTGACAGACTTAAGCATCGCTACGGGTGAGAAGGTCTCATCGTAGTCAACTCCTTGAACTTGTGAAAAACCCTTTGCCACAAGTCGAGCTTTATAGACGGTGACATTACCGTCCACGTCTGTCTTCCTCTTAAAGATCCATTTGTTCTGAATGGCCTTACGCCCTTCAGGTAATACTTCCAAAGCCCATACTTTGTTTTCATACATGGATCCCATCTCGGATTTCATGGCCTCTAACCATTTCTCGGAATCCGGGCCCACCATCGCTTCTCCATAGCTCGTAGGTTCATCGTTGTCCAACAACATGACCTCTAAGACAGGGTTGCCGTACCACTCAGGAGCAGTACGTGTCCTTGTCGACCTACGAGGTTCGATAGCAACTTGATCCGAAGCTTCATGATCATCATCATTAACTTCCTCTTCAACTAATGTAGGCTCTACAGAAACATCTTTCTGTGCTGCGCTACTCTCTGGTTGAAGTAAAGGTTCAATAACCTCATCAAGTTCTATCTTCCTCCCACTCAATTCTTTCGAGAGAAACTCTTTCTCAAGAAATGTTCCGTTTTTAGCGACAAACACTTTGCCTTCGGATCTGAGATAGAAGGTATACCCAACTGTCTCTTTTGGGTAACCTATGAAGACGCATTTCTCCGCTTTGGGTTCCAGCTTATCAGGCTGAAGCTTTTTGACATAATCATCACATCCCCAAACTTTAAGAAACGACATCTTTGGCTTCTTGCCAAACCATAGTTCATATGGCGTTGTCTCAACGGATTTCAATGGTGCCCTATTTAAAGTGAATGCAGCTGTCTCTAATGCATAACCCCAAAACGATAGTGGCAAATCGGCAAGAGACATCATAGATCGCACCATATCCAATAAGGTTCGATTACGACGTTCGGACACACCATTACGCTGTGGTGTTCCAGGCGGTGTCAATTGTGAAACAATTCCACACTGTCTTAAGTGACTGCCAAACTCATAACTCAGATATTCTCCTCCTCGATCAGATTGTAGGAATTTAATCTTCTTGTTACGATGATTCTCAACTTCACTCTGAAATTGCTTGAACTTTTCAAACGTTTCAGACGTGTGTTTCATTAAGTAAATATACCCATATCTACTTAAGTCATCAGTGAAGGTGAGAAAGTAACGATAACCACCGCGCGCCTCAATGCTCATCGGACCGCACACATCAATATGTATGATCTCCAACAAGTCACTTGCCCGTTCCATTGTTCCATAGAATGGCGTTTTAGTCATCTTGCCCATGAGGCATGGCTCACATGTGTCAAGTGATTCAAAATCAAGTGACTCCAAAAGTCCATCAGCATGGAGCTTCTTCATGCGTTTTATGCCAATATGACCTAAATGGCAGTGCCACAAGAAAGTGGTATTATCATTATCAATTCTACATCTTTTGGCATCAATGTTATGAACATGTGTATCATCACTATCGAGATTCAACAAGAATAAACCCCTCACATTGGGTGCATGACCATAAAAGATATTACTCATATAAATAGAACAACCATTATTCTCAGATTTAAATGAGTAACCGTCTCGCAATAAAGAAGATCCAGATATAATGTTCATGCTTAATGCAGGCACTAAATAACAATTATTCAGGTTCATCACTAATCCCGATGGTAATCGAAGAGCGAGCGTGCCGACGGCGATCACATCAACCTTGGAACCATTTCCCACGCGCATCGTCACTTCGTCCTTTGCCAGCCTCCGTCTATTCCGCAGTTCCTGTTTTGAGTTGCAAATGTGAGCAACCGCACCGGTATCAAATACCCAGGCACTACAACGAGAGTTGGTAAGGTACACATCAATAACATGTATATCATATATACCTTGTTTGTTGTTGGCCGCCTTCTTGTCAACCAAATACTTGGGGCAGTTCCGCTTCCAGTGACCAGTTCCCTTGCAATGAAAGCACTCAGTTTCTGGCTTGGGTCCAGCCTTGGGTTTCTTCACAGGAGGGGCAACTGCTTTGCCACTCATCTTGGAGTTACCCTTCTTACCCTTGCCATTCTTCTTGAAACTAGTGGTTTTATTGACCATCAACACTTGATGCTTCTTCTGAATCTCAGACTCAGCGACTTTCAACATCGCAAACAGCTCGGCGACTGACTTGTTCATCCCGTGCATGTTATAGTTCAACACGAAGCTCTTGTAGCAAGGTGGCAATGATTGAAGAACTCTGTCAGTGATAGCCTCTGGCGGAAGGGGCATCGCCAATTCAGCCAGACGGGTGGAGTACCCAGACATTCTGAGTATGTGATCACTGACAGACCCGTTCTCCTCCATCTTGCAAGCATAGAACTTATCGGAGGTCTCATACCTCTCAATCCGGGCATTGTTCAGAAAGATAAACTTCAACTCCTGGAACATATCATATGCTCCATGACGTTCAAAACGTCTTTGAAGTCCCGGTTCTAAGCCGTACAACATTGCACATTGAACTATTGAGTAATCATCAGAACGAGCCTGCCAGGAATTCACAACGTCTGGAGACTCAACTGGAGCGGGTGGATCACCAAGCGGTGCATCAAGGACATAAGCCTTCTGGGAAGCCATAAGGATAATCCTTAGATTACGGGCCCAGTCCACAAAGTAACTTCCATCTTCGTTCAACTTAGCTTTCTCTAGGAACGCATTAAAATTAAGGGGTGCTACTGCGCGAGCCATGATCTACAACATAAATATTGCAAAGACAACTTAGACTATTGTTCAAGATAATGAGTTTAGTTAATCATATTACTTAAAAACTCCCACTCAAATTGACATCCCTCCGGTCATTCGAGTGTCACATGATCCAAATCAACCAACTCAAGTCAGATCATCACGTGAGTTGAGGTGGTTTCAAAGGTGAACATCTTCATGTTGATCATATCTACTATATGACTCATGTTCGACCTTTCGGTCTCTTGTGTTCCGAGGCCATGTTTGTACATGATAGGCTCGACAAGTTTAACCCGAGTGTTCCGCACGTGCAACAATGGCTTGCACCCATTGTATGCGAACGTAGAGTCTATCACACCCGAGCATCACGTGGTGTCTCGAAACGACGAACTTTCGCAATGGTGCACACTCGGGGAGAACACAATTTTATCTTGAAATTTAAGTGAGGGATCACCTTATAATGCTACCGTCGTCCTAAGCACAATAAGATGCATAAAAGGATTAACATCACATGCAAATCATAAGTGACATGATATGGCCATGAACTTGTGCTTTTGATCTCCATCTCCAAAGCACCGGCATGATCTCCATCGTCACCGGCATGACACCATGATCTCCATCATCTTGATCTCCATCAACATGTTGCCATGAGGTTGTCGCGCCGACTGTTGCTTCCACGACTATTGCTAACTCATAGCGATAAAGTAAAGCAAAACGGCGAAAATAATTAAAGACAACTCTATAGCTCCTGCCAGTTGCCGTACTCATCGACATGCAAGTCGTGATATTCTATACAACACATGATCATCTCATACATCACATATATCTCATCATGTAATTGGCCATATCACATCACAACATACCATGCAAAAACAAGTTAGACGTCCTCTAATTGTGGTTGCAAGTTTTACGTGGCTGCTACGGGTATCTAGTAAGAACGATTCTTACCTACGCAAAACCACAACGTGGTGTAGTGATTGCTTTTTGATCTTCTAAAAGAACCCTCTTCATTGAACCGATTCAACTAAAGTGAGAGAGACAGACACCCGCCAGTCACCTTTATGCAACAAGTGCACGCAGCGGTGAAACCAGTCTCGCGTAAGCGTACGCGTAATGTCGGTCCAGGCCGCTTCATCTCACAATACAGCCGAATCAAGTATCAACTAGTAACGGCAAGCAATATGTATACACCCACGCCCACAACTCCTTTGTGTTCTACTCGAGATCTCATCTACGCATAGACCTAGCTCAGATGCCACTGTTGGGGAACGTTGCATGGGAAACAAAAAATTTCCTACGCACACGCAAGACCTATCCATGGTGATGAGCATCTACGAGAGGGAGATTATATCTACATACCCTTGTAGATCGCTAAGCGGAAGCGTTAAGAAACGCGGTTGATGTAGTCGAACGTCTCCGCGATCCAAATCGCAAGTCGTTCCTCGATCCGATCACGAACTAGTGCCGAACGGACGGCACCTCCGCGTTCAACACACGTACGGCTTGATGACGCCTTCACCTCCTCGATCCAGCGAGCGATGGTGAAGTAGTAGATGAGTTCCAGCAGCACGACGGCGTGGTGATGGTGGTGAGGAACAATCTCTGCAGGGCTTCGCCAAGCACGACGGAGATTATGACGGAGGAACTAGAGGGCTAGGGTTGCCGGCACACGGCTTGGGAAATCCTGATGTGTCCCGTGTGCTAGCCCTGCCCCTCTATTTATATGTTGAGCCCTGGGGTCTAAACTTGGAGAGAAAACCTCTACAAGGTCGGTTTTGCCCGCACAAGGTCAGTTTGGCCCGCAAGGAAAGAGTCCAACTCGGATCCCTGCAGTACCGCTTCACACAAACGGTAGTACCGCTTACACGGTAGTACTGCCTTACCAGCGGTAGTACCGCTTAAGGCAGTAGAAAAACTTCCTTTTGCACTTTCCAATACCTCGTGGGTTTTACCCCTTTGGCCCATATAAAGTGTTGCTGCACCCGAACACTTCGGAAACATCCGGAACTCCTTCCTGTGAATTCCAGAACCCTTCCGGAGATCAAAACACTATTATCACATATATCAATCTTTACCTCCGGAATCTTCCGGAGATCCTCGTCATGTCCGGGATCTTATCCGAGACTCCGAACAACCTTCGGTCACGAACACAATAAGTCAACTATACTAATCGTCACCAAACGTTAAGTGTGTAGACCCTGCGGGTTCGAGAACTATGTAGACATGACCGAGACACCTCTACGGTCAATAACCAATAGCGGGACCTAGATGCCTATATTGGTTCCTACATATTCTACGAAGATCTATATCGGTCGAACCTCTATGTCAAGGATTCAGTTAATCCCGTATGTTGTTCCCTTTGTTCTTCGGTATGTTACTTGCCCGAGATTCGATCGTCGGTATCCCTATACCTAGTTCAATCTCGTTACCGGCAAGTCTCTTTACTCGTTCCATAATACAAGATCCCGTGGCTAACACCTTATTCACATTGCTTGCAAGGCTTATAGTGATGTTGTATTACCGAGTGGGCCCCGAGATACCTCTCCGTCACACGGAGTAACAAATCCCAGTCTTGATCCATGCCCACTCAACAGACACCCTCGGAGATACCTGTAGAGCATCTTTATAGTCACCCAGTTACGTTGTGACGTTTGATACACACAAGGCATTCCTCCGGTGTCAGTGAGTTGCATGATCTCATGGTCATAGGAACAGATACTTGACATGCAGAAAACTATAGCAATAAACTGACACGATCATATGCTATGTTTATAGTTTGGGTCTTGTCCATCACATCATTCTCCTAATGATGTGATCCCGTTATCAAATGACATCTCATGTCTATGGCTAGGAAACTTTGACCATCTTTGATCAACGAGCTAGTCTATTAGAGGCATATTAGGGACACAGTGTTGTCTATGTACCCACACATGTATTTGAGTTTCCAATCAATACAATTATAGCATGGATAATAACCGATTATCATGAACAATGAAATATAATAATAACTATTTTATTATTGCCTCTAGGGCATATTTCCAACACCTGTTACCCATCGATCCGATCTCGCAGCTCAGGCCCCCTACCCGAGGTCTACCGGTTTTGACACTGACAGTGGTTGGCTCGACTTTGAGCAGAGTCACCAAGACGCCAGCAAATCCCTCACCGTAGACCCAGTTCACCCTCAAGGCGATGGGAAGATGTGGTCCAGTCAGAGGTGGCGATGGGCCAGATCTGCGCCACTATAGCGCTACTCCAGGGCCAAATCACTTTTTCTACAATGCAACAGCATCATCTGCTTAAGCAGGTCAACCTGATCGCCAAACTGCTGCAGGATGGCGGGCGTAAGCATGCTCCAATTGATTGCCAGGCTGTTTTTGTGGAAGAATACCTCGAGGTGCTGACGCGACGGGACCAGATCGCCCTCCAAAGGAGGAACATAAACCCGACCCTGATCCAGTGGCGATAGTGGGCAAAGGCACGCTCGCCCTTGTCCACCCCAATTGGCAGGGAGCGACACCAGGCGCAGGATCCTCGATCGCATCTCTGGGCACGGAATCAAGTGGTGACCACATGGTGGGTTGCGGTGAAGGAGGTAGAATTGGTGGCAGTGACAGTCTTCTAACCGGCGCTAGCGGCGATAGACTGTGTGGTGTTAGCGGCAATACAGTGGGTGGTGATGGTGGCGGTGATGGAAGGATTCCCCCCGTTGGATGCCATGGCATGCATGCTCCGGGATGCAAAGCCACATGCTCGTTCTAGCTTCCGAAGATGTCATTTCCTTGGTGATCAACCCTGGGTCTGAAGAGACATGTGCCAGGATTATTTTTGGCTCCACAACATACACCTATTCCTCTGGCTCACGTCTGTAACACAATATAAGGATGACAATGCGGCTCTGTGGCTCCAAGCACACAAGCGGCGCCATGAGGTGGTGTCCTGGCCAGATTTAATAGCTGCACTGGAGGCCAAATCAGCGTCGATCATAGCTTCATCCTGGAAGACGCCGACAACAGTCATAGCTTCACCAAAGATGCCATGCTATCATGTTTGAACTGCAAAGTGCAACCTATACCCCCCAGCCACTTTTTGTATAGTAAATGGTGAGACATTGACCTTCGATCACATTATTCCAGAGCTCTCATGGTGGATCGATGGACACAATTTCTGATCACCTATGCGTGTGCTCGAGTTAGGTGCTTATGATGCCATCTTGGGCATAGATTCGCTCAAGCATTACATCCCCATCTCGTGTGATTGGCTTCAGAAAACTATGTCCTTCCCTTACGAGGGCAGCCATATCACCCTTCACAGAGTGTTGCCCTCATTTCTCGACATAGTATGTGAGATGCCTATCAAAACAATTGGTAAAGTGGTCCAAGGGGAATCATGTCTGGGCATTAGCCGTGCCGCATGGTAGGTGAGAGGGTATTAGCCTAACATAGAATATTTCCTATTTTTCTAAATAAGTCCCCAATTATCCATTAAGGGCGTGTTTGGCCATCGTGAAAAAGTCCAGGATCCTTCCCTGATCCTTGGGTAGCTGCCACCCGTGGATAACTCCCCCTGGGCACATTGGTTATGAATTTTGTTGACAGAGAGGAAAGTGAAATCCCACCACATCCCAGTCAAATTCCTGGGCTAAAAATAAACTCGTGTTGACTCATGGCAGAATCCCCCATGGCACTCTCTGTCTCGCACACAGTTTCATCCCTCGGTCTTGTCAAGGGCAACGCTGTCACCTCGTCGTGGTTGGTCTGTTGTGCTCGTAGCGGTTGTCGTGCTGCCCTCCATAGCATCTCGCATGGACGCTGGACCGACGAGAACGTCGCCGTCTCGTCTGACCGCTGCACCGATGAGAACACCGCCATCCTCGACATAACACCGGTGTGACGCCCCCAAATTTCGACTGTACGCTAATCAAACACGCAATGCATACGACCAAGATTAGGGACTCACTAATTGATATCACAACACAATACTAGACACAAATTAAGGTCATACAGCTTCATATTACAAGCCAGGGGCCTCGAGGGCTCGAATACAAAGCTCGACAAGCACGAGTCAGCGGAAGCAAATAATATCTGAGTGCAGACATAAGTTAAACAAGTTTTTCCTTAAGAAGGCTAGCACAAACATAAGCAGCGGATCGAAAGAGGCGAGGCCTCCTGCCTGGGAGCCAACCTAACTACTCCTGAGCGTCGGCACTCTCCACGTAGTAGTAGGCTCCAGCGGTGGTGTAGTAGTCGTCTCCGGCGTACTCCATCTCCTGGACTCCATCATCTGAACGCAGAATCGTATCGAGGGGGGAAGAGAAAGCAAAGCAGCGGTGAGTACTCATCCAAAGTACTCGCAAGACTGACATCAGAACTATGCTAAGTATGCATCGGTATCAAGGAATGGGGTCATATCTGGACTGACTGTAGAAAGCAAGAATGAGGGGGAAGGCCTAATCCTATCGAAGACTAGCATCTTCAACATCTTGCAGCATTAGAAGAGAGTAGACTGGTATCTCATATATAGTCATATTATTGTAGCAAATTTTTAAGTAACCACGCCCAGAGATTCTTCCTCGACTCCCTGCGAGGAAGCAATCTCGGAGCCAACATTAATTTCAATTTAAAGTCACCATTATAGTTGTAGTAGATCAAGGTACAACTCCAAGTCGTCCTGTTACCGTGGACACGACTATTCGAATAGATAAATTCTTCCCTGCAGGGGTGCACCACATTCCCCAACACGCTTGATACCTCTGGCCGGACACACTTTCCTGGGTCATGCCCAGCCTCGGGACATCAAAACGTCGTGGCCCCACCTAGGCTCAACGAAGAGGCCAGCCCGCCGGTCTAAATCCTAAGCGCGCAGGGGTCATGGGCCAATCGCCCATTGCACACCTACACAATGCGAGGGCGGCCGAGGTCAGCCCTAGCACACTCTAGTCCAAGAGTTGTACCGTCCAGGCCACTCGGGCACGCGCCGCTCCATTGCTGACGTCCGAAGAGCTTCGGCTGATATAACGACACTGAGTACCCATAACTTCTCCCACATGAAGGTTAGTGCGTATTAGGTCAAACGACCAACTCAAATACCCAACCCATTAGTATTTTATTAATGTGGGGCAAGCGCGACCCATGAAGTGCGGTCCCGTCACCCCGTCTCGAGGATGTGTGGCAAGGGCCTCTCCTGCCCGACCACGCCTCATCATCATCAAACCGTGGGTACCCCTCAGGGCCGACCCATCACCAACATGTTTCTGTAACCAGGTCATAGTAACTGTGTGTATAACACATCAAGACGGAACCTGAGGAATCACCCTCAAAGGGCCCCACTCGATGAAACCGTCAAGGTGGACTTAGAGGAATCAGCCTCGAGGGTCCCACAGTTGAGGGGTTGCACGACAGAGTCATCGTCGGGAGTGGTGAAGGAGGAATCACCCTCGATAAACACGCCCGACTAGCTGCACTATAGAGTTAGTATCATGAGTACTTCACGAGGTGTCACCCTCGGTACTCGATAGTAGCTCTGCAGAGTCGTACAACTAAGGGGTGTGCGGTGATGTGAGGGGCCTGGCTCGTCGGTCGGTTGACTACCGAGTCTTCGAGTCGTCGAGTCGTCGATGAAGAAGCAGGGGCAACTAGGACTAAGGGGTCACTGGGGATTCACTGATCAACCTATACTAAGCAGTTGATACAACAACAGGTATAGTAGCAGTTTATCAAAAACAGGCTATGCATCAGAAATAGGAGCTAGCTAATAAAGTAGCAAAATCTAATGCAAGAATAAGAGGGAAAGAAATGGGGGATATCGGAATGCTCAAGGGGGGTTGCTTGCCTTGTTGCTCTGCGCAAAGGCCTGGTCATCAACGGTGTAGTCTTAACCGGCAGCATCGTCAGTCTCGGGGTCTACCGGAGAGAAGAGGGGGAAGAAACAATAAATATAAAGCACAGATGCAACACGATGCATGACATGGCAATATGCAGAGCTAGGCATGCACTAACGCAGTACTACACATCGCAGACGGGTCGGAAGAATATCTGACGATACTTTCCGGGTCTCGGGCTACTACCGGACAGGCGAAATCGATGGAAAAGTTCCATGTTTGCTATGCTAGGAGCACGTGACAGACTAACAGACTGCGTATTCGGATTCGTCTCGTCGTTCTGAGCAACTTTCATGTATAAAGTATTTTCATCCGAGTTACGGATTATTATATATTAATTTTTAAAGTTTTATTAATATACTGCAAATTAAAACAGACTAAATTAAATCGATAAATGCAATTATGACATCAGCATGATGTCATGCTGACATCAGCAGTCAACAGGGGCTGACTGGTCAAACTGACCAGTGGGCCCCACCTGTCAGTGTCACAGTTTTAATTAAGTTTAACTATTATTAATCCTAATTAATTAAGGGGGTGGGTCCCACCTGTCAGTCACTGTTTAAAATTAATTAATCAAATTAATTAACAGTTTAATTAATTAATCTATTTAACCTTAATCATCTTATTAACCTCATTAATTACCTAATTAATTAATTAATTAACTATTTATTTATTTATTTTTATCATTTTTTTATTTCTTTATTTAAAACGTTTTAGGGGGCGTGGGCCCCCTATGTCATACACACAGGGGGGGTTAGTGGGGGGGGGGGCTAATCCCCCACTAACCGAGCCGGTCATGGCGAGGCCAGGGGCGCCGGCTGCGGGGGCTGGCCGCGGCCTGGCCAGCGGCGGTCGGTGGGACTAGCGGCAAGGGGGAGCAGGGCCACGGGGCGATGGGGTGGCGCGGGGTGGCTGCGGGTGGCGGCGGCGCGGCGCACGCGGCGGCACAAGGCGGTAGACGGCAGCGTCGAGCGCAGCGGCCGGAGGCGGGCGCAGGGGCCGCGGCGGTGCGATCAGCTAGCGGCGGCAGCGATGCGCGGTGGGGCGAGAGGGGCTAAGATGGGCCATGAGGGCCGACGCGGTAGCGGCAGCGGGGCAGAGGCCGACCGGAGGGGGGCGTTGGAGGAGAGGGAGGAGTCCGGCGGGCTCACCGGGAGCTATAGGGAGGAGGCAATAGGCGCGGGGGAGGTGTGGCGGCCGACGGCGGTGCGGCGATGGCGCGGCGGGGCGACGGGCACGGGGGAGGGTCGGCGAGCAGCGGGACGACGACGAGGAGGCGAGGAGGAGGTGCAGGGGCGCCGGGCGACGGGGAGGCGGCGCGGGGAGGCGACGAGGCGACGGGGCAGGCCAGCGGCGGAGGGGGCTAGCCCCGATCCGATCTGGATCGGGGAGGGGGGCGAGAGGAGCAGGGGGAGTGGGAGCGAGGGGTGGCTGTCGGTGGGGGGGGCTGGGGGGTTAGAGGCCCCGGGGTGGGCCGTGGGTGTAGGTGGGCCGGCCAATTGGATTGCCCCATGGGGGGTTTGTTTCTTTTTTTTGGTTTTGTTACTGTTTTCTTTTATTTTAATTCAGTGTATTAAAAAATTCAAAAATGTTGATTTATACCACAAAATTGACAAGGCATTATTTGACACACACCGAACATTTTAGTTTTGATATTTGAAAACTTTTATCGTTTGACTTTATTTTAAATTTGAATTTGAACGGGGTTTGAACCAAAGCGAGTTTAACAACAGTAATTGTGGTGACATGGCAACATTAGCATGGGATTACTGTAGCTTAATTACATACATCACTATAGCACAAATCCAGGGCGTCAGAATTCTCCCCTACTAAAAAGAATTCTCGTCCCGAGAATTAAGAAGTAGAAGGAAAGAGCCCGGGTTATTCTGCACGAAGATTATCTTCGTGTTCCCAAGTGGCTTCATCTTCAGAATGATTTGCCCACTGCACCTTGAAGAACTTGGTAACCTTTTGACGAGTCTGACGTTCAGTTTCACCAAGAATGCGGACCGGTTGCTCTTTGTAAGGAAGGTCTTGTTGCAGCTCAAGCATATCATGATCCACTGCTCGGATAGGATCCTTGAACCAGCGACGAAACTGTGACACATGGAACACATCATGAACCTGAGAAAGGTTTGACGGTAATTCCAATTGATATGCCACTTTACCACGCCTTTCGAAAACGGTGAAAGGACCAATATATCGAGGAGCCAGCTTGCCCTTGATTCCGAAACGGTGTGTACCACTCATTGGCATGACTCGAAGATAAGCCTTCTCGCCAGGTTGATAGACCATATCTTTGTGATGACGGTCATACTGACTCTTCTCACGAGGCTGAGCAGCCTTCAGATTTGCATGAATAATGCGGACTTGATCTTCGGCATGTTGGGTAATATCCGGACCGATAAGTGTACGTTCCCCAGTTTCTGACCAATTCAGAGGAGTTCGACACTTACGTCCATATAATACTTCAAAGGGAGCCATCTTCAGACTAGCTTGATAGCTATTGTTGTAGGAGAACTCAGCATACGGGAGAGATTCCTCCCATTTCTTGCCGAAAGAAATGACACAAGCTCAAAGCATGTCTTCGAGAATATGGTTGACTCTTTCAACTTGTCCCTGGGATTGAGGGTGAAAAGCGGTGCTGAAGGAAAAAAGAGTTCCCATAGCTTCCTGGAAACTTGCCCAGAATCTTGAAGTGAATAAACTGCCACGGTCCAAACTAATCACCAATGGAATACCGTGGAGTGAAATAATCTGGACATATATAGATCTGCCAGCTGACTAGCAGTAATAGTTTCCTTGACAGGCAGAAAATGTGCAACTTTGGATAGTCGGTCAATGACGAAAAGAATAGCATCATTACCTTTCTATGATCTGGGAAAACCAGTGATGAAGTCCATTTCAACATGGTCCCATTTCCATTCGGGAACCGTAATAGGTTGCAGAGTTCCGGCAGGCCTTTGATGTTCTGCTTTGATACGACGGCAAACGTCACATTCAGCAACATAGCGAGCAATGTCTTGCTTCATGTTAGACCACCAGAATCTTTGACGAATGTCTTGGTACATCTTGGTACTACCAGGATGAATAGACAGCGGAGTGTCATGTGCTTCTTTCATGACCTCCTGAGTCATATCATGGTTTTTCTCCTTACTCGGTACCACTAGGCGGCCTTTGAAGTACAAAGCGCCATCCTCAGCAATAGTGAAGGATGAGGGCTTTCCTTCTGCGAGATCGAGTTTAATCCTCTCGACTTCATTGTCACACTTCTGGATCCACTTGATGACGTCCACTAGATCTGGTTTAGCAACCAGGGTATTAAGAGAACCCTGGGAAACAACGTGGAGGTTCATTTTGTAGGACCCTTCAGGAGGGGGAGCGAGATAACCCTGAGGAACAATATGGAGGTTCAGCTTGCGGAATTCTTCTTGAAGAAGGGGGTGAACCTTGTGAACCTGAAGGTGGTTGCAGTATGACTTGCGGCTCAAAGCATCAGCTGTCGGGGGGATGACCCCGGGGTAGCCTCAAGCGACCCCTTGCTCCAACTTTCTAACGCAACCGAAGAACGGGCCGCCTCCCCCTGCGGTCCGGCTGCGCCCTGCCGGCAACGGCCCTCCGGCTGGGCCCTTCCGGCTACGACCCTCCGGCTGTGACCTGCTGGCCACGCCCTGCCGGTTACGATGTGCCGGCCGGCTAGGGATGGTGCCGCCTAGCCCCCCAGCCGGCTGCGCATTGGATACCGTCGTCGGGGCACGCGTGGCGACAGTGGCCCCCATCCCATCGGGGGTCAGCGCCCGTATGGCCACAGTGGAGGTGTCGGAGCCTCTGACCCTGGCAGATGGTGACCGGGCTCCCAACAGTGCCGGCACGCCCCAACCACTCCATTACCTGCCCCGGCATGGCTACAGGGCGGCCGGCCATACCGCTGGCCTCGGCCGGTTGCCGCAAGATGACGCCACGAGGGGCAGCCCGTGCCGTGACATTACCGGCGGCGGGACCCACCACGCGGGCCCCGCCGGCTCCTGACGGGACCCTTCAGCCGACGGGGCCTACCAGCGACAAGACCCCACAGCCGGCTAGAGAGGCTGCCGGCTGGGGCCCCCCTGAGATCTCTTATTCATATAGTAACCCGGGGGGTTGGCCTATAAAACCCCCCGGGCCTCCCCCATGCAAGGGGGTTGGTTGGTTCCCAGTTGACATACTCCACACACACACACGTAGAGAGGCAGCAAGGGCGGCCTAGCCCCTTCTTCCTCCTCTGGCCATACAGCTCCAGGAGCACCATTGTAACCTTACCGTTGTCTCAACTAGACCAAGCAGGACTAGGGGTGTTACCTCCCACGGAGGGCCCCGAACCTGGGTACATCGTGTGTCCGCCACCGCTTGTGCCAAACCCCACTCCCGGAGCCCGTCGGCGTCCTTCGGCCCCTCTCAATAAGCCTACCCATGGCATCTGCCGTGACGAAACCACGACAGTTGGCGCCCACCGTGGGGCCGTCCGCGGTGCCGGCCGGAGTCACGCTCCGGGCGGGGCCCTTCACCACCTCCCCCGGCCGCCTCGCGTCCGGGCGGAACCGCATGCTCGTGGGGCTTGCTCCGGCAGGTCCTGCGGGCGACGCGGCCGACATCTCCAACGGGTGCCTCGGCCGCGACCTAGCGCTCGACGTCGCCGCGCTCGCTGGGCGGTTCAGTGAGCTGAGCCTCGCCGGCGAGCCGGCGGCTGGCGAGTACCCTAGCTGGGTACTCGACTGCACCGGCCCTCCCTCGTCCGTGGGCGCGCTCGCCACGGGCGAGGCCGTCGGTTCCTGCGCCTGCGTTGGGGTGGTGGTCACCACCTCCTCCACCACTTCGGGCCGTGTGCGGGCGGCCGAGGCCGATGCGGCCGCCGCCCGCGCCGGTACCTCCGACCCGCTCGCCCCTACCCTCCGGGGTCTGGGCACTCCCATCGCCCAGATGGCGGACCCGGCCGCCGCCAGAACCGAGCTGGAGGCGGCCCGCTGCCTGCTGTTCGACGACGCCACCGCCCTCGTTGCCGAGCGGCGCCGGATGGAAGCCGCGCAGCGGGAATACATCTCCGCGTATGGTCTCACCCCGGCTGGCCCCGAGCCCAGCCGGCGTGGGGCTGTGCGGGAACGTGGCCGCGTGGTCGCGGAAATCCTCGGTGGCCGCCTTCCCGTCTACGACACCCCCGCGGCCAAGCTGCTTGCCGCCAAGGTTGCCTACGAGGATTTGGCAACCTTGGAGGGCGAGGAGCGTGCCGCACGCGAGCGGCACATCAAGGACCTCATCGACACCGCCAACGCGCAACAGGTCGTCCTCTCCCCCGATGGGGCCGTTTCCGAACTTCCCCGGCCCGAGGGTGAGGGCGCTGGGGCTACCACCATCAGCCGGCTTAGCACTCCAGTACCCCTCGTCCCTCCGGCCGGCGGAACGAGGGAAGCAGCGCCTGGCGCACCCGGCTGCGCGGGAATGAGCAGCCAGCGGAAAACAGCCGGCGCAGCAACAATCCGGCTGGTAGCAACCGCCGGGACGAGGCTCTGGCTGGCGGTAGCCGGCGTAGCTGCGGGCACACCCCGCCTCCGTGGCAGGAACCGGCATGGTCTATCCCGCCAGCCGTCCGCCTCGAACTCGCGGCCCGGCTTGGGCCGCGGGTCCCCCACAGCTACAACGACGCCCGGCTCCGCCTCGACCGGCTAGCGCAGTCGGCTCTCCTCGAGGAGGAGGGCTCGATTGGCTCGGCCTGCTTCGGCCCTCGGATCCGCAACGAGCCGTTTCCGCCCGGCTTCACTCTTCCCCGCGACACCCCGAAGTACACCGGGGCCGCAAAGCCGGAGGACTGGCTCGTCGACTACACCACCGCTGTCGGCATCGCCAGGGGGAACAAGCGCGTAGCCGTCCGCTATGCCCCCCTCATGCTGATTGGCTCGGCCCGCACCTGGCTGAACAGCCTAGCGGCCGGCAGCATCAACACTTGGACGGACTTCGAGGAGGCGTTCGTCCGCACCTTCACAGGCACTTACAAGCAGCCGGGCCGGCCCCGCGAGCTGGCCATGTGCGTCCAGGGGCCGGAGGAACCCCTCCGCGACTATCTCACACGCTGGACCGAGCTTCGCAACTCCTGCGAGGGAGTGCACGAAGTGCAGGCCATCCAGTACTTCATCGAAGGTTGCTGCGATGGCACCCCTCTCAAGCACAAGCTCTTGTGCTCCGAGCCAACTTCCCTGGCGGACCTAATGTCCAAAGAGGACAAATACGCCATGGCCGATTCCTCGATGAGGATGAGGAAGAGCAGCCGGCTGGCCAGGCTTCTGTCCAGCGTCAGCGCACCGGCAAGTCCGCCTGGCAGCCTAAGCTCACGTTCGAGCAAATGCTCGACCTCCCCTGCAAGAACCATTCCGGTGCCAAGCCGGCCACGCACACGCTCCGGCAGTGCAGCTTCTCACAGCGACTGGCCCGGGGGGACGGCCTCCCGGCTCCCCCCGCGTCGCCTGCCCGCGCACCGGCCCGAGCTCCGGCACCGGCTCCCGCTCCGGCTCAGGCCCCGGCTCCGGCTCAGAACGACGGCCGGTTGCTCGACCGGTTCCCCGACCAAGACGGCTGCTACGTCGTCCTCACCAGTGAGGAGACGGACAAGCACGCCTAACGCCGGCTCCACCGTGAGGTGAACGCCACCATGCCCGCGACTCCCCAGTTCATGCACTGGTCCGAGAAGCCGGTCACCTGGAGCCGGGCCGACCACCCGGCCGTGATGCCAAACCCTGGCAGCTATGCCCTCGTCCTCGATCCCACCATCGCCTCCGAGAGGCGCACATGCCGTTTCTCGCGGGTGTTGATCGATGGGGGCAGCAGCATTAACATCCTCTACCTTGACACAATGCTCAAATTGGGGCTCAAGGTGGAGGACCTGCAATCGAGCCGGACCGTTTTCCACGGCATCGTGCCGGGAAAGTCCTGCACCCCCGTCGGCAAGATCAAGCTCGACGTCCTCTTTGGCGGCCACGACCACTTCCGCCGCGAGCCAGTTTGGTTCGATGTAGTGGACCTCAACAGTCCCTACCACGCACTGCTGGGCCGGCCAGCTCTCGTCAAGTTCATGGCGATCCCCCACTACGCCTACCTCAAGCTCAAAATGCCGGGCCCCAAGGGCATCATCACTATCGCCAGCAAGTACCAGATGTCAATCGCGTGTGCGCGAGACGGCAGCCGGCTGGCCGAGGCCCTGGAGATTGCAGAGGAGAAGCGGCAGCTCGACCGGCTCGTGGCCCTCGCTGCGGCCCAGCCGGCCGTGCCGGCTCCCCCGTCCCAGTCGGTCGGTGACGGCTCGTTCCAGCCGTCCAAAGACACCGGGCAGGTGCCGCTTGACCCGGCTAACCCCACTCAGTGCGTGACCATCGGCTCCCGCCTCGACAGCAAATAGGAAAGCGAGCTCGTCGACTTCCTCCGTGAGAATCGGGACATCTTTGCATGGTCTCCCAAGGACATGCCGGGTGTTCCGAGGAAGTTCGCCGAGCACAAGCTTCACATACGACCGGACGCGAAGCCGGTCAAGCAACCCCTGCGCCGTTTCTCCGAGGAGAAGCGGTGTACTATAGGAGAAGAAATCGCCCGGCTACTCGCAGCCGGCTTCATCATGGAAGTGTTCCACCCGGACTGGCTGGCCAACCCAGTCCTGGTGCTGAAGAAGAGCAAGACCTGGCGCATGTGTATCGACTACACCAGCCTGAACAAGGCGTGCCCCAAAGACCCGTTCGCCCTGCCGCGGATCGATCAAGTCATCGACTCCACGGCCGGCTGTGACCTGCTATCTTTCCTGGACGCCTACTCCGGCTATCACCAGATAAAGCTGGACCCGGCCGACCGGCTCAAGACCTCCTTCATCACCCCTTTCGGAGCCTACTGCTACATCACCATGTCCTTCGGCCTGAAGAATGCAGGCACTACCATCCAGTGCTGCATGCAGAAGTGTCTCCTGCCTCAGATAGGCAGGAACGTCCACGTCTACGTCGACGACATCGTCGTCAAATCCAAGAAGCACTTCAGCCTCCTCGACGATCTCCGGGAAACATTCGCCAACCTGCACGAATACAAGATCAAGCTCAACCCGGAGAAGTGTGTCTTCGGTGTCCTAGCCGGCCAACTCATGGGTTTCTTCATGTCCGCTCGCGGCATCGAAGCTAACCCCGAGAAGATCAGCACAATCGAGCGCATGCCCAAGCCGGTCCGGCTCCGCGACGTCCAGAAGTTCACCGGCTGCCTCGCCTCCCTCAGCCGGTTCATCAGCCGGCTGGGCGAGAAGGCCTTGCCCCTCTACGGCCTCCTGCGCAAGACGGCTCTGGTCGAGCCGGGCCGCGACCCCTCGAAGAAGCCGGCCGTCTTCGAATAGACAAACGAGGCGGACGAAGCATTCCGCGGTCTCAAGCGGGCCCTCTCCAGCGCCCCCATCCTAGCCGCGCCGGCTGACAAGGAGCCTCTACTCGCCTATATCGCGGCGACCACGCGCGTCGTCAGTGTCGTCCTGGTGGTGGAGCGGCCGGAGGAAGGCAAAGCGCTGCTGACCCAGCGCCCCGTCTACTACCTCAGCGAGGTCCTCTCCGCCTCCAAGCAAAACTACCCCCACTACCAGAAGATGTGCTACGGCATATACTTCGCCGCCCAGAAGATCAAGCAGTACTTCCAGGAGCACATTGTTGGGGAACGTTGCATGGGAAACAAAAAATTTCCTACGCACACGCAAGATCTATCCATGGTGATGAGCATCTACGAGAGGGAGAGTGGATCTACATACCCTTGTAGATCGCTAAGCGGAAGCGTTAACAAACGCGATTGATGTAGTCGAATGTCTCCGCGATCCAAATCGCAAGTCGTCCCTCGATCTGATCACGAACTAGTGCCGAACAGACGGCACCTCCGCGTTCAACACACGTACGGCTTGATGATGCCTTCACCTCCTCGATCCAGCGAACGATGGTGAAGTAGTAGATGAGTTCCGGCAGCACGACGGCGTGGTGATGGTGGTGAGGAACAATCTCTGCAGGGCTTCGCCAAGCACTACGGAGATTTTGACGGGAGGAACTAGAGGGTTAGGGTTGCCGGCACACGGCTTGGGAAATCCTGATGTGTCCCGTGTGCTAGCCCTGCCCCTCTATTTATATGTTGAGCCCTGGGGTCTAAACTTGGAGAGAAAGCCTCCACAAGGTCGGTTTTGCCCGCACAAGGTCGGTTTGGCCCGCACGGAAAGAGTCCCACTTGGATTCCAGCAGTACCGCATACAAGCGGTAGTACCGCTTGTGAGCGGTAGTACCGCTTCACACAAGCGGTAGTACCGCTTACGCGGTAGTACTGCCTTACCAGCGGTAGTACCGCTTAAAGCAGCAGCAAAACTTCCTTTTGCACTTTCCAATACCTCGTGGGTTTTACCCCTTTGGCCCATATAAAGTGTTGCTGCACCCGAACACTTCGGTAAACATCCGGAACCCCTTCCGGTGAATTCCGGAACCCTTCCGGAGATCAAAACACTATTATCACATATATCAATCTTTACCTCCGGACTCTTCCGGAGATCCTCGTCATGTCCGGGATCTTATCCGAGACTCCGAACAACCTTCGGTCACCAACACAATAACTCAACTATACTAATTGTCACCAAACGTTAAGTGTGTAGACCCTGCGGGTTCGAGAACTATGTAGACATGACGGAGACACCTCTACGGCGAATAGATCAGGGATCATTATTTCCATCCCTCGCATTTTATAGTTCATCACGAAGCTCTAGTAGCTTAGTGACAGTGACTTGGAGAACTATATCAATCGCTATCTTATCTGGAAGATCAACTCCCACTCGATTCAAGCGATTGTAGCACCCAGACAATCTGAGCACATGCTCAACGATTGAGCTATTCTCCTTCATCTTGTAGGCAAAGAATCTTGTTGGAGGTCTCATACCTCTCAACACGGGCACGAGCCTAAGATCCCAATTTCAGCTCTTAGAACATCTCATATGTTCCGTGACGTTCAAAACGTTTTGGAGCCTCAATTCTAAGCCGTAATGCATGACGCACTGAACTATCAAGTAGTCATCAGAACGTGCCTGGCAGATGTTCACAACATCTACAGACGACACTAGAGGGGGTGGCGCACCGAGCGGTGCATTAAGGACATAAGCCTTCTGTGCAGCAATGAGGACAATCCTCAGATCACGGACCCAGTCCGCTTTATTGCTACTATCATCTTTCAACTCTATTTCTCTAGGAACATATAAAAATTAAGGGAGCTACAGCGCGAGCTAGTAATCTATAACATAATTTGCAAAGACATTTTGACTATGTTCATGATAATGAGTTTAGTTAATCATATTACTTAAAAACTCCCACTCAAATTGACATCCCTCCGGTCATTCGAGTGTCACATGATCCAAATCCACCAACTCAAGTCCGATCATCACGTGAGTTGAGGTGGTTTCAATCGTGAACATCTCCATGTTGATCATATCTACTATATGACTCATGTTCGACCTTTCAATCTCTTGTGTTCCGAGGCCATGTCTGTACATGCTAGGCTCGTCAAGTTTAACCCGAGTGTTCCGCACGTGCAACACTGGCTTGCACCCGTTGTATGCGAACGTAGAGTCTATCACACCCGATCATCATGTGGTGTCTCGAAACGACGAACTTTCGCAACGGTGCACACTCGGGGAGAACACAATTTTTCTTGAAATTTAAGTGAGGGATCACCTTATAATGCTACCGTCGTCCTAAGCAAAATAAGATGCATAAAAGGATTAACATCACATGCAAATCATAAGTGACATGATATGGCCATGAACTTGTGCTTTTGATCTCCATCTCCAAAGCACCGGCATGATCTCCATCGTCACCGGCATAACACCATGATCTCCATCATCTTGATCTCCATCAATGTGTCACCATGAGGTTGTCGTGCCGACTGTTGCTTCCACGACTATTGCTAACTCATAGCGATAAAGTAAAGCAAAAAACGGCGAAAATAATTAAAGACAACCCTATGGCTCCTGCCGGTTGCCCACTCATCGACATGCAAGTCGTGATATTCTATACAATACATGATCATCTCATACATCACATATATCTCATCATGTAATTGGCCATATCACATCACAACATACTCTGCAAAAACAAGTTAGACGTTCTCTAATTGTTGTTGCAAGTTTTACGTGGCTGCTATGGGTATCTAGCAAGAACAATTCTTACCTACGCAAAAACCACAACGGTGATACAAAAATTGCTATTCAACCTTCTCAAGGACCGCCTTTGTCAAATCCAATCCGACTAAAGTGGGAGAAACAGACACCCGCCAGCCATCTTTATGCAACGAAGTTACATCTCAGTTGATGGAACCAGTCTCTCGTAAGCGTACGAGTAATGTTGGTCCGGGCCGCTTCATCCCACAATACCGCCGAAACAAGAAAAGACCAAGGGAGGAAGCAATCTGAATATCAACGCCCACAAACTCCTTTGTGTTCTACTCGAGATCTCATCTACACATAGACCAAGCTCATGATGCCACTGTTGGGGAACGTTGCATGGGAAACAAAAATTTTCCTACGCACACGCAAGATCTATCCATGGTGATGAGCATCTACGAGAGGGAGTGTGGATCTACATACCCTTGTAGATCGCTAAGCGGAAGCGTTAAGAAACGCGGTTGATGTAGTCGAACGTCTCCGCGATCCAAATCGCAAGTCGTCCCTCGATCCGATCATGAACTAGTGCCGAACAGACGGCACCTCCGCGTTCAACACACGTACGGCTTGATGACGCCTTCACCTCCTCGATCCAGCGAGCAATGGTGAAGTAGTAGATGAGTTCCGGCAGCACGACGGCGTGGTGATGGTGGTGAGGAACAATCTCTACAGGGTTCGCCAAGCACTACGGAGATTATGACGGGAGGAACTAGAGGGTTAGGGTTGCCGGCACACGGCTTGGGAAATCCTGATGTGTCCCATGTGCTAGACCTGCCCCTCTTTTTATATGTTGAGCCCTGGGGTCTAAACTTGGAGAGAAAGCCTCCACAAGGTCGGTTTTGCGCGCACAAGGTCGGTTTGGCCCGCACGGAAAGAGTCCCACTCGGATTCCAGCAGTACCGCGTACAAGCGGTAGTACAGCTTGTGAGCGGTAGTACCGCTTCACACAAGCGGTAGTACCACTTACGCGGTAGTACTGCCTTACCAGTGGTAGTACCGCTTAAGGCAGCAGCAAAACTTCCTTTTGCACTTTCCAATACCTCGTGGGTTTTACCCCTTTGGCCCATATAAAGTGTTGCTGCACCCGAACACTTCGGTAAACATCCGGAACCCCTTCCGGTGAATTCCGGAACCCTTCCGGAGATCAAAACACTATTATCACATATATCAATCTTTACCTCCGGACTCTTCCGGAGATCCTCGTCATGTCCGGGATCTTATCCGAGACTCGGAACAACCTTCGGTCACCAACACAATAACTCAACTATACTAATCGTCAACAAACGTTAAGTGTGTAGACCCTGCGGGTTCGAGAACTATGTAGACATGACCGAGACACCTCTACGGTCAATAATCAATAGCGGGACCTAGATGCCCATATTGGTTCCTACATATTCTATGAAGATCTATATCGGTCGAACCTCTATGTCAAGGATTCAGTTAATCCCGTATGCTGTTCCCTTTGTTCTTCGGTATGTTACTTGCCCGAGATTCGATCGTCGGTATCTCTATACCTAGTTCAATCTCGTTACCGGCAAGTCTCTTTACTCGTTCCGTAATACAAGATCCCATGGCTAACACCTTAGTCACATTGGTTGCAAGGCTTATAGTGATGTTGTATTACCGAGTGGGCCCTGAGATACCTCTCCGTCACACGGAGTAACAAATCCCAGTCTTGATCCATGCCCACTCAATAGACACCCTCGGAGATACCTGTAGAGCATCTTTATAGTCACCCAGTTACGTTGTGACATTTGATACACACAAGGCATTCCTCCGGTGTCAGTGAGTTGCATGATCTCATGGTCATAGGAACAGATACTTGACATGCAGAAAACTATAGCAATAAACTGACACGATCATATGCTACGTTTATAGTTTGGGTCTTGTCCATCACATCATTCTCCTAATGATGTGATCCCATTATCAAATGACATCTCTTGTCTATGGCTAGGAAACATTCACCATCTTTGATCAACGAGCTAGTTAACTAGAGGCTTACTAGGGGCACATTGTTTGTCTACGTACCCACACACGTATTTGAGTTTCCAATCAATACAATTATAGCATGGATAATAAACGATTATCATGAACAAGGAAATATGATAATAACTAAATTATTATTGCCTCTAGGGCATATTTCCAACACACATCATCACCGTCGTGAGCTCGGCGCCGTTGGGCGAAATCATGGCCGGCCGGGACGCCGCCGGCCGGATTGCCAAGTGGACCATCGCCCTCGCCGACTACGAAATATGGTACGAGCCGCGCACCGCCATCAAATCCCAGGCAATGGCCGACTTCCTCGTCGACTGGGCAGAAACCCAGTTCGTGCCGCCTCCGCCCGACTCCACGCACTGGTGCATGCACTTCGACGGCTCGAAGATGCGAGCCGGCCTGGGAGCCGGCATTGTCTTGTCGTCTCCCAGGGGAGACCAGCTCCGGTACGTCCTCCAGATCCACTTCGCCACCTCCAACAACGTGGCCGAGTACGAGGCCCTCGTCCACGGCCTCCGGCTCGCCAAAGACATCGGCATCCAGCGCATCATATGCTTTGGCGACTCCGACCTCGTGGTGCAACAAGTCTCTGGCGATTGGGACGCCAGGGATGCCAACATGGCCAGCTACCGCTTCCTCGTCCAACAGTTCACCAGCTCCTTCGAGGGCTGCGAGTTCCACCACGTCCCCCGCGCGGACAACGAGGTGGCCGACAAGCAGGCCAAGATCGGCTCCACCCAGCAGGCCATCCCAGCCGACGTCTCCCTCGAGTGGATGCTCAAGCCCTCGATCAAGCCTTCCTTCGACTCGGAGTCCATCTTAGTGCCGGCGGCGACAGCCGACCCATCGACTGATCCAGCTGCCCCGCCGGCTCCACCACCCCCAGCTGCCCAGCCGGCGCCATCCGCTCCGGCAATCGAGCCGGCCACGTCTACGCCCGCCGACTCCGGGCCCGTCGCCGTCATGATGACGATCGACGCCCCTCCCACCGGCTCACTCCCGGGGACTGGCGAGCCGGCCCCGGGGGCTGGCGAGCCGGTCCCGAGGACTGGTGGGCTGGTCCCGGGGGCTCCTACCGCCCCCGATGCCCCGCTCGAGCCCGAGCCGGTCCCCGTCTCGGCTCCCTCATGGGCTCAGCCCATCCTGGCATTCCTCCTGCACGGCGAGCTCCCCTCTGATGAGGCCACCACACGGCAAATTCAGCGTCGGGCCCCCGCCTACAGCATCATCAATCGCGAGCTGGTTCATCGCAGCACCACCGGCGTCTTCCAACGCTGCGTCGAGCCGGAGAAGGGGCAAGAGATCCTCCTCGACATCCACCAGGGCGAGTGCGGGCACCACGCCGCCTCCAGAACCCTGGTGGCCAAAGCGTTTCGCCACGGTTTCTACTGGCCGACTGCTTTGGAGGAGCCCAAGGAGCTGGTTGACAAGTGCGAAGGCTGCCAACGCTTCAGCATGCAGAGCCACCTGCCGGCGTCTGCCCTCCAGACCATCCCCCTCTCGTGGCCTTTTGCCGTCTGGGGGCTGGATATGGTGGGACCTTTCAAGACCGCACGAGGTGGCATGACACACCTACTGGTGGCCGTCGACAAATTCACCAAGTGGATCGAGGCCCGGCCGATCAAGAAGCTGGATGGCCCCACGGCCGTCCGGTTCATCGAAGACATCACGGTCCGCTACGGCGTCCCCCACAGCATCATCACCGACAATGGCACGAACTTCCCCAAGGGCGCGCTAGCGCGCTTCTGCTCCAAGCAGGGCATCCGGCTCGATTTGGCGTCTGTCGCCCACCCCCAATCAAACGGGCAGGTCGAGAGGGCCAACGGCCTGATCCTATACGGCATCAGGCGCCGGCTCGTAGCGCCACTGGTCAAGTCAGCCGGCTGCTGGGTCGAAGAGCTGCCAGCTGTCCTCTGGAGCCTCAGGACCACGCCTAACCGGTCAACCGGCTACACGCCGTTCTTTCTCATGTACGGGTCCGAGGCAATCATCCCCACCGACATCGAGTTCGATTCGCCTCGGGTTACCCTGTACACGGAGAAAGACGCGAAGGAGGCGAGAGAAGACGGCGTCGACCTCCTCGAGGAGGCCCGCGAACTGGCCCTGAGCCGGACGGCCATCTACCAGCAGAAGCTCCGGCACTACCACAGCAAGCGGATCCGGCCACTCTCCTTCCGCGAAGGGGACTTGGTGCTCAGGCGGATCCAGCGAACTGCTAGCCAGCACAAGCTGTCCTCCCCATGGGAGGGCCCGTTCATCATCAGCAGAGCGCTGCACAACAACGCGTACTATCTGATAGACGCCCAGAAGCCGCAGAAGCGCAAGAGAGAGGCCTCCGGCGAGGAAACGGAGCGCCCATGGAACGCGGCGCTCCTCCGTCCGTTTTACTGCTAAGAACCAGTGTATGTACATATCCTTCCCTTTTGGGCTTGTTAATGCAACGGGTGCCCCAAGCAGCTCTTGGGACACGCCTCTTTTGCCTTTCTCAAAGACTCTCGCTCGCGGGCTCCCGGGTCCGGCTCCCGGTCCCGGGGGCTAGCCGGCTAGTCCTGCCCTCGTCCCCCGATGCCAGTTAAGTAATGTGAACTAAGGAGAACCGTCTCGGCCCTCCCTGCCACAGACCGGCCCCCGGCTGTCGGGCAGACGGGACCTCGAGACGGCAAAACTTAGCACATGCGAAAAATCGAACGCAAGGGGGGGGGTGGCCGGCTGGGTCTAGCCGGAGCACTTTTTCGCCTCTGACACTCACATTATCCAAAAAACTCTTGCGGTTTCCAAACTCACGACCGGCTCCTTCGAGGCGGGCGCCCCGTCCCAGCCACAGACCGGCTCCCGGCTGTCCGGCTGGCGGGGCTGAAGCCAAGAGGAAGAAGGCTTTGAGCAAACGAAACCAAAAGAGCGAAAAAGGATAGGGACGAGCCGGCATGCATAAAACAGCATTTCAGCAACCGAAAACTTTACAAATTTTAAAAAGGCCCACGGCCACGAGTTCATTACATATACACCCCTAGTGGGTGGAATTGCAGTCTGAGCAAAATGCAGAAAAGAAAAATCCTAAGTGGTGGCAGCTTCGGGCCGGCTCGCCTCCGGTGCCGACGCCTCCGGAGCCGGAGGTGCTGACGCCTCCGAAGCCGGCACCTCCGGAGCAGCTGAGGTAGAAGCTCCCGCCTCCACATCCGGAGCCGGCTCGGACTCGGCGTAGTCGCCGGAGTCAGACTCTCCATCGTCCGTCTCGGCGGCGCTCCCCTCCGGGTCGTCCAGGGCGAGCGTGTACCGGTCCTCCGGGATCACCACGCCGTCTGCCCTGCGCTCAGGGACGTACTCGTCCCACGCGGCGAAGGACGCAAGGTCGCTCGCCCTCACCTCCAGCGTGTCGGCCACCGCATCCAACTCCGCGTCGGTACCAGCACGCTGGGCCGTGAGCAGATCCAGGTTCAGCCCGGGGTACCACGACCTGGCGATGCGAAGCGCCATGCTCGCACCCGCGCGTGCTGCGGAAGCCCTCCAGGCATTCACCCACGCGGTCCCAAACTCCAGCCGGCTCATGGAGACCGGCTCCACCGCGCCGGGCCAAAGAGTGCGAACCAGCGCCGAGCCGGCCGCCTGCAGCCGCTTCAGGGCACGAACTACCTCCGACAGCCGCGCCGCGGAGGAAATCCCCACCTCGTCCAGGGTCCAGGGGCAAGCTGTCCAACGGCTTCCCCCTGTGCCCGCCGGACCTCACGATGGGTCTCCACGGCTGCCTCCGCGGCCTCCTGCGTGCTGGGGAAAAGCCCTAAGAAGAGAAGAGAAGAAGACGAGGGATGAGCAAACCAGAAAAACCCAGGAGCAAGGCGCGAAAAAAGCAAGGCAATAGAAACTCACCGCGCAGCATCCGATCCACCTCGTGCCCTTGCTCCTGCAGCTGCACCTCCCTAGCTGACCACTCCTGGCGCCGGCGCTCGTGCTCACCCCGGGCCGCCTGCGCATCCTCGGCCGCCTTGGCTAGCGTGGCGTCCTTGGCCTCCAGCTCCTGGCAGAGGACTTTCTCCTGCTCCTCCGCCTCCCGAGGAAGGGCCGCCTCTTGGTCCGCCAGCGCTTGGCAGTGGGCCGCCTCGCGCTCCTCCCGCTCCGCCTTCGCCTGGTCCGTCTCCCCGCGGAGCCGGTCGCGCTCCGTCGTCACGAGGTCCCGCTCCTCACCAAGCCGCACCACCTGGCGCCGGAGACTGACCGTCTCGGCGTGGGTGGCTTCACGAGAAGAGATCGCCACTATCAGAAGTCAAGCAAAGAAAGGATTCAGCCCGCCTCCAGGGCAGCCGACCTGATTCCCGGGGGCTACACCCAGTGGGTGCGATTGCGCGCCCCCACTGGAAGATCGCAAGAGCACATACCTTGTAGATCCGCGGACATGACGGCGAGCCGGTTTTCGGCTCCCCGGTACAACCCCAGCAGGGTGTTGTACGCGGCCACCCGGCGGTCGTGCGCCGCCTGCAAAGCAACAAGAACACATCAGCTTTAGGCTCGACCCGCCTGTGCCCCAGCCGGCTCGAGCCTCGGGGGCTACACCCAGTGGGTGCGCTAGCGCGCCCCCACTGGAAAAGACAGAAAACGCCGAGTCAAAAGAAGAAGGAAAGAAGAGAGCGTACCGCGACGGCTTCTCCAGGCCCACCAGCCGGTCGTTGGTGGCCCGAGCGTCCTGCGACGTCTGGGCGCGGCAGGCGGCGAACACATCCACGACGGCGGCCACCGCCGCCCCAAGAGCGCTCGGCGGTTCGCCAAGAGCCGGGCTCCCGGCTGCAGCCCAGGTCTGCTGCGGTCGGGCCCCGTCCGCAGGTCCTCCTTTGTCAGAGACCACGATGGGACCGGCTCCTCCCGTCGCCGTCGCGCCGGGGGCCGCAGACGACGCGCCCGCGGCGGCCGTCTCCCCAGCCGTCGCGGCCCTCGCCTCCAGCGCTCCGCCTCTGACGGTTCCTGGCCGGCTCGCCTCCGGAGCCAGCGCCTCCGGTACCGACACTTCCGAAGCCGGCACCTCCGGAGCCGGCGCCTCCGGTGCCGGGATTTCGACCACTGGGGGCTCCTCCGCCCCCGGCGCCACGTCGCCCGCCCCAGGCTGGGCGGCGTCGCGGTCCTTCTCCGCCACGTCCTCGGCGGCCTTCGCGTCTGCCTCCGCCCGTCGCTCGGGATCGTGGTGGTCCTTCGACCTCCTCTCCCGGCCGCGGGGGAACGGATCCCAAGCTCCACCAGCGGCCTCCCTGCTGGTTCCTCCCCGCTTCTCCACCGCCTCTTCCCAGGGGCGGAGCTCCTCGACGCACCGCTCCTGCTGGGCCGCCTCGAGGTCGAGCCACGCCTGGCGCTCCCTCTCCTCGGCGGATGTCGGCGGCGCCGTCCTCGCCGCCTCTCCACCTGGGGTCCTCCCCAGGGCGCGCGCCTCCCTGGTCACGACGAGATAAGGGGCCAGGGAGATTGCGGAACACACCAAGGTGGAGGCGGAGATGGACTCACCCGACGCCGACGGGGACCGCCCTCCTCGTAGGTCCCGCCTGGGAGACCCTCTGCTTCTTGCCCCCGCCTCCGCGGCTGCTGACCGGCTGCGCGGTCGCCACGCGCTTGGGCGCCGGCTTGGTGACAGCTGGCCGCTTCCCTTTGTCATCCGCAGCCGGACCGCCCCGGCTGGAGCCGCCGCTGGCTCGATGTTCCCACCTCCGCGGCGCCATGACCTCGTCCTACGAAGCTTCGGGCTCCCTCGGAGCCTCTGCAACACGCGACGACTCCGCCTCAGCGTCATCATCTGTCCAATCCCGTAGGTGCGTCTGGGGAGGAGACTCACCCGTCGATTCGGCCTCTTCGGCCTCCTCCATCTCCGCCTCCGCCTCGCCGGCTTCGGACGCGCCGGCTCGCTCAGAGTCGGCAGGCTCCACGTCATCAGCATCCTCGACCTCCTCGGGGTCCGACTCCACCGTGTCGGTGGCTGGCTCCCTGTAGTTCTGCAGCAACGGGAAAACCTGCGGGTGGGCAAGGCGGCGCGCTGTAAGGCCAAAGAGGGGAGGGACTCTGCCATGGAAAAGACAGAAGGAAGGAGGCGAAATAGACACTCACCCGCGGTGTCGGGTGGCTCCGGCTGTACGGGGTCTTCCCCCATTGCCACTCGCCCTCCTTCATCTTCGCCGTCGAAATGGCGTTCACCCTCCTTGCCACGTGGGCCGGCTTCAGCTCCTTGGTGGAGAGCCGGCAGGGGTCGTGACGTCCTCCCATCTGGCAGATGAGGTGCGGCCGGCTCTGCAGCGGCTGCACCCGACGCGCCACCATCGCGGCCAGCAGATCGGTGGCAATCAGCCCCTCCGTCCCGGTCATCACGAGCAGGCGCTAGCAAAGCCGGTCCGCCATCTCGGGCGCCTGAAGTGCAGCCGCCCGCCAGTTCAGCATCGCAACCGGCGGGTGGTTGGCGAAGTCGGGGAGGTTGATGTAGTCCTCCTCCGGCTTCACGTTCTTCACATAGAAGAACCCCTGCTGCCAGCCCTTTACCGACTCATGCAGCGGGAGCTTCGGGAAGCCGGCCCCCTTGCGAATGTGGATCAGGGCCCCTCCGCAGGCGGTCATCACCTTCTGCTTCGTCGCCGGATCCACCGCCGTCTGCCGCTTGAGGAAGAAGAGACGGCTCCAGAGGTCAAGCCTCGGCTCCAACCCCAGGTACCCCTCGCAAAGGGTGACGAACGCCGCCAGCTGCATGACGGCGTTCGGGGCGAGGTGGTGCGGCTACAGGCCGAACCGCGTCAGGAAGCGGCGGAAGAAGGCGCTCGCCGGCAGCCCGAACCCGCGGAGAAAATGATCGGCGAAGACAACCACCTCGCCCTCCCGCGGTGCCGGGGAGTTCTCCGGCCCGGCTGGGCGTGCCTCCAAGTGCGCTTCCGCCGGGAGCTTGCGGCGGTAGCGGAGATGCTCGATGAATGTCTCCTCCACCATGCTGCCGTCCCATGCGCCCTTGCTCGCCATGGTCGCCGGAGGGGCGCGTGGTCGCGACGACAGGCGCGGGTACCCGACGGCGGCTCGGGCCTTCTGCGGCGGCGAATGGTAGCGCGGCGTGCCCGCGTGCTCTGCCCTCTTGTGTTCTCTCTCTCTCTCTCTCTCTCTCTCTCACGGTGGGAGGGAGCAAATGTGCCATCCTGCTCTCCCCCCCCCTCGCCTAAACCCCGTGCGGGCGATCGTGGTGGCCGGATTTATTGCGCACAACCCCCACGATTCCCGTAGCATGCGGGGCGGACATTACGGCGCTCCGGAACGCCAACCGTCGGCCCGCGACGTAATGGATCCCTACGCGCAGGCCGAGGCCGCGGTCGTGGTGGGTCCGCGCCCCGCGGTCCGTCTTTTCCACCGCGTGGCCTGTCAGGCCACGGCCCGCTGCGTCTTCCGCGTGGCGCGGCTTCTCTGTCCGGTGGGGAGCCCGAGGCGGCGCGCGAAGCATCGGCCGGCTGCAGAGCCGGCCACCGCTTGCCCGTGTCGTCCGACTCTCAGGGCGCTCCGCGGCGCAAGGACGATCTTCAAGCTGGCGAGGACCGCCGCGGTTCGTCGGTGGGCCTCCCCTGCTTCGGGGACTACTGTCGGGGGGATGACCCCGGGGTAGCCTCAAGCGACCCCTTGCTCCAACTTTCTAACGCAACCGAAGAACGGGCCGCCACCCCCTGCGGTCCGGCTGTGCCCTGCCGGCAGCGGCCCTCCGGCTGTGACCTACCGGCCACGCCCTGCCAGTTACGACGTGCCGGCCGGCTGGGGACGGTGCCGCCTAGCCCCCCAGCCGGCTGCGCATTGGATACCGTCGTCGGGGCACGCGTGGCGACAGTGGCCCCCATCCCATCGGGGGTCAGCGCCCGTATGATCACAGTGGAGGTGTCGGAGCCTCTGACCCTGGCGGATGGTGACCGGGCTCCCAACAGTGCCGGCACGCCCTAACCACTCCATTACCTGCCCCGACATGGCTATAGGGCGGCCGGCCATACTGCTGACCTCGGCCGGTTGCCGCAAGACGACGCCACGAGGGGCGGCCTGTGCCGTGACATGACCGACGGCGGGACCCACCACGCGGGCCCCGCCGGCTCCTGACGAGACCCTTCAGCCGGCAAGACCCCGCAGCCGGTGGCCCCCACAGCCGGCTAGAGAGGCTGCCGGCTGGGCCCCCCACTGAGATCTCTTATTCATATTGTAACCCTGGGGGTTGGCCTATAAAACCCCCCGGGCCTCCCCCATGCAAAGGGGTTGGTTGGTTTCCAGTCGACATACTCCACACACACACACGTAGAGAGGCAGCAAGGGCGTCCTAGCCCCTTCTTTCTCCTTTGGCCATACAGCTCCAGCAGCACCATTGTAACCTTACCGTTGTCTCAACTAGACCAAGCAGGACTAGGGGTGTTACCTCCCACGGAGGACCCCGAACCTGGGTACATCATGTGTCCGCCATCGCTTGTGCCTAACCCCGCTCCCGGAGCCCGCCGGCGTCCTTCGGCCCCTCTCGATAAGCCTACCCATGGCATCTGCCGTGACGAAACCACGACATCAGCCATTACATTAGCCTTGCATGTTGTATAAGAAATACCCACGTTGTAATCTGCTATGCGCTCCATCCATCTCTGTTAATGGAGGTTCAGATCTAACTGAGTAAACAGGTACTTCAGACTTTGGTGAACGGTGTAGATCTCGCAACGATTACCAACAAGGTACTGCCGCCACTCTTTCAGTGCGTGAATTACTGCAGCAAGTTCAAGGTCATGAACTGGGTAGTTCTCTTCATGAGGGCGCAATTGACGAGAAGCATAAGCAACCAGTCTGCGCTCTTGCATTAGGACACAACCTATTCCCTGACGCGAAGCGTCACAATAAAGGACGAAGTCCTTACGAGTATCCAAAGGAGCAAGCACTGGAGCAGACGTCAGTTTGTCCTTAAGTGCCTGGAAGCTCTCCTGACATTTTTCTGTCCACTCATATTTCACAACTTTGTGAAGCAGATTGGTTAAGGGCTTTGCAATCTTGGAGAAGTTCTCGATGAATCAACGGCAATAGCTGGCGAGTCCGAGAAAACTTCTAACTTGCTTGACATTCTTCGGGGGTGTCCA
Organism: Elymus sibiricus; assembly: GCA_039707655.1. Lineage (NCBI taxonomy): Eukaryota > Viridiplantae > Streptophyta > Magnoliopsida > Poales > Poaceae > Elymus > Elymus sibiricus. The sequence goes on from CM077665.1 coordinate 475,212,291, forward strand.
GTCAAGAATAGCCTGAACTCGTTTAGGGTTGACCGCAATACCATCCTTGGAGATCACATGACCAAGGCAGGTTACTTCGTCCATCCAGAACTCACACTTTGAATACTTTGCATAAAGTTGATGCTCTCGAAGCCTCTCCAGTATAAGACAAAGATGTTCAGCATGCTCTTCTTTATTATTGGAGTAAACAAGGATATCATCCAGATATACCACGATGAATTTATCGAGGTAATCCATGAATATATAGTTCATCAGGCGAGAGAAGGTTGCTGGGGCATTGGTTAAGCCAAAGGACATGACGGTGCACTCGTATGAACCATAACGAGTAACGAATGCAGTCTTCGGAATATGCTCTTCACGTACCCGGATCTGATGGTAACCCAACCTCAAGTCGAGTTTGGAAAACACTGACGAACCAGCAAGTTGATCATACAGATCGTTGATCCGAGGCAGCGGATATTTGTTCTGAATTGTAGCTTGGTTGATGGGACGGTAATCTTGGACCAACTGATTCGTACCATCATTCTTCTTGACAAAGAGAGAAGGTGCTCCCCAAGCAGAGGAACTTGGACGAATGAAACCCAGACGAAGCGAATTGTCAATTTCTTGCTTAAGTTCAAGGAGTTCATGTGGTGGCATCTTATACGGACGCTTGGCTATAGGAGTGGTACCAGGTACCAAGTCGATGACAAACTTGACAGCTCTTCCAGGGGGAATCCCTGGAAGTTCTTCCGGAAAAACATCTTGGAAATCCCGGACAACTGGAATGTTTTCAATCCCTTCAAGAGGTGACTCATTTAATGCATTCAAGGCATATAGTCGGGCTTCAGCATCTCGAACAAGATGAGCATGGTAGCTGACTATCTCATTCGAAGGATGCAGAAGGTGGACAGTTTTGGTGGCACAAACGACGGAAGCGGTATGTGCTTTCAACCAATCCACTCCCAGAATAAGGTCGATCTTGGAAGACTTCAATATAATGGGGGAAGCATGGAATTCCAGTCCTTCTATTTCAATGGGGACATCTTGACAAACCATTGAGGTTCGACATTGGCCAGCGGGGGTGTTTACCACTATTGGAATGTTCATCTCCTCGTACTTAATGCCATGCATCTATGCAAAATCTTCAGACATAAAGGAATGCGATGCTTCTGTATCAAACAATACAGAAGCTGGTTCTGAGTTGACGAGAAGAGTACCCATCACAGTAGCAGGCTGGTCTTGAGCTTCATTCAGTTCAGCATTGTTAGCTTGAGCACGACCCTGAGCAGGCCTGGCATTGTTGTTGTGGGGCTGGTTGGAAGGCAATGCAAGTTGATTCTGATTCTGCCTGCAGTCTCTAGCACGGTGTCCTGGGCGACCACACTTGAAGCACAGCCCATCCTCAGGACGAGAAGGGGGAACAGGAGCCCGTGGTGGGGGAGCTGGGAGCCTCGGCTGCCTAGGTGGGGGTGGAGGCAGACGAGGTGTAGCATAGGACGGCCTCGGAGCAGGAGGCGGTGCATGGTACATGTTGTGGGGGATCCAGATCTTGCGCTTTTGAGTTCTTGAGCCCGAAGATGAGCCCATGTCACAGCTGCGCTTGTTGCTGTCCTTGTAGTCCTGCAGACCTGTTTCCACTAGAATAGACTTGTTCACCAAGGTGGCAAAGTTATCGAAGTCTTAAACAAGGAGTGCCAGCTTGATATCCGGGTGGAGGCCTTCACGGAACTTCTCCTGCCTACGAGCATCAGTTGCAACGTCTTCTTCAGCATAGCGAGATAAGTCCAGAAATTCCCGCTGATAAGCATCCACAGTTTTGTTGCCCTGGACGAGATTGCGGAACGCACGCTTCTTCTTGTCCATCAGTCCCTGAGGAATGTGACTAGCACGGAACGCAGCTTGGAACTCCAGCCAAGTGATGATTGTTCCAACAGGCTATGAGCGCCTGTGACTGTCCCACCATTGAGCAGCGGGACCCTTCAGAAAGTACGAGGCAAAGGTGACATAGCTAGCCACTGGGGCGCCTGAAGACTCCAGCTCATAAGTGATGTCACAGAGCCAGTCATCTGCGTCAAGCGGCTGATTTGAGCTGCGGTAGATCGTAGGGTTGAGACACATGAAGTCTTGCAGAGTCATTGGGCTGGCTACTGATTCGTATTCGGCCTCGGGAACTGGTCCATAAGCCCTTGCATAAACTAGCGATTCAGCTCAAACTGTTGCATCATACCAGCCATGTATTCCGGTGGTGGTGGTGGTTCAGGCGCACCACGACCACGACCAGCTGGCCTAACCATTCTGTCAAATTTTTAACAGTGGTAGTTTAGCATTGGGTAATTGCAAAGACAAAGAATCATTCATGAAGTAAATTGCACAAAGAAGGAAGTGCAATAGATACGACATAGTAGTTCGAATTTCACATACAGATCCATACATAGGTCTATTACAAACCATAAGTTCGTTACGAAATAGACGATAGGTCCGGCATGAAAATAACCTAGACAGCTAGGCGGCACGCAGGCACGCGGTAGAGGGATACAACAACGAGGCATAGCGATATGCTACATCAACGTCGGGGACAACGAAAGTACGCACGGAACTACACGTGGCCCTGAATGTGAAACCTGGGGGCAGGGTTCTGCATCCCGTGCACACCCTGATGTAGAATCTGGTGATCAACCGGGAGCGTAGGTCCATGTGCCGGAGTACGACCTTCAACCGCAGGCCAGTCAAGACCTGGAGGAAACTCAGTCCGACGCGGGTGAAGAATGTACTCCGGATGCATCCCCGCGGTGGCGGCTGGCAACAACTGCTCCATAGCCAGATAAAGACGAGCACGGGTGGCGTACAGCTCGACATTAAGAGCCCTGACAGTGCGATCCAGTGCCTCAGTGTACTGAACCAGAACCTGTGGGTCGTAACGACGAATCACGTAGGGGGTGCAGATAGCAGTGTAGGACCGGTCGTTGCGCTGCCGCGCGAAAGGGGTCAAGACCTCAGCGTCGGCTGCAGTATCAACTCCAGTTGGAACATACGGGATGTATCTGTACGCCGTCTCATCCAAACAGGGGTTCCCTGCATGGAGACGAACAATAGTAGCATAGGCAGCATCCTGTACTACCATCTCATGGGTCACTTCAATGCCACGGAAGTTGTGCAGCTCAGTGATGGAGAGGTCCCGTCGATCCCAGATAACCATCTCAGCTTCATACTGTTCCTGGTTGAACCCGCGGTAGTCCTCGTAAACAATGTACTCAGGGTACCAGCGATATCCCAGCCTGATCAAGAGGTTGATCAGAATGGCCGGGAACCCAGTCGTATCATGAGCCAAAGTTAGTCGAATGACCTGCCAAGCGGGACGCATCTGTAACAAGAAGATTTGAGATGTCAAATGATAGTGTGTGCATCATAACTTCAAAGAAAAACAATTGTCGACGAAACAAATCTCCGGTGGATGTGATCACGAGAGCCTAATGTTATAGTTAGCAAAATCTTTAACCCGAAAGAGAAGAGAGATCAGAACCCAGAGTATAGATGAGGAATAAAAGATCCTAATACCCCCCAATTGAGATGTGGGCCCGTATGCCACACAACTATGTTAGTAAAAGTTTTTCAATGACTAGACTCAACTTCGGCCAAGGAGTTGGAAAGGGGGCTACCTACAGGCAGTCGGCTCTGATACCAACTTGTGACGCCCCCAAATTTCGACCGTACGCTAATCAAACACGCAATGTGTACGACCAAGATTAGGGACTCACTGATTGATATCACAACACAACACTAGACACAAATTAAAGTCATACAGCTTCATATTACAAGCCAGGGGCCTTGGGGGCTCGAATACAAAGCTCGACAAGCACGAGTCAGCGGAAGCAAATAATATCTGAGTACATACATAAGTTAAACAAGTTTTGCCTTAAGAAGGCTAGCACAAACATAAGCAGCGGATCGAAAGAGGCGAGGCCTCCTGCCTGGGAGCCAACCTAACTACTCCTGAGCGTCGGCACTCTCCACGTAGTAGTAGGCTCTAGCGGTGGTGTAGTAGTCGTCTCCGGCGTACTCCATCTCCTGGACTCCATCATCTGAACGCAGAATCGTATCGAGGGGGGAAGAGAAAGCAAAGCAGCGGTGAGTACTCATCCAAAGTACTTGCAAGACTGACATCAGAACTATGCTAAGTATGCATCGGTATCAAGGAATGGGGTCATATATGGCCTAACTGCAGAAAGCAAGAATGAGGGTGAAGGCCTAATCCTATCGAAGACTAGCATCTTCAACATCTTGCAGCATTAGAAGAGAGTAGACTGGTATCTCATATATAGTCATATTATTGTAGCAAAAAAAATTAAGTAACCAAGCCCATAGATTCTTCCTCGACTCCCTGCGAGGAAGCAATCCGAGAGCCAACATTCATTTCAATTTAAAGCCACCATTATAGTTGTAGTAGATCAAGGTACAACTCCAAGTCGTCCTGTTACCGTGGAAACGACTATTCAAATAGATAAATTCTTCCCTACAGGGGTGCACCACATTCCCCAACAAGCTTGATACCTCTGGCCGGACACACTTTCCTGGGTCATGCCCGGCCTCGGGACATCAAAACGTCATGGCCCCATCTAGGCTCAACGAAGAGGCCAGCCCGCCGGTCTAAATCCTAAGCGCGCAGGGGTCATGGGCCAATCGCCCTTTGCACACCTGCACAATGCGAGGGCGGCCGAGGTCAGCCCTAGCACACTCTAGTCCAAGAGCTGTACCGTCCAGGCCACTCGGGCGCGCGCCGCTCCATTGCTGACGTCCGAAGAGCTTCGGCTGATAGAACGACGCTGAGTACCCGTAACTTCTCCCACGTGAAGGTTAGTGCGTATTAGGTCAAACGACCAACTCAAATACCCAACCCATTAGCATTTTATTAATGCGGGGAAAGCGCGACCCATGAAGTGCGGTCCCGTCGCCCCGTCTCGAGGATGTGTGGCAAGGGCCTCTCCTGTCCGACCATGCCTCATCATCATCAAACCATGGGTACCCCTCAGGGCCGACCCATCACCAACATGTTTCTGTAACCAGGTCATAGTAACTGTGTGTATAACACATCAAGACGGAACCTGAGGAATCACCCTCAAAGGGCCCCGCTCGATGAAACCGTCAAGGTGGACTAGAGGAATCACCCTCGAGGGTCCCACACTTGAGGGGTTGCACGACAGAGTCATCGTCGGGAGTGGTGAAGGAGGAATCACCCTCGATAACCACGACCGACTAGCTGCACTATAGAGTTAGCATCATGAGTACTTCACGAGGTGTCACCCTCGGTACTCGATAGTAGCTCTGCAGAGTCATACAACTAAGGGGTGTGCGGTGATGTGAGGGGCCTGGCACGTCGGTCGGTTGACCGAGTCTTCGAATCGTCGAGTCGTCGATAAAGAAGCAGGGGCAACTGGGACTAAGGGGTCACTGGAGATTCACTGATCAACCTATACTAAGCAGTTGATACAACAATAGGTATAGTAGCAGTTTATCAAAAACAGGCTATGCATCAGAAATAGGAGCTAGCTAATACAGTAGCAAAATCTAATGCAAGAATAAGAGGGAAAGAAATGGGCGATATCGGAATGCTGAAGGGGGGTTGCTTGCCTTGCTGCTCTGCGGCAAAGGCCTGGTCGTCAACGGTGTAGTCGTACCCGGCAGCACCGTCAGTCTCGGGGTCTACCGGAGAGAAGAGGGGGGAAGAAACAATAAATATAAAGCACAGATGCAACACGATGCATGACATGGCAATATGCAGAGCTAGGCATGCACTAACGCAGTATTACACGTCGCAGACGGGTCGGAAGAATATCTGACGATATTTTCCGGGTCTCGGGCTACTACCGGACAGGCGAAATCGATGGAAAAGTTCCATGTTTGCTATGCTAGGAGCACGTGACAGACTAACGGACTGCGTATTCAGATTCGTCTCGTCGTTCTGAGCAACTTTCATGTATAAAGTATTTTCATCCGAGTTACGGATTATTATATATTAATTTTTAAAGATTTATTAATATTCTGGAAATTAAACCAGATTAAATTAAATCGATAAATGCAATTATGACATCAGCATGATGTCATGCTGACAATAACAGTCAACAGGGGCTGACTGGTCAAACTGACCAGTGGACCCCACCTGTCAGTGTCACAATTTTAACTAAGTTTAATTATTATTAATCCTAATTAATTAAGGGGGTGGGTCCCACCTGTTAGTCAGTGTTTAAAATTAGTTAACCGAATTAATTAACAATTTAATTAATTAATCTATTTAACCTTAATCATCTTATTAACTTAATTAATTACCTAATTAATTAATTCACTAATTAATTCATTAATTAACTTAACTAATTATTTATTTATTTATTTATTTTTATCATTTTTTTATTTCTTTATTTAAAATGTTTTATGGGGCGTGGGCCCCCTCTGTCATACACACACAAGGGGGGTTAGTGGGGGGGCTAATCCCCCACTAACCGAGTCGGTCAGGGCGAGGCAAGGGGCGCCGGCGGCGGGGGCTGGCCGCGGCCTGGCCAGCGGCGGCCGGTGGGATTAGCGGCGAGGGGGAGCAGAGCCACGGGGCGATGGGAGCGCGGCGGGGGCGCGAGCAGCGCGCGGGCCGGCGCGGGGTGGCTGCGGGCGGCGGCGCCGCGAGGCGGTAAATGGCAGCGACGAGCGCAGCGGCAGCAGCAGCGGCCGGATGCGGGCGCAGGGGCCACGGCGGTGCGAGCAGCTAGCGGCGGCAGCGACGCGCGATGGGGCGAGCGGGGCTGCGCGGGGCCACGACGGCCGATGCGGTAGCGGCGGCGGGGCGGAGGCCGACCGGAGGGGGGCGTTGGAGGAGAGGGAGGAGCCCGGTGGGCTCACCGGGAGCTGTAGGGAGGAGGCAATAGGTACGGGGGAGGTGCGGCGGCCGACGGCGCTGCGACGGTGGCGCGGCGGGGCGACGGGCGCGGGGAAGGGCCGGTGATCAGCGGGACGACGACGGGGAGGCGGCGTGAGGAGGCAACAAGGCGGCGGGGCAGGCCGGCGGCGGAGGGGGCTAGCCCCGATCCGATCTGGATCGAGGAGGGGGGCGAGAGGAGCGAGGGGGGGGAGTGGGAGCGAGGGGTGGCTGTCGGTGTGGGGGGCTGGGGGGTTAGAGGCCCCGGGGTGGGCCGTGGGTGTAGGTGGGCCGGCCAGTTGGATTGGCCAATGGGGGGGGTTTGTTTCTTTTTTTTGGTTTTGTTTCTGTTTTCTTTTATTTTAATTCATTGTATTAAACAAATTTCAAAAATGTTGATTTATACCACAAAATTGACAAGGCATTATTTGACACACACCGAACATTTTAGTTTTGAAATTTTAAAACTTTTATCGTTTGACTTTATTTTAAATTTGAATTTGAACGGGGTTTGAACCAACGCGAGTTTAACAACAGTAATTGTGGTGACGTGGCAACATTAGCATGGGATTACTGTAGCTTAATTACATACATCACTGTAGCACAAATCCAGGTAGTCACAACCGGGCGAGCACATGGTTGTCCTCGCTGGCCAAGCGGTTTTCATCTGCATCGGAGCAAACCCATTGGAGCTACTTCTGCTTGTCGATGACCACACAGAGAGCATGAACAATCGCACACTGGCACACTGTCAGCCATGGCTAGCTCGATGCAGTGACGCTTCTTCTCAGTGTATGGGTCTTCCGCCGTCCACTTGGTGAGCTAGAGAAACATGGATCTAATATGTTCCCAGCATCCGGCCACTGGCGGTGCTGATTAGCTTGGTGAAGCAGGAGTATGTTTCCTCAATTGCCTAGTGAATATGCACCGATCGTTGAAGACTATCTCATTTTCCGTCAGTGTCTTTTTGGTATGTATACGACAACCACGGAAGGCAGCTCTGTCCCCGAAGTGCCAAATGGTGTTCAGAAATTCCCTGGTGGATTAACATGTGTCAAGGGAAAACACACCCGTGCTTTGTAACCCAAGGAAATCTCCCCCGGTGACCAAACATAGCCTTAGCATCACATGTACACTTTCAAACAGTCTAATCTAATCATTAAATGGCGACTCCACCCACCCTCCCACCCCACCGGCGACTCCATGGCGATCTGGATTTCTAGCCAGCTTTCCTTATCACCCTTACGGCCATCAACTCAGGTGATCTCTCCTGAGCTCGGGCATATCTCTCTTAATGGGTTCTGGCACTGGCTCCACTCTGGATCTGGATTTCTCTCATGGCGTGGCTTTTGTGGATGATGTGTTTCGGCAATCTGGTCCCTCAGTGCATCCTATGGATCATCGGCGTTCTTTCATCATGGTGGTCTCCTTTAGTAGACATGCTTTCCGTTTGACTGATGATTCTGTTGCTGCCGCCCAGGAGTCGGCGATCGGTGGCTCGGCCATTGATCTCATGATTGAATGTATTAAGGACAAGGTTTTCTCCTTTAGGGTTTCATGCAAGCAAGTTGGGTTTCATGTCCTTGATCTGCGTTCTTACAAATGTTCTAGTTTTAAGTTCTTTTTTCAACTTTGGGGCAATGGAAGCCCAAATTGGTGGCGTGAGTTCAGATTGTGGAAGAAGCAGTGTGACGCCGAGTGGATTCTCGTTAGTCCCTCCAAGAGACGTTCTGCTCTAGGTCTGATGGCAATGCATTCCAGACCCCTAAAATCTGCCATTAAATCTGGCTCTTCGGCTCGTAAGAAGCTATATTTTGCAACCCTAAAACAGTATGATGTCTGCAAAGGGTATCGGTGTCCCGCCTCGCAAGATGTGATCATTGCTCTCCAATATGCTGGGTATAATTTGCCCCCGCATGAGTGAGTTGTCATCCATCCCTCGCCACCGGCAGACCTCCAGTGGACTGTTGCCTCGCCACACATCACTTTTGGGACGGTTCCTCAATCTTCGTCGGTTCCCTCAGTTAGTTCCAGTTTGGAGGGTGCAACGAGCGGGAATCCAGGACTTTCAAATATTCAGAATTCGGTTTCTCCCCTGATTGCGGCGGCCCATTCTAATGGGCCGGCCTCGGATCAATCTTCTTCTTTTGGGCCTGGAGAGCTGAGTACTGGCCATGGGCCTCTAATTCCATCCTCCCAGGAAGCCCGGGATGATTTTGAGAATATGGTCAATGATATGGTTACCAGGGTTTTGACTTGTACTGCTTGCACCCGTCATGGTCATCTAGCTGCTAATTGTCCATCTCTGGAGACTCGCTCGTCATGCTGCCGGGTGGGCCACACCAAATCTGGTTGTGCCTCTATTGCCTTGGAAAATAACCTCATTTGGAAAAGGAACAGTCCCACCTTTGTTTCGGATTTCTCGGGAACTTCCTCTTGCCTCGACAAAAACGCGCAAGTTGCAGCACCGCCCTGCCCCGTCCGATCGCATTCAATCTCCCCAAGACCTCCACCTCCATTGGAGCCACCTCCACTGACACCTCCACCGCCAGCATCTCCACCTCCAATGGCCAACTTTGAGCTTGACCCGGAGCGTTATGTTCCTGCTGGTCACTAAATAGTCGACGGCGGCCCACATCGTCTTCCTCGGACCTTTGTCACTCCGGCGACACCCATTGTTCATCGCCATGAGCAATATCTGGTGGCGGAAGTCATGCCCGCGCCGCCAGTCAATCAGATTGGACAAGTACGGCAACAAGTTGTGGAGTTTCTTAACAATTGGGCTTTCATATTTGCTCGGCGCAACCTTGGATTGAGGGAGTGGGTCTTTTTGAGCTGAGGGATGCTGGGGAGCGCTTTGCTGCGGTTCTGATGGTTCCGCAAGACCTAGGGAACAATTCTTTCGTCCGTTTTATGAAGGATAATGAAGGAGAGGGTTTTCGTGCCGCTGCTGGTTTTCGTCAAGGATGTATCATGTTCCTTGGGGTTCCTCTTGATCTGAGAAACACTGAAGATTTGAGGATTGTGGTCAACACCTTTGGAGAGTTCCATCATTGGGTTAGTGATGACCCCTACCTAGTGCGATCAGTGGTTTTTCCTTCTTTCCCAGAGGATGCTCTAGTTCCCCAAAGTATGGTTTTCTCTGAATATGCTTCATGGGGTGGGGCGAGGGTCTCTTGGACAGCACCGATGTATATTCTTGGTGCTAATTTTGCAGAGCAACTGCCTCAGGACGAAGACCCCATGCCCCTTAATGGAAACCCGCATCCACTGCCGGGGCAATTAGTACCTGACAACCTGCTATTCGCTCTTCCTCCCTACCCGACTCTGGGCTAGAATGATGTACCACTGCCACCAATGCCAGATCACCATGAGGGTCCGCAAGACCAGCAGGACGCCAATGGCTGGGGTTGGCATGCTGAGGAGCCAGCTGTTCAACCGGGGGCACCAGTCTAGGACCAAGAATCAATGGTTATTGATCAACCAAGCTCTTCTAGTTCAGTGCAGGTTATTGGAGTTCTGAATCAACAAGTCCCCAATGACGTGCAAGTGGATCAGAACCCTCCTCTGGAGCAGAATCAACTTGCTATTGTTCCATATCAGCAGCCTATCATTCAGCCGATGCATCTGATGATTGGCATGGTCAGGGTGGTCTATGGGCCGCCACTGCCCCCTGTCATGGCTTGGAGGAGGACCTTTGAGACACTCATGGACATTTTCACCCCCCCCGATGATTCCTAGGCCGTTACACTTTGTACCTGCTGAGCCGTTGGTTCTTTCAAAGCGCTCTTGGTCTATTGCTTTCGATGATGTCAACTGGGTCTCCAAGATGGTCTTTTTGGCTGAGAGCAGTTCTGTTCCCGCATTGCCGATCAGGCCCCGTCTTGTAGCTCGATTTCTTTTCACTGATGCTGACGGCTCAAATGCGAGGCATCTGGCTCTAGTACTTGCTCCTGAGGAGCAGTTTTCCTTTCCTGCGCAGTGTAACAGGAAGAAAACTTCACGGAAGAAGGCGACTCCTGTTGTGGACACTACAGTTCGCAGGTGCACCCGCAGCTCTATCAAACGGGATGGCTTTAAGCCAATTTTGCAGGAACTGCCTCTACCGCTGCCAAAGAAGAGGAGGCCAAGATCTAAGCCAATGGATGAGCCGGAGCACAACTGCAAGGAGAATGACCCATCCGGCGAAGACCAAGTTCCTGAGGAGACACCACCTGCTATGACTATCAGAGTGATCCAGACTGTTGGTCAGAGCTTGGGTATTGCCCCGGAAAAGCTAACGGTGGAGCTTCTTATGGAAGATCCGGCTGCATCATCCAAGAAGGACAATGATGATTAAGATGAACGCCCATATTTGGCTCTGGGGGGTTTCCCTGATGACCCCCAACGTTGTTAGTTTTAAACCTTTTGGTGTTTCCTGTTGCTTTGGTTATTATGTACTAATAACTTCAAAACTTCCCCTGTGCCAGTCACTGTGTGACTGTGCTTTTGCTATGTTTATCTTAAGTTGTTATGGATAGTCGATCTACTAGAAGTTGGCGTGTTCTCTGTTGGAATGTGTGAGGACTTAACTCGGATGCGCGTCAGAGAGCTGTTCGAAACAAAATTGATGAAAGTTCGGCCTTGGTCGTATATCTTCAAGAAACAAAAATGCAGAATATTGATCATAGAAGCATTCGCAATTTCTGCCCCAAACGCTTTGATTGTTTTGCTTATTGCCTTCTATGGGGGCCTTAGGTGGTCTAATTGTGTTATGGAATTCCTCTTTTCTCGATGGAGTGTTGCTGGACTTGCAACGTTTTGACATGATTATTTCCTTCACATCAAAGCACAATTCAGAGAAGTGGACATTGGTCAATGTGTATGGACCCTGCCAAGGTGAAGCCAGGGGCCTCTTTGTTAGTTGGTTATATAATCTGAATATACCAGTTGATGAAAACTCGTTATTGCTTGGGGATTTCAACTTTATCAGATCCACTTCAAGCAGAAATCTCCCTGGGGCAGATGTTAATGATATTTTCATTTTCAATGAAATCATTGGCCACCTTGGACTCCTTGAGCTACCTCTTAAAGGAAGATCATTTACATGGTCCAACATGCAGGATACCCCCCTACTGGAGCAATTGGATTGGTTTTTCACCTCTACTAATTGGATCTCTTGCTACCCACTGACTCAGGTGCTGCCTTTGGCCAAAACTGCATCAGATCATGTGCCCTGTGTGCTGGCCATCAACACCACCATCCCCAAGAGCAACATCTTTCGTTTTGAGAACTATTGGGTTGAGCTTAATGGGTTCCTTGAGTGTGTGGAGAGTTCTTGGAAGGTCCCCTCCAGGAAAAGCCATATAACTGCAGTCATCATGGATAAGTTCAAGTCTCTGAGACAGGCACTCAAGAAATGGCAAACAGGATTATCAAGGATCAAGATACTCATACATAAATGCAATCAGGTGGTTTTGCTGCTGGATAATCTTGAGGAGTTGAGACCTCTATTCAGGCCTGAGGCAAACTTCAGGGTGATTGTAAATCTGCACTTAGAACACCTGCTTCACTTACAGTTTTTATACTGGAAGAAAAGGGCCACCATCAGAAAAATTAAAGTGGGAGAGGAGAATACTAAATTCTTCCATGCAATGGCCACTGAGAGGTACAGAAGGAATTCCATTTCCTCTCTCAAGTTGGAGGATGGATCTATCACTACTGATCATGCACACATTGCTGGGGCTTTTTGGTCAACCTTTAAGGGCAGGATGGGACATTCACAGGGAATTAATGTTGTTTTTGACCTGCCATCTTTGTTGAACAGGGTGGAGGGTTTGGAGGATCTTACTATGCCTTTTACAAAAGAGGAGATGGATAGGACTGTTAAGGAAATGCCCATTGACAAGGCTCCAGGCCTTGATGGTTTTAATGGTTTGTTTTTTAAGAAATGCTGGCATAGTATCTGTGAGGATTTCTATACACTTGTAAATGTTTTCCATGATGGATCTGCCCTGCTTGAAAATATGAATTCCTCATATATTGCAATGGTTCCAAAAAAGGGCTCACCTAAGCAGGTTGGAGATTTCAGACCAATTTCATTAACTGGGATGGGTTTGAAGTTTCTCTCCAAGATGACTACCAATAGGTTTCAACTGCTGATCATGAAGTGCATTCATAAAAACCACTATGGTTTCATTAAATCTAGGACAATCCAGGATTGTGTTGGTTGGACTTTGGAGTACCTGCATCAATGTCATCAATCAAAAAGGCCAATTGTTATACTGAAGCTTGATTTTGAAAAAGCGTTTGATTCCCTTGAGCATGAGTTTATTTACCAAGTTTTAAAGCACAAGGGTTTCAATGATAAATGGATTATTTGGGTCAAGCAGCTTCTTTCCTCTGGCTCCTCATCTATACTGCTAAATGGAGTCCCTGGCAAGAAGTTTATGTGTAAGAAGGGAGTCAGGCAGGGTGATCCTATGTCACCACTACTGTTTGCTATTGCTGCAGACTTTCTTCAGACATTAGTTAATGATATGCTATTGAAAGGAAAGATTGAGCTCCCAATCCCCTGTCATGATAAGGACTACCCAATTGTACAATATGCAGATGACACTCTTATTATGTTTTCTCAATCCACTGGACTTCACATCAATTATCATAAATCTGCTATGATCCCTGTCAATGTGAATCAGGATGAGTTGTAGAGGCTGGCTGTTTCTGTTGGATGCAAAGTTGGTACCTTACCCTTTACTTATTTGGGTTTGCCTATTGGTACCACTAAGCCAAGGATTGTTGATTTAATGCCCTTGGTGGATAATATGGAGAGGAGACTCTCTGCAAGCTCCTCTTTCCTGGCTCAGGGTGGTAGATTGCAGTATCTTAATTCTGCTCTATCTTCAGTTCCAATCTTCTTCCTCTGTAGCTTGGACATACCCAAAGGTATTTTAAAGCAACTAGAGAGAATTCAGAGACAGTGCCTCTGGAGAAGGAATGGTCAAGACCAAGCTCCTGCCCTTGCTTCCTGAAAAGTGGTGTGTAGGCCAAAGAAAAAAGGAGGACTTGGAATCCTCAATCTAGCAGTGCAGAATGATGCCCTATTGCTCAAGCATGCCGATAAATTTTTCAATAAGGCTGATGTGCCTTGTGTTAATCTGATATGGAACACATACTATCATGACAGGGTGCCACAAGGTACAGCCTTGTGTGGTTCTTTCTGGTGGAAAGACAATTGTAAGAAGTTGGACAGCTACAGGGCAGTTACTTATGTACAGCCAAGCAAGGGGGACACATTCCTTTTTTGGTCTGATTCTTGGTTGCTGGGCAACTCCATGATCCCTTTGGCTAATAGGTTTCAGAGACTGTTCTCTTTTGCTATTGATCCTTTTGCCACAGCTGAGGAGGTTTTCACTGCTTCTGATACAAATGACATAACTAGTTTGTTTCATCTGCCATTATCTGAAAGAGCTTTTGAAGAGTTACAAGCTGTATAGCTCCTACTCCAGAACCTACACAGGGACCAGTCAGTAAATGATGTTTGGTTATGGAGGGAAGATGGCAAAGGGTATTCAGCCAGGAAGTTTTACATGCATGTCCACCAACCAATCTCCAGCAACCCTTTACTCAATTGGGTCTGAAAGAGTTGTTGTACCATGAAAATCAAAGTGTTTGCTTGGATGTTAATCATGGACAGGCTGAATACACAGGATATGCTGGAGAGAAGGAACTGGAATGTTTCTGAGTCTAACCTGTGTGTCCTATGCCATGCAAGGGTTAAAGAAGATAGGGATCATATGTTTTTTACTTGCATGTTCAGCACAAGAGTTTGGAATTATCTCCAAATAGAATGGCAGGGGGACTCCATGTGGGATATTTCAATAAGGGCAAGAAGAGATTTTAATCAGCCTTTCTTCAATGAGGTGGTCTTTACTGCCTGCTGGAACATCTGGACTACTAGGAATGCTAAGGTCTTTAGAAATGAGCGCCCTAGTTTCAACAGATGGTAGTGTAATTTTAAGCATGACATTTCTTTACTAGCTCATAGGATTAAGGCTAGTTTTCGGGATGACCTGTTAAAATGGGTGTGCTTTTTACCCCCTTGAGGTTAGTGCTTAGTATCTTCTCCCCCTTTCTTCTTTAGCTTAGGTCTTGTAAATTGTAATATGTGTTAAGAAATAAAAGAAAAGATGTGGAGTGTTTTACTCTACAGTAGCCGGTCAAAAAATCTAATCATTAAATTGACTTTTACTATCCACATGTCATTATTTTAGGTGGCGCACATTAAATCACAAAACACTACATTACCTAACCCGGCGTGAGCTTCAAGAACAGGGTTAGTCCAGGAAACAACTCAGCTTAGGTCCAACTAGGATAAATTCAATTTATACTAATCTTCTATACTTTTGTATTTGTTATTTTTATCATGCTGCAATCATAATTATCATTTAATTATTGGGTTAATTAGTCATGTAGCATTGTTGCTAAATATTAGTTACAATCATTTAAATATTGTTATAGACAAGTATAATGTACATAATTGCAATACACTTGTGTTGTATTAAATTTTTATATTTTGCAATAATAGAAAACAAACAATTTCATAGACTTTATAGTGCATATGTGTATATATTTATATTTTAATATTTTTATATATCGTGATAGAGTTCTCTAAATTGTACAACCAAAGGAAGATCTTAATATCGGTTTCTAGTGTATGATTAGGTAAACATATGTATTGAAACTTCTAGTGCATAAAATGAAAAATTGGCATTGATTCTTACCAATATTTTCATGGTTAAATATGTCTTGCAATGATAGTTGGACATTAATAAGTCGACAGTGTGGGCATGCTCTACACTTTACATTGAAATAGCATCACTTATACTAATCACTAGTAACATAAAATTACCTTGGTTTCTACTACTCATATATACATATATATGCAATTTAATTGTGTTGACATGATCATCTGCAATATGTTTTCTATAAAATGGTGCATGAAAGTTCCCTTGCTAGTTTCTGAAATAAAAGTTGTGTGATGTGTACCAAAAACATCATGATTTCTGTCCATTTTGTTCATGTCTGCTGTTTAATCTCACATATATCTAGCCCATTTACGACTTTTATTGCATATATTTTCAATCACTGCTATTTAGTATTTTGGTTTGTTTTACTTAATTTTTGGTTTTCAAGATGTTTTTTATAACTTCATGAACACTTCTTCGTTTCCATCAAGATTGGAGGGAAGCATAGAAGAAGCGGCGATGCAATTTAGAGTGTTGAAGATCACTTCCTCAAGACGATCTCACATGAAGTGACCAACGTGCAAGTTGTTTGCCCCATCAAGATTAACGTCTCTTTTGGGGTCATCTCAATCCGAGATTGTATGTAAAATCTACTCAAATTTGTAAAGCAGTAGGACTAGAGCGCAAAACGAGCAACAATACAACCAAACACAGTCATACCGGTGCTCGTACTAAGCACATAGAAGCACAGAAAATGGTGTAATCGTCCTCATTCAATCTCCATCTTTTGTGATACTTGTTTCCGTATAAGTCATGGGAGATAAGGAAAGTCTAAGGGGTGTCTCATTCATGTTTGGGAGCCCTTGGATGGGGGAGTGGATCAAGATCAATGAAGGATGAGGCAGTAATGTGGATTTATAATCCCTCCAAACCCTAGTCGCCACACATACATCACCCACTCCAAGGCCAGGAATTACAAATCTCAATTCCTCCCATCAGGACGCCAAGAAGCCATCTAGAATTAAGGATTAGGTTCCCTATGACTCCAATTTACATTTGTTATTATTAAATTAATTGCAAGCATCCAAATTATCAACCACACCACTATCACATTATTCAACATCTTATAGTTATTCATATCTATTTTTAACGCATCAATTCCTTCTTCTACTCGTTGGGGTTGCCACTCTTACTTATTGAAAAGGGTTACACCCCCCCATATACTTGTGGGTATCAAGTATCTTAATGATTGTGTTTATGCTTTGTAATTGATGATTATGTACTACTAGGCTAGGTGATGCAAATAATTTTGGTGATAGCGATGTTTAGGAAGTCAGTCATTGGATAGCTGATAGTGATAGGATTTTAGGAAGTTAACTGCTAGATAGCTAGTGACCTATGAAGTGACAGTTGTATCATGGCAATCAAAATTGCATAAATGTGTTTCAAAATGACAAAAGTTGATGACATAGATGCAGTTATGCTTAAAATGAAATTTTGTGGATGAGGAACTTCCCGCAAGATCTCGGCATGAAGCAAGAGAACTATAATCTCTATTCTGTGGAAGTCGTAGTGTTATTCATCTTGCCAGGAATTAAAATTTTCACTCTCGAACCAAGCACATTGATGTGAGGTATCATTGGATCTTGAATTCCAGGTTGCTAGAACTTGATATTGACAAGTGAGAAGCTACAAGCATGTTGCAATGTAGTTTGCAGGATGGTTCCTCCTTCACAAGTCGAGGGGGGGGGTTATTTAGATAGCCTGCTCATATGGGTCTTCAAGAGATGAATATTCATCTTAGTAAGCCGATCCCACACCCGTTAAGGTCATCATCTATGAAGATTCTATACTTTGGATAGCTTTGGGTTATCATCTTGTGAGGGTCATGTCCTTGGCCATAGTGCGTACAGCAACCTTATGTTCCGACTTCTTGAGGTGGGCAAGTCATGTGGTTTTTTCAAAATCCATAAGGATTGCATGCTTGGTATTCTATAGTTTTGGTCACCACATACATGGATGAACAATACGAAGGGCTGATCTAGAAGCGTTGACTCTGAAGATAATTGAGAGAGCTCTTTTGGTTTTATCGAGGATATTCGTTATCGATGTTCGATTCAATTATTGCGATCTAGTGTACTTTAATCAATGAATTAAGAAAGCAAGATTGACACTCGAGAAAAAAATGCATGCACTTCTAGCTCAGATCGAACGGTCTTGATGGTCAACCGAGAAATTGCAATTCTAAGCTGCCTAGTAGCAAAACCGTTTTGTTTACTGAAGTTGCATATTTAAGTTTTCAAGAAAAATTGTGCAACTACAACAGACTTTTTGTTTTGAAGGTGCGGCCAATAAATAGCAGGAGCATACAAATATTAGTGCTGACACATCTGGTCTTGGAACAGTACACTGGTATCAATCTTGCCCATGCTACCTGACGGCATGGGCCTGGAGTGGTGCCAAAGGTTCTGCTTACATGACCCTCAACTTTAGTGCTGCAACATTCCTGTACCCGCAGGCTTGCAGAAGAATGGAAGCTGAAAGATTTGGTGAAGTTGTGGGGTCAGTCCTTGGATGTATACAAAATATACTAGTATTAGCTAGTATCTAGTCCATGAACGCAAAGCACACGAATGCACATGCTGACTTTGAATTGCATGCGACTCTACAGTCTTAGATGTAGACGCATGTGTCTTTTGAATTCCCGACAAAGGCATGTTATGTGCAGAAGCATGTCTCCTGATAACTCTCATCTCCTTGCTGAAGATTGGATTCAAAATGCCACGATTGCATGATGTCCCAGCCTGTGATGCACTAGCCATTACTCATAGTAGGTTTATAGCACATGATTTATGAGCAGAAAATGGAGTGGTGTACATGCATACATCAAATTTATCTGTTAATTAGCCCAAACATGAACGCAGGCAGGATGCCGGACATGAGGAAATCTCGAAGCAAGCAAGATCAAAGCCTTTTTTATTTGACGAAATTAAACACAACTAGCAAGTTAGCTACATCACATACGATACGATCACCACTCCCTTGGGTACCTCTCTGAGACGAGAAACAGTCTCTCGGACTAGCAAAATGCTTACGTACGGTTTATCTCTTCATCAGTGGCTTACGCAGCACATCAATCACTCCATAAAGTTGTAGGAGGAATTCCTCTCCGGGATCCAGCCGCCGTTGTGGCCACTGCTACTGCCTAGCCCTCCCCTCTGCTCCTGCATGATGCATTACAGATCGATGAATACATTGATTTCTCACATCAGCCAGGCATGCCTCGTTCAAAACTGTTCAAGTAGTGTAATAATTAGCAGGAAACACGGATGAATCAATCAATCAACATAAAACATGTACGTTTCCTCTAAAAAAATTAAACATGAAAGTTGATGCGGCAGTACATACCGGGGTATAGAGCTGCAGTTTTGGAGGCCTGAGGAAGTTGATCTGAGGCTGGTCGGAGGGGTGCAGGTGGTTCTGCATCTAGCTGAGGAAATCCGACTCCTGCTGCGGCGGGTTGGCGTGCGTGATCTGGAACGGCCGCGGCGGCTCGGAGGGAGGCATCTGCATCAACTGGGCGGCGGGATCCGTGGTGATGTAGTGCATGTACTGCTGCAGCTCCGGAGGCACCACGGGCGCCATCCCCTTCCCCATCACCAGCATCTGTACATGTACATGCATGACATGGCCATTAATCGGTATAATGCATAATTTGTAGTTGATCTCCATTGCGTCTTGAGATTAACATTAACTTAGGGCATGCATGCACTTCGATCATGAAGATCTGATTATTCTTTTTAGAGAAGATCCGAATTAAATTTGACAGGCTAGCCATGCAGATGATGGAGAAGAATAGATAGATAGCATATAAAAGAATATGTCTACAACTCTACATGCATAGTGAACCTGATCATATACATGATATGATGTGATTCCAGATTTTTAAAATACCTGGAGTTGCAGCTGGAGCGATTGCAGATAGTCGATGGCTTCATCTAGCATTGACACCTTGTCCGTCTAATTAAATCAGTAGCGAGACCACAGATCAGGCGAAGAACTCGGCAAGAGATATATACTAGCTAGAAGATCCAAGATGGAGCATGTTCATTACGTGGACCTTGGTGCAGTTTGGAAGTAACTCCTGCAGTGCCTTGAGCTTCTCGTTGATCTTATCCCGTCTCCTCTGGAAATAACCCAAATGGACAAGCTCAGGAACACGAAATGCTAATTGGTGGCTCTGACCATGTAATCCATCGATATGCATGCATGATAAGTTGATAACAACCTACCCTTTCTAAATAATTATGGAAATCGGCAGACCTGCTTCTGCGAGTAGGGATAGACATCCTCCTCAGAGCTCTGCCATCTTCCATCAGCGATCTTGATGAGCTAGCTTTTTCACCTTCCTGTCAATAGGTATAGAAAAGAAGAGACAATCGAACAAGATCAACGACAGACAGAGCACGAACGAAGAGTAGCTAAGAACAAAAGCTTTCAGCTAGCCATGTGTATATACCTTCTTCTTCTTCTTTGGTGTCTAAGGTCTCCTTGCTGAACTTCCTTTGGCCTCCAGCCCTCCACACCTCCTTATGAACCGATGCTAGCCAGCTAGCTACTATCTAGCAACGCTAAACTGGTCCAGCCCTAGCAGGCTAGAGATGATGGAGACTCAGAGGCCCTTTCATGGTCAGGCGATCGACCTGCTGGTTGATGGTCTCTTCGACCCTGCACCAACCTTTGGTCCAGGCCGGCACGGTATTTATGGTCGTATGGCATCTGATTTCTATAAGCTTTTGCGTCATGGCAACGACTGATCGAGTGGCTAGTGGCGAGTGAGCACTGTGCGTGTCTATATCTCCTCATCTTTTTCCACCGGCCGTGTGTAATTTCTTGTCACTTGGTCCGTCAGTATGGAGTAATCGTCAGTTGCATCGGGGTCTCTGATGGGATGTTTGCAATTTTGTAGGGCGCCCATGAGGTCAATCATTTCATCTATGGCTGGGCTTGCTAGGGCATGGCTCAAACTTGGCTTCAAATACAAGGGTTCGTCAGCATGATCGCCAGCTTGTGCAAGATACCCAGAGAGGTATGGGTCTCGTCTCTTCACTTGCCTAAGGTAATCAAGTAGCATCCTATGAGTTAATGGGTAGCATGCATGGTTTGACAAAATAAAATGTAACATGTTCAAGGAGTATTTCAAGAAATTCAGTATGTGGTTGATTGGGTTTAAGGGACAGTAACAAATGATGAGATAAAGAAGGAAGCTAGGACATATATTTGATCGATGCCCAATGAAACTAGGCCATGTAACCGATCGATGCCTAATTAATAAAACTAGGACATGTAAGATCTAATGCCTAACATTGCGATAAATTTGTCTATAAGGTGTTGCAGCCTACTACAAGATAGGTTCAAGTGAACCAGAAGTACGGAAGAGTAAAGAAGGAAAGATAAAAGAAAAGGGGTGAGTATGTACCGTGTTGGGTTCAGTCAAATTGCTCTACACCATCTGATCAAGATCCAAATGCCCAACAGGCTTGTTCTTCATTCACCTTCTTCTCCTCCCTATACAAAATAATAAAACATGAAATTTTCTAAGAATGAATGAATTAGTGGCATTGATATGCATTACCCTTAAATAAGAATAAAATGAATAAAAAAACAAAAATAACTTACGCACTGGTAAATCACACAAGTATTCATTGCATATTACAGAAAATGCAGTTTTTTATATTATGCAACGAATAAGTATATAATGGTACAATTTCGCACTGTGGTATAACTTACACACATATTGTGTAGTACTTGCATGTATACTTACACAAAATAAAAAGGTTAAGTTCTCTAAGAAAGAATGAATTGTCACATTACTATTATTCTTAAAGAAGAAAGCAAATGGAAAAAAATTGATACAAAAACTTTCCCACAATTTGCACTAAAAATGCACTTTTTATAATATGCAAGATTGAACATATAATAGTAATTTTTCGCACTCTAGTATATTTTATACCCATATTGTAAATACTTGCGTGTATACACTTACACACACACTGTCAGTGTACAAAGAACCAGGGTATCCATTACCCAGACTTGTGCGCGGGCAGCTCCCTGGAGCCGACAAGATTTAGTCAGATCTTGGAGTCAAAGACAGCAGTAATCAAGAAGATAGAAAGCCAAGGGCTGGCACCCCGGCAAGATCTTGCCGGGCGGCTCACAGCCCCGACAAGCCGTGCGCCCGGCAAGCCTTCTCCACTGTTCAAAGCGCTCCACCCTAGGGCAACTACCAGCTTGTCCTTTAGCCGTTGTCCATCGGGGGCGTGTCAGACGCTGACGGTGTGAGGCCTTAAATGGAGCGATGGGATGGCCCCTTTTTCCATTCCCAAGAAAGGCAGGGACACCTCAACGGAGCATTAAATGCCCTTGTCCTAAGCCGTCAGTATTAGGTATGATAAGCACTGTAGATACCTTGACACCTCATGTATTTACTATGTGCCACCTTTGTACTTTGCCACTGTTGGTGACCCCTTCGAGAGTATAAAAGGAGGCCCAAGGCATAGCTACAGGGGGGATCTTCTCTGGCCGTTCTGCAAGTGTAGCTGCTAGTGACTGTAGCGCTCCAAGAACTCAGCCTAAACACATCCAATACAATCAAAGCAGGAGTAGGGTTTTACACATCTTTGCGGCCCGAACCTCGGTAAAATCCCCTTTGCGTTGATCACTCGATCTGCTCTCTGTGCAATCTTTCTCCCCGCCGAACCGTAAAGGGATCCTCGTGATCCCATAGGTGTTGTTTCCGACATCTTTGGCGCGCCAGGTAGGGGAGAAGAGGCTGCGTGGACCTGATCCAGTGATCAGCGCGCCAGTCCTTCGTCATCATCACCGCCATGGCCCCCAAGAGGAGGGGCTTGACGGCGGTTGGACCATCCGCATCCGCCGCGCCCGTGCTTACGTGCACGGGCGATGGAGTCGACGCGGGTGGAGGAGGTGGAGATCCCGAGCTTCCGCGACGCTCTAGTGATCGTAGCCAGGCAAGCGGCGTCGTTCGCGCCGCTGGATCTAGAGATGGTGCCGTACTGCCGGCGGGCGGAGCGGCGAACTCCAGAGATGGAATGACGCTCTCCAAGGTGCCCACACCGGGAGGAGCTTCGCCGCGACGTGGGAGGCCCAGGGCGTCCCCATGAGAAATCTCCTGAGCATCATTCTCGGGAGGTGCGAGGCCAGCATGCACGTCCACGTGCTGGTGCTGGCTGCGTACGGTCGCAGGATCGTGTTGTTCCTCCTTCTAACACAGTTAGAAGTCAGAGCACCTCACGTTCCTCGCACCTGTCACCGCCGCCTACACCGGAAAAAGCACTGGCGTGTGCACAGCTGCTCCTAAACTTCTCTCCTGCTGCGGACAAGCTCGAGGAGTGGAGATCCGCCATCCAGAGCCTCGTTGGCCTGGCCAACGAAGATAAGCCGGAGCAGGCGGAGCCCTCGCGGCGACGGTCCATCGAGCCGGCACGCGTCAGCAAGGAGAAGGCTGTGGGTGGCACAACTACGGTGTATTCCCCCCCACAGCAGCGGCGGACGGCGACTCGGCGAGTCGACACTCGTGAGGATGATTCCACGGCGTCGTCCGACCCACGAACCCGCTGCGATCAACGTCAAATTCTTCGGGAGCGAAGCAAGGAAGACGCTCGAACTACCATCGAGCAGCGCCGGGAAGCGCGTTACCAATCCGACAAGCGCGCGGGACCCACTGTAGATAAGCCTGCGCCGAGGTACCCTGGCGATCTGCCTTACGAGGTGGGTTGTCCAGCGTTCACCCGTGAGCTGCGGCGAGTCCAGTGGCCCAATTCTCGCACATTCAAGCCGGAGGTCCCGGAGAAATATGACGGCAAAACCCATCCGTCAGAGTTCCTGAGCATCTACACCATCGCGGTGCAGGCTGCCGGGGGTCGTGACGACAAGATACTTGCCAACTACTTCCCGTTGGTGCTCAAGCCCAACGTTACGTCATGGTTGATGCACTTGCCAGAAGGATCCATTTCTTCCTGGGCAGATTTGTGTCACGAGTTTGTTGGCGCCTTCACCAGAGGTCATCAAGCTCCGGGCCAGGAGAGTGATTTGCATATCATTCCCCAGAAGGAAGGCGAGACCCTGCGCAAGTACATCCAAAGGTTCAGCCGCGTGCACCACAACATACCAGACGTTCACCCTGCCGCTGTCATCAGCGCGTTCCATCAGAACGTGCGTAACCGCAGGATGCGGGAAGAGCTGGCGATGAACAAGGTCAAGGATGTCGCCGAGCTTTATGCCCTGGCCGACAGGTGTGCGCGCGCTGAAGAAGGGAGGAGGCTTCCCGGTGAAGGTGCCGGCGTGGGGGCCGACTCTGACGATGATGCGCCGGCCCCGACAAAGAAGGGTCGGCAGCGCAACAGGAAACGCAAGGGCAAGGCCGTGCTTGCCGTCGAGGGATCCGGCAGTCCTGGCACCGCCAAGAAGACCAAAGTTGATGACCCCGGCAAAGATGTTGCCGGATGTGCCAACTGTCAGGCCTTGGCGGCCGCCGACAAGCCAGAGGGTTCCGGCAAGCAGTATTGCAAGATCCATCACACCAAGGGCCACGACCTCCAAGACTGCCGACAAGTCGAGCAGCTTGTCGAGAAGCAGAAGGCCGAATACGATAGGCGAGATAAGGAGAAGGCTCAGAATGGTGGTGAGGGGTCCGGCAAGAAACGCAGCGGTCGAGGAGGCCGTCGCGGCAAGGCCAATCAACGGAAAGAGGACGACGAGTCTAGTGAGCAAGAGTTTCAAAAAGCCACGGACATGATGTGCGTCGACGGAGGTGCTTCCTTGCATTCTTCCCACCGCCAGCTCAAACAATGGGCGCGTGAAGTGAATGCAACGGAACCGTCTGTCGCCGCCCGAAAGCCGTTGAAGTGGTCCAGCACGCCTATCATTTTTGACATCGAGGACCACCCTGATCGCACAACTGCGGTCGGGTGTTTGCCATTGTTGGTCTCACCAACAATCCGCAACCTCAAGGTGACAAAATGCTAGTTGACGGCGGGGCCGGCTTGAACCTGATTTCACCTGAAGTAATCAAGAGGCTACAAATTCCTGATGGAGATCTCGAAGAGACAGGTTCCTTTCAAGGGGTCAATCCAGGAAGAAGTCAGCCCAAGGGAAAGATCACGCTGCCGGTAACATTTGGTAGCGACCTAAACTTCAGGACGGAGAAGATAGTGTTTGACGTCGCCAAGATTTCGTTGCCATATAATGGGATCCTTGGCCGCCCAGCGCTGGCCAAGTTTATGGCGGCATCACACTATGCTTACAACACATTGAAGATGCCCGGGCCGATAAGTGTCATCACTGTCAACTCTGACAAGAAGGATGCACTCGTTTGCACCGACAAGCTCTACCGGGAGGCAGTTGCTGCATCTGTCGACAAGGCACTTGCTCATGCCGCTGAAGCTCCCGGGGGGAAGAAGACCGGCAAGGCCTCTCGCACTCACTCCGGCAAGCGCACCTCTTTGGAGTGCTGCGCTCCCGTTGAGGATGTGCCTGAGAGCTCCACCGGCAAGAGCAAGAAATCCAAGGCTGCTCCGCCAGAGACCAAGAAGGTGCCCGCCAAGGAGGACGGTACGGGAGGAACTTTCACTATAAGTTCCACCCTTGATGACAAATAGGAAAGTGCGCTCGTTGCCTTCCTGCGGGCGAATGTCGATGTGTTTGCATGGCAACCATCCGACATCCCCGGTGTTCCCAGGAAGGTAATTGAGCACCACCTTGCTGTCTGTCCTCACGCATGGTCCGTCAAGCAGAAGGTCAGGAAGCAAGCTTTGGAGCGGCAACAATTTATTGCTGAAGAAATCAAGAAATTAGAAGCGGCAGGCTTGGTCAGAGGAGTACTCCATCCAACATGGTTGGCCAATCCAGTCGTAGTGCGCAAGGCGAATGGCAAATGGAGGCTGTGTATTGATTATACAGATATCAATAAAGCCTGCCCAAAAGATCCTTTTCCCTTGCCGCGCATCGATCAGATTGTGGACTCCACTGCCAGCTGCGACTTACTTTCATTCCTTGATGCCTACTCTGGATATCATCAGATCTTTATGTCAAAAGAAGATGAAGAGAAAACCGCATTTATCACCCCATGTGGTACGTACTACTTTTTGCGTATGCCTTTCGGGTTGAAGAGTGCTAGTTCAACTTTTGCAAGAGCAGTCCAAATCGGTTTTGAACCTCAGCTACATAGAAATATGGAAGCCTATATGGATGATATAGTGGTCAAAACCAAGGACAAGGCAACGCTCATTGCAGACCTGGAAGAGACATTTGCAAATCTGCGCAAAATCAATCTGAAGCTCAATCCTGAGAAGTGTGTGTTTGGTGTCCCATCCGGCAAGCTTCTCGGGTTCTTTGTATCTCACCGTGGAATTGAAGCGAATCCTGACAAGATCAAGGCAATTGAGCAGATTGAAGCGCCAAAGCGTGTTAAAGATGAACGTCGCCTTGTTGGCTGCGTTGCCGCATTAAGTAGGTTCATCTCCAAGTCTGCTGAGCGCGCCCTGCCATTTTTCAAAATTTTGAAGAAGGCAGGTCCAATGAAATGGACTCCAGAAGCAGAGGCAGCGCTGCAAGATTTGAAGAGGTACCTCTCCTCTTCGCCAGTACAAGTCGCGCCAAAACCACAAGAGCCGCTGCTGCTATATCTAGCGGCAACGAATCAAGTGGTGAGTGCTGCGTTAGTGGCGGAGAGAGAAAATGATGAAGAAGCAGCGGCAGCGGCAGGCCCGACAAGCGACTTGCCGGGACCTTCCCCGGCAGAGTCAGATGAGACCACACAGAAGAAGAAGATGGTGCAGCGCCCAGTTTATTTTGTCAGTTCCCTCTTGCAGGGGGCTAGATCAAGATATTCTGGTGTGCAGAAGCTGCTCTTCGGCCTTCTCATGGGCTCGAGGAAGCTGCGCCATTACTTCCAAGCACATGAGATCACTGTCGTCACCCGCTTTCCGCTGCAGCGAATTCTACGGAATCCAGATGCAACCGGCAGGATTGTGGAGTGGGCATTGGAATTGTCAGGCTTTGGTCTCAAGTTTGAAAGCACTTCGACTATTCAGAGCAGAGCCTTGGCGGAGTTCATTGCAGAATGGACCCCAACGCCAGATGATGAAGTTCCAGAGTCAACTCTCCCCGGCAAGGAGACAAATCAAGAGTGGGTTATGTACTTTGATGGGGCTTTCTCGCTGCAAGGCGCCGAGGCTGGTGTGCTGCTTGTCGCACCCATCGGAGAGCAGCTCAAGTATGTGATTCAGATGCACTTTCCCCGGGAGAGGTCGACAAACAATACGGCACAGTATGAAGGGCTGCTTGCCGGTCTCAGCATCGCGGCAGACCTTGGAATCCGGAAACTCATCGTCAGAGGTGATTCTCAGCTTGTCATCAGACAAGTCAACAAAGACTATCAGAGCCCATTGATGGAGGCTTATCTAGATGAAGTGAGGAAGTTGGAAGAGCATTTTGACGGTCTGCAAATGGAGCACGTCCCTCGTGCAGAGAATAACATTGCTGATGACCTGTCAAAGCGCGCTGCCCTCAAACTGCCTGTGGAACCAGGCACCTTTGTGCTCCGACTCACTCAGTCATCCGTGACACCATCAATCGGACAAGAGAAAAGAAGAAAGTTGAGTTCCAGCAAGTACTTCCCGGCAGAGCTCCCAGAAGCCGCCGGCAAGGAAGTTGCCGGGAACAACACCAAGCTTGTCGGCGAGCGTCGGGCTCCGGCAGGGCCGCAGGCTCTTGCTGTCGAGACGAACGCTCCCGCCAACTTTGCCGAGGAACAGCAAGATCCGATAGGCTCCCAGGCCTTTGCTGTCGAGACAACTGCTCCCGCGGCAGAAGATTTGCCTTTACTCCTTGCCGTCGAGCCTCAGGCTCCAGCATGGGCGCATCACATCGTCCATTTCCTTCAGACAGGAGAACTCCCCGAACAGCAGGAAGAAGCAGAGAAAGTAGCCCGTCAGTCTAAAATGTACCAGTTTGTGGACAATATCCTGTACAGAAAGAGGCTGAATGGTGTGAAATTGAAATGCATTTCTCGGGAGGATGGACTGGAGCTGTTGGCAGAGATACATGGAGGCATATGTGGCTCCCACATAGGATCAAGAGCACTTGCCGGCAAGGCGTTCCGGCAAGGTTTCTTTTGGCCCACTGCCCTCCAGGATGCAACTGCGCTAGTAACCAGGTGTGAAGCATGCCAGTTTCATTCAAAGAAGATACATCAACCAGCTCAGGCTCTCCAGACAATCCCTTTATCCTGGCCATTTTCGGTCTGGGGGCTCGACATCTTGGGCCCTTTCCCCCGTGCTACCGGGGGCTTTGAGTACTTGTACGTAGAAATCGACAAGTTCACAAAGTGGCCGGAGGTGGAAGTAGTGAGGAAGGTGACAGCACAGTCAGCCGTCAAGTTCTTCAAAGGAATAGTTTGCCGTTTTGGTGTACCCAACAGGATTATCACCGACAACGGCACACAGTTCACCAGCAACACCTTCATGCAATACGTCCAAGACCTTGGCAGCAAGATTTGCTTTGCCTCTGTTGCTCACCCAAGGAGTAACGGCCAAGTGGAGAGGGCGAATGCTGAGGTGCTGCGTGGTCTCAAGACAAGAACTTTCGACAAGCTGCGCAAGTGCGGAAAGCGCTGGATTGATGAGTTGCCAGTGGTTCTTTGGTCAATCAGGACGACACCAAATCGAGCCACCGGCCAGACACCCTTCTCCCTAGTCTATGGGGCAGAAGCAGTTCTCCCCACGGAACTCATATACGGGTCACCTCGAGTGCTCGCTTATGATGAGCTTGAGCAAGAGCAGCTGCGACAAGATGACGCGTTGCTCCTTGAGGAAGATCGTCTCCAGGCTGCTATGCGAGCTGCACGCTACCAGCAAGCCTTGCGCCGCTATCATAGCCGCAAGGTTCATGCCCGGAGCCTTGAGGAAGGCGACCTTGTTCTTCGGCGCATTCAGTCAGCCAAGAATTCCAACAAGTTGACGCCGAAGTGGGAAGGCCCTTATCGGGTAGTACGTGTCACCAGGCCTGGTGCAGTCCGCCTGGAGACCGAAGACGGTATTACGGTGAGCAACTCCTGGAATATCGAGCATCTTCGTAAGTTCTACCCATAAGGCGCGGTTGCCGGGACTCCCGGCAACCCCTTTTATACAAGTCATGCCGCTGTAGCACGTAATCCTTTGTACAAAGCCAGGCGCAGACCCTGTGCATAGTTAAATAAAGCTGAGTGTTTTTGCAAATCTTGTCGATTTTCATGTTCGCTTATATGCATGTTAGTCTGAGATTTTGCATTACACTTATCCGCGACAAGTGCTAACAAACCGCCAAGGTTCCATATCTCTATTTTCTCTTTTTTCTTTTTCTAAAAAGGGACAGAAGGCTACCTCACGTGCGGCTTTGCCGGGGGAGGAGAATGGTGGTATGGATACCAATGGGCGACGTTCAAGGAAGCCACTTTGTCGAAAGGAATGCGACAACAAAAACCTAAGTTGCCCAAAATTTCAAACAGAGTTTTATTTTAGTATGGGCGCGACGATTTCGACTTTTGTATGGAAAACCTGCACGCGAGGGAACCTTGTTGTGATCGGTTGCGCCCTTATCCTGTTTCGAGTCCGCTCAACAGTTTAGGTGGCCGCACCAAAAGCACCAGGGTTTCTTGCCGGCAGCGGCCCCGCCAGCAGGCAGCTAAACTCCCGCACCTAGCGCTCGCGGCAAGGGTGCGCGCACCGGCAAGTTTCCGAACAAGCGTAGGGCGAGTACACACGAATAGAAATCAAGCAAAGGGAAATAACATAGCAGTTGTCCAGAACATAGCAAGTCATATTACAATAATAGTTGTCGCGGTTCTAACATAAGGCAATAATTGTCTTTGGCATGAGAGCGAAGGCGACAAGAAATGAAGCGGCTAGTCCCGGCGGTCACCTTCAACTCGCTTGACGCGGCTTATCCTGTCAATGATGGGCGCGACGAGCTCCTCTGCTGCTGTAAGGTCCGCGTCCTTCGGCAGCGGTCGAAGACGTTGGAGAGGTTGATGCTGGGATTCCTGAATACCACCTTGGTGAGCACTTTACGAAGGACGTCCTGGCAGAGCTTGCGCGACTCGCTGGCCAAATGAGCTGCTCGATTGGAATCCAGCTACTCCAGAGCTCCAAGCACGTGGCCAAAGAATATGGTCAGTTTGGTACTCTGAGGTGCTCTGTCATCGAGAGGCTCCTCCCTGTGATCTTCCAAGCCCATGATGGACAGCTGTGCGGCGAGCCTCCTCGCGACGTCAGCAAGATTCTTGGTCCAGTTCTCCATGCCCCTCACATAGTCATTGTGCTCGAGGGCGGCGCTCTGGACCAGCGCTCGTTCGTTCTGGAGTTCCTTGGTCAGAGCTTTCCCATGGGCCTCCGTGGTTTTAAGGGACTCTGTTAGCTTGGTCAGCTTCAGCCTCAGCTCGGTGATGGATTCGTTGGCAGTGGAGAGCTCCTTGGACTTGTCAGAGATGGCGACCTGTGCCTCCGCCAGACTGCGAAGAGCTTCGCCTCTTTCGGTCTCGAGCGTTGAGACCTTCTTGCCGTGCTCCTCAAGTTCCTCCTCCAGCTTCTTCACCCTCCCGACAAGTTCGTCCTTGGTGGCCTCTGCTGCCTTGGCGGCATCGACGGCCTCCTTCAGCTTGCCGGCGTGGTCGACAGCCAAAGCCTTCAGCGCCTCCTCGTGCCTCTGCTCCAGCTCCTGAGTCCGCTGGGCGACGAGCTTTTCAACCTCCTCGTCCTTGGCACGGAGCTGCTCGGCGAGCGCCTTCTCTCGGGCTTCAAGCTCTTCATCATGAGCCTTAAGCTCGACGCGGAGCCCGTTCAGACGCGCTTCCTCTGCTTCAACTTGTTGTTTGGCTTCGTCCTGTGCTTTCTCAATATCAGACTGCTTGAGGAGGAGTTCATCTTATTGCTGCTTCAGCTGCGCCTGGTTCGACATCAAGTCCTTGTAAGACTCATCAAACCAGCCCTGAACTTCTTCGACACGCTTCTGGAAATCTGCCTCCACCTGGCTGGCAACCGCAGCCCTGGAGTCCAACTTTTCCTTGCGAGCGCGGTGAAGAGCCTGGAGCTTCTGGTAGTTGCTGTTTATTGCCAGGAGGAGCTTCTCTTCCTCAGATCTGTCACGACCGATGTTGGATTCGTCAACAACCTCAAGCCCGGCAGCGGTGATCACTTCCTCAAGAGTTTCTCCTTCAATTGGCGCCCGAATGCTTACTGCTCCCAGCAGGCTCACAAATAAGTTGTCGCCGACCCTGACGTATTTGCTTGAAGAAGGAGCTTCGGATGATGGCGGTTGCTCTTCGGCAGCCGCCTCACCGGCGGCTGAGGACTCCGGAGCTGGCTCAGCGCTATGCGCTCCTGCGGCTGGAATGTCATCAGTGTGGCTCCTGGACTCCTCGTCGGCCCTCCTGGCAGCTTCCTTAGCGGCGGCGCCCCTGGCGGCCTCCTCAGCGGCAGTGCTCCTGGCGGCTTCTTCAGCGGCAAGCCTGTCAGCTTCGGCGGTAGCGTTCTTGGCGGCCTCTTCAGCGGCAAGCTTATCGGCTACGGCGGCAGCGTCCCTGGCGATATTCTCAATGGTATCATCGACATTCATGTCCTCCGCCGATGGGATGTCTAAAAGCCAAAGAAGTAAAACAAGATGGAGATGAAGAGGAAGTTCAAGAAGACAAAAATAAAGACCAAATAACAGATATCCAAGATAGGCAGCTCACCTGCGCCAGGCTGCCGGGTCAAAGGTTCTCCCTCCCCGACAACATCAGTTGCCGGCGCACGGTTGCCGATGCCTCCGCTTGCTGGCTCCTCATCGCGATAAAGTGAGCTGGAGGAGGTCTTGGCTGGAGACGCATCTCTGGGCGGCATAGTTGATGGAGGCGGCATGTCAGGGTTGACCTCTGGTGATTCTCCTTGTCGCCCTTCTCCTCCTGCACGTCCGGTGATGTCAGCAGTATAGATGCACACCCCGGCACTCGCCAGCGGAAAGAGAGTGATAGGCTCACGCTGGGGGCTGCGCCGGGGGCTGAGACGAGGACTGCGTCGCGGGCTGGGCCTTGGACTGGTAGTAGCCGTGTCTGGTGCACCAGAGGTGCCCATCGGCGGCTCCTCGTCCGTTGAAGTCCTCGCCCTCTTCGCTGCCCTCTGCGCCAAGGTTTCTGCTTCTCTGCGGGAACAAGTCAAAGCAAATGATGAGATAAAGCAAAATGAGAGATTCAGAAAGCAGGGGAGCGGCAAGTATCTTACTCTTCGTCTTCTCCCGAGCTAAGGGCGGAAAGGTCGAAGGCGACTTCCACCATGGTGCTCGCGCGAGGAGGTGGAGGGGAGCTCCTTGCTCGCTTGGTCGCGGCAGGCGCGGTTTGCTGGTGAACTTCTTGTCGCTGCGCCGCCTTGCCGGCCGCTTCCTTGTCGGGGGCTGTGCTACTTGAGGAAGCTTGGCGGACCGGGACCCCTGTAGCAGCACTCCGGAGGATGCGTCTGCTCTTCGGCTGAAGGGTCGAGGCTTCCTCTACCAGTTCCTCCTCCTCTGTGTCTTCAGCAGGATGGTCCCCGGCAGACGTGTCCCCCCGTTCCCCAACAGTGTCGTCCTGCCCGGCAACCTCCTCCTGTTCTTCGTTGGATCCTTCTTCCGCGAAGCCAGAGCCGCCAGCCTCGTTGGCAAGACCCGCCTCCTGCACTCTGCCGGCGATGTACGCCATCTCCCTTTCGGTGGTGGCGGCGACAAGTTTTTCGTCCTGAAGGATGGCCCTTTCCGACAGACCATCAAAGAATTGCTGGATCAAGTCGTCAGAAGGCACAGCCCAGCGCCCGTCAACACTGTGGGCGTCAAGCACCGGCATCATGGCAAGAATCGAGCTCAGGCGAGAGTTGTTGCACAAAGGGACTACGCCTATCGGCAGATCACGCACCGCTGCGCTCCCGAATAACTTTTGGCAGAGGGACCCGTGTTGCATGGTCTTTAAGTTGTGATCCAGCCCAGGGCGCACCCTCATGATGTCCGCCGCGTTCTGGAATTCCCAAGCTGGCCTCCCCTTGTTCTGCAAGGGGGCAATGCGCCAGCGAAGGAAGTCGGCGCCAATCATATCTACGGTCAGCCCGGCATTCTTCAGGCGGAGGATTCTTGTCGTGGCAACGGCGAGCTTCGCGTCTTCGGCATCGAAGGCGCTCCACTCATTGTTGCGGGCAATCTTCGTCCCCCGCGGCAAGCAGAAAGGTTGAACCTTTTCTTCCACTGACTCCCGAACCCAACACCATTTGCCCCGCCATTCCTCCCACCTGCGGCGGTAGGCCCCTTTTGGATAGACCTCATTGGTTCCTGTCCGCGGGATCCAAGTGATGGAACCAGAAAGGGCCTCGCCCTTCTCGATTCGAGGAATGAAATAGTGGCGGAACAGGGCAGTACTGGGATTTACTCCGGCGAAGTTTTCGCAAAGATGAGCGAAAACAGACATGCACGCTACGGCGTTTGGCGTAAAATCTAAGAGTTGAAAGCCGTAGGTGTTCAAGACATCCTTGAAGAAGTCAGAGAAAGGGGGGCAAAGACCGCAGTAAAAGTAATCGGCGAAAAAGGGATATTTCATTGGATCAGCTTCGCAAGCACCTGGACTCACACGAGTGGCCAGATGCGCCGTCGTCTCTGCCGCCCACATGAACTAGTAATGATCCGTCAAGGCCTTCCCATCAAGCCCCGGCGCGAAGACGACGTGCTTCTTCCGCAGTGCCACCAACTTGTTCTCCGCCGCCTTCTTGCCCTTGCTTGCCTTCGGCGGCATGGCGGCTATGGCGGCTGGATGATGAGATTGGCGAGGATATGGAAGAGGTGGGGGAATGGAGAAAGGCTCGAGGAGGAAGACGGCGGCGGTTCCTAAATCGCGAAAGGCCGAGGGTAAATGAGTCGCGGCCCTTGCAGATTCCTTTTTATGGGGAAGGCGTAGGGCTGCCTCTTTACCAAGAGTAATAAAACAATTCCTCGCGAGCGTGCTGCTGCAGCGGTCACGTCGCGCACGCTCCCCACGTCCTGCATTTAATGGGTGGCGTGGGGGGCGCAGTAAAGGAATGATTTCATGCGGTAACTGCTGCCACGCGTGCCCATGCACTGTTTGGGCCTGGCCCAACGACGCCGCGTGCCCCCGTGTGGCCCAGGCCCGGGGGCTCCGGTGTCAGGCACTTGTGCACGGGCCCGTCGGGGCTATACCTGCGACAAGACTTGCCGGGATGCTTACGGCAAGGGTTACCAGCATGTTCGTTCACCATGTTGGCGGCAAGGCTTGCCGGGACGCCTGTGCAAGTTCAAGGTACATCTGCAGCAAGTACAAGATCATAAAGACAAGAACTACAAGTTGAAGACCAACAAGATAGCAGTGGGACGTCTTCGACGGATGGCAGCGATGGCAAGAATACGTGTATAAATCGAGCAGCGCCCTCGCGGCAACCCTTATGGAAAAGGCCCGGGGGGTGACTCTTCATCACACGGTGCGGTGTTCTATCTTTAGACCCGCGGCTCTTGTCGACACTCCATTCTATTCGTCCACATCATCGACAAGCCTGAAAAACGGCAAGACCTCCGGCGAGCGCACCTCTTTGAGTGCTGCGCTGCCGTCGAGGACATGCCGGAGGGCCTCTCGGCAGGATACTTGTCGGGGAGGACAGCGAGAAACAAAGAAACATGCAAGAGCAAGATTTTCAAACCAAGAATTTTTTCGAAGATAAGTACCCGGTGCATTTCTTCTTGAAGTAGCCAAGGACTACATTGGGCATAGTTTGATACATCAAAAGAGATCTACAGCTACTACAGCGCGGCGACCGATCCGGGAACAAGGTCTCGCGGATGGAACAGTGGGACCTAACTACGGCGCCGAGCGTGCCTAGTCGGAGTCCTCATTCTTCATGCTGATGACGTTGTCCTCGTCGTCGTTGTCGCTGGAAGAGTCGAAGTCGCTGTCGCTCGAGCTCTCGGCGCAGCACTCCAGGCGAACACCGGTCGCCGCAAAGAACCTCACGGTGAGGGTGTCGGTGCCGACATGCTTGAAGTGGAGCAGCTGCCTGGGGGCGAGGCCCCGAGACCGGGCGAACGACTTCCACCCCCTGGTCAGAAACATGGCGCTACCAGGGGTGAGGTCACCTGCCACCCACCAAGGGCCGTTGCTACAGCCGTCCACCCAGAGCCACAGGCCACGCGGCCGGCTGCTCTCCATGGCTCTCGCGAAGGGGTCGGGGAGGCGCAGCTAGCCCCGGAGCCGACGTGGAAGCACCACAATGAACTCCCGCGCCTCCTCCCCCGCATGGATTCCCGCGTGAGGCTGCGGAAGAGGGGCGCTGCTGCGCCTACCGCGCCCCGCCGGAGCCGACCTGGTGCGGCCTCGAGATGCAGACCCGATGCGGGAGCTTGGACCCGCCATCGTCACCACTACGCGCGCCGGGGTCCGAGGGCTGCTCCTCGTAGCGCTAAGCGAACCCCTGGCGCGGCCTCGTCCTCTCACCATCGTGATGCGGCGCAGCGAAGGTGGTGGCGAAAGGCAGAAGAGAAAGGAATCGAGCAGCGGAAGATCAGGAGTTTGCATATGGGTGAACTTCTTCTTCCTTCACCTCCCTTTTATAGGGCTGGGCGCTGAAGAGGGAGAGGAGCCGACCCTTCGCGAATCCTGAGCAACACGCGTCACTTGAGGCGCGTCGTTCAAGACATTAATGAGGAGGCGAGCGGGCGCTGCCCTATTCATCATTTCTTCTCCCGAGGAAGAAGGCGGACCGTCTCGCTCCGATACTCCCAAGACTTGCAGCTATGCATCATGGGCGGAAGCTATCAACCGTCATCATTGCTATGGCCACGTGTACCCGTGCACTGTTTTGGGCCTAGCCCAACAGCGCCGCGCGCGCATGTATGGCCCAGGCCCGGGGGCTCCTGTCAGTGTACAAAGAACCAGGGTATCCATTACCCAGACTTGTGCGCGGGCAGCTCCCTGGAGCCGACAAGATTTAGTCAGACCTTGGAGTCAAAGACAGCAGTAATCAAGAAGATAGAAAGCCAAGGGCTGGCGCCCCGGCAAGATCTTGCCGGGCGGCTCACAGCCCCGACAAGCCGTGCACCCGGCAAGCCTTCTCCACTGTTCAAAGCGCTCCACCCCAGGGCAACTACCAGCTTGTCCTTTAGACGTTGTCCATCGGGGGCGTGTCAGACGCTGACGGTGTGAGGCCTTAAATGGAGCGATGGGATGGCCCCTTTTTCCATCCCCAAGAAAGGCAGGGACACCTCAACGGAGCATTAAATGCCCTTGTCCTAAGCCGTCAGTATTAGGTATGATAAGCACTGTAGATACCTTGACACCTCATGTATTTACTGTGTGCCACCTTTGTACTTTGCCACTGTTGGTGACCCCTTCGAGAGTATAAAAGGAGGCCCAAGGCATAGCTACAGGGGGGATCTTCTCTGGCCGTTCTGCAAGTGGCCGGCTGTACTGTAGCCACGCCCGACAGGTAAGGGAGTGGTTACGGGGGCGTGCCGGCACTGTTTGGAAGCCCTGTCACGGTCGGCCGCCGTCAGCAGCCACTGTAGCCTCGTCGGGGCGGATGAATGGGGTCGCGCCTGGTCGCTGGCCGATGCGCAGTGAGATGGGACGGGCGTTGGTCCGCCCGTAGGTCGGTTGAGGAGGTCGTGTCTTGTCGCCGTACCGATGCGCAGAGGGAAGGGACGGGCGTTGGTCCGCCCGTAGGTCGGTTGTGGAGGCAGCCGGTCGTGAGGCAGCCGGCCGTTTAGCCCGCCGACCGGCTCCCGTCCAGCCGGTCCTGAGAGAGCGGGGAACGGTCGTGCCGGCTCCCCGCCAGTCGGCGCGAAGGGAGCCGCCATCTGGCCTTGAGGGAACCGCCAGCCGGTCCCGAGGGAGCCGCCAGCCGGTCCCGAGGGAGCCGCCAGCCGGTCCCGAGGGAGCCGCCAGCCGGTCCCGAGGGGGCCGCCAGCCGTATTGTTTTTCTTCGAAAGGGGGAGAGAACCCCCCAGCTTCGGCCTACCCGGGGGTAATAACCCCGTCAGTAGTCCCCGAAGCCGGCGGGGGCTCCCGTCTGCCGGACGAGGAAGAGCCGGCGGCTTCCTCTAGGCGGTGCCTATCTCCCACGCGGAGCCGAGCGGTCGGACGAGGCGGCGGCCACCCCCGACGCCTCGGGTTCTGCCGTGCCGCCCCGGTTCCCGCGCCGGTTTGTGGCGCACCACGCGGAGCGCAGTGAAGCCGTGGGGCCCGCGCACGCGGGCAGATGGGACGTCGCACTGGGCCTAACCCGCGAGGTCGTGGGCGTAGCCCAGTAGGCCTCGGGCCGCAGGCCGGGATCTGCTGCGCCCAGATCCCGGCGGCCGCGACCCGAAACGCCCACGATCTCGCGGGTTTCCCGGGGGAGTGGGCGCAGTTAATCCCCACCTCCCCCGGGCGTCTCCCCCTTATTTAAAGGTGAAGGGCGAGGGGCGGAGACAGCTACGCACTCCTCGCTCCCCTCGCCTTCTTCGTCTTTTCGCCATCCGCGCTTGCTCCGCGCTCGCCCCTCGCCGGAGCTCCGTCCGCGCGCCGATCCGCAGCGCTCCGCTGCAGCGATGGCCGAAGGCCCGCATGGCAGCTGGGGAGGCTCCGTCGTCACGGAGGAGGTCATCGAGAGGCTCCGCCGTGGCCGCATGCTGCCGTCGAAGGAGCGCGTGGTCGCCCACGCGCCGGGCGGCGAGGTGGTGCCCCAGCCGCAGGCGGGCGAGCACGTCGTCTTCGCCTGCCATTTCCTGCGTGGCTTCGGCTTGCCGGCGAGCCTCTTCTTTCGTCTGCTGCTGGACACCTTCGACCTCCAACCGCCATCACCTCGGCCCCAACGCCATCCTCTACATCGCCAGCTTCGTGACCCTGTGCGAGGGTTACCTGGGGATGCTTCCCTTCGTGGAGCTCTTCAGGAAGCTCTTCTATCTCAAGGCTTTGAAGAACAGGGACGAAACGCCGTACGCGTGCGGGGGCGCGGCGGTGTGTTGCCGCGGTCCGCACTTTCCCCGCATCGACCTCATCGACTCCGTCAAGGGTTGGAACAAAACGTTCTTCTACGTGAGGAACGCCGACCCGCGGCTGGACTACATCCGGCTGCCGGCATTCGTCAACGTCCCGTCCTCCGGAGTGAACTGGTCGGGGGTCGGCCCGCCCAACGCCGTGCTCGGAGAGCTGGGCCGGCTCCAGACGATGATACGCGGAGAGGGGCTTGTTGCCTCCGACCTGGTGGCCGCCTTTATCTCGCACCGGGTGCTGCCCCTCCAGCTGAGGCCGCACCGGATCTGCGACATGTCCGGCCGGCAGGACCCCTGCCGGCTGTCCACCATCGAGCTGACGACGGACCAGGTGGCGAAGCGGGTGAATGCCATCACGACCTTCAAGCTGGTGCCGGGGACTTGGTCCCTGGGCAAGGAGCCGTACAGCCGGCTCAACCCGGCACCCCTGGTACGCCCCGTCGAGGTGAATTCTTCTTTTTTCCTTTTGTATCTCTTCAGCCGGCGCTCGGTCTCACCCGCCGTGCTGACCGCAGCTTTTCGTTCGACAGAACACGCCGGACGGCCCGCACCCTCAGATCTTCCAGGCCGAGCGCGCCGAATCCGACCCCGAGGACCCCGAGCCGGGAGCCGAAACCGAAGAGGGGGTCGATTCCTCGGGAGAAGCCGAGGCGGGGGATGACCCGGGAGCCGGCAGGTCCCGACCGGCTGGTGAGTACCCCTCCGGCCCCACGATCAAAGATTGGAGTGATGATGATGATGATGATGATGACGTCCGGATCCTGGACGCGCCTCCCCCCGCGGTTCAGAGGAGCCCGCGCGGGCGGAGCGAGGAGAGGCCGTCGCGCAGCCGAGCGGCCGGGTCCTCCCGTCAGGGGAAGAGCCGGCAGCCCAACCGCCGGCTCGCAAGCGGGTGAAGGCAGCCGTGGCGAAGCCGCCGGCGCGAGCCAGACGGGTCCTTCCCGTCGTCACCGGGTAAGTAGTTTGATTGCCGGGGATGTTTCTTTCGGTTGGTTTCGTGCCGGCAGGAGGCTAAATGTTCGCCCGTTGCAGGGACCCCATCGAGCTCCATGATGTGGAGTCGGCAGTTGGCTCGCCGGAGCCGGCCAGCCAGCTGGCCCTGGAGCACGCCGCCACGCGGCGTGAGGAGAAGAGGAGGCTCGCGGAGCTGCCAGCCTCAAAGTCTGGGGCCCAGGGCGGGGCCTCGCGTTCCGGGGCCTCGAGCGGCGGGAGGCGGAGGCGGCCCGCGGACCCCGCGGTGGCGTCGGACTCGACGGCGGAGTCGGCTCATAGGTCGAGGCCTCCGTCGAGCGAGCCGCGGAGGCCGGCCGCGGAGACGGCCGCAGCCACGGCCGAGGCGGAAGTTGCCCGGCCGGGGGGAGCAGACCCCGAGCCGGCACCGGAGGGGCCCCGGCAGGCGGAGACGGTGGCGACGCCGCCCGCGGCCGACGTGCCGGAGGCCCCGGCTGCGCCGGAGGCGACGCAGGAAGTGGTGCCGGAGGCGCCGACCGAGGAGACGGGAGCGCCGGCCGCCGGGGCCGGCCCGCCGAGCCGGACGGGAACGGGGGCAGCGGCGCTGGACGCGGGGCAGCCGGGAGCCGATACCCGGGCCCTCGTGGTCAGCAACCGCCCCCCGGCAGGTGGCGACGCGGCGGATGCCGGAGCGAGCGGCGAGGGGAGCCGGTCCGGGAGGACCATGCTGGACGTTATCAAGGACTGGGAGGCGCTGGCCCAGGTCCCATTCGTCCTGCCCCCGCCGGCTGGCGGCCCGGTCCCGGCCCCCGGCGAGCTGGGCAGCGTCTTGGCGCGGTGCCGGGCGGAGCTGGCCAGGTTTGCCGAGGCGGCTGACGGCGCCCTTCAGCGCGCAGAGGTGAGCCTGCTCGTACTTCGTCGAAATTCCAGTGGGGGCGCGCGAGCGCACACACTGTGTGTAGCCCCCGAGATGCGGGCCGGCTGACCGGCTGCGGGGCAGCCGGGCCGGATCTTTCTTTGTATTTTCTTAACTGGTTTCTTTGGAGCAGGCGGGGAACTCCAGGCGGCAGGAGCTTTTTGACGAGGCAGTCGCCATTCACAACCGCGGCAAGCGCGGGTATTACCGGCTGGAGCAGGAGCTGAGGAAAGCGCAAGGTATGCCAGTTCCAGTGGGGGCGCGCGAGCGCACCCACTGGGGGTAGCCCCCGAGAGCCGGGCCGGCTGCTCAGCAGCCGGCGCGGGTCTTGTTTGCGTCGCTGATCGTGTTTGTTTGCCTCTGCAGCGGACCTGGACACCCTGGCCTCCATCCGGGAGAAGAGGGACGAGGTGGCCTCCGAGCGGGACCGGCTGACGCAGAAGGTCCAGGAGATCACCTCGGAGCGAGACCGGGTGGCCGGCCTGCTGGTGGACGGGCAGGCAGCCCAGGAGCGTCTGAAGGAGGAGCTGCAGCGGGAGGTGATGGCCAAGGAAGGCGCCGTCAAGCAGGCGGCCGATGCCGCCCAGGAGAAGGCCGCCCTTGAGGTCAAGGTGACCCGGCTCGAGAAGGCGCTAGAGGCACGCATCGCCTCCCTAGCCCAGGCGGAGGACGCTCTGGAGAAGGAGAGGAGCGCGGCCCTGCAGTTCGCCCGCGAGATGGACGAGGCCTTCGAGCGTAAGTCTTCGCTTTCTTTTCAGC
This sequence comes from Elymus sibiricus, assembly GCA_039707655.1. NCBI lineage: Eukaryota > Viridiplantae > Streptophyta > Magnoliopsida > Poales > Poaceae > Elymus > Elymus sibiricus. The sequence continues at coordinate 475,252,609 of CM077665.1, forward strand.
CGTTGGTGCTTTTCTTGTTCTTCGGGTGTTTCTTGATTCCACCTTTTCTTGCTCCAGACCGGTTCCCGGAGACCCAGGGCTACGCTGAGCGAGCCGTGGCGACCCACCGGGCGGGGCAGCGGGGCAGGCGAGAGCGCGAGGAGGACGCCGGGTGGGACATGGACGACATTGCGTTGGCCGTGGAGAACCGGCTGATCTTCCTTCAGCGCAGCGTGGAGTGGCTGAGGACAGCCGGCCAGGAGGTGATTGCCGCCCTGTGGCCGAGTCGCGGGGCCCCGGAGGGCCGGGTGGCGCTGTGGCTGGAGAACGCCAAGGCCCGGCTCGAGGTCTGGAAGGCGTCGGCAGCTCGAGCCGGTGCACAGATGGCGCTCCGGTTCGTCACGTCGTGGTACCCCGGGGTCAACTTGGACCGGCTGACCACGATGCGTGCCGTCCCGGAGGCGGAGCGGGTGGCCCGTGAAGATGCCCTCGTCCGCCGGGCCAACGAGTTCGCCGAAGAGAGCACCGCCTCCAGTACCGACGGTGGTACCGGCGCCACAGAGACGACGGAGGCGGACCCGAAGGCCGCGACTTCCTCTGGGAGGGCCGTAGAGCCGGCTGGCGACGCGCCGGTGGCCTGAGCCGGCCCGCTCGTTTATCTGTTTCTTCTTTCTGCAACGTTTTGAGACATTTATCCACCCACTGGGGGTGTGTTATTGTAATGAACCCTTGGCTGTAGCGAACCTTTGGCCTGTGGCCGTTTATCGTTTTAACTTATGCCGTTTTTAAAAAAAAATTATGCGTGCCGGCTCTTCTTTTGCCCTTCGCCTTTTGACCTGTGTCGCGCGCCGGTGTTCCTTCCGGCTTCCGCCCCGCCTGCCAGCCAGCCGGGAGCCGGTCTGGGACAGGGACGAGGCTTCACCCTTGGGAAATCCAGCGGGCTCGTAGGGTCAACTGGCTAGGACTAGGTTGAGCCGGTAGAGCCAGTTGCTAGAAATAGCATAGTTCGGTCGGGCCAGTCCGGCTGCCGTTCGTTGGCTGACCTTTGTGTGAGAAGTTCCTTCGTACCCCATAGCCCCTTCAGCCGGACGGCCGGGAGCCGGTCTGTGGCTGGTTAGGGTGGGGAGGCGAAGGGTTGCTTGCTCACATTATTCGTCCGCCTCGGAATGGAGCCGGCCGAGCCCCCGGGCCCAGGAGCCGGACCCGGGTGACGTGCCTTAAATCACAGGAAACCTTTTTGGAGGAATCGAACAAAAGAGAGGCGTACCCCAGGTGCCGGCTTGGGGCCCTCATTGCATTCATAAAACCCAAAAAGGGAAGGATACATACATACACTGGCTTTTTAGCAGTAAAATGGACGGAGGAGCGCCGCGTTCCACGGGCGCTCCGTCTCCTCGCCGGAGGCATCTCTCTTGCGCTTCTGCGGCTTCTAGGCGTCTATTAGATAGTACGCGTTGTTGTGCAGCGCTTTGCTGATGATGAACGGGCCCTCCCATGGGGAGGACAGCTTGTGCTGGCCGGCAGTTCGTTGGATCCGTCTGAGCACCAAGTCCCCCTCGCGGAAGGAGAGTGGCCGGATCCGCTTGTTGTGGTAGTGCCGGAGTTTCTGCTGGTAGATGGCCGTCCGGCTCAGGGCCAGCTCGCGGGCCTCCTCGAGGAGGTCGACGCCGTTTCTCTTGCTTCTTTCGCGTCTTTCTCCGTGTATAGGGCAACCCGAGGCGAATCAAACTCGATGTCGGTGGGGATGATTGCCTCGGACCCATACACGAGAAAGAAAGGGGTGTAGCCGGTTGACCGGTTGGGCGTTGTCCTGAGGCTCCATAGGACAGCCGGCAACTCTTTGATCCAGCAGCCGGCTGACCTGGTCAGTGGTGTCACGAGCCGGGGCCTGATGCCGGACAGGAGCAGGCCGTTGGCCCTCTCGACCTGTCCGTTTGACTGCGGGTGGGCGACAGATGCCAAATCGAGCCGGATGCCCTGCTTGGAGCAGAAACGTGCCAGAGCGCCCTTGGCAAAGTTCGTGCCGTTGTCGGTGATGATGCTGTAGGGGACGCCGTAGTGGACCGTGATGTCTTCGACGAACCGGACGGCCGTGGGGCCGTCCAGCTTCTTGATCGGCCGGGCCTCGATCCACTTGGTGAATTTGTCGACGGCGACCAGTAGATACGTCATGCCGCCTCGAGCGGTCTTGAAGGGTCCCACCATGTCCAACCCCCAGACCGCAAAGGGCCACGAGAGGGGGATGGTTTGGAGGGCGGTGGCCGGCAGGTGGCTCTGTGTGCTGAAGCGCTGGCAGCCTTCGCACTCGTCGACCAGTTTCTTGGCCGCCTCCAGAGCGGTCGGCCAGTAGAAACCGTGGCGGAATGCCTTGGCCACCAGGGACCTGGAGGCGGCGTGATGCCCGCACTCGCCCTGGTGGATGTCGAGGAGGATTTCTTGCCCTTTCTCCGGCTCGACGCAGCGTTGGAAAACGCCGGTGGTGCTGCGATGAACCAGCTCGTGGTTGATGATGCCGTAGGCCGGGGCTCGGCGCTGGATTTGCCTTGCCGTGGCCTCGTCGAAGGGGAGCTCGCCTCGTAGGAGGAACGCCAGGATGGGCTGAGCCCACGAGGGAGCCGAGACGGGAGCCGGCTCGGGCCCAAGCGGGACGTCGGAGGCGGCGGCAGCCCCCGGGCCTGGGGGACCAGCTCTCGAGACCGGCTCATCAGCCCCCGAGACCGGCTCCCCGGCCCCCGGGACCGGTTCGCTAGTCCCCGGGAGGGGGGTGCCGCGAGGAACGTCGATTGCTATCATGACAGCCGCGGGCTCTGGGCCGGCTGTTGCGGATGTGTCCGGCTCGGCAGCCGGGGCGCGTGGTGCCGGCAAGGCAGCCGGCCGTGGCGGAGCCGGCGAAGTTGCCGCTGCCGGAGGCGGCGGGGCCGGCGAAGTCGCCGTAGCCGGCGGGACCGGCTGGGCAGCCGGACCTACCGAGGGGCCGGCCGCGTTAGCCGGCACGAAGATGGACTCCGATTCGGGAGACGGCTTGATCGAAGGCTTTAGTAGCCGCTCGAGGGAGACGCCGGCTGGGATGGCCTGCCGGGTGGAGCCGATCTTGGCCAGCGTGTCGGCCTCCTCGTTGTCCGCGCGGGGGACGTGATGGAACTCGCAGCCCTCGAAGGAGCCGGTGAGCTGTTGGACGAGGAAGCGGTAGCTAGCCATGTTGGCGTCCCTGGCGTCCCATTCGCCAGAGACTTGCTGCACCACGAGGTCGGAGTCGCCAAAGCATATGATGCGTTGGATGCCGATGTCTTTGGCGAGTCGGAGGCCGTGGACGAGGGCCTCGTACTCGGCCACGTTGTTGGAGGCGGAGAAGTGGATCTGGAGGGCGTACCGGAGCTGGTCTCCCCTGGGAGACGACAAGACGATGCCGGCTCCCAGGCCGGCTCGCATCTTCGAGCCGTCGAAGTGCATGCGCCAATGCGTGGAGTCGGGCGGAGGTGGCACGAACTGGGTTTCGGCCCAGTCGACGAGGAAGTCGGCCATCGCTTGGGATTTGATGGCGGTGCGGGGTTCGTACCGTATCTCGTAGTCGGCGAGGGCGATGGTCCACTTGGCGATCCGGCCGGTGGCGTCCCGGCCGCTCATGATTTCGCCCAGCGGCGCGGTGCTGACGACGGTGATGACATGCTCCTGGAAATATTGCTTGACCTTCTGGGCGGCGAAGTATACGCCGTAGCACATCTTCTGGTAGTGGGGGTAGTTTTGCTTGGAGGCGGAGAGAACCTCGCTGAGGTAGTAGACGGGGCGTTGAGCCGGCAGCGCCTTGCCCTCCTCCGGCCGTTCCACCACCAGGACGATGCTGACGACGCGCATGGTCGCGGCGATGTAGGCGAGCAAGGGCTCCTTCTCAGCCGGCGCGGCCAGGATGGGCGCGCTGGTGAGGGCCCGCTTGAGGCCGCGGAACGCCTCGTCTGCCTCGTCGGACCAGTCGAACAGGGCCGGCCTCTTCGAGGGGTCGCGGCCCGGCTCGACCAGAGTTGTCTTGTGTAGGAGGCCGTAGAGGGGCAGAGCCTTCTCGCCCAGCCGGCTGATGAACCGGCTGAGCGAGGCGAGGCAGCCGGTGAACTTCTGGACGTCGCGGAGCCGGACCGGCTTGGGCATGCGCTCGATTGCGCTGATCTTCTCGGGGTTAGCTTCGATGCCGCGAGCGGACACGAAGAAACCCAAGAGTTGGCCGGCAGGGACGCCAAAGACACACTTCTCCGGGTTGAGCTTGATCTTGTATTCGCGCAAGTTGGCGAATGTCTCTCGGAGATCGTCGAGGAGGCTGAAATGCTTCTTGGACTTGACGACGATGTCGTCAACGTAGACGTGGACGTTCCTGCCTATCTGAGGCAGGAGACACTTTTGCATGCAGTGCTGGAAGGTCGCGCCTGCATTCTTCAGGCCGAAGGACATGGTGATGTAGCAGTAGGCTCCAAAGGGGGTGATGAAGGAGGTCTTGAGCCGGTCGGCCGGGTCCAGCTTTATCTGGTGGTAGCCGGAGTAGGCGTCGAGGAAAGATAGCAGGTCGTAGCCGGCCGTGGAGTCGATGACTTGATCGATCCGCGGCAGGGCGAACGGGTCTTTGGGGCACGCCTTGTTCAGGCTTGTGTAGTCGATACACATGCGCCAGGTCTTGTTCTTCTTCAATACCAGGACTGGGTTGGCTAGCCAGTCCGGGTGGAATACTTCCATGATGAAGCCGGCTGTGAGCAGCCGGGCGATTTCTGTCCTATAGTACGCCGCTTCTCCTCGGAGAAACGGCGTAGGGGTTGCTTGACCGGCTTCGCGTCCGGTCGTACGTGAAGTTTGTGCTCGGCGAATTTTTTCGGAACACCCGGCATGTCTTTGGGAGACCATGCAAAGATGTCCTGATTCTCACGGAGAAAATCGACGAGCTCGCTTTCCTATTTGCTGTCGAGGCGGGAGCCGATGGTCACGCACTGGGTGGGGTTAGCCGGATCCAGTGGCACCTGCCTGGTGTCCTTGGACGGCTGAAACGAGCCTTCTCCAACTGATTGGGACGGAGGAGCCGGCACGGCCGGCTGGGCAGAGGCGAAGGCCACCAGCCGGTCGAGCTGCCGCTTCTCCTCCGCTATCTCCAGGGCCTCGGCCAGCCGGTTGCCGTCTCGCGCGCACGCGATTGACATCTGGTACTTGCCGGTGATGGTGATGATGCCCTTGAGGCCCGGCATTTTGAGCTTGAGGTAGGCGTAGTGGGGGATCGCCATGAACTTGACGAGAGCCGGTCGGCCCAGCAGTGCGTGGTAGGGACTGTCTAGGTCCACTACCTCGAACCAAACTGGCTCGCGGCGGAAGTGGTCGTGGCCGCCGAAGAGGACGTCGAGCTGGATCTTGCCGACGGGGGTGCAGGACTTTCCCGGCACGATGCCGTGGAAAATGGTCCGGCTGGATTGTAGGTCCTCCACCTTGAGCCCCAATTTGAGCATTGTGTCAAGGTAGAGGATGTTGATGCTGCTGCCCCCATCGATCAACACCTGCGAGAAGCGGCACGTGCGCTTCTCGGAGGCGATGGTGGGATCGAGGACGAGGGCATGGCTGCCCGGGTTTGGCATCACGGCCGGTTGGTCGGCCCGGCTCCACGTGACCGGCTTCTCGGACCAGTGCATGAACTGGGGAGTCGCGGGCATGGTGGCGTTCACCTCACGGTGGAGCCGGCGCTGGGCGTGCTTGTCCGTCTCTTCACTGGTGAAGACGACGTAGCAGCCATCTTGGTCGGGGAACCGATCGAGCAACCGGCCGTCGTTCTGAGCCGGGGCCGGAGCCTGAGCCGGAGCCGGCGCTGGGGCCGGAGCCGGCGCGCGGGCCGGCGGCACGGGGGGAGCCGGAAGGCCGCCCCCCGGGGCAATCGCTGTGAGAAGCTGCACTGCCGGAGCGTGTGCGTGGCCGGTTTGGCACCGGAATGGTTTTTGCAGGGGAGGTCGAGCATTTGCTCGAACGTGAGCTTTGGCTGCCAGGCAGTCTTGCCGGTACGCTGCCGCTGGCCGGAGGCCTGGGCAGCCGGCTGCTCTTCCTCAAGCGAGGCGACCTGCCGGCTCCCGTAGCGGGAGTCGGGCTGGTCGGCCTTGCGCTTGTTGCCCTGCTGCCGGTTGTCGGCTGCCGCCCGCAGCGTGGCGGGGGGCGGAGCCGTTTTGGCTGGTGCCTTAGCCTTCATCCTTACGGAGGAATCGGCTGTGGCGTATTTGTCCGCTTTGGACATTAGGTCCGCTAGGGAGGATGGCTCGGAGCACAAGAGCTTGTGCTTGAGGGGGGTGCCATCGCAGCAGCCTTCTATGAAGTACTGGATGGCCTGCACCTCGTGCACCCCCTCACAGGAGTTGCGAAGCTCGGTCCAGCATGTGAGATAGTCGCGAAGGGGTTCCTCCGGCCCCTGGACGCACATGGCCAGCTCACGGGGCCGGCCCGGCCACTTGTAGGAGCCGGTGAAGTTGCGGGCGAACGCCTCCTCGAAGTCCGTCCAAGTGTTGACGCTGCCGGCCGCGAGGCTGTTTAGCCAGGTGCGGGCCGAGCCGATCAGCATGAGGGGGGCGTAGCGGACGGCTACGCGCTTGTTCCCCCTGGCGATGCCGACGGCGGTGGTGTAGTCGATCAGCCAGTCTTCCGGCTTGGCGGCCCCGGTGTACTTCGGGGTGTCGCGAGGAAGAGTGAAGCCGGGCGGAAATGGCTCGTTGCGGATCCGAGGGCCGAAGCAGGCTGGGCCAATCGAGCCCTCCTCCTCGAGGAGAGCCGACTGCGCCAGCTGGTCGAGGCGGAGCCGGGCGTCGTTGTCGCTGTGGGGGACACGCGGCACGAGCCGGGCAGCGAGGTCAGGGTGGACGGCCGGTGGGATAGACCGGGCCGGTTCCGGCCGCGGGGGCGGGGTGTGTCCGCGGTTGCGCCGGCTACCGCCAGCCGGAGCCTCGTCCCGCCGGCTACCGCCAGCCGGCGCCTTGTCCCGGCGGCTACCGCCAGCCGGAGCCTCGTCCCGGCGGTAGCTGCCAGCCGGATTGTTGCTGCGCCGGCTGTTTACAGCCGGCTGTTCGTCCCCGCGCAGCTGGGTGCGCCGAACGTCACTTCCCTCGCTCCGCCGGGCGAAGGGACGAGGAGTACTGGAGTGCTGGGCCGGCTGACGGTTGGTAGCCCCAGCACCCTCGCCCTCGGGCCGGGGAAGTTCGGAGACGGCCCCAACGGGGGTGAGGACGACTTGTTGGGCGTTGGCGGTGTCGATGAGGTCCTTGATGTGTCGCTCGCGTGCGGCGCGCTCCTCGCCCTCCAAGGTTGCCAAATCCTCGTAGGCGACCTTGGCGGCGCGCAGGTTGGCCGCGGGGGTGTCGTAGACGGGTAGGCAGCCGCCGAGGATTTCCGCGACCACGCGGCCGCGTTCCCGCACGGCCCCACGCCGGCTGGACTCGGGGCCGGCCGGGGTGAGACCATACGCGGAGTTGTATTCCCGCTGCGCGGCTTCCATCCGGTGCCGCTCGGCAGCGAGGGCGGTGGCGTCGTCGAACAGCAGGCGGCGGGCCGCCTCCAGCTCGGTTCTGGCGGCGGCCGGGTCTGCCGTGTGGGCGATGGGAGCGCCCAGACCCCGGAGGGTAGCGGCGAGCGGGTCGGAGGTACCTGCACGGGCGGCGGCCGCGTCGGCCTCGGCCGCCCGCACACGGCCCGTAGTGGTGGAGGATGTGGTGACCATCACCCCCACGCCGGCGTGGGAGGCGATGGTCTCGCCCGTGGCGAGCGTGCCCACGGACGATGGAGGGCCGATGCAGTCGAGCACCCCGCTGGGGTACTCGTCAGCCGCCGGCTCGCCGGCGAGGCTCAGCTTGCTGAGCCGCGCACTGAGCGCGACGACGCTGAGCGCGAGGTTGCGGCCGAGGTAGTCGTTGGAGATGCCGGCCGCGTCGCCCGCAGGGCCTGCCGGAGCAAGCCCCACGAGCATGCGGTTCCGCCCGGACGCGAGGCGGCCGGGGGAGGTGGTGAAGGGCCCCGCCCGGAGCGTGACTCCGGCCGGCGCCGCGGACGGCCCCACGGTGGGCGCCAACTGTCGTGGTTTCGTCACGGCAGATGCCATGGGTAGGCTTATCGAGAGGGGCCGAAGGACGCCGGCGGGCTCCGGGAGCGGGGTTAGGCACAAGCGGTGGCGGACACACAATGTACCCAGGTTCGGGGCCCTCCGTGGGAGGTAATACCCCTAGTCCTGCTTGGTCTAGTTAAGACGATGGGGTGGTTACAATGGTGCTCCTGGAGCTGTATGGTCAGAGGAGGAAGAAGGAGCTAGCCTGCCCTTGCTGCCCTCCTACGTCTGTATGAAGAGAGACTGGGGAAAACCGTGAACCCCGTTGCATGGGGGAGGCCCGGGGGGTTTTATAGGCCAACCCCCCGGGTTATAATACGAATAGAAGGTCTCGGGGGGCCCCAGCCGGCAGCCTCTCTTAGCCGGCTGTGGGGGCCGCCGGCTGCGGGGGCTTGTCGCCGGTAGGGCCCGCCGGCTGTCGAGTCCGTCAGGAGCCGGCGGGACCCGCTTGGTGGGTTCCCGTGCCGGTCATGTCGCGGCACGGGCGGCCCATTGGGGCGTCGTCTTGCGTCTGTCGGGCGAAGTCACCGGCGCGGCCGGCTGTACTGTAGCCACGCCCGACAGGTAATGGAGTGGTTACGGGGGCGTGGCGGCACTGTTTGGAAGCCCTGTCGCGGTCGGCCGCCGTCAGCAGCCACTGTAGCCTCGTCGGGGCGGATGAATGGGGTCGCGCCTGGTCGCTGGCCGATGCGCAGTGAGATGGGACGGGCGTTGGTCCGCCCGTAGGTCGGTTGAGGAGGTCGTGTCTTGTCGCCGTACCGATGCGCAGAGGGACGGGACGGGCGTTGGTCCGCCCGTAGGTCGGTTGTGGAGGCAGCCGGTCGTGAGGTAGCCGGCCGTTTAGCCCGCCGACCGGCTCCCGTCCAGCCGGTCCTGAGAGAGCCGGGAACGGTCGTGCCGGCTCCTCGCCAGTCGGCGCGAAGGGAGCCGCCACCCGGCCTTGAGGGAACCGCCAGCCGGTCCCGAGGGAGCCGCCAGCCGGTCCCGAGGGAGCCGCCAGCCGGTCCCGAGGGAGCCGCCAGCCGTATTGTTTTTCTTCGAAAGGGGGAGAGAACCCCCCAGCTTCGGCCTACCCGGGGGTAATAACCCCGTCACTCCGATACTCCCAAGACCTGCAGCTATGCATCATGGGAGGAAGCTATCAACCGTCATCATTGCTATGGCCACGTGTACCCGCGCACTGTTTTGGGCCTAGCCCAACAGCGCCGCGCGCGCATGTATGGCCCAGGCCCGGGGGCTCCTGTCAGTGTACAAAGAACCAGGGTATCCATTACCCAGACTTGTGCGCGGGCAGCTCCCTGGAGCCGACAAGATTTAGTCAGACCTTGGAGTCAAAGACAGCAGTAATCAAGAAGATAGAAAGCCAAGGGCTGGCGCCCTGGCAAGATCTTGCCGGGAGGCTCACAGCCCCGACAAGCCGTGCGCCCGGCAAGCCTTCTCCACTGTTCAAAGCGCTCCACCCCAGGGCAACTACCAGCTTGTCCTTTAGCCGTTGTCCATCGGGGGCGTGTCAGACGCTGACGGTGTGAGGCCTTAAATGGAGCGATGGGATGGCCCCTTTTTCCATCCCCAAGAAAGGCAGGGACACCTCAACGGAGCATTAAATGCCCTTGTCCTAAGCCGTCAGTATTAGGTATGATAAGCACTGTAGATACCTTGACACCTCATGTATTTACTGTGTGCCACCTTTGTACTTTGCCACTGTTGGTGACCCCTTCGAGAGTATAAAAGGAGGCCCAAGGCATAGCTACAGGGGGATCTTCTCTGGCCGTTCTGCAAGTGTAGCTGCTAGTGACTGTAGCGCTCCAAGAACTAAGACTAAACACATCCAATACAATCAAAGCAGGAGTAGGGTTTTACGCATCTTTGCGGCCCGAACCTGGGTAAAATCCCCTTTGCGTTGATCACTCGATCTGCTCTCTGTGCAATCTTTCTCCCCGCCGAACCGTAAAGGGATCCTCGTGATCCCATAGGTGTTGTTTCCGACACACACACACCTAACATTCAAAAATACACATAAATAAAAATAAAATCACCTTAGAAAGAAAAAAAACGGAAGCAAACAAGCATCATAAGCATGTTAGGTGTCGGAAGCATGTCTCCTAATCTATACCTAATAATAATGAATAGTATGTTTCTCTGATTTTTTTTGTCTATCCACCTACCTAAAGTTGTCCATAAAGTTGAAGTAAATTATCCACCCTGCCACCCGTAAGTGAAACAAATACTCTTCGCTAATTGTTTCTATGATTTTTTTCGTCTGACATCGAAACTGACCCTAAAATTTAAGTAAATTACCCACCCTGCCACCCGCAAGTGAAAAAAAACTATTCGTTGATTGCTCACTAATTTTTTTGACTATCATCGAAACTGTCTCTAAAGTTGAAGTAAATTACCCACTCTCCACCCGCAAGTGAAAAAACTCTTCATTAATTGTTCCTCAGAATTCTTCGCCAATTATCGAAACTGTAACTAAAGTTGAAGTAAATTACCCACTCTGTCACTGTAAAAGTGAAAAAACATACGTACCTCCGAAATATTTGTAGGACCTTTCAATTTTCCATCCATGGTGAGACTGGCCTTTTCTTTTCTTTCTCATGCACGCATCGAGGATATACTTAAAAAAATTACATGCATCAAGGATCAAGTCCAACTTCGATCCATTGTGAGCATGTTAGCATGCACATGTCTTACGTCCACATGCGCGTCGATTGGTACACAAATATTCAAATACGTGTATATGCATGGAGTGCGGATATTTGATACTAGGTTCGAAAACCACTACTTTATTATCCCATTGCAACACACGGGCCCTTTTGCTAGTAGCTCAAACATAAGCAAACATAAACTATTAATACTTGATTCCATTTTCATGTGGCATGTCATGCTATTCTGTTTTGCAACTTGTTTGTATGCCTTGTAACATTTTTTTGGGTATTGTGTGCATTACATGATTCAAATGAGCGGAGAAACGTATCTTCCATTATGTACCAACATTGTGGTTGTAGAAAGTGCGAGGAACAAAATGGATACCCCAAAATGGTGGAAGCATTTGCAATGAGATTAAATATATGGCATCTCTCAATCTCTCCCTTGTTCTTTCTTTCTTTCTTGCCATGGACTGACCTACTGACCACCCAAATTCATTCAATGTTCGTTCCTTCCTCTGAATTTGTCCATATATCAAGGTAGGGTCAGCGCCATGGTTTGTGGGGTTAGCACTATGATGATGATGATAAAAGTGTCAACAATAATCTGCATTAATGAGATACAAAAGCATCAAAACTTTGCCTCCGTCTTTGAAGGGCTAGAGGTATCATTGTCCTCCTAACCATTCAATCACTGGTTGGTTTTCAATGTTAAATTTTATTAAGCTTTCCGATACGATCACAGCTACTTTAAAAGTTTGGATGATGAGTCAGATTTGTAAAAAATATATATTTATAACAATTGTCAAGTCCTGGATTTTCTATTGGCTGCTCATGTGCATCGATATTCGGATTTATGATCAGATATATGACAAGCAAATTATAAGCAGCATGTGTCTATCCAAACAAGAAAAACCAGCGAGTGATTGAGGAGGAAGCTACCTATCTTTCACCATCAGCCCATGATCGATCGAGCCAAGCGTGTTGTTTATATGAAACCAGACCCTCGGAATCAGAGCCAGAAGGCCATGCATCTTCCCCGTCGAACACGGGCAACGTAGCGCGGCTTGGTAGTGCTCCTACTCCTACGTCATAGGATAGAGGGGAGTAAAATACTGCAATCGCATGATCGCATCGTCAAACGACCGGCCATGACCGGATGGATGGATGGATGAGGCGCCGTCCAAGGACCGCCCATGCCGGCCTGCCTGGCAGGAAAGAGGGGCGTGCATGGAGGCCGCAGCCAGCGAGCTTGCTACGGAACAAAGGCGCCAGTCACCTCCATTCTGCTGCTTTGCTTTCGTAGGCCGCCCAGGCCCAGATCGTTCGATGCAGCGAGAATCAGGTCGAGGCCTATGGGAGTAGGACGTGTAGCTAGCATGGAGTAGCATCTAGGTAGCTGCACAAAGTCGCGGCGCATGTGTGGTATGGCTGCACAGTGCTGCTGCGTACGTGTGCGTGCCGGCATGCATGCTCCGTGAGCCCAGCTCGTTCGCCAGCCTTCTGGGCGCGGCGCGGCGCGGCGCGTGGGTGGCGCACGCGTGTAGGGTCATGGCGTGAACTGTGCAGGGCCGGAGCGCGCGTGGCCTGCAGAGTCCATCGCGTCGGGTCCCCTGAAAAGGGTTGATGAATGAAACAAAAATCGTAGCTAGCCTGGAAAACTACGTACGTACCTCCATCGACGTGCGACGTGGTGTCGATCGGGAGTTTTGTCGTCCGATTCGTGTGGATGCCCGACCGGCTTGAAACTCGAGGCATCCCAACGCCGTCCTTTGAATCGCCGGCAAACATCTCAACCAAGACGTCCGAATGTTTTCTGTCATACAACGAGGTGTTGCATGTCTGTGGATGTGTTCGCGTGTTCAAATTCCCACAAAAACGTCATAAACTGGGGAGGTTTGCCGGAGTCTGAAATTTTTTTCATGTAGAACTCCCACATCCCGTCACTCGAATTCTCTCTCCCGGATCACTTTCTACCACTTTGTTCGTTTCCCCTTGCTCTGTATCCGCACCCTCCTACCCAACATCGATGTACCACCCCGGACACCCAGTGACGGTGCCAGGATTGTAATCATGTGTAGTCAACTCAATGGTGCATAGTCAAGATATGTGTATTTCTACAATGTATTTTTTTTTCATGATTTGTGCTTATATATGATACTTTTTCCACAAAGCTGCATAGTCATTTGACTACACTGCCTATGCGTGGCTTTGCCACTGCGGACACCGTCCAGGCATTGTCGGACGTACCCCCCCCCCCCCCCCCCCCACACACACACACGCTTGTCTGCCTTCGGCTACGCCACCGTGCACCATGTATCCATCCGCAGTCAAGTATCCCCCGCCCCTGCCGACACCGTCCATGCCGGACAGCACGCACGACAGGTGTTCGGACAAATTCCATTGAGCTTTTGTTTTACGTTGTCACTGTTTCCTTGGAGCAATCACGATGGCGAGGTACTTGGCGATGGAAGATGAGTTGTTATGTGATTTGTCGTTGTGCAAAAGTGTAGACTTTGTAAGCATGAAGCAAGGAGGCACAATGTTTTGGCTAAATGTGCATTCTTGGTTTCATGAGCAAAACCACTTCGGACGTTATAACTTGTATGCTCACAATGTGAAGTCGCTAGCACATCGGTGGTACATCATCTCAAACTTCGTAATGATGTATTACAATGCGGTTGCACAGGTGAAAGAGAAGGTGGCCACCGAACGCATCAACATTGGATATTGTAAGTTTTGCTTGTTGTTGCTCCACATGTTGGTCAATTCATTGATTCACTAAATATTGTAACTTGATAATTATCAGGTTGTATAGCCCGGGTGTGTTGTCGTGCTGTACCACGGAACAGAGGGCATGTAATTCACGTTCATACATTGTTTAACGAAAATTAAGGGGCACAACGTCTGGATCACCAACATTTGCGGATACTGATGCATTGTTGGATTCTAGTAGCGTTGAGTTTGTACTGATGAATTTGGAAAAGTTGTTGAACATCCGTTTGTATCATATGTAATATTTATATTTGAACTATTATTGTACCAGGATATTTGCATCCGCTAGCATGTAATATTTGCTTTGTGATGGTGCACCAGGGATACGTGCCACGCCACAGGTTGCGAGGGAGCGGTATTCAGACGTCATGATGTTCAATGGCGCTGCGTGATTGGTGATCCATACAGGGCGGTGGCGGAGCTTGGGCTAAAATCTTTAGAAGGGCAATGAGCTGAGGGTGGTGAAATTTTGACGTTTGAACTGTTTTTACTGCACTTATGGCCCCAATGGTGAGGAATAGTAGTGTATTTTATCATGGGCTAGGGTGTGGGATGAGCCCCCCCCCCCCCCCCCCTCCCATGAAGGTCCTTCACTAAGACAATGGGCTTTCGCTGTGAAAATGACTTTTTATCATACACTTGATATCAAACGCTTTCATCCATCGACAATTCACTTTGAGATCCAAAACCTTAACAATCATCTTTCTTTAAAATTATTATCCTCTATAACACTATGCTCCCTAGTTTTAAAAAGCTCACATTCAACTGAGGTTTCCAATTGAAATTAGGTCATCCAATTTTTGATCGGGTCAACAGTTTCTCAAAGATCTCTCATTCAATCCATTTATATTATGCACCATGCTTCCAAATTTTTAAGTCCACACAATTAATTGAGATCTTTAATTTAAAATTGGGTCACTCAATTTTGACTGGGTCAACAATTTCTTAAGGAGTTCTTCCATTCAATTCTTTTAATTCACCATGTTCCCTAATTCAACATCTTATAGTTATTCATATCTATTTTTAACGCATCAATTCCTTCTTCTACTTGTTGGGGTTGCCACTCTTACTTATTGAAAAGGGTTACACCCCCCATATACTTGTGGGTATGAAGTATCTTAATGATTGTGTTTATGCTTTGTAATTGATGATCATGTACTACTAGGCTAGGTGATGCAAATAATTTTGGTGATAGTGATTTTAGGAAGTCAGTCATTGGATAGCTGATAGTGATAGGATTTTAGGAAGTTAACTGCTAGATAGCTAGTGACCTATGAAGTGAGAGTTGTATCATGGCAATCAAAATTGCATAAATGTGTTTCAAAATGACAAAAGTTGATGACATAGATGCAGTTATGCTTAAAATGAAATTTTGTGGATGAGGAACTTCCCGCAAGATCTCGGCATGAAGCAAGAGAACTATAATCTCTATTCTGTGGAAGTCGTAGTGTTATTCATGTTGCCAGGAATTAAAATTTTCACTCTCGAACCAAGCACATTGATGTGAGGTATCATTGGATCTTGAATTCCAGGTTGCTAGAACTTGATATTGACAAGTGAGAAGCTACATGCATGTTGCAATGTAGTTTGCAGGATGGTTCCTCCTTCACAAGTCGAGGGGGGGGGGGGTTTATTTAGATAGCCTGCTCATATGGGTCGTCAAGAGATGAATATTCATTTTAGTAAGCCGATCCCACACCCGTTAAGGTCATCATCTATGAAGATTCTATACTTTGGATAGCTTTGGGTTATCATCTTGTGAGGGTCATGTCCTTGGCCATAGTGCGTACAGCAACCTTATGTTCCGACTTCTTGAGGTGGGCAAGTCATGTGGTTTTTTCAAAATCCATAAGGATTGCATGCTTGGTATTCTATAGTTTTGGTCACCACATACATGGATGAACAATACGAAGGGCTGATCTAGAAGCATTGACTCTGAAGATAATTGACAGAGCTCTTTTGGTTTTATCAAGGATATTCGTTATCGATGTTCGATTCAATTATTACGATCTAGTGTACTTTCATCAATGAATTAATAAAGCAAGATTGACACTCGAGAAAAAAATGCATGCACTTCTAGCTCAGATCGAATGGTCTTGATGGTCAACCGAGAAATTGCAATTCTAAGCTGCCTAGTAGCAAAACCGTTTTGTTTACTGAAGTTGCATATTTAAGTTTTCAAGAAAAATTGTGCAACTACAACAGACTTTTTGTTTTGAAGGTGCGGCCAATAAATAGCAGGAGCATACAAATATTAGTGCTGACACGTCTGGTCTTGGAACAGTACACTGGTATCAATCTTGCCCATGCTACCTGACGGCATGGTCCTGGAGTTGTGCCAAAGGTTCTGCTTACATGACCCTCAACTTTAGTGCTGCAACATACCTGTACCCGCAGGCTTGCAGAAGAATGGAAGCTGAAAGATTCGGTGAAGTTGTGGGGTCAGTCCTTGGATGTATACAAAATATACTAGTATTATCTAGTATCTAGTCCATGAACGCAAAGCACACGAATGCACATGCTGGCTTTGAATTGCATGCGACTCTACAGTCTTAGATGTAGACGCATGTGTCTTTTGAATTCCCGGCAAAGGCATGTTATGTGCAGAAGCATGTCTCCTGATAACTCTCATCTCCTTGCTGAAGATTGGATTCAAAATGCCACGATTGCATGCTGTCCTAGCCTGTGATGCACTAGCCATTACTCATAGTAGGTTTATAGCACATGATTTATGAGCAGAAAATGGAGTGGTGTACATGCATACATCAAATTTATCTATTAATTAGCCCAAACATGAACGCAGGCAGGATGCCGGACATGAGGAAATCTCGAAGCAAGCAAGATCAAAGCCTTTTTTATTTGACGAAATTAAACACAACTAGCAAGTTAGCTACATCACATACGATACGATCACCACTCCCTTGGGTACCTCTCTGAGACGAGAAACAGTCTCTCGGACTAGCAAACTGCTTACGTACGGTTTATCTCTTCATCAGTGGCTTACGCAGCACATCGATCACTCCATAAAGTTGTAGGAGGAATTCCTCTCCGGGATCCAGCCGCCGTTGTGGCCACTGCTGCTGCCTAGCCCTCCCCTCTGCTCCTGCATGATGCAATACAGATCGATGAATACATTGATTTCTCACATCAGCCAGGCATGCCTCGTTCAAAACTGTTCGAGTAGTGTAATAATTAGCAGGAAACACGGATGAATCAATCAATCAACATAAAACATGTACGTTTCCTCTAAAAAAAATAAACATGAAAGTTGATGCGGCAGTACATACCGGGGTATAGAGCTGCAGTTTTGGAGGCCTGAGGAAGTTGATCTGAGGCTGGTCGGAGGGGTGCGGGTGGTTCTGCATCTGGCTGAGAAAATCCGACTCCTGCTGCGGCGGGTTGGCGTGCGTGATCTGGAACGGCCGCGGCGGCTCGGAGGGAGGCATCTGCATCAACTGGGCGGCGGGATCCATGGTGATGTAGTGCATGTACTGCTGTAGCTCCGGAGGCACCACGGGCGCCATCCCCTTCCCCATCACCAGCATCTGTACATGTACATGCATGACATGGCCATTAATCGGTATAATACATAATTTGTAGTTGATCTCCATTGCGTCTTGAGATTAACATTAACTTAGGGCATGCATGCACTTCGATCATGAAGATCTGATTATTCTTTTTAGAGAAGATCCGAATTAAATTTGACAGGCTAGCCATGCAGATGATGGAGAAGAATAGATAGATAGCATATAAAAGAACATGTCTACAACTCTACATGCATAGTGAACCTGATCATATACATGATATGATGTGATTCCAGATTTTTAAAATACCTGGAGTTGCAGCTGGAGCGATTTCAGATAGTCGATGGCTTCATCTAGCATTGACACCTTGTCCGTCTAATTAAATCAGTAGCGAGACCACAGATCAGGCGAAGAACTCGGCAAGAGATATATACTAGCTAGAAGATCCAAGATGGAGCATGTTCATTACGTGGACCTTGGTGCAGTTTGGAAGTAACTCCTGCAGTGTCTTGAGCTTCTCGTTGATCTTATCCCGTCTCCTCTGGAAATAACCCAAATGGACAAGCTCAGGAACACGAAATGCTAATTGGTGGCTCTGACCATGTAATCCATCGATATGCATGCATGATAAGTTGATAACAACCTACCCTTTCTGAATAATTGTGGAAATCGGCAGACCTGCTTCTGCGAGTAGGGATAGACATCCTCCTCAGAGCTCTGCCGTCTTCCATCAGCGATCTTGATGAGCTAGCTTTTTCACCTTCCTGTCAATAGGTATAGAAAAGAAGAGACAATCGAACAAGATCAACGACAGACAGAGCACGAACGAAGAGTAGCTAAGAACAAAAGCTTTCAGCTAGCCATGTGTATATACCTTCTTCTTCTTCTTTGGTGTCTGAGGTCTCCTTGCTGAACTTCCTTTGGCCTCCACACCTCCTTATGAACCGATGCTAGCCAGCTAGCTACTATCTAGCAACGCTAAACTGGTCCAGCCCTAGGCAGGCTAGAGATGATGGAGACTCAGAGGCCCTTTCATGGTCAGGCGATCGACCTGCTGGTTGATGGTCTCTTCGACCCTGCACCAACCTTTGGTCCAGGCCGGCATGGTATTTATGGTCGTATGGCATCTGATTTCTATAAGCTTTTGCGTCATGGCAACGACTGATCGAGTGGCTAGTGGCGAGTGAGCACTGTGCGTGTCTATATCTCCTCATCTTTTTCCACCGGCCGTGTGTAATTTCTTGTCACTTGGTCCGTCAGTATGGAGTAATCGTCAGTTGCATCGGGGTCTCTGATGGGATGTTTGCAATTTTGTAGGGCGCCCATGAGGTCAATCATTTCATCTACGTCCGGCCTTGCTAGGGCATGGCTCAAACTTGGCTTCAAATACAAGGGTTCGTCAGCATGATCGCCAGCTTGTGCAAGATACCCAGAGAGGTATGGGTCTCGTCTCTTCACTAGCCTAAGGTAATCAAGTAGCATCCTATGAGTTAATGGGTAGCATGCATGGTTTGACAAAATAAAATGTAGCATGTTCAAGGAGTATTTCAAGAAATTCAGTATGTGCTTGATTGGGTTTAAGGGACAGTAACAAATGATGAGATAAAGAAGGAAGCTAGGACATATATTTGATCGAGGCCCAATGAAACTAGGCCATGTAACCGATCGATGCCTAATTAATAAAACTAGGACATGTAAGATCTAATGCCTAACATTGCGATAAATTTGTCTATAAGGTGTTGCAGTCTACTACAAGATAGGTTCAAGTGAACCAGAAGTACGGAAGAGTAAAGAAGGAAAGATAAAAGAAAAGGGGTGAGTATGTACCGTGTTGGGTTCAGTCAAATTGCTCTACACCATCTGATCAAGATCCAAATGCCCAACAGGCTTGTTCTTCATTCACCTTCTTCTCCTCCCTATACAAAATAATAAAACATGAAATTTTCTAAGAATGAATGAATTAGTGGCATTGATATGCATTACCCTTAAATAAGAAGAAAATGAATAAAAAAAACAAAAATAACTTACACACTGGTAAATCACACAAGTATTCATTGCATATTACAGAAAATGCAGTTTTTTATATTATGCAATGAATAAGTATATAATGGTACAATTTCGCACTGTGGTATAACTTACACACATATTGTGTAGTACTTGCATGTATACTTACACAAAATAAAAAGGTTAAGTTCTCTAAGAAAGAATGAATTGTCACATTACTATTATTCTTAAAGAAGAAAGCAAATGGAAAAAAATTGATACAAAAACTTTCCCACAATTTGCACTAAAAATGCACTTTTTATAATATGCAAGATTGAACATATAATAGTAATTTTTCGCACTCTAGTATATTTTGTACCCATATTGTAGATACTTGCGTGTATACACTTACACACACACACACACCTAACATTCAAAAATACACATAAATAAAAATAAAATCACCTTAGAAAGAAAAAAAAGCAGAAGCAAACAAGCATCATAAGCATGTTAGGTGTCGGAAGCATGTCTCCTAATCTATACCTAATAATAATGAATAGTGCGTTTCTCTGATTTTTTTTGTCTATCCACCTACCTAAAGTTGTCCATAAAGTTGAAGTAAATTATCCACCCTGCCACCCGTAAATGAAAATAAATACTCTTCGCTAATTGTTTCTATGATTTTTTTCGTCTGACATCGAAACTGACCCTAAAATTTAAGTAAATTACCCACCCTGCCACCCGCAAGTGAAAAAAAACTATTCGTTGATTGCTTCACTAATTTTTTTTACTATCATCGAAACTGTCTCTAAAGTTGAAGTAAATTACCCACTCTCCACCCGCAAGTGAAAAAACTCTTCATTAATTGTTCCTCAGAATTCTTCGCCAATTATCTAAACTGTAACTAAAGTTGAAGTAAATTACCCACTCCGTCACTGTAAAAGTGAAAAAACATACGTACCTCCGAAATATTTGTAGGACCTTTCAATTTTCCATCCATGGTGAGACTGGCCTTTTCTTTTCTTTCTCATGCACGCATCGAGGATATACTTAAAAAAATTACATGCATCAAGGATCAAGTCCAACTTCGATCCATTGTGAGCATGTTAGCATGCACATGTCTTACGTCCACATGCGCGTCGGTTGGTACACAAATATTCAAATACGTGTATACGCATGGAGTGCGGATATTTGATACTTGGTTCGAAAACCACTATTTTATTATCCCATTGCAACGCACGGGCCCTTTTGCTAGTAGCTCAAACATAAGCAAACATAAACTATTAATAATTGATTCCATTTTCATGTGGCATGTCATGCTATTCTGTTTTGCAACTTGTTTGTATGCCTTGCAACATTTTTTTGGGTATTGTGTGCATTACATGATTCAAATGAGCGGAGAAACATATCTTTCATTATGTACCAACATTGTGGTTGTAGAAAGTGCGAGGAACAAAATGGATACCCCAAAATGGTGGAAGCATTTGCAATGAGATTAAATATATGGCATCTCTCAATCTCTCCCTTGTTCTTTCTTTCTTTCTTGCCATGGACTGACCTACTGACCACCCAAATTCATTCAATGTTCGTTCCTTCCTCTAAATTTGTCCATATATCAAGGTAGGGTCAGCGCCATGGTTTGTGGGGTTAGCACTATGATGATGATGATAAAAGTGTCAACAATAATCTGCATTAATGAGATACAAAAGCATCAAAACTTTGCCTCCGTCTTTGAAGGGCTAGAGGTATCATTGTCCTCCTAACCATTTAATCACTGGTTGGTTTTCAATGTTAAATTTTATTAAGCTTTCCGATACGATCACGGCTACTTTAAAAGTTTGGATAGAGGGGAGTAAAATACTGCAATCGCATGATCGCATCGTCAAACGACCGGCCATGACCGGATGGATGGATGGATGAGGCGCCGTCCAAGGACCGCCCATGCCGGCCGGCCTGGCAGGAAAGAGGGGCGTGCATGGAGGCCGCAGCGAGCGAGCTTTGCTACGGAACAAAGGCGCCAGTCACCTCCATTCTGCTGCTTTGCTTTCGTAGGCCGCCCAGGCCCAGATCGTTCGATGCAGCGAGAATCAGGTCGAGGCCTATGGGAGTAGGACGTGTAGCTAGCATGGAGTAGCATCTAGGTAGCTGCACACAGTCGCGGCGCATGTGTGGTATGGCTGCACAGTGCTGCTGCGTACGTGTGTGTGCCGGCATGCATGCTCCGTGAGCCCACCTCGTTCGCCAGCCTTCTGGGCGCGGCGCGGCGCGGCGCGTGGGTGGCATACACCCAGCCACCGCACGCGTGTAGGGTCATGGCGTGAACTGTGCAGGGCCGGAGCGCGCGTGGCCTGCAGAGTCCATCGCGTCGGGTCCCCTGAAAAGGGTTGATGAATGAAACAAAAATCGTAGCTAGCCTGGAAAACTACGTACGTACCTCCATCGACGTGCGACGTGGTGTCGATCGGGAGTTTTATCCTCCGATTCGTGTGGATGCCCGACCGGCTTGAAACTCGAGGCATCCCAACGCCGTCCTTTGAATCGCCGGCAAACATCTCAACCAAGACGTCCGAATGTTTTCTGTCATTCAACGAGGTGTTGCATGTCTGTGGATGTGTTCCCGTGTTCAAATTCCCACAAAAACGTCATAAACTGGGGAGGTTTGCCAGAGTCTGATTTTTTTTTCATGTAGAACTCCCACATCCCGTCACTCGAATTCTCTCTACCGGATCACTTTTCTACCACTTTGTTCCTTTCCCCTTGCTCTGTATCCGCACCCTCCTACCCAACATCGATGTACCACTCCGGACACCAAGTGACGGTGCCAGGATTGTAATCATGTGTAGTCAACTCAATGGTGCATAGTCAAGATATGTCTATTTCTACAATGTATTTTTTTTCATGATTTGTGCTTATATGTGATACTTTTTCCACAAAGCTGCATAGTCATTTGACTACACTGCCTATGCGTGGCTTTGCCACTGCGGACACCGTCCAGGCATTGTCGGACGTACCCCCCCCCCCCCCCCACACACACACACACACACGCGCGCGCGCTTGTCTGCCTTCGGCTACGCCACCGTCCACCATGTATCCATCCGCAGTCAAGTATCCCCCGCCCCTGCCGACACCGTCCATGCCGGACAGCACGCACGACAGGTGTTCAGACAAATTCCATTGAGCTTTTGTTTTACGTTGTCACTGTTTCCTTGGAGCAATCACTATTGCGAGGTACTTGGCGATGGAAGATGAGTTGTTATGTGATTTGTCGTTGTGCAAAAGTGTAGACTTTGTAAGCATGAAGCAAGGAGGCACAATGTTTTGGCTAAATGTGCATTCTTGGTTTCATGAGCAAAAGCACTTCGGACGTTATAACCTGTATGCTCACAATGTGAAGTCGCTAGCACATCGGTGGTACATCATCTCAAACTTCGTACTGATGTATTACAACGCGGTTGCACAGGTGAAAGAGAAGGTGGCCACCGAACGCATCAACATTGGATATTGTAAGTTTTGCTTGTTGTTGCTCCACATGTTGGTCAATTCATTGATTCACTAAATATTGTAACTTGATAATTATCAGGTCGTATAGCCCGGGTGTGTTGTCGTGCTGTACCACGGAACAGAGGGCATGTAATTCACGTTCATACATTGTTTAACGAAAATTAAGGGGCACAACGTCTGGATGACCAACATTTGCGGATACTGATGTATTGTTGGATTCTAGTAGCGTTGAGTTTGTACTGATGAATTTTGAAAAGTTGTTGAACATCCGTTTGTATCATATGTAATATTTATATTTGAACTATTATTGTACCAGGATATTTGCATCCGCTAGCATGTAATATTTGCTTTGTGATGGTGCACCAGGGATACGTGCCACGCCACAGGTTGCGAGGGAGCGGTATTCAGACGTCATGATGATCAATGGCGCTGCGTGACTGGTGATCCATACAGGGCGGTGGCGGAGCTTGGGCTAAAATCTTTAGAAGGGCAATAAGCTGAGGGTGGTGAAATTTTGAGGTTTGAACTGTTTTTACTGCACTTATGGCCCCAATGGTGAGGAATAGTAGCGTATTTTATCATGGGCTAGGGTGTGGGATGAGCCCCCCCCCCTCCCATGAAGGTCCTTCACTAAGACAAGGGGCTTTCGCTGTGAAAATGACTTTTTATCATACACTTGATATCAAACGCTTTCATCCATCGACAATTCACTTTGAGAGCCAAAACATTAACAATCATCTTTCTTTAAAATTATTATCCTCTATAACACTATGCTCCCTAGTTTTAAAAAGCTCACATTCAACTGAGGTTTCCAATTGAAATTAGGTCATCCAATTTTTAATCGGGTCAACAGTTTCTCAAAGATCTCTCATTCAATCCATTTATATTATGCACCATGCTTCCAAATTTTTAAGTTCACACAAGTAATTGAGATCTTTAATTTAAAATTGGGTCACTCAATTTTGACTAAGTCAACAATTTCTTAAGGAGTTCTTCCATTCAATTCTTTTAATTCACCATGTTCCCTAATTTTGAAGCCTTTTGTTCAATTGACACATTCAGTGTTAGATTTGGTTTACGATTTTAACCGGGTCAACGATTTTCCAAATCAATCAGCGGCAACCAGCCTCTAAAAACATATCAAGCCCGTGAACCCTCCCACCACCTAGGAAAAAGAAGTGTCATCATGTGATACCGCAGCACCAATATAGTCCATACAGCCACTGACGCAAAAAAAATCCCACATAAATACATGTTGGTTAGCGGATAACACACAATCACATCAGAAAAAGCCCGCCAAATCACCACATTATAAATAAAAATAAAAACACAATCCATCATCTCCCCAACCCGGCAAACTAAATATTTCATCAGTTTTAAAATATAATGAGTATTAGTTTTTTTTTAAATAGAGTGATACACCTTATATTTTAAAATAGAGTGAGTATTTTTTAAGAAACCCACCCCTTCTAGTATATATGTATTATCTTTGATGTACTAAACCATCATGTCAATCAATCCATGTCAATATTGGTAGTAAATTACAGGTTTAGTCCTTCGACTTGCTCGCAGGTAACACAATAGTTCTTGTACTTGTAGAATGCTCCAATATAGTCTTTAAAGATGCGAATACATAACATACACGGTCCCAACTAGGGATGCGTGTACTCAAGAGGCAGTAGGCCCTTTGAGATCCGAAACCCTAACAATCATCTTTTTTATGTATTATCTTTGATGTATTAAACCATCATGTCAAATAATCCATGCCAATATTGGGAGCCAATTACATGTTTAGTCCTTCTACTTGCTCGCTTGTAACACAATCATCCTTGTACTCGCAGAATGCTCCTATACAATCCTTAAACACGGGAATACAAATTAGATACGTCCCAGCTACGGAAGTATGGATGTGGGGTTCGGCTCGGGTGCAGGGGTCACCGCACCTTTTATTGTGCAGGCCCAATCAGTGGCTGCCACGTATGCTTGTAGGCCTAATTGATTAATTAATTAATAATGTTCAACCTTCAACTAACCCCTTCGTCCTGAACTATTGATGCTCTCTACAATTTCACGCTCCGTGCAATCTCATGATCGATCGCTCGACGAAACAGGTGGTAGAGCACGGCGACGTATTCCGGTCAAAACGAACTCCGCGACCTTACGCATGGTCACCCTCACCCCAACCATTCGTGGCTGCAAGCCTGTAACATGTTGTATTTCTTTGATGGTCAGGTGCTCAGGGGCATGCAGGCACTCGTGCAGGATGTTAACCTCGGCACGCACTCTTTGACGTTATCAATTAGATGGATCATCCAGTCAGCCAACGGCAACCTCTGATCATCCGTCGGCAGGATCGTCTTGCAGAGGACAGGAGCAGGTTAGCAACCACATCGTCGCCATGGGCCTCACACGGTCCTTGATGATGCATTCGCCGTGCCGATGGGCGATGGAGATTATCTGCAAGGGAGTCGTACGAACATGTGCAGTAGAGAAGAAACGAGAAACAACAAATACTCTATTATTACTAGGAGAATGCCCGTGCGTTGCCACGGGCTTTTGAAATATTTTGCTGGAGACCATAGAAATTGAGATCTTAATAAGGTAATAAAAAACATGCAAAATGATCAACATTTCTTTTGTTGTGACAATCGATTTATTTATTAAGTCAAAATGATATGTATTCGCAAGATTTCTATGTGGGATGGAATATTTCTTAAAACATGATGATGCGTTCAGTTCCTATTGAATAGTAGAATCTTGCAAATGGACATCCCTTGTTGCACATCCTGCTCGTGGGTGTAGTCATGCTCTCTTCTCTCAGCTTCACTGTCACCTTTATAGCCTACAAAATCAAAGACTAACATTTTCAATACTTATTAATCAATTGTAAGAACATGTCACTGGTCAATCATCTGGCATGATACACTGATTGCACTATATTGATTGAAAAAAATTTGTTTATGCCTAGGTAATCGGTGGTGCATTACAACTGGGACATAAACATTCTAATTTTGATACTAAATCCAGGGTGTGAGTTTCATTTTGATGTCTCGCTAAGGGTTGGCCTCCTTTTTGAAAGAAAAAAAATTGCTCCTACATTTGGTAGGCAACATTTTGGTACATCACTAAGAGAACTTTTATGAAGCATGGCGAAGGGTCGCTCGATGGTAGACACACCTTTTTTAATATCACTCCACTGCTTAAAACAATATAAATCGCCATCGTGTTCACCATGTAAAGACCTTTTTTGATGGAAACAAGTGAGATTGATTGCCCATGGAAGGAGACTATGGTCATCAAACAGAAGCTAACATGTGCACACCCAAAGCCTAAAAAAAAGCATGGACGAACAAAACTAAAACCAATTTTGAATGTTCAGATTGCGAAAAAGTATCATTGTCTTGATGCTATTTAATAAACATCATTAATTAAGAGCGAGAAAGCTTTGCATTTCTTCAAATTGCTCCTTATAGTACATGTCTAAAATGGTGGTTCACAATCTATAGAAGTTCTATTTTAATGTAACATAGCATAGTTATTCTTCACTCTTTGGTAACTTGGAAAGACACTAATTGTACCAAGTACTCCCTCTGTTCCTAAATATAAGTCTTTTTAGAGATTTCACTACGAAATACATATGGATGTATATGGACATACTTTAGAGTGTGGATTCACTCATTTTGCTCCGTATGTAGTCCGTAGTGAAATCTGAAAGACTTATATTTAGGAACGGAGGGAGTAGAACATAGGTGTGTCGGTTTCATACTGATATGAAAGTCTAGAGAACTGAACATTTCCCTATGCTCAGCTAAAAGGAGATACTTTTTTGTATCAGGAAACAAAAGCAAACGACTAAAATAAGATAAGTATCTCATTTTAATCTTTACAATAAACACACCAATCATGATCTGATGTGAAGTGTCAAAAAATAAAAGACATCCATGTGTGTACACTAAAGTTGACAACACAATACATATCCATGTGTGTAAAATTGAACCGCTATTGACAATGTCATATTGTAAAAATGCAAAACAATCAATGGCTTGGCCTTACCTCCGAGCCCCTCCCCCCTTCGAGAGCATGCAATTAAACAAGAGATGGGAGTAAACACAATATCATGCAAGGAAATGAGGGAGAGAGAATGAGGAATTAGCACCATCGTGATGCTCCAGTGCTCAGGCTACCACCACTCCTCGTTCACTCGCCACCGGCACTACCACCGTTCGTCATGGGGCGGCCGCCGCTGCTCATCCTCAAGCCGGTGCCATGTGCACTCCCAGACCGTGGAGCTATAAATTGGTGAGTAGGTTGGTTCTAATTCCGTTTGCTTGTCTAGCTAGTAAGGAGCTCCCTGAAGAAAGTATATTAATGTAGCCATGTAAAACACATTGCCTGGCAGCAGAGTTTCAATGCTCTTCAGCAATCATTCTGGCAGTGTGTAAGTGCAACTATTTTTAAAGCTTAAAATCTTAGAAAGTTCACTAACGTGGTGAAATTATCTTCTAAAAATTTCAAGAAACAACTAACTTCGTAAATTTCTAATGCTTAATAACAGTAAGTGATGGTAAGAAGGCGGGCCCTGTAAGAACCAAGGACAAAACTGGAAGCAGATGCACAGGTTGCAGCGTATTTTCAATAAATGATGGTCACACCAGCTTAATTACTCGTAGTGCGCTATCTAAAAAAATGCTACATTGGTGTGTGCTAAAGCACTTAACAACACCATAATTAAGTGTTGACTTATACCTCAGAAGCTCGCATTAAACCAAACACTCGAATTAAGTGTTTACATAGCCAATTGATCAACAAGCAGGTCATCAGTGATGGAAGATAAATCAAAGTCATTTGTTAATGATACACCATTAGATGAAGATGAAAAAAACAAATACTTCAGTAATAAGTCTAGAAAACACGAACACTAACCATGTAGAAAACAACAAAATAGGCAAAATGGGAAGGTGCACTGTCTTTGCGAGGCTCGTTTGGACCCTGCAAGGAAAATCAAGAAATTTATGAACACAAAAAGGGTGTCCAAGAGTGGTAGGCCATAAGAAACAGGAAGTGACGAAACAACACAGTAGCTTGCTTGTTCAATAGCTAAACAGAGAAGAAATACCCACAAATGTTGTAGCCTTTTTATACCGGTACTAAATCTGAGATCTTCCTAGAAAAGAAGGAATTAAAAAATCACAGTACAGTAGGCACATTGATGACACAGGCGAATAGATAAACCAACAGGAACACAAATTAGTTTGTTATAATGAAAAATTCCAAAAGGATTTAGCGGAGTACGTGAACTAATATTCTCTCACAAAACTGATGTGAAATAAAATTCAGTCGAGCAGACCTAGGGAGAATATTATCATTGATCCATAATTCTTGGTGGAGTCAAGGATGGGAAATATTTCTTATATTTGTTACCTGTGTTGGCAAGAAAATTAATTCAAAATTCCAATGTTTATTAGCTATAATTCCTAACAGAGTATCTGAGGAAAATTCAAACCAATCAGGAAAGAGTTGCATTTGAAACTAAAACCAAGAGGGTTCCTGAGTTTGTGGAAGCTCTAAACTTGTGATGTTCATACTTGCAGGTAAGACAAAAAATAGAAGCACAGTTAACTAAAATCTTTTTATCTACTTGAAAATCAAGGGATACCCCTGTAGGTGGAACACTTACCAATGATGTCCTCTCTAATTCAGGGCTCAGAAACTCGAAAACATGTGCAACAAGGTAAATAAAATTCAGATCGGAGACCAAAGTATCTTACATTCCAGGTATTAGGACTTTAATCACCACATGTTCTCTGAGCTCGTTAACCTGGCCCCATGAACCTCAATGATAATAAAGTTACCTCAATACTTTGATGTTAGATTAAAGCAAAATATGCATATGCTGTCAACAGAAACCTTATAGTGCAAAATAAATCACCAAAATTTACTATGCATAGGTTTACCTTGGATGATGAAGGATCCTAGGCATTACACCGACGCCGCGCTATGCATGGGCATCCACGTCTCCTGACCTGCCACCGTCGACCTGCAAGTAATCTCGACGTAATTAACATCCGTATTAACAAGCTCAGTTTGCATAGAAATATATGTATACAGATTTAAAATGAAAAGAATATTTCAGAGTGTGTTTTTATCATGTTTCAGAGTGTTTTTAAGCAACTTTCAGAGTGCTTTTCCTGAAGGCATAAGTGGAAGCTTTGGACAGTATAATAGAACAATTAAGTAATAATAATCTGATGGTCAAAGAAATATATAACAACCAACCATCCATTTGGAAAAGACCAAAGAAGTAGTACACATATGTGCAGGCAGGAAATATAATGTTTCCAAAAGCATCCACTAAATATACACAGTACAATTATGCTTCAAGTAATGTGCAGGACGGAAATATCATGTTCCCAAAAGTCTGTACTATTATCAGGAACCTGCGCTCAATTCTGCAGAGGAAGGCTCGCTCCATCCATCCGCCGTGAACACCACTGGCCATCGAGATGCTCTGAGCTGCGGAGGAGAAATGAGCAATTGAGAGAAACAAAATTTATAGGGAAGTGTTTCAACTGAGCCTGCCGTTGCTTGCGTGAATAAATCACATGCTCGTAAAAGTCTGGGTTTCTGACACCTAGTGTATGGCCGAAAATCCTGAACCTTTCTATGGAAACTTGGCCACCCAGATTTAGTTGAGATGACAAGAACATGTATGCACTCACAAAGCTGGGATTAGTATCTGCTTTTGACAGGGCCACCTTTCCAGAAGATCGACAGTACAAGCTTACCAAAATCTAGTACTCTCGAAAAAAAACCTTACCAAAATCTACACGAGATATCAATCCTAGCATTAAGCCATAGTTTAAGGACTTACAGTTGCTCCATGGTACTCTGATAAAGACGAGGAGATATAGCATGAATGACACCACTGGGAGGTGGACCATATTCTCCGACCTTGTACATGAGTTTCATTATCTTGGACAAATTCTCAGGCTCCTTGACATAAACCAAAGTAAGGTCTGCCATGGGTACAAGCTGCTGCAGGTACTGCTCATTTTTTTCCTTATCTAACTTGTCTCCGTTATCTAACAGCCACTTTCGGTATTGTTCAATACACTCCATTATTAAGTCATAAAAAATCTCCTTGGAATAAGCTTTTGGTATCGATGTTTTGACAATGTCCTGAAAAGTTAGCAGGATACGTCACTGCCCCATGTGGGGTGTTTATTTACTCAGAGAGGTTAGTTAAGAAAAAATAGGACCTGACAAACAAAATAAATAAAATGATGACAGAAATCCACAATATGAGGCAAAGTAAAAACTAAGCACAGAAATACTACTTCCATGGGGGGTGGGGTAAAGAAAGTTTTTCCTTTGCTCATAAGTGTGTTTTGATCCACAGTTATTGTAGGAAACGAAACATACCAATGGATAGATAAGCAAAAGTAATTATTGAGGGAGGGGGAGCATTAACCATTTATTACATAGATGCAAAGGCCATGATGTTCATTATCTTGCAAAAGTGGTTTTGCATTTCAGTTTAGAAAGAGAAAAATTAGTTGCAGCAAATGAAATGCCAAAAGCGAACTATCTGGTTGAGATGCCAAGTCAACTATACTGCTGCCAGATAAGTAGCAGTCCCTCTACACAGAATCACAAGACATCTTTTACATCCTGCGAATGTAAATTTAGAGAAATATTCATTCTTAAAACAGTGGAGAATTTCCCCTAAAAACAGTACGAAGAACTATTCTTATGGCCACCGTTAGCAAAGGGATCTAGAATCTAACAAGGACATCATGAATTCGTCATATGCAAGAACATGGCAAAGAGTATATCACAAACACATTTCCCTGAAAAAGATTGAGTCGAGTTCAGAAGTTGAATTTCACCACAGGGCATTATATACAATATATAATCTGGCTCCCAAGAAAGAGCTGATCGGTGGGACAAAGCTGCACATCATCAAAACTCTTTCCCAGCATATTTCATATCGCCATGAAACACACGCAAGAAAACAACATACCTCCATGCCCTCCCCATTCAGCAAATTGTCGATCGCCTCCTCGTCTAGCCTCCCGTCTAGATCGCCTCCAGCAGCGGCGCTAGAACTCGCCTGTGGGTCCAGCAGCCGCATGAACTCCCTTGAGACCTGTAGGGCAAACCTCTGGGCGGACCTGCCTTCAAGGCCCATAGCGGCAGATGGTAGAAATCATCCGTCGTCGCCGTCACCGAAGTACCATCATCGGCGCCCGACGACGCCACGTGCGCTGAAGGCTGAAGGCGGCGCCGAGGGCTGAAGGCGGCGCCTGGAGAGTCGGCTCGCCTGACTCCTCCACCACCCAGAGCCGCGCCCACACCATCAGCATCAGCACGAGAGGAGAGCGTGCAGCCGAGGGAGGAGGTGGCCTGGGGAGGACCCCCTCGAGCTCATGCAGCCGCGCCGGGCCAGAGGACGCAACAGCCGGAGGGAGGGGGTGGGGGGAGCGTTTCCAGATCGGATCTGGGCAGGCCAGGTCGTGCGCGCGGTGGGTGGAGACACCGCGACGCCGCTGCCGCGGATCCGGCCATGGAGGGATGAGCGCCGTCGCCGGGGACGAGGGAGGCGGCGCTGGAGGGGGGGCGGGCGCGGTGGTGGAGGGCTCCGTCCTGATGGAGGGTTGGGGGGAAGGGGGGTCGAGGGTTTGGGGCTGCGAGGGACGAGGTTTTGGGGGATTGGATTTTGCTTTCGCGTCGGAAAACCGGTGGGTGGTGGGATCGAAGAAAAAAACGGACGAAAAACAACTAGTGGGAGTGGGAGGGATGACGAAAAAAAAACGAGACAAGAAGCTACCAACTCCCCCTTTAGGAGTAGAGATTTTTCAACCGCAAGTGACTGACTTTAGTTGGAGGAAAGCATTAATTAAGTTGGGCCTATAGGATACGTGGCTTGCAATGATAGGGCCTGCACAATATTTGGTGCGGTGATCCCTGCACCTGAGCAGACAGCAATGTCAGCGCAGTAGAAGTGTGGGTCTGACTTGTCAGCATAAGAAAGGAAAATAATATAGCAAAATAAATTGACCGTGGGAAGATTTGAAACTCAGACCTCACGGTAAGTTGATGAACAAGCTACGCACCCTGCCGAAATGTGTTAGTGCATAATTATGAGATATAAAGCCATATAGCTTAGTATACCTCTTCTTCTTATTCAAATCTTCAAGCTATTTTTCTCATTCATTTTCTACAGGGGTTCTTTTTTCAAATTCATTTTTATTTCTCTTTTTTATTGTAGAATTTATTTTCCCTTCCATTTAATAAAATAAAATACTCCTGCAAAAAAATACAATAAAAGTTACGATACTTATGAGTAAACATTGATGTGTATTTTAATTCTTCATTCTATTTTCACTATTGTGTAACTTGAAAGGTAAACATGAACTTTCTGAAAATTATGTGGATTTACAAAAATAAATGTAAGAACAATTTACTTATCTTCATCCATCTAGAAACACAATCACAAATAATTATTGTGTATCCTTATTGTATTATTAAAATACATTTTTTTAAAGGAAGATGAACCCCGGCCTCTGCATTTGGGAGATGCATGCAGCCAATTTAATACTTATTTACAAAGACCTTACAAAGTAATGCATCAATATGTCTGAAGCTCATCCTTACAACATCTGTCACTACTCCTATTCATTGATGAAGGGGCGCAAAAAGTGCGAGTCAAATACCCAGACCTCTCACCTAGCTTAACATCTAAAGCCGGAGACCCCGACTAAGCCACATACCAAGTCTGGGGCACATACCGGTCCGACGCACTCACATAGGTCGTCGTCGCCGTCTTCCATCAATTCATCTTTCAGAACAGGTACTGACGCATCGACCTTGTCAGGCCTGCCGTCGATGTCCTCATGGCGCCAGACAACGCCTCCTCCCTACGTGTGTTCATCATCATACATCCATCGTCGAGATTTTGTTTTGCCTCGCCGCCGAGACTCCACGACGTCGATGCGTCACAGAAAACACCGCTCCACCGCACATGTCATCCACTGGTCCCTCGATCCTATGCATATAATTATTAAATTTGATAATGTGTGTTTGAAAATGTTCATCGTGGTCATGTGTATTGGAAAATATTACTAATTGCACGGTGTTATACAAAAAATGTTCAACTTGTATTTCAAAATATTCAAAGTGTTTTTAAAAAATGTAAGAATAAGCTTAGAAATGTTTTAATACATATTGATTTTTTTTCTAAAGACACATAAAAAATCAAAATAAATTTTGAAATTGCATTTGACACGTTTCTTGAAGAGGAGAAAATAAAATATTAAAGTTTAAAAGAAATAAAATGTAAACGAATGAACAATAAAACTAAATAAAAAAGAAAACAGGTAGAAAACGCACATGATGAAGAAAATCGCTTTGAGAGGTATGGTACGCTACTCAAGCTGGCATAAAAAATAATCTTAATTTTTTAGGAAAGGCCATCGTTGTTGGGGAACGTTACATTGGAAACAAAAAATTTCCTACGCACACGCAAGATCTATCCATGGTGATGAGCATCTACGAGAGGGAGAGTGGATCTACATACCCTTGTAGATCGCTAAGCGGAAGCGTTAAGAAGCGCGGTTGATGTAGTCGAACGTCTTCGCGATCCAAATCGCAAGCCGTTTCCGCGATCCCATCACGATCCGTCTCGCGATCCAATCACGATCCGTCCCGCGATCCGATCACGGTCCTTCCAATCTAACACTACTAGAAAAAGGCTTATCCCCAATATCTCTACTAGTGGCGCACCATGATGGTGGTGCGCCACTGCTATATAGCAGTGGCGCACCAGAATCAGGTGCGCCATTGCTATTTTTTTACTAATGGCGCACCACTTGAGCAGTGCGACATTGCTTTTTTTTTGTCCATCCCCCCCCCACCAGACATAGCAATGGCGCACCACACCTAGGCGCGCCACATAGCAGTGGCGCGCCTAGGTGTGGTGCGCCATTGCTATGTCTGGTGGGTGTGTGTTTGTGTGTGTGTGAGGTTAGTAATGGCGCACCCTCCCTGGTGCGCCATTGTACAAACACACACCCCACCACACACACACAAACACCCCCCCTGGATCGCCTTTTCAGTTTAAAAAAAAGAAAATGATAAAAGATTCAAAAAAATTCAAAAAAATAGATGCCCATGTGTTATGTGTTCTAGTTGTTAGGAAAATTAACAAACATGAATTTTGAATTTTTTTGCAAAATGCCGCCATGTTTCGGTAAAATGGCCGTAACTTTTGCATACGACCTCCGATGAAAAAGTTTTTTATATGAAAAAGCATCTACTCGAAAAGTTCCGCTTCCAGTGACCAGTTCCCTTGCAATGAAAGCACTCAGTTTCTGGCTTAGGTCCAGCCTTGGGTTTCTTCACAGGAGGGGCAACTGCTTTGCCACTCTTCTTGGAGTTACCCTTCTTACCCTTGCCATTCTTCTTGAAACTAGTGATTTTATTGACCATCAACACTTGATGCTTCTTCTGAATCTCAGACTCAGCGACTTTCAACATCGCAAACAGCTCGGCGACTGACTTGTTCATCCCGTGCATGTTATAGTTCAACACGAAGCTCTTGTAGCTAGGTGGCAATGATTGAAGAACTCTGTCAGTGATAGCCTCTGGCGGAAGGGGCATCCCCAATTCAGCCAGACGGGTGGAGTACCCAGACATTCTGAGTATGTGATCACTGACAGACCCGTTCTCCTCCATCTTGCAAGCATAGAACTTATCGGAGGTCTCATACCTCTCGATCCGGGCATTCTTCTGAAAGATAAACTTCAACTCCTGGAACATATCATATGCTCCATGACATTCAAAACGTCTTTGAAGTCCCGGTTCTAAGCCGTACAACATTGCACATTGAACTATTGAGTAATCATCAGAACAAGCCTGCCAGGCGTTCACAACGTCTGGAGACTCAACTGGAGCGGGTGGATCACCAAGCGGTGCATCAAGGATATAAGCCTTCTGGGAAGCCGTAAGGATAATCCTTAGATTACGGGCCCAGTCCACAAAGTTACTTCCATCATCTTTCAAGTTAGCTTTCTCTAGGAACGCATTAAAATTCAGGGGTGCTACTGCGCGAGCCATGATCTACAACATAAATATTGCAAAGACAACTTAGACTATTGTTCAAGATAATGAGTTTAGTTAATCATATTACTTAAAAACTCCCACTCAAATTGACATCCCTCCGGTCCTTCGAGTGTCACATGATCCAAATCAACCAACTCAAGTCCGATCATCACGTGAGTTGAGGTGGTTTCAATCGTGAACATCTTCATGTTGATCATATCTACTATATGACTCATGTTCGACCTTTCGGTCTCTTGTGTTCCGAGGCCATGTCTGTACATGCTAGGCTCGTCAAGTTTAACCCGAGTGTTCCACACGTGCAACACTGGCTTGCACCCGTTGTATGCGAACGTAGAGTCTATCACACCCGATCATCACGTGGTATCTCGAAACGACGAACTTTCGCAACGGTGCACACTCGGGGAGAACACAATTTTATCTTGAAATTTAAGTGAGGGATCACCTTATAATGCTACCGTCGTCCTAAGCAAAATAAGATGCATAAAAGGATTAACATCACATGCAAATCATAAGTGACATGATATGGCCATGAACTTGTGCTTTTGATCTCCATCTCCAAAGCACCGGCATGATCTCCATCGTCACTGGCATGACACCATGATCTCCATCATCTTGATCTCCATCAACGTGTCGCCATGAGGTTGTCGCGCCGACTGTTGCTTCCACGACTATTGCTAACTCATAGCGATAAAGTAAAGCAAAACGGCGAAAACAATTAAAGACAACTCTATGGCTCCTGCCAGTTGCCGTACTCATCAACATGCAAGTCGTGATATTCTATACAACACATGATCATCTCATACATCACATATATCTCATCATGTAATTGGCCATATCACATCACAACATACCTTGCAAAAACAAGTTAGACGTCCTCTAATTGTTGTTGCAAGTTTTACGTGGCTGCCTCGGGTATCTAGTAAGAACGATTCTTACCTACGCAAAACCACAACGTGGTGTAGTGATTGCTTTTTGATCTTCTAAAAGAACCCTCTTCATTGAACCGATTCAACTAAAGTGAGAGAGACAGACACCCGCCAGTCACCTTTATGCAACAAGTGCACGCAGCAGTGAAACCAGTCTCGCGTAAGCGTACGCGTAATGTCGGTCCAGGCCGCTTCATCTCACAATACCACCGAATCAAGTATCAACTAGTAACGGCAAGCAATATGTATACACCCACGCCCACAACTCCTTTGTGTTCTACTCGAGATCTCATCTACGCATAGACCTAGCTCAGATGCCACTGTTGGGGAACGTTGCATGGGAAACAAAAAATTTCCTACGCACACGCAAGACCTATCCATGGTGATGAGCATCTACGAGAGGGAGATTGTATCTACATACCCTTGTAGATCGCTAAGCAGAAGCGTTAAGAAACGCGGTTGATGTAGTCGAACGTCTCCGCGATCCAAATCGCAAGTCGTCCCTCGATCCGATCACGAACTAGTGCCGAACGGACGGCACCTCCGCGTTCAACACACGTACGGCTTGATGACGCCTTCACCTCCTCGATCCAGCGAGCGATGGTGAAGTAGTAGATGAGTTCCAACAGCACGACAGCGTGGTGATGGTGGTGAGGAACAATCTCTGCAGGGCTTCGCCAAGCACTACGGAGATTATGACGGAGGAACTAGAGGGCTAGGGTTGCCGGCACACGGCTTGGGAAATCCTGATGTGTCCCGTGTGCTAGCCCTGCCCCTCTATTTATATGTTGAGCCCTGGGGTCTAAACTTGGAGAGAAAACCTCTACAAGGTCGGTTTTGCCCGCACAAGGTCGGTTTGGCCCGCACAAGGTCGGTTTGGCCCGCAAGGAAAGAGTCCAACTCGGATCCCTGCAGTACCGCGCACAAGCGGTAGTACCGCTCGTGAGCGGTAGTACTGACGCATAGGTCGTCGTCGCCGTCTTCCATCAATTCATCTTTCAGAACAGGTACTGACGCATCGACCTTGTCAGGCCTGCCGTCGACGTCCTCATGGCGCCAGACAACGCCTCCTTCCTACGTGTGTTCATCATCATACATCCATCGCCGAGATTTTGTTTTGCCTCGCCGCCGAGACTCCACGACGTCGATGCGTCACAGAAAACACCGCTCCACCGCACATGTCGTCCACTGGTCCCTCGATCCTATGCATATAATTATTAAATTTGATAATGTGTGTTTGAAAATGTTCATCGTGGTCATGTGTATTGGAAAATATTACTAATTGCACGGTGTTATACAAAAAATGTTCAACTTGTATTTCAAAATATTCAAAGTGTTTTAAAAAAATGTAAGAATAAGCTTAGAAATGTTTTAATACATATTGATTTTTTTTCTAAAGACACATAAAAAATCAAAATAAATTTTGAAATTGCATTTGACACGTTTCTTGAAGAGGAGAAAATAAAATATTAAAGTTTAAAAGAAATAAAATGTAAACGAATGAACAATAAAACTAAATAAAAAAGAAAACAGGTAGAAAACGCACATGATGAAGAAAATCGCTTTGAGAGGTATGGTACGCTACTCAAGCTGGCATAAAAAATAATCTTAATTTTTTAGGAAAGGCCATCGTTGTTGTGGAACGTTGCATTGGAAACAAAAAATTTCCTACGCACACGCAAGATCTATCCATGGTGATGAGCATCTACGAGAGGGAGAGTGGATCTACATACCCTTGTAGATCGCTAAGCGGAAGCGTTAAGAAGCGCGGTTGATGTAGTCGAACGTCTTCGCGATCCAAATCGCAAGCCGTTTCCGCGATCCCATCACGATCCGTCTCGCGATCCAATCACGACCCGTCCCGCGATCCGATCACGGTCCTTCCAATCTAGCACTACTAGAAAAAAGCTTATCCCCAATATCTCTACTAGTGGCGCACCATGATGGTGGTGCGCCACTGCTATATAGCAGTGGCGCACCAGAATCAGGTGCGCCATTGCTATTTTTTTACTAATGGCGCACCACTTGAGCAGTGCGCCATTGCTATTTTTTTGTCCATCCCCCCACCAGACATAGCAATGGCGCACCACACCTAGGTGCGCCACTGCTATGCTACATAGTAGTGGCGCACCTAGGTGTGGTGCGCCATTGCTATGTCTGGTGTGTGTGTGTTTGTGTGTGTGTGAGGTTAGTAATGGCGCCCCCTCCCTGGTGCGCCATTGCTAGGGTTAGCAATGGCGCACCAGGGAGGGTGCGCCATTACTAACGTCTCACACACACACAAACACACACCCCACCACACACACACAAACACCCCCCCCCCCCCCCCCGTGGATCGCCTTTTCAGTTTAAAAAAAAAAAGAAAATGATAAAAGATTCAAAAAAAACCAAAAAAATAGATGCCCATGTGTTATGTGTTCTAGTTGTTAGGAAAATTAACAAACATGAATTTTGAATTTTTTTGCAAAATGCCGCCGTGTTTCGGTAAAATGGCCGTAACTTTTGCATACGACCTCCGATGAAAAAGTTTTTTATATGAAAAAGCATCTACTCGAAAAGCATCTACTCGAAAAGTTACATCCGTTTCCGCCCGGCTTCACTCTTCCCCGCAACACCCCGAAGTACACCGGGGCCGCCAAGCCGGAGGACTGGCTCGTCGACTACACCACCTCCGTCGGCATCGCCAGGGGGAACAAGCGCGTAGCCGTCCGCTATGCCCCCCTCATGCTAATTGGCTCGGCCCGCACCTGGCTGAACAGCCTAGCGGCCGGCAGCATCAACACTTGGACGGACTTCGAGGAGGCGTTCGTCCGCAACTTCACCGGCACTTACAAGCAGCCGGGCCGGCCCCGCGAGCTGGCCATGTGCGTCCAGGGGCCGGAGGAACCCCTCCGCGACTATCTCACACGCTGGACCGAGCTCCGCAACTCCTGCGAGGGAGTGCACGAAGTGCAGGCCATCCAGTACTTCATCGAAGGTTGCTGCGATGGCGCCCCTCTCAAGCACAAGCTCTTGTGCTCCGAGCCAACTTCCCTGGCGGACCTAATGTCCAAAGCGGACAAATACGCCACGGCCGATTCCTCGATGAGGATGAAGGCTAAGGCACCAGCCAAACCGGCTCCGCCGCCCGCCGCGCCGCGGGCGGCCGCGACAACCGGCAGCAGCAGAACAACAAGCGCAAGAACGATCAGCCCGACTCCCGCTACGGGAGCCGGCAGGTCGCCTCCGTCGAGGAAGAGGAGTCGGCTGGCCAGGCTTCCGGCCAGCGTCAGCGCACCGGCAAGTCCGCCTGGCAGCCTAAGCTTACGTTCGAGCAAATGCTCGACCTCCCCTGCAAGAACCATTCCGGTGCCAAGCCGGCCACGCACACGCTCCGGCAGTGCAGCTTCTCACAGCGACTGGCCCGGGGGAACGGCCTCCCGGCTCCCCCCGCGCCGCCTGCCCGCGCACCGGCCCCGGCTCCGGCACCGGCTCCCGCTCCGGCTCAGGCCCCGGCTCCGGCTCAGAATGACGGCCGGTTGCTCGACCGGTTCCCCGACCAAGACGGCTGCTACGTCGTCTTCACCAGTGAGGAGACGGACAAGCACGCCCAACGCCGGCTCCACCGTGAGGTGAACGCCACCATGCCCGCGACTCCCCAGTTCATGCACTGGTCCGAGAAGCCGGTCACTTGGAGCCGGGCCGACCACCCGGTCGTGATGCCAAACCCTGGCAGCTATGCCCTCGTCCTCGATCCCACCATCGCCTCCGAGAGGCGCACATGCCGTTTCTCATGGGTGTTGATCGATGGGGGCAGCAGCATTAACATCCTCTACCTTGACACAATGCTCAAATTGGGGCTCAAGGTGGAGGACCTGCAATCGAGCCGGACCGTTTTCCACGGCATCGTGCCGGGAAAGTCCTGCACCCCCGTCGGCAAGATCAAGCTCGACGTCCTCTTTGGCAGCCACGACCACTTCCGCCGCGAGCCAGTTTGGTTCGAGGTAGTGGACCTCGACAGTCCCTACCACGCACTGCTGGGCCGGCCGGCTCTCGTCAAGTTCATGGCGATCCCCCACTACGCCTACCTCAAGCTCAAAATGTCGGGCCCCAAGGGCATCATCACTATCGCCGGCAAGTACCAGATGTCAATCGCGTGCGCGCGAGACGGCAGCCGGCTGGCCGAGGCCCTGGAGATTGCGGAGGAGAAGCGGCAGCTCGACCGGCTCGTGGCCCTCGCTGCGGCCCAGCCGGCCGTGCCGGCTCCCCCGTCCCAGTCGGTCGGTGACGGCTCGTTCCAGCCGTCCAAAGACACCGGGCAGGTGCCGCTTGACCCGGCTAACCCCACTCAGTGCGTGACCATCGGCTCCCGCCTCGACAGCAAATAGGAAAGCGAGCTCGTCGACTTCCTCCGTGAGAATCGGGACATCTTTGCATGGTCTCCCAAGGACATGTCGGGTGTCCGAGGAAGTTCGCCGAGCACAAGCTTCACGTACAACCGGACGCGAAGCCGGTCAAGCAACCCCTGCGCCGTTTCTCCGAGGAGAAGCGGCGTACTATAGGAGAAGAAATCGCCCGGCTACTCGCAGCCGGCTTCATCATGGAAGTGTTCCACCCGGACTGGCTGGCCAACCCAGTCCTGGTGCTGAAGAAGAGCAAGACCTGGCGCATGTGTATCGACTACACCAGCCTGAACAAGGCGTGCCCCAAAGACCCGTTCGCCCTGCCACGGATCGATCAAGTCATCGACTCCACGGCCGGCTGCGACCTGCTGTCTTTCCTGGACGCCTACTCCGACTATCACCAGATAAAGCTGGACCCGGCCGACCGGCTCAAGACCTCCTTCATCACCCCTTTTGGGGCCTACTGCTACATCACCATGTCCTTCGGCCTGAAGAATGCAGGCACTACCTTCCAGCGCTGCATGCAGAAGTGTCTCCTGCCTCAGATAGGCAGGAACGTCCGCGTCTACGTCGACGACATCGTCGTCAAATCCAAGAAGCACTTCAGCCTCCTCGACGATCTCCGGGAAACATTCACCAACCTGCACGAATACAAGATCAAGCTCAACCCGGAGAAGTGTGTCTTCGGCGTCCTAGCCGGTCAACTCTTGGGTTTCTTCATGTCCGCTCGCGGCATCGAAGCTAACCCCGAGAAGATCAGCGCAATCGAGCGCATGCCCAAGCCGGTCCGGCTCCGCGACGTCCAGAAGTTCACCGGCTGCCTCGCCTCCCTCAGCCGGTTCATCAGCCGGCTGGGCGAGAAGGCCTTGCCCCTCTACGGCCTCCTGCGCAAGACGGCTCTGGTCGAGCCGGGCCGCGACCCCTCGAAGAAGCCGGCCGTCTTCGAATGGACAAACAAGGCGGACGAAGCATTCCGCTGTCTCAAGCGGGCCCTCTCCAGCGCCCCCATCCTGGCCACGCCGGCTGACAAGGAGCCTCTACTCGCCTATATCGCGGCGACCACGCGCGTCGTCAGCGTCGTCCTGGTGGTGGAGCGGCCGGAGGAAGGCAAAGCGTTGCCGACCCAGCGCCCCATCTACTACCTCAGCGAGGTCCTCTCCGCCTCCAAGCAAAACTACCCCCACTACCAGAAGATGTGCTACGGCATATACTTCGCCGCCCAGAAGATCAAGCAGTACTTCCAGGAGCACATTGTTGGGGAACGTTGCATGGGAAACAAAAATGTTCCTACGCACACGCAAGATCTATCCATGGTGATGAGCATCTACGAGAGGGAGAGTGGATCTACATACCCTTGTAGATCGCTAAGCAGAAGCGTTAAGAAACGCGATTGATGTAGTCGAACGTCTCCGCGATCCAAATCGCAAGTCGTCCCTCGATCTGATCACGAACTAGTGCCGAACAGACGGCACCTCCGCGTTCAACACACGTACGGCTTGATGATGCCTTCACCTCCTCGATCCAGCGAATGATGGTGAAGTAGTAGATGAGTTCCGGCAGCACGACGGCGTGGTGATGGTGGTGAGGAACAATCTCTGCAGGGCTTCGCCAAGCACTACGGAGATTATGACGGGAGGAACTAGAGGGTTAGGGTTGCCGGCACACGGCTTGGGAAATCCTGATGTGTCCTGTGTGCTAGCCCTGCCCCTCTATTTATATGTTGAGCCCTGGGGTCTAAACTTGGAGAGAAAGCCTCCACAAGGTCGGTTTTGCCCGCACAAGGTCGGTTTGGCCCGCACGGAAAGAGTCCCACTTGGATTCCAGCAGTACCGCGTACAAGCGGTAGTACCGCTTGTGAGCGGTAGTACCGCTTGAGCGGTAGTACCGCTTGACACAAGCGGTAGTACCGCTTACGCGGTAGTACTGCCTTACCAGCGGTAGTACCGCTTAAGGAAGCAGCAAAACTTCCTTTTGCACTTTCCAATACCTCGTGGGTTTTACCCCTTTGGCCCATATAAAGTGTTGCTGCACCCGAACACTTCGGTAAACATCCGGAACCCCTTCCGGTGAATTCCGGAACCCTTCCGGAGATCAAAACACTATTATCACATATATCAATCTTTACCTCCGGACTCTTCCGGAGATCCTCGTCATGTCCGGGATCTTATCCGAGACTCGGAACAACCTTCGGTCACCAACACAATAACTCAACTATACTAATCATCACCAAACGTTAAGTGTGTAGACCCTGCGGGTTCGAGAACTATGTAGACATGACCGAGACACCTCTACGGTCAATAACCAATAGCGGGACCTGGATGCCCATATTGGTTCCTACATATTCTATGAAGATCTATATCGGTCGAACCTCTATGTCAAGGATTCAGTTAATCCCGTATGCTGTTCCCTTTGTTCT
The DNA here is from genome assembly GCA_039707655.1 of Elymus sibiricus. Classification (NCBI taxonomy): domain Eukaryota; kingdom Viridiplantae; phylum Streptophyta; class Magnoliopsida; order Poales; family Poaceae; genus Elymus; species Elymus sibiricus. The sequence goes on from CM077665.1 coordinate 475,294,958, forward strand.
TCGGTATGTTACTTGCCCGAGATTCGATCGTCGGTATCTCTATACCTAGTTCAATCTCGTTACCGGCAAGTCTCTTTACTCGTTCCGTAATACAAGATCCCATGGCTAACACCTTAGTCACATTGCTTGCAAGGCTTATAGTGATGTTGTATTACCGAGTGGGCCCTGAGATACCTCTCCGTCACACGGAGTAACAAATCCCAGTCTTGATCCATGCCCACTCAATAGACACCCTCGGAGATACCTGTAGAGCATCTTTATAGTCACCCAGTTACGTTGTGACGTTTGATACACACAAGGCATTCCTCCGGTGTCAGTGAGTTGCATGATCTCATGGTCATAGGAACAGATACTTGACATGCAGAAAACTATAGCAATAAACTGACACGATCATATGCTACGTTTATAGTTTGGGTCTTGTCCATCACATCATTCTCCTAATGATCTGATCCCGTTATCAAATGACATATCATGTCTATGGCTAGGAAACATTCACCATCTTTGATCAACGAGCTAGTTAACTAGAGGCTTACTAGGGGCACATTGTTTGTCTATGTACCCACACATGTATTTGAGTTTCCAATCAATACAATTATAGCATGGATAATAAACGATTATCATGAACAAGGAAATATGATAATAACTAAATTATTATTGCCTCTAGGGCATATTTCCAACAGTCTCCCACTTGCACTAGAGTCAATAATCTAGTTCATATCACCATGTGATTTACATTGTTATGAATCTAACACCCAATGAGTTCTGGGGTTCGATCATGCTTTGCATGTGAGAGAGGTCTTTAGTCAACGGTCTGCAACATTCAGATCCATGTGTTCTTTGCAAATCTATATGTCATACTACAGATGCTACCACGCTCCACTTGGAGCTATTCCAAATGGTTGCTCCACTACACGTATCCTGACTGCTACTCAGAGTCGTCCGGATAGGTGTTAAAGCTTGCATCGACGTAACCCTTTACGACGAACTCTTTATCACCTCCATAATCGAGAAATATTTCCTTAGTCTTCTAGTTACTAAGGATAACTTTGACCGCTGTCTAGTGAGCCACTCCTGGACCACTCTTGTACCCCTTGACAGACTCATGGCAAGGCACACACCAGGTGCGGTACACAGCATGGCATACTATACAGAGCCTATGGATAAGGCATAGGGGACGACCTTCGTCCTTTCTCTTTCTTCTGCCGTGGTCGAGCTTTGAGTCTCACTCAACTCCACACCTTACAAATCAGGCAAGAACTCTTTCTTTGACTGATCCATTTTGAACTCTTTCAAAATCTTGTCAAGGTATGTACTCATTGAAAATTTTATCAGACGTCTTGATCTATCTCTATAGATCTTGATGCCCAATATTTAAGTAGCTTTTTTATCCAGGTCTTCCTTTGAAAAACACCTTTCAAAGAACCCTTTATGCTTTCCAAAAATTCTACATCATTTCCGATCAACAATATGTCATCCACATATACTTATCAGAAATTCTATAGTGCTCCCATTCACTTTATTGTAAATACAAGTTTCTCATAAACTTTGTATAGACTCAAAACTTTGATCACCTCATCAAAGCGTATATTCCAACTCCGAGATGCTTGCTCCAGTCCATAGAAGGATTGCTGGAGCTTGCATACACTTTAGCATCCTTAGGACTGACAAAACCTTCTGGTTGTATCACATACAACCTTTCCTCACGGATACCGTTAAGGAAACGATGTTTTGACATCCATCTGCCAGATTTCATAATCGAAAAATGCAGCAACTGCTAACATAATTCCAACAGACTTTAGCATCGCTACGGGTGAGAAATTCTCATCGTAGTCAACTCCTTGAACTTGTGAAAAACTCATTGCCACAAGTCGAGCTTTATAGACGGGGACATTACCGTCAGCGTCCGTCTTCCTTTTAAAGATCCATTTGTTCTGAATGGCCTTTCGCCCTTCAGGTAATACTTCCAAAGCCCATACATTGTTTTCTTACATGGATCCCATCTCGGATTTCATGGCCTCTAACCATTTCTCGGAATCCGGGCCCATCATCGCTTCTCCATAGCTCGTAGGTTCATCGTTGTCCAACAACATGACCTCTAAGACAGGGTTGCCGTACCACTCAGGAGCAGTACGCGTCCTTGTCGACCTACGAGGTTCGCTAGTAACTTGATCCGAAGCTTCATGATCATCATCCTTAACTTCCTCTTCAACTAACGTAGGCTCCACAGAAACAACTTTCTGCGCTGCGCTACTCTCTGGTTGAAACAAAGGTTCAACAACCTCATCAAGTTCTATCTTCCTCCCACTCAATTCTTTCAAGAGAAACTCTTTCTCGAGAAAGGACCCATTTTAGCAACAAACACTTTGCACTTGGATCTGAGATAGAAGGTACACCCAACTGTTACGTTAGGGTATTCTATGAAGATGCATTTGTCCGCTTTGGGTTCGAGCTCATTAGGTTGAAAACCTTTTACACATAAGCGTCGCAGCCCCAAACATTAAGAAATGACAGCTTAGGTTTCCGCCAAACCAAAATTCATACGGTGTCATCTCAACGGACTTAGATGGTGCCCCTTTTAAAGTGAATGTAGTTGTCTCTAATGCATAACCCCAAAACGATAGTGGCATATCGATAAGAGACATCATAGTTCGCACCATATCCAATAGAGCACGACTACGACGTTCGGACACACCATCACACTATGGTGTTCCAGGTGGCGTGAGTTGTGAAATAACTTCCACATTGTCTTAAGTTGTATACCAAACTCGTAACTCAAATATTTACCTCCACGATCATATCGTAGACATTTAATCTTCTTGTCACGATGATCTCAAACTTCACTCTGAATTTGTTTGAACTTTTCAAACATTTCGGACTTGTGTTTCATTAAGCAAATATCCCCATATCTACTCAAATCATCAGTGAAGATAGGAAAATAACGATATCCACCGCCTGCTACAACACTCATTGGACTGTATACATCAACATGTATCATTCCAATAAGTCACTTGCCCGCTCCATCATACCGGAAAATGGGGTCTTAGTCATCTTGCCCAAGAGGCATGGTCCGCATGTCTCAACCGATTCAAAATCAAATGAGTCCAAAGATCCATCAGCATGGAGTTTCTTCATGCGCTTTACACCAATATGACATTTAGCGGCAGTGCCACAAGTATGTGGTACTATCATTATTAACTTTGTATCTTTTGGCATCAATATTATGAACATGTGTATCTCTACGATCAAGATTCAATGAACCATTCTCATTGGGTGCATGACCATTGAAGGTATTATTCATGTAAACAGAATAACCATTATTCTCTAACTTAAATGAATAACCGTATTGCAATAAACATGATCTAATCACGTTCATGCTTAATGCAAACACCAAATAACATTTATTTAGGTTCATCACTAATCCCGAAGGTAGAGAGAGCGTGCGATGGTGATCACATCAACCTTTGAAACACTTCCAACACTCATCGTCACCTCAGCCTTATCTAGTCTCCTTTTATTCCGTAGCTTTTATTTCGAGTTACTAACATTTAGCAACCGAACCAGTATCTAATACCCAGGTGCTACTAGGAGTACTAGTAAGGTACACATCAATAACACGTATATCAAATATACTTCTGTCGACGTTGCCAGCCTTCTTATCTACCAAGTATCTAGGGTTGTACCGCTTCAGCGACCGTTCTCCTCATCGTAGAAGCACTTAGTCTCGGGTTTGGGTTCAACCTTGGGTTTCTTTACTGGAGCAGCAACTGACTTGCCATCCATGAAGTTTCCCTCGTATCCCTTGCCCTTCTTGAAACTAGTGGTTTCACTAACCATCAACACTTGATGCTCCTTCTTGATTTCTACCTTCGTAGTGTCAAACATCGCGAATAGATCAGGGATCATTATTTCCATCCCTGGCATTTTATAGTTCATCACGAAGCTCTAGTAGCTTAGTGACAGTGACTTGGAGAACTATATCAATCGCTATCTTATCTGGAAGATCAACTCCCACTCGATTCAAGCGATTGTAGCACCCAGACAATCTGAGCACATGCTCAACGATTGAGCTATTCTCCTTCATCTTGCAGGCAAAGAATCTTGTTGGAGGTCTCATACCTCTCAACACGGGCACGAGCCTGAGATCCCAATTTCAGCTCTTAGAACATCTCATATGTTCCGTGACGTTCAAAACGTTTTGGAGCCTCAATTCTAAGCCGTAATGCATGACGCACTGAACTATCTAGTCATCAGAACGTGCCTGGCAGATGTTCACAACATCTACAGACGACACTAGAGGGGGTGGCGCACCGAGCGGTGCATTAAGGACATAAGCCTTCTGTGCAGCAATGAGGACAATCCTCAGATCACGGACCCAGTCCGCTTTATTGCTACTATCATCTTTCAACTCTATTTCTCTAGGAACATATAAAAATTAAGGGAGCTACAGCGTGAGCTAGTAATCTATAACATAATTTGCAAAGACATTTTGACTATGTTCATGATAATGAGTTTAGTTAATCATATTACTTAAAAACTCCCACTCAAATTGACATCCCTCCGGTCATTCGAGTGTCACATGATCCAAATCCACCAACTCAAGTCCGATCATCACGTGAGTTGAGGTGGTTTCAATCGTGAACATCTCCATGTTGATCATATCTACTATATGACTCATGTTCGACCTTTCAGTCTCTTGTGTTCCGAGGCCATGTCTGTACATGCTAGGCTCGTCAAGTTTAACCCGAGTGTTCCACACGTGCAACACTGGCTTGCACCCGTTGTATGCGAACGTAGAGTCTATCACACCCGATCATCACGTGGTGTCTCGAAACGACGAACTTTCGCAACGGTGCACACTCGGGGAGAACACAATTTTTCTTGAAATTTAAGTGAGGGATCACCTTATAATGCTACCGTCGTCCTAAGCAAAATAAGATGCATAAAAGGATTAACATCACATGCAAATCATAAGTGACATGATATGGCCATGACCTTGTGCTTTTGATCTCCATCTCCAAAGCACCGGCATGATCTCCATCATCACCGGCATAACACCATGATCTCCATCATCTTGATCTCCATCAATGTGTCGCCATGAGGTTGTCGCGCCGACTGTTGCTTCCACGACTATTGCTAACTCATAGCGATAAAGTAAAGCAAAAAACGGCGAAAATAATTAAAGACAACCCTATGGCTCCTGCCGGTTGCCTACTCATCGACATGCAAGTCGTGATATTCTATACAATACATGATCATCTCATACATCACATATATCTCATCATGTAATTGGCCATATCACATCACAACATACTCTGCAAAAACAAGTTAGACGTCCTCTAATTGTTGTTGCAAGTTTTACGTGGCTGCTACGGGTATCTAGCAAGAACAATTCTTACCTACGCAAAAACCACAACGGTGATACAAAAATTGCTATTCAACCTTCTCAAGGACCGCCTTTGTCAAATCCGATCCGACTAAAGTGGGAGAAACAGACACCCGCCAGTCATCTTTATGCAACGAAGTTACATCTCAGTTGATGGAACCGGTCTCTCGTAAGCGTACGAGTAATGTTGGTCCGGGCCGCTTCATCCCACAATACCGCCGAAACAAGAAAAGACCAAGGGAGGAAGCAATCTGAATATCAACGCCCACAAACTCCTTTGTGTTCTACTCGAGATCTCATCTACACATAGACCTAGCTCATGATGCCACTGTTGGGGAACGTTGCATGGGAAACAAAATTTTTCCTACGCACACGCAAGATCTATCCATGGTGATGAGCATCTATGAGAGGGAGAGTGGATCTACATACCCTTGTAGATCGCTAAGCGGAAGCGTTAAGAAACGCGGTTGATGTAGTCGAACGTCTCCGCGATCCAAATCGCAAGTCGTCCCTCGATCCGATCACGAACTAGTGCCGAACAGACGGCACCTCCGCGTTCAACACACGTACGGCTTGATGACGCCTTCACCTCCTCGATCCAGCGAGCGATGGTGAAGTAGTAGATGAGTTCCGGCAGCACGACGGCGTGGTGATGGTGGTGAGGAACAATCTCTGCAGGGCTTCGCCAAGCACTACGGAGATTATGACGGGAGGAACTAGAGGGTTAGGGTTGCCGGCACACGGCTTGGGAAATCCTGATGTGTCCCGTGTGCTAGCCCTGCCCCTCTATTTATATGTTGAGCCCTGGGGTCTAAACTTGGAGAGAAAGCCTCCACAAGGTCGGTTTTGCCCGCACAAGGTCGGTTTGGCCCGCACGGAAAGAGTCCCACTCGGATTCCAGCAGTACCGCATACAAGCGGTAGTACAGCTTGTGAGCGGTAGTACCGCTTGAGCGGTAGTACCGCTTGAGCGGTAGTACCGCTTCACACAAGCGGTAGTACCGCTTACGCGGTAGTACTGCCTTACCAGCGGTAGTACCGCTTAAGGCAGCAGCAAAACTTCCTTTTGCACTTTCCAATACCTCATGGGTTTTACCCCTTTGGCCCATATAAAGTGTTGCTGCACCCGAACACTTCGGTAAACATCCGGAACCCCTTCCGGTGAATTCCGGAACCCTTCCGGAGATCAAAACACTATTATCACATATATCAATCTTTACCTCCGGACTCTTCCGGAGATCCTCGTCATGTCCGGGATCTTATCCGAGACTCGGAACAACCTTCGGTCACCAACACAATAACTCAACTATACTAATCGTCACCAAACGTTAAGTGTGTAGACCCTGCGGGTTCGAGAACTATGTAGACATGACCGAGACACCTCTACGGTCAATAACCAATAGCGGGACCTGGATGCCCATATTGGTTCCTACATATTCTACGAAGATCTATATCGGTCGAACCTCTATGTCAAGGATTCAGTTAATCCCGTATGCTGTTCCCTTTGTTCTTCGGTATGTTACTTGCCCGAGATTCGATTGTCGGTATCTCTATACCTAGTTCATCTCGTTACCGGCATGTCTCTTTACTCGTTCCGTAATACAAGATCCCATGGCTAACACCTTAGTCACATTGCTTGCAAGGCTTATAGTGATGTTGTATTACCGAGTGGGCCCTGAGATACCTCTCCGTCACACGGAGTAACAAATCCCAGTCTTGATCCATGCCCACTCAATAGACACCCTCGGAGATACCTGTAGAGCATGTTTATTGTCACCCAGTTACGTTGTGACGTTTGATACACACAAGGCATTCCTCCGGTGTCAGTGAGTTGCATGATCTCATGGTCATAGGAACAGATACTTGACATGCAGAAAACTATAGCAATAAACTGACACGATCATATGCTACGTTTATAGTTTGGGTCTTGTCCATCACATCATTCTCCTAATGATGTGATCCCGTTATCAAATGACATCTCATGTCTATGGCTAGGAAACATTCACCATCTTTGATCAACGAGCTAGTTAACTAGAGGCTTACTAGGGGCACATTGTTTGTCTATGTACCCACACACGTATTTGAGTTTCCAATCAATACAATTATAGCATGGATAATAAACGATTATCATGAACAAGGAAATATGATAATAACTAAATTATTATTGCCTCTTGGGCATATTTCCAACACACATCATCACCGTCGTGAGCTCGGCGCCGTTGGGTGAAATCTTGGCCGGCCGGGACGCCGCCGGCCGGATTGCCAAGTGGACCATCGCCCTCGCCGACTACGAAATACGGTACGAGCCGCGCACCGCCATCAAATCCCAGGCAATGGCCGACTTCCTCGTCGACTGGGCCGAAACCCAGTTCGTGCCGCCTCCGCCCGACTCCACGCACTGGCGCATGCACTTCGACGGCTCGAAGATGCGAGCCGGCGTGGGAGCCGGCATCGTCTTGTCGTCTCCCAGGGGAGACCATCTCCGGTACGTCCTCCAGATCCACTTCGCCGCCTCCAACAACGTGGCCGAGTACGAGGCCCTCGTCCACGGCCTCCGGCTCGCCAAAGACATCGGCATCCAGCGCATCATATGCTTTGGCGACTCCGACCTCGTGGTGCAACAAGTCTCTGGCGAATGGGACGCCAAGGATGCCAACATGGCCAGCTACCGCTTCCTCGTCCAACAGTTCACCAGCTCCTTCGAGGGCTGCGAGTTCCACCACGTCCCCCGCGCGGACAACGAGGTGGCCGACACGCTGGCCAAGATCGGCTCCACCCGGCAGGCCATCCCAGCCGACGTCTCCCTCGAGCGGATGCTCAAGCCCTCGATCATGCCTTCCTTCGACTCGGAGTCCATCTTTGTGCCGGCGGCGGCAGCCGACCCATCGACTGATCCAGCTGCCCCGCCGGCTCCGCCACCCCCGGCTGCCTAGCCGGCGCCATCCGCTCCGGCAATCGAGCCGGCCACGTCTACGCCCGCCGACTCCGGGCCCGTCGCCGTCATGATGACGATCGACGCCCCTCCCGCCGGCTCACTCCCGGGGACTGGCGAGCCGGCCCCGGGGGCTGGCGAGCCGGCCCCGGGGGCTGGCGAGCCGGTCCCGGGGACTCCTACCGCCCCCGATGCCCCGCTCGAGCCCGAGCCGGTCCCCGTCTCGGCTCCCTCATGGGCTCAGCCCATCCTGGCATTCCTCCTACACGGCGAGCTCCCCTCTGATGAGGCCACCACAAGGCAAATTCAGCGCCGGGCCCCCGCCTACAGCATCATCAATCGCGAGCTGGTTCATCGCAGCACCACCGGCGTCTTCCAACGCTGCGTCGAGCCGGAGAAGGGGCAAGAGATCCTTCTCGACATCCACCAGGGCGAGTGCGGGCACCACGCCGCCTCCAGAACCCTGGTGGCCAAAGCGTTTCGCCATGGTTTCTACTGACCGACTGCTTTGGAGGCGGCCAAGGAGCTGGTTGACAAGTGCGAAGGCTGCCAACGCTTCAGCACGCAGAGCCACCTGCCGGTGTCTGCCCTCCAGACCATCCCCCTCTCGTGGCCTTTTGCCGTCTGGGGGCTGGATATGGTGGGACCTTTCAAGATCGCACGAGGTGGCATGACACACCTGCTGGTGGCCGTTGACAAATTCACCAAGTGGATCGAGGCCCGGCCGATCAAGAAGATGGACGGCCCCACGGCTGTCCGGTTCGTCGAAGACATCACGGTCCGCTACGACGTCCCCCACAGCATCATCACCGACAATGGCACGAACTTCGCCAAGGGCGCGCTAGCGCGCTTCTGCTCCAAGTAGGGCATCCGGCTCGATTTGGCGTCTGTCGCCCACCCCCAATCAAACGGGCAGGTCGAGAGGGCCAACGGCCTGATCCTATCCGGCATCAGGCCCCGGCTCGTAGCGCCACTGGTCAGGTCAGCCGGCTGCTGGGTCGAAGAGCTGCCGGCTGTCCTCTGGAGCCTCAAGACCACGCCTAACCGGTCAACCGGCTACACGCCGTTCTTTCTCGTGTACGGGTCCGAGGCAATCATCCCCACCGACATCGAGTTCGATTCGCCTCGGGTTACCCTGTACACGGAGAAAGACGCGAAGGAGGCGAGAGAAGACGGCGTCGACCTCCTCGAGGAGGCCCGCGAACTGGCCCTGAGCCGGACGGCCATCTACCAGCAGAAGCTCCGGCACTACCACAGCAAGCGGATCCGGCCACTCTCCTTCCACGAAGGGGACTTGGTGCTCAGGCGGATCCAGCGAACTGCTGGCCAGCACAAGCTGTCCTCCCCATGGGAGGGCCCGTTCATCGTCAGCAGAGCGCTGCACAACAATGCGTACTATCTGATAGACGCCCAGAAGCCGCAGAAGCGCAAGAGAGACGCCTCCGGCGAGGAAACGGAGCGCCCATGGAACGCGGCGCTCCTCCGTCCGTTTTACTGCTAAGAACCAGTGTATGTACATATCCTTCCCTTTTGGGCTTATTAATGCAACGGGTGCCCCAAGCCAGCTCTTGGGACACGCCTCTTTTGCCTTTCTCAAAGACTCTCGCTCGCGGGCTCCCGGGTCCGGCTCCCGGTCCCGGGGGCTAGCCGGCTAGTCCTGCCCTCGTCCCCCGATGCCAGTTAAGTAATGTGAACTAAGGAGAACCGTCTCAGCCCTCCCTGCCACAGACAGACCCCCGGCTGTCGGGCAGACGGGACCTCGAGACGGCAAAACTTAGCACACGCGAAAAATCGAACGCAAGGGGGGGGGTTGTCGGCTGGGTCTAGCCGGAGCACTTTTTCGCCTCTGACACTCACCTTATCCAAAAAACTCTTGCGGTTTCCAAACTCACGACCGGCTCCTTCGAGGCGGGCGCCCCGTCCCAGCCACAGACCTGCTCCCGGCTGTCCGGCTGGCGGGGCCGAAGCCAAGAGGAAGAAGGCTTTGAGCAAACGAAACCAAAAGAGCGAAAAAGGATAGGGCCGAGCCGGCATGCATAAAACAGCATTTCAGCAACCGAAAACTTTACAAATTTTAAAAAGGCCCACAGCCACGAGTTCATTACATATACACCCCCAGTGGGTGGAATTGCAGTCTGAGCAAAATGCAGAAAAGAAAAATCCTAAGTGGTGGCAGCTTCGGGCCGGCTCGCCTCCGGTGCCGATGCCTCCGGAGCCGGAGGTGCTGACGCCTCCGAAGCCGGCACCTCCGGAGCAGCTGAGGTAGAAGCTCCCGCCTCCACGTCCGGAGCCGGCTCGGACTCGGCGTAGTCGCCGGAGTCAGACTCTCCATCGTCCGTCTCGGCGGCGCTCCCCTCCGGGTCGTCCAGGGCGAGCGTGTACCGGTCCTCCGGGATCACCACGCCGTCCGCCCCGCGCTCAGGGACGTACTCGTCCCACACGGCGAAGGACGCAAGGTCGCTCGCCCTCACCTCCAGCGTGTCGGCCACCGCATCCAACTCCGCGTCGGTACCGGCACGCTGGGCCGTGAGCAGATCCAGGTTCAGCCCGGGGTACCACGACCTGGCGATGCGAAGCACCATGCTCGCACCCGCGCGTGCTGCGGAAGCCCTCCAGGCATTCACCCACGCGGTCCCAAACTCTAGCCACCTCGACAGCCGGCTCATGGAGACCGGCTCCACCGCGCCGGGCCAAAGAGTGCGAACCAGCGCCGAGCCGGCCGCCTGGAGCCGCTTCAGGGCACGAACTACCTCCGACAGCCGCGCCGCGGAGGAAATCCCCACCTCGTCCAGGGTCCAGGGGGCAAGCTGTCTAACGGCTTCCCCCTGCGCCCGCCGGACCTCACGATGGGTCTCCACGGCCGCCTCCGCGGCCTCCTGCGTGCTGGGGAAAAGCCCTAAGAAGAGAAGAGAAGAAGACGAGGGATGAGCAAACCAGAAAAACCCAGGAGCAAGGCGCGAAAAAAGCAAGGCAATAGAAACTCACCGCGCAGCATCCGATCCACCTCGTGCCCTTGCTCCTGCAGCTGCACCTCCCTAGCTGACCACTCCTGGCGGCGGCGCTCGTGCTCACCCCGGGCCGCCTGCGCATCCTCGGCCGCCTTGGCTAGCATGGCGTCCTTGGCCTCCAGCTCCTGGCGGAGGACTTTCTCCCGCTCCTCCGCCTCCCGACGAAGGGCCGCCTCTTGGTCCGCCAGCGCTTGGCGGTGGGCCGCCTCGCGCTCCTCCCGCTCCGCCTTCGCCTGGTCCGTCTCCCCGCGGAGCCAGTCGCGCTCCGTCGTCAGGAGGTCCCGCTCCTCACCAAGCCGCACCACCTGCCGCCGGAGACTGACCGTCTCGGCGTGGGTGGCTTCACGAGAAGAGATCGCCGCTGTCAGAAGTCAAGCAAAGAAAGGATTCAGCCCGCCTCCAGGGCAGCCGACCTGATTCCCGGGGGCTACACCCAGTGGGTGCGCTTGCGCGCCCCCACAGGAAGATCGCAAGAGCACATACCTTGTAGATCCGTGGACATGACGGCGAGCCGGTTTTCGGCTCCCCGGTACAACCCCAGCAGGGTGTTGTACGCGGCCACCCGGCGGTCGTGCACCGCCTGCAAAGCAACAAGAACACAGCAGCTTTCGGCTCGACCCGCCTGCACCCCAGCCGGCTCGAGCCTCGGGGGCTACACCCAGTGGGTGCGCTAGCGCGCCCCCACTGGAAAAGACAGAAAACGCCGAGTCAAGAGAAGAAGGAAAGAAGAGAGCGTACCGCGACGGCTTGCTCCAGGCCCACCAGCCGGTCGTTGGTGGCCCAAGCGTCCTGCGACGTCTGGGCGCGGCAGGCGGCGAACACATCCACGACGGCGGCCACCGCCGCCCCAAGAGCGCTCGGCGGTTCGCCAAGAGCCGGGCTCCCGGCTGCAGCCCAGGTCTGCTGCGGTCGGGCCCCGTCCGCAGGTCCTCCTTTGTCAGAGACCACGATGGGACCGGCTCCTCCCGTCGCCGTCGCGCCGGGGGCCGCAGACGACGCGCCCGTGGCGGCCGTCTCCCCGGCCGTCGCGGCCCTCGCCTCCAGCGCTCCGCCTCCGGCGGTTCCGGGCCGGCTCGCCTCCGGAGCCGGCGCCTCCGGTACCGACACTTCCGAAGCCGGCACCTCCGGAGCCGGCGCCTCCAGTGCCGGGATTTCGACCACTGGGGGCTCCTTCGCCCCCGGCGGCACGTCGCCCGCCCCCGGCTGGGCGGCGTCGCGGTCCTTCTCCGCCACGTCCTCCGCGGCCTTCGCGTCTGCCTCCGCCCGTCGCTCGGGATCGTGGTGGTCCTTCGACCTCCTCTCCCGGCCGCGGGGGAACGGCTCCCACGCTCCACCAGCGGCCCCCCCGCTGGTTCCTCCCCGCTTCTCCACCGCCTCTTCCCAGGGGCGGAGCTCCTCGACGCGCCGCTCCTGCTAGGCCGCCTCGAGGTCGAACCACGCCTGGCGCTCCCTCTCCTCGGCGGATGTCGGCGGCGCCGTCCTCGCCGCCTCTCCACCTGGGGTCCTCCCCAGGGCGCGCGCCTCCCTGGTCACGACGAGATAAGGGGCCAGGGAGATTGCGGAACAGACCAAGGTGGAGGCGGAGATGGACTCACCCGACGACGACGGGGACCGCCCTCCTCGTAGGTCCCGCCTGGGAGACCCTCTGCTTCTTGCCCCCGCCTCCGTGGCTGCCGACCGGCTGCGCGGTCGCCACGCGCTTGGGCGCCGGCTTGGTGACAGCTGGCCGCTTCCCTTTGTCATCCGCAGCCGGGCCGCCCCGACTGGAGCCGCCGCCGGCTCGATGTTCCCCCCTCCGCGGCGCCATGACCTCATCCTACGAAGCTTCGGGCTCCCTCGGAGCCTCTGCAACACACGACGACTCCGCCTCAGCGTCATCATCTGTGCAATCCCGTAGGTACGTCTGGGGAGGAGACTCACCCGTCGATTCGGCCTCTTCGGCCTCCTCCATCTCCGCCTCCGCCTCGCCGGCTTCGGACGCGCCGGCTCGCTCGGAGTCGGCAGGCTCCACGTCGTCAGCATCCTTGACCTCCTCGGGGTCCGACTCCACCGTGTCGGCGGCCGGCTCCCTGTAGTTCTGCAGCAGCGAGAAAACCTGCGGGTGGGCAAGGCGGCACGCCGTCAGGCCAAAGAGGGGAGGGACTCTGCCATGGAAAAGACAGAAGGAAGGAGGCGAAATAGACACTCACCCGCGGTGCCGGGTGGCTCCGGCTGTACGGGGTCTTCCCCCATTGCCACTCGCCCTCCTTCATCTTCGCCGTCGAAATGGCGTTCACCCTCCTCGCCACGTGGGCCGGCTTCAGCTCCTTCGTGGAGAGCCGGCAGGGGTCGTGACGTCCTCCCATCTGGCAGATGAGGTGCGGCCGGCTCTGCAGCGGCTGCACCCGGCGCGCCACCATCGCGGCCAGCAGATCGGTGGCAATCAGCCCCTCCATCCCGGTCATCACGAGCAGGCGCTCGCAGAGCCGGTCCGCCTTCTCGGGCGCCTGAAGCGGAGCCGCTCGCCAGTTCAGCATCGCAACCGGCGGGTGGTTGGCGAAGTCGGGGAGGTTGATGTAGTCCTCCTCCGGCTTCACGTTCTTCACATAGAAGAACCCCCGCTGCCAGCCCTTTACCGACTCATGCAGCGGGAGCTTCGGGAAGCCAGCCCCCTTGCGAATGTGGATCAGGGCCCCTCCGCAGGCGGTCATCACCTTCTGCTTCGTCGCCGGATCCACCGCCGTCTGCCTCTTGAGGAAGAAGAGCCGGCTCCAGAGGTCAAGCCTCGGCTCCACCCCCAGGTACCCCTCGCAAAGGGTGACGAACGCCGCCAGCTGCAAGACGGCGTTGGGGGCGAGGTGGTGCGGCTACAGGCCGAACCGCGTCAGGAAGCGGGGGAAGAAGGCGCTCGCCGGCAGCCCGAACCCGCGGAGAAAATGATCGGCGAAGACGACCACCTCGCCCTCCCACGGCGCCGGGGAGTTCTCCGGCCCGGCTGGGCGTGCCTCCAAGTGCGCTTCCGCTGGGAGCTTGCGGCGGTAGCGGAGATGCTCGATGAATGTCTCCTCCACCATGCTGCCGTCCCATGCGCCCTTGCTCGCCATGGTCGCCGGAGGGGCGCGTGGTCGCGACGACAGGCGTGGGTACCCGACGGCGGCTCGGGCCTTCTGCGGCGGCGGATGGCAGCGCGGCGTGCCCGCGTGCTCTGCCCTCCTGTGTTCTCTCTCTCTCTCGCGGCGGGAGGGGGAGGGCGACGGAGACGATGCGACGGGGGCGGGGGGAGCGAATGTGCCATCCTGCTCTCCCCCCCTCGCTATTTAAACCCCGCGTGGGCGATCGTGGGGGCCGGATTTATTGCGCACGACCCCCACGATTCACGTAGCATGCGGTGCGGACATTACGGCGCTCCGGAACGACAACCGTCGGCCCGCGGCGTAATGGATCCCTGCGCGCAGGCCGAGGCCGCGGTCGTGGTGGGTCCCCGCCCCGCGGTCCGTCTTTTCCACCGCGTGGCCTGTCAGGCCACGGCCCGCTGCGTCTTCCGTGTGGCGCGGCTTCTCTGTCTGGTGGGGAGCCCGAGGCGGCGCGCGAAGCATCGGCCGGCTGCAGAGCCGGCCACCGCTTGCCCGTGTCGTCCGACTCTCAGGGCGCTCCGCGGCGCAAGGACGATCTTCAAGCCGGCGAGGACCGCCGCGGTTCGTCGGCGGGCCTCCCCTGCTTCGGGGACTACTGTCGGGGGGATAACCCCGGGGTAGCCTCAAGCGACCCCTTGCTCCAACTTTCTAACGCAACCGAAGAACAGGCCGCCTCCCCCTGCGGTCCGGCTGCGCCCTGCCGGCAGCGGCCCTCCGGCTGTGACCTACCGGCCACGCCCTGCCAGTTACGACGTGCCGGCCGGCTGGGGACGGTGCCGCCTAGCCCCCCAGCCGGCTGCGCATTGGATACCGTCGTCGGGGCACGCGTGGCGACAGTGGCCCCCATCCCATCGGGGGTCAGCGCCCGTATGGCCACAGTGGAGGTGTCGGAGCCTCTGACCCTGGCGGATGGTGACCGGGCTCCCAACAGTGCCGGCACGCCCCAACCACTCCATTACCTGCCCCGGCATGGCTATATGGCGGCCGGCCGTACCGCTGACCTCGGCCGGTTGCCGCAAGACGATGCCACGAGGGGCGGCCTGTGCCGTGACATGACTGGCGGCGGGACCCGCCACGCGGGCCCCGCCGGTTCCTGACGGGACCCTTCAGCCGGCGGGGCCTACCAGCGACAAGACCCCGCAGCCGGTGGCCCCCACAGCCGGCTACAGAGGCTGCCGGCTGGGCCCCCCACTGAGATCTCTTATTCATATTGTAACCCGGGGGATTGGCCTATAAAACCCCCCGGGCCTCCCCCATGCAAGGGGGTTGGTTGGTTCCCAGTCGACATACTCCACACACACACACGTAGAGAGGCAGCAAGGGCGGCCTAGCCCCTTCTTCCTCCTCTGGCCATACAGCTCCAGGAGCACCATTGTAACCTTACCGTTGTCTCAACTAGACCAAGCAGGACTAGGGGTGTTACCTCCCACGGAGGGCCCCGAACCTGGGTACATCGTGTGTCCGCCACCGCTTGTGCCTAACCCCGCTCCCGGAGCCCGCCGGCGTCCTTCGGCCCCTCTCGATAAGCCTACCCATGGCATCTGCCGTGACAAAACCACGACATCAGCCATTACATTAGCCTTGCATGGTGTATAAGAAATACCCACGTTGTAATCTGCTATGCGCTCCATCCATCTCTGTTGACGGAGGTTCAGATCTGGGTGAGTAAACAGGTACTTCAGACTTTGGTGATCGGTGTAGATCTCGCAACGATTACCAACAAGGTACTGCCACCACTCTTTCAGTGCGTGAATTACTGCAGCAAGTTCAAGGTCATGAACTGGGTAGTTCTCTTCATGAGGGCGCAATTGACGAGAAGCATAAGCAACCAGTCTGCGCTCTTGCATTAGGACACAACCTATTCCCTGACGCGAAGCGTCACAATAAATGACGAAGTCCTTACGAGTATCCGAAGGAGCAAGCACTGGAGCAGACGTCAGTTTGTCCTTAAGTGCCTGAAAGCTCTCCTGACATTTTTCAGTCCACTCATATTTCACAACTTTGTGAAGCAGATTGGTTAAGGGCTTTGCAATCTTGGAGAAGTTCTCGATGAATCGACGGCAATAGCTGGCGAGTCCGAGAAAACTTCTAACTTGCTTGACATTCTTCGGGGGTGTCCAGTCAAGAATAGCCTGAACTCGTTCAGGGTTGACCGCAATACCATCCTTGGAGATCACATGACCAAGGTAGGTTACTTCGTCCATCCAGAACTCACACTTTGAATACTTTGCGTAAAGTTGATGCTCTCGAAGCCTCTCCAGTATAAGACAAAGATGTTCAGCATGCTCTTCTTTATTCTTGGAGTAAACAAGGATATCATCCAGATAAACCACGATGAATTTATCGAGGTAATCCATGAATATATAGTTCATCAGGCGAGAGAAGGTTGCTGGGGCATTGGTTAAGCCAAAGGACATGACGGTGTACTCGTATGAACCATAACGAGTAACGAATGCAGTCTTCGGAATATCCTCTTCACGTACCCGGATCTGATGGTAACCCAACCTCAAGTCGAGTTTGGAAAACATTGACGAACCAGCAAGTTGATCATACAGATCATTGATCCGAGGCAGCGGATATTTGTTCTGAATTGTAGCTTGGTTGATGGGACGGTAATCTTGGACCAACCGATTCGTACCATCATTCTTCTTGACAAAGAGAGAAGGTGCTCCCCAAGTAGAGGAACTTGGACGAATGAAACCCAGACGAAGCGAATTGTCAATTTCTTGCTTAAGTTCAAGGAGTTCATGTGGTGGCATCTTATACGGACGCTTGGCTATAGGAGTGGTACCAGGTACCAAGTCGATGACAAACTTGACAGCTCTGGCAGGGGGAATCCCTGGAAGTTCTTCCGGAAAAACATCTTGGAAATCCCGAACAACCGGAATGTTTTCAATCCCTTCAAGAGGTGACTCATTTAATGCATTCAAGGCATATAGTCGGGCTTCAGCATCTCGAACAAGATGAGCATGGTAGCTGACTATCTCATTCGAAGGATGCAGAAGGTGGACAGTTTTGGTGGCACAAACGACGGAAGCGGTATGTGCTTTCAACCAATCCATTCCCAGAATAAGGTCGATCTTGGAAGACTTCAATATAATGGGGGAAGCATGGAATTCCATGTTGGGGAACGTTGCATGGGAAACAAAAAATTTCCTATGCACACACAAGATCTATCCATGGTGATGAGCATCTACGAGAGGGAGAGTGAATCTACATACCCTTGTAGATCGCTAAGCGGAAGCGTTAAGAAACGTGGTTGATGTAGTCGAACGTCTCCGCGATCCAAATCGCAAGTCGTCCCTCGATCCGATCACGAACTAGTGCCGAACGGACGGCACCTCCGCGTTCAACACACGTACGGCTTGATGACGCCTTCACCTCGTCGATCCAGCGAGCGATGGTGAAGTAGTAGATGAGTTCCGGCAGCACGACGGCGTGGTGATGGTGGTGGGGAACAATCTCTGCAGGGCTTCGCCAAGCGCTACGGAGATTATGACGGAGGAACTAGAGGGTTAGGGTTGCCGCACACGGCTTGGGGAAATCTTGATGTATCCCGTGTGCTAGCCCTGCCCCTCTATTTATATGTTGAGCCTTGGGGTCTATACTTGGAGTAAAAGCCTCCTCCAGGTCGGTTTTGCCCGCACAAGGTCGGTTTGGCCCGCAGGAAAAGAGTCCAACTCGGATCCCTGCAACACCGCGCACAAGCGGTAGTACCGCTTCACACAAGCGGTAGTACCGCTTGGGCGGTAGTAAAACTACTTTTTGCACTTACCAATACCTCGTGGGCCTTTTCCTTTTGGCCCATATAAAGTGTTGCTGCACCCGAACACTTCGGTAAACATCCGTAACCCCTTCCGGAGATCAAAACACTATTATCACACATATCAATTTTTACCTCCGGACTATTCCGGAGATCCTCGTCATATCCCGGATCTTATCCGGGACTCCGAACAACCTTCGGTCACCAACAAAATAACTCAACTATACTAATCGTCACCAAACGTTAAGTGTGTGGACCCTGCGGGTTCAAGAACTATGTAGACATGACCGAGACACCTCTACGATCAATAACCAATAGCGGGACCTGGATGCCCATATTGGCTCCTACATATTCTACGAAGATCTTTATCGGTCGAACCTCTATGTCAAGGATTCAGTTAATCCCGTATACTGTTCCCTTTGTTCTTCGGTATGTTACTTGCCCGAGATTCGATCGTTGGTATCTCTATACCTAGTTCAATCTCGTTACCGGCAAGTCTCTTTACTCGTTCCGTAATACAAGATCTCGTGGCTAACACTTTAGTCACATTGCTTGCAAGGCTCATTGTGATGTTGTATTACCGAGTGGGCCCTGAGATACCTCTCCGTCATACGGAGTAACAAATCCCAGTCTTGATCCATGCCAACCCAACAGACACCCTCGGAGATACCTGTAGAGCACCTTTATAGTCACCCAGTTACGTTGCGACGTTTGATACACACAAGGTACTCCTCCGATGTCAGGGAGTTGCATGATCTCATGGTCATAGGAACAGATACTTGACATGCAGAAAACAATAGCAATAAACTGACACGATCTTATGCTACGTTTATAGTTTGGGTCTTGTCCATCACATCATTCTCCTAATGATGTGATCCCGTTATCAAATGACATCTCATGTCCATGGCTAGGAAACCTTAACCATCTTTTGATCAACGAGCTAGTTAACTAGAGGCTTACTAGGGACACAGTGTTGTCTATGTACCCACACATGTATTTGAGTTTCCAATCAATACAATTATAGCATGGATAATAAACGATTATCATGAACAAGGAAATATAATAATAACCAATTTATTATTGCCTCTAGGGCATATTTCCAACAGTCTCCCACTTGCACTAGAGTCAATAATCTAGTTCACATCACTATGTGATTTACATTGTAATGAATCGAACACCCATGCAGTTCTGGTGTTGTTCATGTTTAGCCCTTGGAAGAGGTTTAGTCATCGGATCTGCAACATTCAGATCCGTGTGTACTTTGCAAATATTTATGTCGTCCTCCTTGATGTAATCGCGGATGGAATTGAAGCGTCGCTTTATGTGTCTGGTCCTCTTGTGAAATCTTGGTTCCTTGGCTAGAGCAATGGCACCAGTATTATCACAAAACAGAGTCATTGGGTTAAGTGCACTAGGCACTACTCCAAGATCTGTCATGAACTCCTTCATCCAGACACCTTCCTTCGCTGCTGCCGAGGCAGCGATGTACTCCGCTTCGCATGTAGAATCAGCTACCACGCTTTGCTTGGAACTGCACCAGCTAACCGCACCCCCATTAAGAATAAATACGTATCCGGTTTGTGACTTAGAGTTATCCGGATCAGTGTCAAAGCTTGCATCGACGTAACCCTTTACGACGAGCTCTTGATCACCTCCATAAACGAGAAACATGTCCTTAGTCCTTTTCAGGTACTTCAGGATATTCTTAACCGCCGTCCAGTGTTCCATTCCTGGATCACTTTGAAACCTTCCGACCATACTTATGGCAAGGCTGACATCGGGTCTTGTGCACAGCATTGCATACATAATAGAGCCTATGGCTGAAGCATAGGGGATGACACTCATCTTTTCTCTATCTTCTGCAGTCACTGGGCATTGAGTCTTACTCAACTTCACACCTTGCAAAACAGGCAAGAACCCCTTCTTGGACTGATCCATTTTGAACTTCTTCAAAATCTTATCAAGGTATGTGCTTTGTGAAAGTCCTATTAAGCGTCTTGATCTATCTCTATAGATCTTGATGCCTAATATGAAAGCAGCTTCTCCTAGGTCCTTCATTGAAAAACTCTTGTTCAAATATTCCTTCACGCTTTCCAACATTTCTATATTGTTTCCAATCAGCAATATGTCATCCACATATAATATTAGAAACGCTATAGAGCTCCCACTCACTTTCTTGTAAATACAAGCTTCTCCGTAAACTTGTATAAACTCGAACGCTTTGATCACTTCATCAAAGCGAAGATTCCAACTCCGAGATGCTTGCACCAGTCCATAAATGGATCGCTGGAGTTTGCAAACTTTGTCAGCATTCTCTGAATCGACAAAACCTTCTGGTTGCATCATATACAACTCTTCCTTAAGGAAACCGTTAAGGAACGCTGTTTTGACATCCATCTGCCAAATTTCATAATCGAAAAAGGCAGCTATTGCTAACATGATTCTGACGGACTTAAGCATCGCTACGGGTGAGAAGGTCTCATCGTAGTCAACTCCTTGAACTTGTGAAAAACCCTTTGCCACAAGTCAAGCTTTATAGACGGTGACATTACCGTCCGCGTCCGTCTTCCTCTTAAAGATCCATTTGTTCTGAATGGCCTTACGCCCTTCAGGTAATACTTCCAAAGTCCACACTTTGTTTTCATACATGGATCCCATCTCGGATTTCATGGCCTCTAACCACTTCTCGGAATCCGGGCCCATCATCGCTTCTCCATAGCTCGTAGGTTCATCGTTGTCCAACAACATGACGTCTAAGACAGGGTTGCCGTACCACTCAGAAGCAGTACGCGTCCTTGTCGACCTACGAGGTTCGATAGCAACTTGATCCAAAGCTTCATGATCATCATCATTAACTTCCTCTTCAGCTGATGTAGGCTCTACAGAAACATCTTTCTGCGCTGCGCTACTTTCAGGTTGAAGTAAAGGTTCATCAACCTCATCAAGTTCTATCTTCCTCCCACTCAATTCTTTCGAGAGAAACTCTTTCTCAAGAAATGTTCCGTTTTTAGCGACAAACACTTTGCCTTTGGATCTGAGGTAGAAGGTATACCCAACTGTCTCTTTTGGGTATCCTATGAAGACGCATTTCTCCGCTTTGGGTTCCAGCTTTTCAGGCTGAAGCTTTTTGACATAAGCATCACATCCCCAAACTTTAAGAAACGACAGCTTTGGCTTCTTGCCAAACCAAAGTTCATACGGCGTCGTCTCAACGGATTTCGATGGTGCCCTATTTAAAGTGAATGCAGCTGTCTCTAATGCATAACCCCAAAACGATAGTGGCAAATCGGCAAGAGACATCATAGATCGCACCATATCCAATAAGGTTCGATTACGACGTTCGGACACACCATTACGCTGTGGTGTTCCAGGCGGTGTTAGTTGTGAAACAATTCCACATTGTCTTAAGTGACTGCCAAACTCATAACTCAGATATTCTCCTCCTCGATCAGATCGTAGGAATTTAATCTTCTTGTTACGATGATTCTCAACTTCACTCTGAAATTGTTTGAACTTTTCAAATGTTTCAGACTTGTGTTTCATTAAGTAAATATACCCATATCTACTTAAGTCATCAGTGAAGGTGAGAAAGTAACGATAACCACCGCGCGCCTCAATGCTCATCGGACCGCACACATCAGTATGTATGATTTCCAATAAGTCACTTGCCTGTTCCATTATTCCAGAGAACGGCGTTTTAGTCATCTTGCCCATGAGGCATGGCTCACATGTGTCAAGTGATTCAAAATCAAGTAACTCCAAAAGTCCATCAGCATGGAGCTTCCTCATGCGTTTTACGCCAATATGACCTAAACGGCAGTGCCACAAGAAAGTGGTATTATCATTATTAATTCTACATCTTTTGGCATCAATGTTATGAACATGTGTATCATTACTATCGAGATTCAATAAGAATAAACCCCTCATATTGGGTGCATGACCATAAAAGATATTACTCATATAAATAGAACAACCATTATTCTCTGATTTAAATGAGTAACCGTCTCGCAATAAACAAGATCCAGATATAATGTTCATGCTTAACGCAGGCACTAAATAACAATTATTCAAGTTCATCACTAATCCCGATGATAATCGAAGAGAGAGCGTGCCGACGGCGATCACATCAACCTTGGAACCATTTCCCACGCGCATCGTCACTTCGTCCTTTGCCAGCCTCCGTCTATTCCGCAGTTCCTGTTTTGAGTTGCAAATATGAGCAACCGCACCGGTATCAAATACCCAGGCACTACAACGAGAGTTGGTAAGGTACACATCAATAACATGTATATCATATATACCTTGTTTGTTGTTGGCCGCCTTCTTGTCAGCCAAATACTTGGGGCAGTTCCGTTTCCAGTGTCCAGTTCCCTTGCAATGAAAACACACAGTTTCTGGTTTGGGTCCAGCCTTGGGTTTCTTCACGAGAGGAGCAACTGCTTTGCCACTCTTCTTGGAGTTACCCTTCTTACCCTTGCCATTTTTCTTGAAACTAGTGGTTTTATTGACCATCAACACTTGATGCTCCTTCTGAATTTCAGACTCAGCGGCTTTCAGCATCGCAAACAGCTCGGCGACTGACTTGTTCATCCCGTGCATGTTATAGTTCAACACGAAGCTCTTGTAGCTAGGTGGCAATGATTGAAGAACTCTGTCAGTGATAGCCTCTGGCGGAAGGGGCATCCCCAATTCAGCCAGACGGGTGGAGTACCCAGACATTCTGAGTACGTGATCACTGATAGACCCGTTCTCCTCCATCTTGCAAGCATAGAACTTATCGGAGATCTCATATCTCTCGATCCGGGCATTCTTCTGAAAGATAAACTTCAACTCCTGGAACATCTCATATGCTCCATGACGTTCAAAACGTCTTTGAAGTCCCGATTCTAAGCCATACAATATTGCACATTGAACTATTGAGTAATCTTCAGAACGAGCCTACCAGGCGTTCACAACGTCTAGAGACTCAACTGGAGCGGGTGGATCACCAAGCGGTGCATCAAGGACATAAGCCTTCTGGGAAGCCGTAAGGATAATCTTCAGATTACGGGCCCAGTCCACAAAGTTACTTCCATCATCTTTCAAATTTAGCTTTCTCTAGGAACGCATTAAAATTTAGGGGTGCTACTGCGCGAGCCATGATCTACAACATAAATATAGCAAAGACAACTTTAGACTATTGTTCTAGATAATGAGTTTAGTTAATCATATTACTTAAAAACTCCCACTCAAATTGACATCCCTCCGATCATTCGAGTGTAACATGATCCAAATCCACCAACTCAAGTCCGATCATCACGTGAGTTGAGGTGGTTTCAATGGTGAACATCTTCATGTTGATCATATCTACTATATGACTCATGTTCGACCTTTCGGTCTCTTGTGTTCCGAGGCCATGTCTGTACATGCTAGGCTCGTCAAGTTTAACCCGAGTGTTCCGCACGTGCAACATGGCTTACACCCGTTGTATGTGAACGTAGAGTCTATCACACCCGATCATCACGGCGTGTCTCGAAACGACGAACTTTCGCAACGGTGCACACTCGGGGAGAACACAATTTTATCTTGAAATTTAAGTGAGGGATCACCTTATAATGCTACCGTCGTCCTAAGCAAAATATGATGCATAAAAGGATTAACATCACATGCAAATCATAAGTGACATGATATGGCCATGAACTTGTGCTTTTGATCTCCATCTCCAAAGCACCGGCATGATCTCCATCGTCACCGGCATGACACCATGATCTCCATCATCTTGATCTCCATCAACGTGTCGCCATGAGGTTGTCGCGCCGACTGTTGCTTCCACGACTATAGCTAACTCATAGCGATAAAGTAAAGCAAAAATGGCGAAAATAATTAAAGACAACTCTATGGCTCCTGCCAGTTGCCGTACTCATCGACATGCAAGTCGTGATATTCTATACAACACATGATCATCTCATACATCACATATATCTCATCATGTAATTGGCCATATCACATCACAACATACCCTGCAAAAACAAGTTAGACGTCCTCTAATTGTTGTTGCAAATTTTACGTGGCTGCTACGGGTTTGCAAGAACCGTTCTTACCTACGCAAAACCACAACGTGGTGTAGTGATTGCTTTTTGATCTTCTAAAAGAACCTCTTCATTGAAATCGATTCAACTAAAGTGAGAGAGACAGACACCCGCTAGCCATCTTTATGCAACGAAGTTACATGTCAGTTGAAGGAACCTGTCTCGTGTAAGCGCACGCGTAATGTCGGTCCGGGCCGCTTCATCTCACAATACCGCCGAATCAAGTATCAACTAGTAACGGCAAGCAATATGTATACACCCACGCCCACAACTCGTTTGTGTTCTACTCGAGATCTCATCTACGCATAGACCTAGCTCAGATGCCACTGCTGGGGAACGTTGCATGGGAAACAAAAAATTTCCTACGCACACACAAGATCTATCCATGGTGATGAGCATCTACGAGAGGGAGAGTGAATCTACATACCCTTGTAGATCGCTAAGCGGAAGCGTTAAGAAACGCGGTTGATGTAGTCGAACGTCTCCGCGATCCAAATCGCAAGTCGTCCCTCGATCCGATCACGAACTAGTGCCGAACGGACGGCACCTCCGCGTTCAACACACGTACGGCTTGATGACGCCTTCACCTCGTCGATCCAGCGAGCGATGGTGAAGTAGTAGATGAGTTCCGGCAGCACGACGGCGTGGTGATGGTGGTGGGGAACAATCTCTGCAGGGCTTCGCCAAGCGCTACGGAGATTATGACGGAGGAACTAGAGGGTTAGGGTTGCCGCACACGGCTTGGGGAAATCTTGATGTATCCCATGTGCTAGCCCTGCCCCTCTATTTATATGTTGAGCCTTGGGGTCTATACTTGGAGTAAAAGCCTCCTCCAGGTCGGTTTTGCCCGCACAAGGTCGGTTTGGCCCGCAGGAAAAGAGTCCAACTCGGATCCCTGCAGCACCGCGCACAAGCGGTAGTACCGCTTCACACAAGCGGTAGTACCGCTTGGGCGGTAGTAAAACTACTTTTTGCACTTACCAATACCTCGTGGGCTTTTTCCTTTTGGCCCATATAAAGTGTTGCTGCACCCGAACACTTCGGTAAACATCCGGAACCCCTTCCGGTGAATTCCGGAACCCTTCCGGAGATCAAAACACTATTATCACATATATCAATTTTTACCTCCGGACTATTCCGGAGATCCTCGTCATATCCCGGATCTTATCCGGGACTCCGAACAACCTTCGGTCACCAACAAAATAACTCAACTATACTAATCGTCACCAAACGTTAAGTGTGTAGACCCTGCGGGTTCGAGAACTATGTAGACATGACCGAGACACCTCTACGATCAATAACCAATAGCGGGACCTGGATGCCCATATTGGCTCCTACATATTCTACGAAGATCTTTATCGGTCGAACCTCTATGTCAAGGATTCAGTTAATCCCGTATACTGTTCCCTTTGTTCTTCGGTATGTTACTTGCCCGAGATTCGATCGTCGGTATCTCTATACCTAGTTCAATCTCGTTACCGGCAAGTCTCTTTACTCATTCCGTAATACAAGATCTCGTGGCTAACACTTTAGTCACATTGGTTGCAAGGCTCATTGTGATGTTGTATTACCGAGTGGGCCCTGAGATACCTCTCCGTCATACGGAGTAACAAATCCCAGTCTTGATCCATGCCAACCCAACAGACACCCTCGGAGATACCTGTAGAGCACCTTTATAGTCACCCAGTTATGTTGCGACGTTTGATACACACAAGGTACTCCTCCGATGTCAGGGAGTTGCATGATCTCATGGTCATAGGAACAGATACTTGACATGCAGAAAACAATAGCAATAAACTGACACGATCTTATGCTACGTTTATAGTTTGGGTCTTGTCCATCACATCATTCTCCTAATGATGTGATCCCGTTATCAAATGACATCTCATGTCCATGGCTAGGAAACCTTAACCATCTTTTGATCAACGAGCTAGTTAACTAGAGGCTTACTAGGGACACAGTGTTGTCTATGTACCCACACATGTATTTGAGTTTCCAATCAATACAATTATAGCATGGATAATAAACGATTATCATGAACAAGGAAATATAATAATAACCAATTTATTATTGCCTCTAGGGCATATTTCTAACATTCCAGTCCTTCTATTTCAATGGGGACATCTTGACAAACCATTGAGGTTCGACATTGGCCAGCGGGGGTGTTTACCACTATTGGAATGTTCATCTCCTCGTACTTAATGCCATGCATCTATGCAAAATCTTCAGACATAAAGGAATGCGATGCTCCTGTATCAAACAATACAGAAGCTGGTTCTGAGTTGACGAGAAGAGTACCCATCACAGTAGCAGGCTGGTCTTGAGCTTCATTCAGTTCAGCATTGTTAGCTTGAGCACGACCCTGAGCAGGCCTGGCATTGTTGTTGTGGGGCTGGTTGGAAGGCAGTGCAAGTTGATTCTAATTCTGCATGCAGTCTCTAGCACGGTGTCCTGGGCGACCACACTTGAAGCACAGCTCATCCTCAGGACGAGAAGGGGGAACAGGAGCGCGTGGTGGTGGAGCTGGGAGCCTCGGCTGCCTAGGTGGGGGTGGAGGCAGACGAGGTGCAGCATAGGACGGCCTCGGAGCAGGAGGCGGTGCATGGTACATGTTGTGGGGGATCCAGATCTTGCGCTTTTGAGTTCCTGAGCCCGAAGATGAGCCCATGTCACGGCTGCGCTTGTTGCTGTCCTTATAGTCCTGTAGACCTGTTTCCACTAGAATAGACTTGTTCACCAAGGTGGCAAAGTTATCGAAGTCTTGAACAAGGAGTGCCAGCTTGATATCCGGGTGGAGGCCTTCACGGAACTTCTCCTGCCTACGAGCATCAGTTGCAACGTCTTCTTAAGCATAGCGAGATAAGTCTAGAAATTCCCGCTGATAAGCATCCACAGTTTTGTTGCCCTGGACGAGATTGCGGAACGCACGCTTCTTCTTGTCCATCAGTCCCTGAGGAATGTGACGAGCACGGAACGCAGCTTGGAACTCCAGCCAAGTGATGATTGTTCCAACAGGCTATGAGCGCCTGTGACTGTCCCACCATTGAGCAGCGGGACCCTTCAGAAAGTACGAGGCAAAGGTGACATAGCTAGCCACTGGGGCGCCTGAAGACTCCAGCTCATAAGTGATGTCACGGAGCCAGTCATCTGCGTCAAGCGGCTGATTTGAGCTGCGGTAGATCGTAGGGTTGAGACACATGAAGTCTTGCAGAGTCATTGGGCTGGCTGCTGATTCGTATTCGGCCTCGGGAACTGGTCCATAAGCCCTTGCATAAACTAGCGATTCAGCTCAAACTGTTGCATCATACCAGCCATGTATTCCGGTGGTGGTGGTGGTTCAGGCGCACCACGACCACGACCAGCTGGCCTAACCATTCTGTCAAATTTTTAACAGTGGTAGTTTAGCATTGGGTAATTGCAAAGACAAAGAATCATTCATGAAGTAAATTGCACAAAGAAGGAAGTGCAATAGATACGACATAGTAGTTCGAATTTCACATACAGATCCATACATAGGTCTATTACAAACCATAAGTTCGTTACGAAATAGACGATAGGTCCGGCATGAAAATAACCTAGACAACTAGGCAGCACGCAGGCACGCGGTAGAGGGATACAACAACGAGGCATAGCGATATGCTACATCAACGTCGGGGACAACGAAAGTACCCACGGAACTGCACGTGGCCCTGAATGTAAAACCTGGGGGCAGGGTTCTGCATCCCGTGCACACCCTGATGTAGAATCTGGTGATCAACCGGGAGCGTAGGTCCATGTGCCGGAGTACGACCTCCAACCGCAGGCCACTCAAGACCTAGAGGAAACTCAGTCCGACGCGGGTGAAGAATGTACTCTGGATGCATCCCCGCGGTGGCGGCTGGCAACAACTGCTCCATAGCCAGATAAAGACGAGCACGGGTGGCGTACAGCTCGACATTAAGAGCCCTGACAGTGCGATCCAGTGCCTCAGTGTACTGAACCAGAACCTGTGGGTCGTAACGACGAATCACGTAGGGGGTGCAGATAACAGTGTAGGACCGGTCGTTGCGCTGCCGCGCGAAAGGGGTCAAGACCTCAGCGTCGGCTGCAGTATCAACTCCAGTTGGAACATACGGGATGTATCTGTACGCCGTCTCCTCCAAATAGGGGTTCCCTGCACGGAGACGAACAATAGTAGCATAGGCAGCATCATGTACTACCATCTCATGGGTCACTCCAATGCCACGGAAGATGTGCAGCTCAGTGATGGAGAGGTCCCGTCGATCCCAGATAACCATCTCAGCTTCATACTGTTCCTGGTTGAACTCGCGGTAGTCCTCGTAAACAATGTACTCAGGGTACCAGCGATATCCCAGCCTGATCAAGAGGTTGATCAGAATGGCCGGGAACCCAGTCGTATCATGAGCCAAAGTCAGACGAACGACCTGCCTAGCGGGACGCATCTGTAACAAGAAGATTTGAGATGTCAAATGATAGTGTGTGCATCATAACTTCAAAGAAAAACAATTGTCGACGAAACAAATCTCCGGTGGATGTGATCACGAGAGCCTAATGTTATAGTTAGCAAAATCTTTAACCCGAAAGAGAAGAGAGATCAGAACCCAGAGTATAGATGAGGAATAAAAGATCCTAATACCCCCCCGATTGAGATGTGGGCCCGTATGCCACACAACTATGTTAGTAAAAGTTTTTCAATGACTAGACTCAACTTCGGCCAAGGAGTTGGAAAGGGGGCTACCTACAGGCAGTCGGCTCTGATACCAACTTGTGACGCCCCCAAATTTCGACCGTACGCTAATCAAACACGCAATGTGTACGACCAAGATTAGGGACTCACTGATTGATATCACAACACAACACTAGACACAAATTAAAGTCATACAGCTTCATATTACAAGCCAGGGGCCTCGAGGGCTCGAATACAAAGCTCGACAAGCATGAGTCAGCGGAAGCAAATAATATCTGAGTACATACATAAGTTAAACAAGTTTTGCCTTAAGAAGGCTAGCACAAACATAAGCAGCGGATCGAAAGAGGCGAGGCCTCCTGCCTGGGAGCCAACCTAACTACTCCTGAGCGTCGGCACTCTCCACGTAGTAGTAGGCTCCAGCGGTGGTGTAGTAGTCGTCTCCGGCGTACTCCATCTCCTGGACTCCATCATCTGAACGCAGAATCGTATCGAGGGGGGAAGAGAAAGCAAAGCAGCGGTGAGTACTCATCCAAAGTACTTGCAAGAATGACATCAGAACTATGCTAAGTATGCATCGGTATCAAGGAATGGGGTCATATATGGACTAACTGCAGAAAGCAAGAATGAGGGGGAAGGCCTAATCCTATCGAAGACTAGCATCTTCAACATCTTGCAGCATTAGAAGAGAGTAGACTGGTATCTCATATATAGTCATATTATTGTAGCAAAAAAATTTAAGTAACCAAGCCCAGAGATTCTTCCTCGACTCCCTGCGAGGAAGCAATCCGAGAGCCAACATTCATTTCAATTTAAAGTCACCATTATAGTTGTAGTAGATCAAGGTACAACTCCAAGTCGTCCTGTTACCGTGGAAACGACTATTCAAATAGATAAATTCTTCCCTGCAGGGGTGCACCACATTCCCCAACACGCTTGATACCTCTGGCCGGACACACTTTCCTGGGTCATGCCCGGCCTCGGGACATCAAAACGTCATGGCCCCACCTAGGCTCAACGAAGAGGCCAGCCCGCCGGTCTAAATCCTAAGCGCGCAGGGGTCATGGGCCAATCGCCCTTTGCACACCTGCACGATGCGAGGGCGGCCGAGGTCAGCCCTACCACACTCTAGTCCAAGAGCTGTACCGTCCAGGCCACTCGGGCGCGCGCCGCTCCATTGCTGACGTCCGAAGTGCTTCGGCTGATAGAACGACGCTGAGTACCCATAACTTCTCCCACGTGAAGGTTAGTGCGTATTAGGTCAAACGACCAACTCAAATACCCAACCCATTAGCATTTTATTAATGCGGGGCAATCGCGACCCATGAAGTGCGGTCCCGTCGCCCCGTCTCGAGGATGTGTGGCAAGGGCCTCTCCTGTTCGACCACGCCTCATCATCATCAAACCGTGGGTACCCCTCAGGGCCGACCCATCACCAACATGTTTCTGTAACCAGGTCATAGTAACTGTGTGTATAACACATCAAGACGGAACCTGAGGAATCACCCTCAAAGGGCCCCGCTCGATGAAACCGTCAAGGTGGACTAGAGGAATCACCCTCGAGGGTCCCACACTTGAGGGGTTGCACGACAGAGTCATCGTCGGGAGTGGTGAAGGAGGAATCACCCTCGATAACCACGACCGACTAGCTGCACTAGAGTTAGCATCATGAGTACTTCACGAGGTGTCACCCTCGGTACTCGATAGTAGCTCTGCAGAGTCGTACAACTAAGGGGTGTGCGGTGATGTGAGGGGCCTGGCACGTCGGTCGGTTGACCGAGTCTTCGAATCGTCGAGTCGTCGATAAAGAAGCAGGGGCAACTGGGACTAAGGGGTCACTGGAGATTCACTGATCAACCTATACTAAGCAGTTGATACAACAACAGGTATAGTAGCAGTTTATCAAAAACAGGCTATGCATCAGAAATAGGAGCTAGCTAATACAGTAGCAAAATCTAATGCAAGAATAAGAGGGAAAGAAATGGGCGATATCGGAATGCTGAAGGGGGGTTGCTTGCCTTGCTGCTCTGCGGCAAAGGCCTGGTCGTCAACGGTGTAGTCGTACCCGGTAGCACCGTCAGTCTCGGGGTCTACCGGAGAGAAGAGGGGGGAAGAAACAATAAATATAAAGCACAGATGCAACACGATGCATGACATGGCAATATGCAGAGCTAGGCATGCACTAACGCAGTATTACACGTCGCAGACGGGTCGGAAGAATATCTGACGATATTTTCCGGGTCTCGGGCTACTACCGGACAGGCGAAATCGATGGAAAAGTTCCATGTTTGCTATGCTAGGAGCACGTGACAGACTAACGGACTGCGTATTCAGATTCGTCTCGTCGTTCTGAGCAACTTTCATGTATAAAGTATTTTCATCCGAGTTACGGATTATTATATATTAATTTTTAAAGTTTTATTAATATTCTGGAAATTAAACCAGATTAAATTAAATCGATAAATCTAATTATGACATCAGCATGATGTCATGCTGACAATAACAGTCAACAGGGGCTGACTGGTCAAACTGACCAGTGGACCCCATCTGTCAGTGTCACAATTTTAATTAAGTTTAATTATTATTAATCCTAATTAATTAAGGGGGTGGGTCCCACCTGTTAGTCAGTGTTTAAAATTAATTAACCGAATTAATTAACAGTTTAATTAGTTAATCTATTTAACCTTAATCATCTTATTAACTTAATTAATTGCCTAATTAATTAATTCACTAATTAATTAACTTAACTAATTATTTATTCATTTTTATCATTTTTTTATTTCTTTATTTAAAATGTTTTAGGGGGCGTGGGCCCCCTCTGTCATACACACACAAGGGGGGTTAGTGGGGGGGCTAATCCCCCACTAACCGAGTCGGTCAGGGCGAGGCAAGGGGCGCCGGCGGCGGGGGCTGGCCGCGGCCTGGCCAGCGGCGGCCGGTGGGATTAGCGGCGAGGGGGAGCAGAGCCACGGGGCGATGGGAGCGCGGCGGGGGCGCGAGCAGCGCGGGGTGGCTGCGGGCGGCGGCGCCGCGAGGCGGTAGACGGCAGCGGCGAGCGCAGCGGCCGGAGGCGGGCGCAGGGGCCACGGCGGTGCGAGCAGCTAGCGGCGGCAGCGACGCGCGATGGGGCGAGCGGGGCTGCGCGGGGCCACGACGGCCGACGCGGTAGCGGCGGCGGGGCGGAGGCCGACCGGAGGGGTGGCGTTGGAGGAGAGGGAGGAGCCCGGCGGGCTCACCGGGAGCTGTAGGGAGGAGGCAATAGGTGCGGGGGAGGTGCGGCGGCCGACGGCGGTGCGACGGTGGCGCGGCGGGGCGACGGGCGCGGGGAAGGGCCGGCGAGCAGCGGGACGACGACGAGGAGGCGAGGAGGAGGTGCAGGGGCGCCGGGCGACGGGGAGGCGGCGTGGGGAGGCAACAAGGCGGCGGGGCAGGCCGGCGGCGGAGGGGGCTAGCCCCGATCCGATCTGGATCGGGGAGGGGGGCGAGAGGAGCGAGGGGGGGGAGTGGGAGCGAGGGGTGGCTGTCGGTGTGGGGGGCGGGGGGGTTAGAGGCCCCGGGGTGGGCCGTGGGTGTAGGTGGGCCGGCCAGTTGGATTGGCCAATGGGGGGGGGGGGGGGGTTGTTTCTTTTTTTTTGGTTTTGTTTCTGTTTTCTTTTATTTTAATTCATTGTATTAAAAAAATTTCAAAAATGTTGATTTATACCACAAAATTGACAAGGCATTATTTGACACACACCGAACATTTTAGTTTTGATATTTGAAAACTTTTGTCGTTTGACTTTATTTTAAATTTGAATTTGAACGGGGTTTGAACCAACGCGAGTTTAACAACAGTAATTGTGGTGACGTGGCAACATTAGCATGGGATTACTGTAGCTTAATTACATACATCACTGTAGCACAAATCCAGGGCGTCACAACCGGGCGAGCACATGGTTGTCCTCGCTGGCCAAGCGGTTTTCATCTACATCGGAGCAAACCCATTGGAGCTACTTCTGCTTGTCGATGACCACACAGAGAGCATGAACAATCGCACACTGGCACACTGTCAGCCATGGCTAGCTCGATGCAGTGACGCTTCTTCTCAGTGTATGGGTCTTCCGCCGTCCACTTGGTGAGCTAGAGAAACATGGATCTAATATGTTCCCAGCATCCGGCCACTGGCGGTGCTGATTAGCTTGGTGAAGCAGGAGTATGTTTCCTCAATTGCCTAGTGAATATGCACCGATCGTTGAAGACTATCTCATTTTCCGTCAGTGTCTTTTTGGTATGTATACGACAACCACGGAAGGCAGCTCTGTCCCCGAAGTGCCAAATGGTGTTCAGAAATTCCCTGGTGGATTAACATGTGTCAAGGGAAAACACACCCGTGCTTTGTAACCCGAGGAAATCTCCCCCGGTGACCAAACATAGCCTTAGCATCACATGTACACTTTCAAACAGTCTAACCTAATCATTAAATGGCGACTCCACCCACCCTCCCACCCCACCGGCGACTCCATGGCGATCTGGATTTCTAGCCAGCCTTCCTTATCACCCTTATGGCCATCAACTCAGGTGATCTCTCCTGAGCTCGGGCATATCTCTCTTAATGGGTTCTGGCACTGGCTCCACTCTGGATCTGGATTTCTCTCATGGCGTGGCTTTTGTGGATGATGTGTTTCGGCAATCTGGTCCCTCAGTGCATCCTATGGATCATCGGCATTCTTTCATCATGGTGGTCTCCTTTAGTAGACATGCTTTCCGTTTGACTGATGATTCTGTTGCTGCCGCCCTGGAGTCGGCGATCGGTGGCTCGGCCATTGATCTCATGGTTGAATGTATTAAGGACAAGGTTTTCTCCTTTAGGGTTTCATGCAAGCAAGTTGGGTTTCATGTCCTTGATCTGCGTTCTTACAAATGTTCTAGTTTTAAGTTCTTTTTTCACCTTTGGGGCAATGGCAGCCCAAATTGGTGGCGTGAGTTCAGATTGTGGAAGAAGCAGTGTGACGCCGAGTGGATTCTCGTTAGTCCCTCCAAGAGACGTTCTGCTCTAGGTCTGATGGCAATGCATTCCAGACCCCTAAAATCTGCCATTAAATCTGGCTCTTCGGCTCGTAAGAAGCTATCTTTTGCAACCCTAAAACAGTATGATGTCTGCAAAGGGTATCGGTGTCCCGCCTCGCAAGATGTGATCATTGCTCTCCAATATGCTGGGTATAATTTGCCACCGCATGAGTGAGTTGTCATCCATCCCTCGCCACCGGCAGACCTCCAGTGGACTGTTGCCTCGCCACACATCACTTTTGGGACGGTTCCTCAATCTTCGTCGGTTCCCTCAGTTAGTTCCAGTTTGGAGGGTGCAACGAGCGGGAATCCAGGACTTTCAAATATTCAGAATTCGGTTTCTCCCCTGATTGCGGCGGCCCATTCTAATGGGCCGGCCTCGGATCAATCTTCTTCTTTTGGGCCTGGAGAGCTGAGTACTGGCCATGGGCCTCTAATTCCATCCTCCCAGGAAGCCCGGGATGATTTTGAGAATATGGTCAATGATATGGTTACCAGGGTTTTGACTTGTACTGCTTGCACCCGTCATGGTCATCTAGCTGCTAATTGTCCATCTCTGGAGACTCGCTCGTCTTGCTGCCGGGTGGGCCACACCAAATCTGGTTGTGCCTCTATTGCCTTGGAAAATAACCTCGTTTGGAAAAGGAACAGTCCCACCTTTGTTTCTGATTTCTCGGGAACTTCCTCTTGCCTCGACGAAAACGCGCAAGTTGCAGCACCGCCCTGCCCCGTCCGATCGCATTCAATCTCCCCAAGACCTCCACCTCCATTGGAGCCACCTCCACTGACACCTCCACCGCCAGCATCTCCACCTCCAATGGCCAACTTTGAGCTTGACCCGGAGCGTTATGTTCCTGCTGGTCACTAAATAGTCGACGGCGGCCCACATCGTCTTCCTCGGACCTTTGTCACTCCGGCGACACCCATTGTTCATCGCCATGAGCAATATCTGGTGGCGGAAGTCATGCCCGCGCCGCCAGTCAATCAGATTGGACAGGTACGGCAACAAGTTTGTGGAGTTTCTTAACAATCGGGCTTTCATGTTTGCTCGGCGCAACCTTGGATTGCGGGAGTGGGTCTTTTTGAGCTGAGAGATGCTGGGGAGCGCTTTGCTGCGGTTATGATGGTTCCACAAGACCTAGGGAACAATTCTTTCGTCCGTTTTATGAAGGATAATGAAGGAGAGGGTTTTCGTGCCGCTGCTGGTTTTCGTCAAGGATGTATCATGTTCCTTGGGGTTCCTCTTGATCTGAGAAACACTGAAGATTTGAGGACTGTGGTCAACACCTTTGGAGAGTTCCATCATTGGGTTAGTGATGACCCCTACCTAGTGCGATCAGTGGTTTTTCCTTCTTTCCCAGAGGATGCTCTAGTTCCCCACAGTATGGTTTTCTCTAAATATGCTTCATGGGGTGGGGCGAGGGTCTCTTGGACAGCACCGATGTATATTCTTGGCGCTAATTTTGCAGAGCAACTGCCTCAGGACGAAGACCCCATGCCCCTTAATGGAAACCCTCATCCACTGCCGGGGCAATTAGTACCTGACAACCTGCTATTCGCTCTTCCTTCCTACCCGACTCTGGGCTAGAATGATGTACCACTGCCACCAATGCCAGATCACCATGAGGGTCCGCAAGACCAGCAGGACGCCAATGGCTGGGGTTGGCATGCTGAGGAGCCAGCTGTTCAACCGGGGGCACCAGTCTAGGACCAAGAATCAATGGTTATTGATCAACCAAGCTCTTCTAGTTCAGTGCAGGTTATTGGAGTTCTGAATCAACAAGTCCCCAATGACGTGCAAGTGGATCAGAACCCTCCTCTGGAGCAGAATCAACTTGCTATTGTTCCATATCAGCAGCCTATCATTCAGCCGATGCATCTGATGATTGGCATGGTCAGGGTGGTCTATGGGCCGCCACTGCCCCCTGTCATGGCTTGGAGGAGGACCTTTGAGACACTCATGGACGTTTTCACCCCCCCGGTGATTCCTAGGCCGTTACACTTTGTACCGGCTGAGCCGTTGGTTCTTTCAAAGCGCTCTTGGTCTATTGCTTTCGATGATGTCAACTGGGTCTCCAAGATGGTCTTTTTGGCTGAGAGCAGTTCTGTTCCCGCATTGCCGATCAGGCCCCGTCTTGTAGCTCGAGTTCTTTTCACTGATGCTGACGGCTCAAATGCGAGGCATCTGGCTCCAGTACTTGCTCCTGAGGAGCAGTTTTCCTTTCCTGCGCAGTGTAACAGGAAGAAAACTTCACGGAAGAAGGCAACTCCTGTTGTGGACACTACAATTCGCAGGTGCACCCGTAGCTCTATCAAACGGGATGGCTTTAAGCCAATTTTGCAGGAACTGCCTCTACCGCTGCCAAAGAAGAGGAGGCCAAGATCTAAGCCAATGGATGAGCCGGAGCACAACTGCAAGGAGAATGACCCATCCGGCGAAGACCAAGTTCCTGAGGAGATACCACCTGCTATGACTATCAGAGTGATCCAGACTGTTGGTCAGAGCTTGGGTATTGCCCCGGAAAAGCTAACGGTGGAGCTTCTTATGGAAGATCCGGCTGCATCATCCAAGAAGGACAATGATGATTAAGATGAACGCCCATATTTGGCTCTGGGGGGTTTCCCTGATGACCCCCAACGTTGTTAGTTTTAAACCTTTTGGTGTTTCCTGTTGCTTTGGTTATTATGTACTAATAACTTCAAAACTTCCCCTGTGCCAGTCACTGTGTGACTGTGCTTTTGCTATGTTTATCTTAAGTTGTTATGGATAGTCGATCTACTATAAGTTGGCGTGTTCTCTGTTGGAATGTGTGAGGACTTAACTCGGATGCGCGTCAGAGAGCTGTTCGAAACAAAATTGATGAAAGTTCGGCCTTGGTCGTATATCTTCAAGAAACAAAAATGCAGAATATTGATCATAGAAGCATTCGCAATTTCTGCCCCAAACGCTTTGATTGTTTTGCTTATTGCCTTCTATGGGGGCCTTAGGTGGTCTAATTGTGTTATGGAATTCCTCTTTTCTCGATGGAGTGTTGCTGGACTTGCAACGTTTTGACATGATTATTTCCTTCACATCAAAGCACAATTCAGAGAAGTGGACATTGGTCAATGTGTATGGACCCTGCCAAGGTGAAGCCAGGGACCTCTTTGTTAGTTGGTTATATAATCTGAATATACCAGTTGATGAAAACTCGTTATTGCTTGGGGATTTCAACTTTATCAGATCCACTTCAAGCAGAAATCTCCCTGGGGCAGATGTTAATGATATTTTCATTTTCAATGAAATCATTGGCCACCTTGGACTCCTTGAGCTACCTCTTAAAGGAAGATCATTTACATGGTCCAACATGCAGGATACCCCCCTACTAGAGCAATTGGATTGGTTTTTCACCTCTGCTAATTGGATCTCTTGCTACCCACTGACTCAGGTGCTGCCTTTGGCCAAAACTGCATCAGATCATGTGCCCTGTGTGCTGGCCATCAACACCACCATCCCCAAGAGCAACATCTTTCGTTTTGAGAACTATTGGGTTGAGCTTAATGGGTTCCTTGAGTGTGTGGAGAGTTCTTGGAAGGTCCCCTCCAGGAAAAGCCATATAACTGCAGTCATCATGGATAAGTTCAAGTCTCTGAGACAGGCACTCAAGAAATGGCAAACAGGATTATCAAGGATCAAGATACTCATACATAAATGCAATCAGGTGGTTTTGCTGCTGGATAATCTTGAGGAGTTGAGACCTCTATTCAGGCCTGAGGCAAACTTCAGGGTGATTGTAAATCTGCACTTAGAACACCTGCTTCACTTACAGTTTTTATACTGGAAGAAAAGGGCCACCATCAGAAAAATTAAAGTGGGAGAGGAGAATACTAAATTCTTCCATGCAATGGCCACTGAGAGGTACAGAAGGAATTCCATTTCCTCTCTCAAGTTGGAGGATGGATCTATCACTACTGATCATGCACACATTGCTGGGGCTTTTTGGTCAACCTTTAAGGGCAGGATGGGACATTCACAGGGAATCAATGTTGTTTTTGACCTGCCATCTTTGTTGAACAGGGTGGAGGGTTTGGAGGATCTTACTATGCCTTTTACAAAAGAGGAGATGGATAGGACTGTTAAGGAAATGCCCATTGACAAGGCTCCAGGCCCTGATGGTTTTAATGGTTTGTTTTTTAAGAAATGCTGGCATAGTATCTGTGAGGATTTCTATACACTTGTAAATGTTTTCCATGATGGATCTGCCCTGCTTGAAAATATGAATTCCTCATATATTGCAATGGTTCCAAAAAAGGGCTCACCTGAGCAGGTTGGAGATTTCAGACCAATTTCATTAACTGGGATGGGTTTGAAGTTTCTCTCCAAGATGACTACCAATAGGTTTCAACTGCTGATCATGAAGTGCATTCATAAAAACCAGTATGGTTTCATTAAATCTAGGACAATCCAGGATTGTGTTGGTTGGACTTTGGAGTACCTGCATCAATGTCATCAATCAAAAAGGCCAATTGTTATACTGAAGCTTGATTTTGAAAAAGCGTTTGATTCCCTTGAGCATGAGTTTATTTACCAAGTTTTAAAGCACAAGGGTTTCAATGATAAATGGATTATTTGGGTCAAGCAGCTTCTTTCCTCTGGCTCCTCATCTATACTGCTAAATGGAGTCCCTGGCAAGAAGTTTATGTGTAAGAAGGGAGTCAGGCAGGGTGATCCTATGTCACCACTACTGTTTGCTATTGCTGCACACTTTCTTCAGACATTAGTTAATGATATGCTATTGAAAGGAAAGATTGAGCTCCCAATCCCCTGTCATGATAAGGACTACCCAATTGTACAATATGCAGATGACACTCTTATTATCATGCCTGCTGTGGAGTCACAACTACTGGAATTAAAGGCCATGCTCCTCATGTTTTCTCAATCCACTGGACTTCACATCAATTATCATAAATCTGCTATGATCCCTGTCAATGTGAATCAGGATGAGTTGTAGAGGCTGGCTGTTTCTGTTGGATGCAAAGTTGGTACCTTACCCTTTAATTATTTGGGTTTGCCTATTGGTACCACTAAGCCAAGGATTGTTGATTTAATGCCCTTGGTGGATAATATGGAGAGGAGACTCTCTGCAAGCTCCTCTTTCCTGGCTCAGGGTGGTAGATTGCAGTATCTTAATTCTGCTCTATCTTCAGTTCCAATCTTCTTCCTTTGTAGCTTGGACATACCCCAAGGTATTTTAAAGCAACTAGAGAGAATTCAGAGACAGTGCCTCTGGAGAAGGAATGGTCAAGACCAAGCTCCTGCCCTTGCTGCCTGAAAAGTGGTGTGTAGGCCAAAGAAAAAAGGAGGACTTGGAATCCTCAATCTAGCAGTGCAGAATGATGCCCTATTGCTCAAGCATGCTGATAAATTTTTCAATAAGGCTGATGTGCCTTGTGTTAATCTGATATGGAACACATACTATCATGACAGGGTGCCACAAGGTACAGCCTTGTGTGGTTCTTTCTGGTGGAAAGACAATTGTAAGAAGTTGGACAGCTACAGGGCAGTTAATTATGTACAGCCAAGCAAGGGGGACACATTCCTTTTTTGGTCTGATTCTTGGTTGCTGGGCAACTCCATGATCCCTTTGGCTAATAGGTTTCAGAGACTGTTCTCTTTTGCTATTGATCCTTTTGCCACAGCTGAGGAGGTTTTCACTGCTTCTGATGCAAATGACATAACTAGTTTGTTTCATCTGCCATTATCTGAAAGAGCTTTTGAAGAGTTACAAGCTGTATAGCTCCTACTCCAGAACCTACACAGGGACCAGTCAGTAAATGATGTTTGGTTATGGAGGGAAGATGGCAAAGGGTATTCAGCCAGGAAGTTTTACATGCATGTCCACCAACCAATCTCCAGCAACCCTTTACTCAATTGGGTCTGAAAGAGTTGTTGTACCATGAAAATCAAAGTGTTTGCTTGGATGTTAATCATGGACTGGCTGAATACACATGATATGCTGGAGAGAAGGAACTGGAATGTTTCTGAGTCTAACCTGTGTGTCCTATGCCATGCAAGGGTTAAAGAAGATAGGGATCATATGTTTTTTACTTGCATGTTCAGCACAAGAGTTTGGAATTATCTCCAAATAGAATGGCAGGGGGACTCCATGTGGGATATTTCAATAAGGGCAAGAAGAGATTTTAATCAGCCTTTCTTCAATGAGGTGGTCTTTACTGCCTGCTGGAACATCTGGACTACTAGGAATGCTAAGGTCTTTAGAAATGAGCGCCCTAGTTTCAACAGATGGAAGTGTAATTTTAAGCATGACATTTCTTTACTAGCTCATAGGATTAAGGTTAGTTTTCGGGATGACCTGTTAAAATGGGTGTGCTTTTTACCCCCTTGAGGTTAGTGCTTAGTATCTTCTCCCCCTTTCTTCTTTAGCTTAGGTCTTGTAAATTGTAATATGTGTTAAGAAATAAAAGAAAAGATGTGGAGTGTTTTACCCTACAGTAGCCGGTCAAAAAATCTAATCATTAAATTGACTTTTACTATCCACATGTCATTATTTTAGGTGGCGCACATTAAATCACAAAACACTACATTACCTAACCCGGCGTGAGCTTCAAGAACAGGGTTAGTCCAGGAAACAACTCAGCTTAGGTCGAACTAGGATAAATTCAATTTATACTAATCTTCTATACTTTTGTATTTGTTATTTTTATCATGCTGCAATCATAATTATCATTTAATTATTGGGTTAATTAGTCATGTAGCATTGTTGCTAAATATTAGTTACAATCATTTAAATATTGTTATAGACAAGTATAATGTACATAATTGCAATACACTTGTGTTGTATTAAATTTTTATATTTTGCAATAATAGAAAACAAACAATTTCATAGACTTTATAGTGCATATGTGTATATATTTATATTTTAATATTTTTATATATCGTGATAGAGTTCTCTAAATTGTACAACCAAAGGAAGATCTTAATATCGGTTTCTAGTGTATGATTAGGTAAACATATGTATTGAAACTTCTAGTGCATACAATGAAAAATTGGCATTGATTCTTACCAATATTTTCATGGTTAAATATGTCTTGCAATGATAGTTGGACATTAATAAGTCGACAGTGTGGGCATGCTCTACACTTTACATTGAAATAGCATCACTTATACTAATCACTAGTAACATAAAATTACCTTGGTTTCTACTACTCATATATACATATATATGCAATTTAATTGTGTTGACATGATCATCTGCAATATGTTTTCTATAAAATGGTGCATGAAAGTTCCCTTGCTAGTTTCTGAAATAAAAGTTGTGTGATGTGTACCAAAAACATCATGATTTCTGTCCATTTTGTTCATGTCTGCTGTTTAATCTCACATATATCTAGCCCATTTACGACTTTTATTGCATATATTTTCAATTACTGCTATTTAGTATTTTGGTTTGTTTTACTTAATTTTTGGTTTTCAAGATGTTCTTTATATCTTCATGAACACTTCTTCGTTTCCATCAAGATTGGAGGGAAGCATAGAAGAAGCGGCGATGCAATTTAGAGTGTTGAAGATCACTTCCTCAAGACGATCTCACATGAAGTGACCAACGTGCAAGTTGTTTGCCCCATCAAGATTAACGTCTCTTTTGGGGTCATCTCAATCCGAGATTGTATGTAAAATCTACTCAAATTTGTAAAGTAGTAGGACTAGAGCGCAAAACGAGCAACAATACAACCAAACACAGTCATACCGGTGCTCGTACTAAGCACATAGAAGCACAGAAAATGGTGTAATCGTCCTCATTCAATCTCCATCTTTTGTGATACTTGTTTCCGTATAAGTCATGGGAGATAAGGAAAGTCTAAGGGGTGTCTCATTCATGTTTGGGAGCCCTTGGATGTGGGAGAGGATCAAGATCAATGAAGGATGAGGCAGTAATGTGGATTTATAATCCCTCCAAACCCTAGTCGCCACACATACATCACCCACTCCAAGGCCATGAATTACAAATCTCAATTCCTCCCATCAGGACGCCAAGAAGCCATCTAGAATTAAGGATTAGGTTCCCTATGAATCCAATTTACATTTGTTATTATTAAATTAATTGCAAGCATCCAAATTATCAACCACACCACTATCACATTATTCAACATCTTATAGTTATTCATATCTATTTTTAACGCATCAATTCCTTCTTCTACTCGTTGGGGTTGCCACTCTTACTTATTGAAAAGGGTTACACCCCCCATATACTTGTGGGTATCAAGTATCTTAATGATTGTGTTTATGCTTTGTAATTGATGATCATGTACTACTAGGCTAGGTGATGCAAATAATTTTGGTGATAGTGATTTTTAGGAAGTCAATCATTGGATAGCTGATAGTGATAGGATTTTAGGAAGTTAACTGCTAGATAGCTAGTGACCTATGAAGTGAGAGTTGTATCATGGCAATCAAAATTGCATAAATGTGTTTCAAAATGACAAAAGTTGATGACATAGATGCAGTTATGCTTAAAATGAAATTTTGTGGATGAGGAACTTCCCGCAAGATCTCGGCATGAAGCAAGAGAACTATAATCTCTATTCTGTGGAAGTCGTAGTGTTATTCATCTTGCCAGGAATTAAAAATTTCACTCTCGAACCAAGCACATTGATGTGAGGTATCATTGGATCTTGAATTCCAGGTTGCTAGAACTTGATATTGACAAGTGAGAAGCTACAAGCATGTTGCAATGTAGTTTGCAGGATGGTTCCTCCTTCACAAGTCGAGGGGGGGTTATTTAGATAGCCTGCTCATATGGGTCTTCAAGAGATGAATATTCATCTTAGTAAGCCGATCCCACACCCGTTAAGGTCATCATCTATGAAGATTCTATACTTTGGATAGCTTTGGGTTATCATCTTGTGAGGGTCATCTCCTTGGCCATAGTGCGTACAACAACCTTATGTTCCGACTTCTTGAGGTGGGCAAGTCATGTGGTTTTTTCAAAATCCATAAGGATTGCATGCTTGGTATTCTATAGTTTTGGTCACCACATACATGGATGAACAATACGAAGGGCTGATCTAGAAGCGTTGACTCTGAAGATAATTGAGAGAGCTCTTTTGGTTTTATCGAGGATATTCGTTATCGATGTTCGATTCAATTATTGCGATCTAGTGTACTTTAATCAATGAATTAATAAAGCAAGATTGACACTCGAGAAAAAAATGCATGCACTTCTAGCTCAGATCGAACGGTCTTGATGGTCAACCGAGAAATTGCAATTCTAAGCTGCCTAGTA
The DNA here is from genome assembly GCA_039707655.1 of Elymus sibiricus. Classification (NCBI taxonomy): domain Eukaryota; kingdom Viridiplantae; phylum Streptophyta; class Magnoliopsida; order Poales; family Poaceae; genus Elymus; species Elymus sibiricus. The sequence goes on from CM077665.1 coordinate 475,338,241, forward strand.
GCAAAACCGTTTTGTTTACTGAAGTTGCATATTTAAGTTTTCAAGAAAAATTGTGCAACTACAACAGACTTTTTGTTTTGAAGGTGCGGCCAATAAATAGCAGGAGCATACAAATATTAGTGCTGACACATCTGGTCTTGGAACAGTACACTGGTATCAATATTGCCCATGCTACCTGACGGCATGGGCCTGGAGTGGTGCCCAAGGTTCTGCTTACATGACCCTCAACTTTAGTGCTGCAACATACCTGTACCCGCAGGCTTGCAGAAGAATGGAAGCTGAAAGATTTGGTGAAGTTGTGGGGTCAGTCCTTGGATGTATACAAAATATACTAGTATTAGCTAGTATCTAGTCCATGAACGCAAAGCACACGAATGCACATGCTGGCTTTGAATTGCATGCGACTCTACAGTCTTAGATGTAGACGCATGTGTCTTTTGAATTCCCGACAAAGGCATGTTATGTGCAGAAGCATGTCTCCTGATAACTCTCATCTCCTTGCTGAAGATTGGATTCAAAATGCCACGATTGCATGCTGTCCCAGCCTGTGATGCACTAGCCATTACTCATAGTAGGTTTATAGCACATGATTTATGAGCAGAAAATGGAGTGGTGTACATGCATACATCAAATTTATCTATTAATTAGCCCAAACATGAACGCAGGCAGGATGCCGGACATGAGGAAATCTCGAAGCAAGCAAGATCAAAGCCTTTTTTATTTGACGAAATTAAACACAACTAGCAAGTTAGCTACATCACATACGATACGATCACCACTCCCTTGGGTACCTCTCTGAGACGAGAAACAGTCTCTCGGACTAGCAAAATGCGTACGTACGGTTTATCTCTTCATCAGTGGCTTACGCAGCACATCAATCACTCCATAAAGTTGTAGGAGGAATTCCTCTCCGGGATCCAGCCGCCGTTGTGGCCACTGCTACTGCCTAGCCCTCCCCACTGCTCCTGCATGATGCATTACAGATCGATGAATACATTGATTTCTCACATCAGCCAGGCATGCCTCGTTCAAAACTGTTCGAGTAGTGTAATAATTAGCAGGAAACACGGATGAATCAATCAATCAACATAAAACATGTACGTTTCCTCTAAAAAAATTAAACATGAAAGTTGATGCGGCAGTACATACCGGGGTACAGAGCTGCAGTTTTGGAGGCCTGAGGAAGTTGATCTGAGGCTGGTCGGAGGGGTGCAGGTGGTTCTGCATCTAGCTGAGGAAATCCGACTCCTGCTGCGGCGGGTTAGCGTGCGTGATCTGGAACGGCCGCGGCGGCTCGGAGGGAGGCATCTGCATCAACTGGGCGGCGGGATCCGTGGTGATGTAGTGCATGTACTGCTGCAGCTCCGGAGGCACCACGGGCGCCATCCCCTTCCCCATCACCAGCATCTGTACATGTACATGCATGACATGGCCATTAATCGGTATAATGCATAATTTGTAGTTGATCTCCATTGCGTCTTGAGATTAACATTAACTTAGGGCATGCATGCACTTCGATCATGAAGATCTGATTATTCTTTTTAGAGAAGATCCGAATTAAATTTGACAGGCTAGCCATGCAGATGATGGAGAAGAATAGATAGATAGCATATAAAATAATATGTCTACAACTGTACATGCATAGTGAACCTGATCATATACATGATATGATGTGATTCCAGATTTTTAAAATACCTGGAGTTGCAGCTGGAGCGATTTCAGATAGTCGATGGCTTCATCTAGCATTGACACCTTGTCCGTCTAATTAAATCAGTAGCGAGACCACAGATCAGGCGAAGAACTCGGCAAGAGATATATACTAGCTAGAAGATCCAAGATGGAGCATGTTCATTACGTGGACCTTGGTGCAGTTTGGAAGTAACTCCTGTAGTGCCTTGAGCTTCTCGTTGATCTTATCCCGTCTCCTCTGGAAATAACCCAAATGGACAAGCTCAGGAACACGAAATGCTAATTGGTGGCTCTGACCATGTAATCCATCGATATGCATGCATGATAAGTTGATAACAACCTACCCTTTCTAAATAATTGTGGAAATCGGCAGACCTGCTTCTGCGAGTAGGGATAGACATCCTCCTCAGAGCTCTGCCATCTTCCATCAGCGATCTTGATGAGCTAGCTTTTTCACCTTCCTGTCAATAGGTATAGAAAAGAAGAGACAATCGAACAAGATCAACGACAGACAGAGCACGAACGAAGAGTAGCTAAGAACAAAAGCTTTCAGCTAGCCATGTGTATATACCTTCTTCTTCTTCTTTGGTGTCTAAGGTCTCCTTGCTGAACTTCCTTTGGCCTCCACACCTCCTTATGAACCGATGCTAGCCAGCTAGCTACTATCTAGCAACGCTAAACTGATCCAGCCCTAGGCAGGCTAGAGATGATGGAGACTCAGAGGCCCTTTCATGGTCAGGCGATCGACCTGCTGGTTGATGGTCTCTTCGACCCTGCACCAACCTTTGGTCCAGGCCGGCATGGTATTTATGGTCGTATGGCATCTGATTTCTATAAGCTTTTGCGTCATGGCAACGACTGATCGAGTGGCTAGTGGCGAGTGAGCACTGTGCGTGTCTATATCTGCTCATCTTTTTCCACCGGCCGTGTGTAATTTCTTGTCACTTGGTCCGTCAGTATGGAGTAATCGTCAGTTGCATCGGGGTCTCTGATGGGATGTTTGCAATTTTGTAGGGCGCCCATGAGGTCAATCATTTCATCTACGGCTGGCCTTGCTAGGGCATGGCTCAAACTTGGCTTCAAATACAAGGGTTCGTCAGCATGATCGCCAGCTTGTGCAAGAGAGGTATGGGTCTCGTCTCTTCACTAGCCTAAGGTAATCAAGTAGCATCCTATGAGTTAATGGGTAGCATGCATGGTTTGACAAAATAAAATGTAGCATGTTCAAGGAGTATTTCAAGAAATTCAGTATGTGCTTGATTGGGTTTAAGGGACAGTAACAAATGATGAGATAAAGAAGGAAGCTAGGACATATATTTGATCGATGCCCAATGAAACTAGGCCATGTAACCGATCGATCCCTAATTAATAAAACTAGGACATGCAAGATCTAATGCCTAACATTGCGATAAATTTGTCTATAAGGTGTTGCAGCCTACTACAAGATAGGTTCAAGTGAACCATACGGAAGAGTAAAGAAGGAAAGATAAAAGAAAAGGGGTGAGTATGTACCGTGTTGGGTTCAGTCAAATTGCTCTACACCATCTGATCAAGATCCAAATGCCCAACAGGCTTGTTCTTCATTCACCTTCTTCTCCTTCCTATACAAAATAATAAAACATGAAATTTTCTAAGAATGAATGAATTAGTGGCATTGATATGCATTACCCTTAAATAAGAATAAAATGAATAAAAAAACAAAAATAACTTACGCACTGGTAAATCACACAAGTATTCATTGCATATTACAGAAAATGCAGTTTTTTATATTATGCAACGAATAAGTATATAATGGTACAATTTCGCACTGTGGTATAACTTACACACATATTGTGTAGTACTTGCATGTATACTTACACAAAATAAAAAGGTTAAGTTCTCTAAGAAAGAATGAATTGTCACATTACTATTATTCTTAAAGAAGAAAGCAAATGGAAAAAAATTGATACAAAAACTTTCCCACAATTTGCACTAAAAATGCACTTTTTATAATATGCAAGATTGAACATATAATAGTAATTTTTCGCACTCTAGTATATTTTATACCCATATTGTAAATACTTGCGTGTATACACTTACACACACACTGTCAGTGTACAAAGAACCAGGGTATCCATTACCCAGACTTGTGCGCGGGCAGCTCCCTGGAGCCGACAAGATTTAGTCAGATCTTGGAGTCAAAGACAGCAGTAATCAAGAAGATAGAAAGCCAAGGGCTGGCACCCCGGCAAGATCTTGCCGGGCGGCTCACAGCCCCGACAAGCCGTGCGCCCGGCAAGCCTTCTCCACTGTTCAAAGCGCTCCACCCCAGGGCAACTACCAGCTTGTCCTTTAGCCGTTGTCCATCGGGGGCATGTCAGACGCTGACGGTGTGAGGCCTTAAATGGAGCGATGGGATGGCCCCTTTTTCCATCCCCAAGAAAGGCAGGGACACCTCAACGGAGCATTAAATGCCCTTGTCCTAAGCCGTCAGTATTAGGTATGATAAGCACTGTAGATACCTTGACACCTCATGTATTTACTGTGTGCCACCTTTGTACTTTGCCACTGTTGGTGACCCCTTCGAGAGTATAAAAGGAGGCCCAAGGCATAGCTACAGGGGGGATCTTCTCTGGCCGTTCTGCAAGTGTAGCTGCTAGTGACTGTAGCGCTCCAAGAACTCAGCCTAAACACATCCAATACAATCAAAGCAGGAGTAGGGTTTTACACATCTTTGCGGCCCGAACCTGGGTAAAATCCCCTTTGCGTTGATCACTCGATCTGCTCTCTGTGCAATCTTTCTCCCCGCTGAACCGTAAAGGGATCCTCGTGATCCCATAGGTGTTGTTTCCGACATCTTTGGCGCGCCAGGTAGGGGAGAAGAGGCTGCGTGGACCTGATCCAGTGATCAGCGCGCCAGTCCTTCGTCATCATCACCGCCATGGCCCCCAAGAGGAGGGGCTTGACGGCGGTTGGACCATCCGCATCCGCCGCGCCCGTGCTTACGTGCACGGGCGATGGAGTCGACGCGGGTGGAGGAGGTGGAGATCCCGAGCTTCCGCGACGCTCTGGTGATCGTAGCCAGGCAAGCGGCGTCGTTCGCGCCGCTGGATCTAGAGATGGTGCCGTACTACCGGCGGGCGGAGCGGCGAACTCCAGAGATGGAAGGACGCTCTCCAAGGCGCCCACACCGGCGCACGGGCCGCGGCCTTCCCAGGGCGCGCGCGAGGAGCTTTGCCGTGACATGGGAGGCCCAGGGCGTCCCCATGCGAAATCTCCTGAGCATCATTCTCGGGAGGTGCGAGGCCAGCATGCACGTCCACGTGCTGGTGCTGGCTGCGTACGGTCGCAGGATCGTGTTGTTGCTCCTTCTAACACGGTTAGAAGTCAGAGCACCTCACGTTCCTCGCACCTATCACCGTCGCCTACACCGGCAAAAGCACTGACGCGTGCACAGCTGCTCCTAAACTTCCCTCCTGCTGCGGACAAGCTCGAGGAGTGGAGATCCGCCAACCAAAGCCTCGTTGGCCTGGCCAACGAAGATAAGCCGGAGCAGGCGGAGCCCTCGCGGCGACGGTCCATCGAGCCGGCGCGCGTCAGCAAGGAGAAGGCTGTGGGCGGCACAACTATGGTGTATTCCCCCCCACAACAGCGGCGGACGGCGACTCGGCGAGTCGACACTCGTGAGGATGATTCCACGGCGTCGTCCGACCCACGAACCCGCTGCGATCAACGTCAAATTCTTCGGGAGCGAAGCAAGGAAGACGCTCGAACTACCATCGAGCGGCGCCGGGAAGCGCGTTACCAATCCGACAAGCGCGCGGGACCCACTGTAGATAAGCCTGCGCCGGGGTACCCTGGCGATCTGCCTTACGAGGTGGGTTGTCCAGCGTTCACCCGTGAGCTGCGGCGAGTCCAGTGGCCCAATTCTCGCACATTCAAGCCGAAGGTCCCAGAGAAATATGACGGCAAAACCCATCCGTCAGAGTTCCTGAGCATCTACACCATCGCGGTGCAGGCTGCCGGGGGTCGTGACGACAAGATACTTGCCAACTACTTCCCGTTGGTGCTCAAGCCCAACGTTACGTCATGGTTGATGCACTTGCCGGAAGGATCCATTTCTTCCTGGGCAGATTTGTGTCACGAGTTTGTTGGCGCCTTCACCGGAGGTCATCAAGCTCCGGGCCAGGAGAGTGATTTGCATATCATTCCCCAGAAGGAAGGCGAGACCCTGCGCAAGTACATCCAAAGGTTCAGCCGCGTGCACCACAACATACCAGACGTTCACCCTGCCGCTGTCATCAGCGCGTTCCATCAGAACGTGCGTAACCGCAGGATGCGAGAAGAGCTGGCGATGAACAAGGTCAAGGATGTCGCCGAGCTTTATGCCCTGGCCGACAGATGTGCGCGCGCTGAAGAAGGGAGGAGGCTTCCCGGTGAAGGTGCTGGCGCGGGGGCCGACTCTGACGATGATGCGCCGGCCCTGACAAAGAAGGTTCGGCAGCGCAACAGGAAACACAAGGGCAAGGCCGTGCTTGCCGTCGAGGGATCCGGCAGTCCCGACACCGCCAAGAAGACCAAAGTTGATGACCCCGGCAAAGATGTTGCCGGATGTGCCAACTGTCAGGCCTTGGCGGCCGCCGACAAGCCAGAGGGTTCCGGCAAGCCGTATTGCAAGATCCATCGCACCAAGGGCCACGACCTCCAAGACTGCCGACAAGTCGAGCAGCTTGTCGAGAAGCAGAAGGCCGAATACGACAGGCGAGATAAGGAGAAGGCTCAGAATGGTGCTGAGGGGTCCGGCAAGAAACGCAGCGGTCGAGGAGGCCGTCGCGGCAAGGCCAATCAACGGAAAGAGGACGACGAGTCCAGTGAGCAAGAGTTTCAAAAATCCACGGACATGATGTGCGTCGACGGAGGTGCTTCCTTGCATTCTTCCCACCGCCAGCTCAAACAATGGGCGCGTGAAGTGAATGCAACGGAACCGTCTGTCGCCGCCCGAAAGCCGTTGAAGTGGTCCAGCACGCCTATCATTTTTGACATCGAGGACCACCCTGATTGCACAACTGCGGTCGGGTGTTTGCCATTGTTGGTCTCACCAACAATCCGCAACCTCAAGGTGACAAAAATGCTAGTTGACGGCGGGGCCGGCTTGAACCTGATTTCACCTGAATTAATCAAGAGGCTACAAATTCCTGATGGAGATCTCGAAGAGACAGGTTCCTTTCAAGGGGTCAATCCAGGAAGAAGTCAGCCCAAGGGAAAGATCACGCTGCCGGTAACATTTGGTAGCGACCTAAACTTCAGGACGGAGAAGATAGTGTTTGACGTCACCAAGATTCCGTTGCCATATAATGGGATCCTTGGCCGCCCAGCGCTGGCCAAGTTTATGGCGGCATCACACTATGCTTACAACACATTGAAGATGTCCGGGCCGATAAGTGTCATCACTGTCAACTCCGACAAGAAGGATGCACTCGTTTGCACCGACAAGCTCTACCGGGAGGCAGTTGCAGCATCTGTCGACAAGGCACTTGCTCATGCCGCTGAAGCTCCCAGGGGGAAGAAGACCGGCAAGGCCTCTCGCACTCACTCCGGCAAGCGCACCTCTTCGGAGTGCTGCGCTCCCGTTGAGGATGTGCCTGAGAGCTCCACCGGCAAGAGCAAGAAATCCAAGGCTACTCCGCCAGAGACCAAGAAGGTGCCCGCCAAGGAGGACGGTATGGGAGGAACTTTCACTATAAGTTCCACCCTTGATGACAAATAGGAAAGCGCACTCGTTGCCTTCCTGCGGGCGAATGTCGATGTGTTTGCATGGCAACCATCTGACATCCCCGGTGTTCCCAGGAAGGTAATTGAGCACCACCTTGCTGTCTGTCCTCACGCGCGGCCCGTCAAGCAGAAGGTCAGGAAGCAAGCTTTGGAGCTACAACAATTTATTGCTGAAGAAATCAAGAAATTAGAAGCGGCAGGCTTGGTCAGAGGAGTACTCCATCCAACATGGTTGGCCAATCCAGTCGTAGTGCGCAAGGCGAATGGCAAATGAAGGCTGTGTATTGATTATACAGATATCAATAAAGCCTGCCCAAAAGATCATTTTCCCTTGCCGCGCATCGATCAGATTGTGGACTCCACTGCCAGCTGCGACTTGCTTTCATTCCTTGATGCCTACTTTGGATATCATCAGATCTTTATGTCAAAAGAAGATGAAGAGAAAACCGCATTTATCACCCCATGTGGTACGTACTGCTTTTTGCGTATGCCTTTCGGGTTGAAGAGTGCTGGTTCAACTTTTGCAAGAGCAGTCCAAATCGGTTTTGAACCTCAGCTACATAGAAATATGGAAGCCTATATGGATGATATAGTGGTCAAAACCAAGGACAAGGCAACGCTCATTGCAGACCTGGAAGAGACATTTGCAAATCTGCGCAAAATCAATCTGAAGCTCAATCCTGAGAAGTGTGTGTTTGGTGTCCCATCCGGCAAGCTTCTCGGGTTCTTTGTATCTCACCGTGGAATTGAAGCGAATCCTGACAAGATCAAGGCAATTGAGCAGATTGAAGCGCCAAAGCGTGTTAAAGATGTACGTCGCCTTGCTGGCTGCGTTGCCGATTAAGTAGGTTCATCTCCAAGTCTGCTGAGCGCGCCCTGCCATTTTTCAAAATTTTGAAGAAGGCAGGTCCAATGAAATGGACTCCGGAAGCGGAGGCAGCGCTGCAAGATTTGAAGAGGTACCTCTCCTCTTCGCCAGTACTAGTCGCGCCAAAACCACAAGAGCCGATGCTGCTATATCTAGCGGCAACGAATCAAGTGGTGAGTGTTGCGTTAGTGGCGGAGAGAGAAAATGATGAAGAAGCAGCGGCAGCGGCAGGCCCAACAAGCGACTTGCCGGGACCTTCCCCGGCAGAGTCAGATGAGACCACACAGAAGAAGAAGATGGTGCAGCGCCCAGTTTATTTTGTCAGTTCCCTCTTGCAGGGGGCTAGATCAAGATATTCTGGTGTGCAGAAGCTGCTCTTCGGCCTTCTCATGGCCTCGAGGAAGCTGCGCCATTACTTCCAAGCACATGAGATCACTGTCGTCACCCGCTTTCCGCTGCAGCGAATTCTACGGAATCCAGATGCAACCGGCAGGATTGTGGAGTGGGCGTTGGAATTGTCAGGCTTTGGTCTCAAGTTTGAAAGCACTTCGACTATTCAGAGCAGAGCCTTGGCGGAGTTCATTGCAGAATGGACCCCAACGCCAGATGATGAAGTTCCAGAGTCAACTCTCCCCGGCAAGGAGACAAATCAAGAGTGGGTTATGTACTTTGATGGGGCTTTCTCGCTGCAAGGCGCCGAGGCTGGTGTGCTGCTTGTCGCACCCACCGGAGAGCACCTCAAGTATGTGATTCAGATGCACTTTCCCTGGGAGAGGTCGACAAACAATACTGCAGAGTATGAAGGGCTGCTTGCCGGTCTCAGGATCGCGACAGACCTTGGAATCCGGAAACTCATCGTCAGAGCTGATTCTCAGCTTGTCATCAGACAAGTCAACAAAGACTATCAGAGCCCATTGATGGAGGCTTATCTAGATGAAGTGAGGAAGTTGGAAGAGCGTTTTGACGGTCTGCAAATGGAGCACGTCCCTCGTGCAGAGAATAACATTGCTGATGACCTGTCAAAGCGCGCTGCCCTCAAACTGCCTATGGAACCAGGCACCTTTGTGCTCCGACTCACTCAGCCATCCGTGACACCATCAATCAGACAAGAGAAAAGAAGAAAGTTGAGTTCCAGCAAGTACTTCCCGGCAGAGCTCCCAGAAGCCGCCGGCAAGGAAGTTGCCGCGAACAACACCAAGCTTGTCGGCGAGCGTCGGGCTCCGGCAGGGCCGCATGCTCTTGCCGTCGAGACGAACACTCCCGCCAACTTTGCCGGGGAGCAGCAAGATCCGATAGGCTCCCAGGCCTTTGCTGTCGAGACAACTGCTCCCGCGGCAGAAGATTTGCCTTTAGTCCTTGCCGTCGAGCCTCAGGCTCCAGCATGGGCGCAGCACATCGTCCATTTCCTTCAGACAGGAGAACTCCCCGAACAGCAGGAAGAAGCAGAGAAAGTAGCCCGTCAGTCTAAAATGTACCAGTTTGTGGACAATATCCTGTACAGAAAGAGGCTGAACGGTGTGAAATTGAAATGCATTTCTCGGGAGGATGGACTGGAGCTGTTGGCAGAGATACATGGAGGCATATGTGGCTCCCACATAGGATCAAGAGCACTTGCCGGCAAGGCGTTCCGGCAAGGTTTCTTTTGGCCCACTGCCCTACAGGATGCAACTGCGCTAGTAACCAGGTGTGAAGCATGCCAGTTTCATTCAAAGAAGCTACATCAACCAGCTCAGGATTTCCAGACAATCCCTTTATCCTGGCCATTTTTGGTCTGGGGGCTCGACATCTTGGGCCCTTTCCCCCGTGCTACCGGGGGCTTTGAGTACTTGTACGTAGCAATCGACAAGTTCACAAAGTGGCCGGAGGTGGAAGCAGTGAGGAAGGTGACAGCACAGTCAGCCGTCAAGTTCTTCAAAGGAATAGTTTGCCGTTTTGGTGTACCCAACAGGATTATCACCGACAACGGCACACAGTTCACCAGCAACACCTTCATGCAATACGTCCAAGACCTTGGCGGCAAGATTTGCTTTGCCTCTGTTGCTCACCCAAGGAGTAACGGCCAAGTGGAGAGGGCGAATGCTGAGGTGCTACGTGGTCTCAAGACAAGAACTTTCGACAAGCTGCGCAAGTGCAGAAAGCGCTGGATTGATGAGTTGCCAGTGGTTCTTTGGTCAATCTGGACGACACCAAATCGAGCCACCGGCCAGACACCCTTCTCCCTGGTCTATGGGGCAGAAGCAGTTCTCCCCACGAAACTCATATACGGGTCACCTCGAGTGCTCGCTTATGATGAGCTTGAGCAAGAGCAGCTGCGACAAGATGACGCGTTGCTCCTTGAGGAAGATCGTCTCCAGGCTGCTATGCGAGCTGCACGCTACCAGCAAGCCTTGCGCCGCTATCATAGCCGCAAGGTTCATGCCCGGAGCCTTGAGGAAGGCGACCTTGTTCTTCGGCGCGTTCAGTCGGCCAAGAATTCCAACAAGTTGACGCCGAAGTGGGAAGGCCCTTATCGGGTAGTACGAGTCACCAGGCCTGGTGCAGTCCGCCTGGAGACCGAAGACGGTATTCCGGTGAGCAACTCCTGGAATATCGAGCATCTTCGTAAGTTCTACCCATAAGGCGTGGTTGCCGGGACTCCCGGCAACCCCTTTTGTACAAGTCGTGCCGCTGTAGCACGTAATCCTTTGTACAAAGCCAGGCGCGGACCCTGTGCATAGTTAAATAAAGCTGAGTGTTTTTGCAAATCTTGTCGATTTTCATGTTTGCTTATATGCATGTTAGTCTGAGATTTTGCATTACACTTATCCCCGACAAGTGCTAACGAACCGCCAAGGTTCCATATCTCTATTTTCTCTTTTTTCTTTTTCTAAAAAGGGACAGAAGGCTACCTCACGTGCAGCTTTGCCGGGGGAGGAGAATGGTGGTATGGATACCAATGGGCGACGTTCAAGGAAGCCACTTTGTCGAAAGGAATGCGACAACAAAAACCTAAGTTGCCCAAAATTTCAAACAGAGTTTTATTTTAGTTGTTTCCCTCGAACGATTTCGACTTTTGTATGGAAAACCTGCACGCGAGGGAACCTTGTTGTGATCGGTTGCGCCCTTATCCTGTTTCGAGTCCGCTCAATAGTTTAGATGGCCGCACCAAAAGCACCAGGGTTTCTTGCTGGCAGCGGCCCCGCCAGCAGGCAGCTAAAGTCCCGCACCTAGCGCTCGCGGCAAGGGTGCGCGCACCGACAAGTTTCCGAACAAGCGTAGGACGAGTACACACGAATAGAAATCAAGCAAAGGGAAATAACATAGCAGTTGTCCAGAACATAGCAAGTCATATTACAATAATAGCTGTCGCGGTTCTAACATAAGGCAATAATTGTCTTTGGCATGAGAGCGATGGCGACAAGAAATGAAGCGGCTAGTCCCGGCGGTCACCTTCAACTCGCTTGACGCGGCTTATCCTGTCAATGATGGGCGCGACGAGCTCCTCTGCTGATGTAAGGTCCGCGTCCTTCGGCAGGCGGTCGAAGACTTTGGAGAGGTTGATGCTGGGATTCCTGAATACCACCTTGGTGAGCACTTTACGAAGGACGTCCTGGCAGAGCTTGCGCGACTCGCTGGCCAAATGAGCTGCTCGATTGGAATCCAGCTGCTCCAGAGCTCCAAGCACGTGGCCAAAGAATATGGTCAGTTTGGTACTCTGAGGTGCTCTGTCATCGAGAGGCTCCTCCCTGTGATCTTCCAAGCCCATGATGGACAGCTGTGCGGCGAGCCTCCTCGCGACGTCGGCAAGATTCTTGGTCCAGTTCTCCATGCCCCTCACATAGTCATTGTGCTCGAGGGCGGCGCTCTGGACCAGCGCTCGTTCGTTCTGGAGTTCCTTGGTCAGAGCTTTCCCATGGGCCTCCGCGGTTTTAAGGGACTCTGTTAACTTGGTCAGCTTCAGCCTCAGCTCGGTGATGGATTTGTTGGCAGTGGAGAGCTCCTTGGACTTGTCAGAGACGGCGACCTGTGCCTCCGCCAGACTGCGAAGAGCTTCGCCTCTTTCGGTCTCGAGCGTTGAGACCTTCTTGCCGTGCTCCTCAAGTTCCTCCTCCAGCTTCTTCACCCTCCCGACAAGTTCGTCCTTGGCGGCCTCTGCTGCCTTGGTGGCATCGACGGCCTCCTTCAGCTTGCCGGCGTGGTCGACAGCCAAAGCCTTCAGCGCCTCCTCGTGCCTCTGCTCCAGCTCTTGAGTCCGCTGGGCGACGAGCTTTTCAACCTCCTCGTCCTTGGCATGGAGCTGCTCGGCGAGCGCCTTCTCTCGGGCTTCAAGCTCTTCATCATGAGCCTTAAGCTCGACGCGGAGCCCGTTCAGACGCGCTTCCTCTGCTTCAACTTGCTGTTTGGCTTCGTCCTGTGCTTTCTCAATATCGGACTACTTGAGGAGGAGTTCATCCCATTGCTGCTTCAGCTGCGCCTGGTTCGACATCAAGTCCTTGTAAGACTCATCAAACCAGCCCTGAACTTCTTCGACGCGCTTCTGGAAATCTGCCTCCACCTGGCTGGCAACCGCAGCCCTGGAGTCCAACTTTTCCTTGCGAGCGCGGTGAAGAGCCTGGAGCTTCTGGTAGTTGCTGTTTATTGCCAGGAGGAGCTTCTCTTCCTCAGATCTGTCACGACCGATGTTGGATTCGTCAACAACCTCAAGCCCGGCAGCGGTGATCACTTCCTCAAGAGTTTCTCCTTCAATTGGCGCCCGAATGCTTACTGCTCCCGGCAGGCTCACAAATAAGTTGTCGCCGACCCAGACGTATTTCCTTGAAGAAGGAGCTTCGGATGATGGCGGTTGCTCTTCGGCAGCCGCCTCACCGGCGGCTGAGGACTCCGGAGCTGGCTCAGCGCTATGCGCTCCTGCGGCAGGAATGTCATCAGTGTAGCTCCTGGACTCCTCGTCGGCCCTCCTGGCAGCTTCCTTAGCGGCGGCGCCCCTGGCGGCCTCCTCAGTGGCAGTGCTCCTGGCGGCTTCTTCAGCGGCATGCCTGTCAGCTTCGGCGGTAGCGTTCTTGGCGGCCTCTTCAGCGGCAAGCTTATCGGCTTCGGCGGCAGCGTCCCTGGCGATATTCTCAATGGTATCATCGACATTCATGTCCTCCGCCGATGGGATGTCTAAAAGCCAAAGAAGTAAAACAAGATGGAGATGAAGAGGAAGTTCAAGAAGACAAAAAGAAAGACCAAATAACAGATATCCAAGACAGGCAGCTCACCTGCGCCAGGCTGCCGGGTCGAAGGTTCTCCCTCCCCGACAACATCAGTTGCCGGCGCACGGTTGCCGATGCCTCCGCTTGCTGGCTCCTCATCGCGATAAAGCGAGCTGGAGGAGGTCTTGGCCGGAGACGCATCTCTAGGCGGCGTAGTTGATGGAGGCGGCATGTCAGGGTTGACCTCTGGTGATTCTCCTTGTCGCCCTTCTCCTCCTGCATGTCCGGTGATGTCAGCAGTATAGATGCACACCCCGGCACTCGCCAGCGGAAAGAGAGTGATAGGCTCACGCTGGGGGCTGCGCCGGGGGCTGAGACGAGGACTGCGTCGCGGGCTGGGCCTTGGACTGGTAGTATCCGTGTCTGGTGCACCAGAGGTGCCCATCGGCGGCTCCTCGTCCGTTGAAGTCCTCGCCCTCTTCGCTGCCCTCTGCGCCAAGGTTTCTGCTTCTCTGCGGGAACAAGTCAAAGCAAATGATGAGATAAAGCAAAATGAGAGATTCAGAAAGCAGGGGAGCGGCAAGTATCTTACTCTTCGTCTTCTCCCGAGCTAAGGGCGGAAAGGTCGAAGGCGACTTCCACCATGGTGCTCGTGCGAGGAGGTGGAGGGGAGCTCCTTGCTCTCTTGGTCGCGGCAGGCGCGGTTTGCTGGTGAACTTCTTGTTGCTGCGCCGCCTTGCCGGCCGCTTCCTTGTCGGGGGCTGTGCTACTTGAGGAAGCTTGGCGGACCGGGACCCCTGTAGCAGCACTCCGGAGGATGCGTCTGCTCTTCGGCTGAAGGGTCGAGGCTTCCTCTACCAGTTCCTCCTCCTCTGTGTCTTCAGCAGGATGGTCCCCGGCAGACGTGTCCCCCCGTTCCCCAACAGTGTCGTCCTGCCCGGCAACCTCCTCCTGTTCTTCGCTGGATCCTTCTTCCGCGAAGCCAGAGCCGCCAGCCTCGTCGGCAAGACCCGCCTCCTGCACTCTGCCGGCGATGTACGCCATCTCCCTTTCGGTGGTGGCGGCGACAAGTTTTTCGTCCTGAAGGATGGCCCTTTCCGACAGACCATCAAAGAATTGCTGGATCAAGTCGTCAGAAGGCACAGCCCAGCGCCCGTCAACACTGTGGGCGTCAAGCACCGGCATCATGGCAAGAATCGAGCTCAGGCGAGAGTTGTTGCACAAAGGGACTACGCCTATCGGCAGATCACGCACCGCTGCGCTCCCGAATAACTTTTGGCAGAGGGACCCGTGCTGCATGGTTGTTAAGTTGTGATCCAGCCCAGGGCGCAGCCTCATGATGTCCGCCGCGTTCTGGAATTCCTAAGCTGGCCTCCCCTTGTTCTGCAAGGGGGCAATGCGCCAGCGAAGGAAGTCGGCGCCAATCATATCTACGGTCAGCCCGGCATTCTTCAGGCGGAGGATTCTTGTCGTGGCAACGGCGAGCTTCGCGTCTTCGGCATCGAAGGCGCTCCACTCATTGTTGCGGGCAATCTTCGTCCCCCGCGGCAAGTAGAAAGGTTGAACCTTTTCTTCCACTGACTCCTGAACCCAGCACCATTTGCCCCGCCATTCCTCCCACCTGCGGCGGTAGGCCCCTTTTGGATAGACCTCCTTGGTTCCTGTCCGCGGGATCCAAGTGACGGAACCAGAAAGGGCCTCGCCCTTCTCGATTCGAGGAATGAAATAGTGGCGGAACAGGGCAGTACTGGGATTTACCCCGGCGAAGTTTTCGCAAAGATGAGCGAAAACAGACATGCACGCTACGGCGTTTGGCGTAAAATCTAAGAGCTGAAAGCCGTAGGTGTTCAAGACATCCTTGAAGAAGTCAGAGAAAGGGGGGCAAAGACCGCAGTAAAAGTAATCGGCGAAAAAGGGATATTTCATTGGATCAGCTTCGCAAGCACCTGGACTCACGCGAGTGGCCAGATGCGCCGTCGTCTCTGCCGCCCACATGAACTGGTAATGATCCGTCAAGGCCTTCCCATCAAGCCCCGGCGCGAAGACGACGTGCTTCTTCCGTAGCGCCACCAACTTGTTCTCCGCCGCCTTCTTGCCCTTGCTTGCCTTCGGCGGCATGGCGGCTATGGCGGCTGGATGATGAGATTGGCGAGGATATGGAAGAGGTGGGGGAATGGAGAAAGGCTCGAGGAGGAAGACGGCGGCGGTTCCTAAATCGCGAAAGGCGGAGGGTAAATGAGTCGCGGCCCTTGCAGATTCCTTTTTATGGGGAAGGCGCAGGGCTGCCTCTTTACCAAGAGTAATAAAAGAATTCCTCGCGAGCGTGCTGCTGCAGCGGTCACGTCGCGCACGCTCCCCACGTCCCGCATTTAATGGGCGGCGTGGGGGGCGCAGTAAAGGAATGATTTCATGCGGTAACTGCTGCCACGCGTGCCCGTGCACTGTTTGGGCCTGGCCCAACGACGCCGCGTGCCCCCGTGTGGCCCAGGCCCGGGGGCTCCGGTGTCAGGCACTTGTGCACGGGCCCGTCGGGGCTATACCTGCGACAAGACTTGCCGGGATGCTTACGGCAAGGGTTACCAGCATGTTCGTTCACCATGTTGGCGGCAAGGCTTGCCGGGACACCTGTGCAAGTTCAAGGTACATCTGCAGCAAGTACAAGATCATAAAGACAAGAACTACAAGTTGAAGACCAACAAGATAACAGTGGGACGTCTTCGACGGATGGCAGCGATGGCAAGAATACGTGTATAAATCGAGCATCGCCCTCGCGGCAACCCATATGGAAAAGGCCCGAGGGCTGACTCTTCATCACACGGCGCGGTGTTCTATTTTTAGACCCGCGGCTCTTGTCGACACTCCGTTCTATTCGTCCACCTCATCGACAAGCCTGAAAAACGGCAAGACCTCCGGCGAGCGCACCTCTTTGAGTGCTGCGCTGCCGTCGAGGACTTGCCGGAGGGCCTCTCGGCAGGATACTTGTCGGGGAGGATAGAGAGAAACAAAGAAACATGCAAGAGCAAGATTTTCAAACCAAGAATTTTTTCGAAGATAAGTACCCGGTGCATTTCTTCTTGAAGTAGCCAAGGACTACATTGGGCACAGTTCGATACATCAAAAGAGATCTACAGCTACTACAGCGCGGCGACCGATCCGGGAACAAGGTCTCGCGGATGGAACAGTGGGACCTAACTACGGCGCCGAGCGTGCCTAGTCGGAGTCCTCGTTTTCATGCCGATGACGCTGTCCTCGTCGTTGCTGTCGCTGGAAGAGTCGAAGTCGCTGTCGCTCGAGCTCTCAGCGCAGCACTCCAGGCGAACACCGGTTGCCCCAAAGAACCTCACGGTGAGGGTGTCGGTGCCGACAAGCTTGAAGTGGAGCAGCTGCCTGGGGGCGAGGCCCCGAGAGCGGGCGAACGACTTCCACCCCCTGGTCAGAAACATGGCGCTACCAGGGGTGAGGTCAACTGCCACCCACCAAGGGCCGTTGCTACAGCCGTCCGCCCGGAGCCACAGGCCGCGCGGCCGGCTGCTCTCCATGGCTCTCGCGAAGGGGTCGGGGAGGCGCAGCCAGCCCCGGAGCCGACGGGGAAGCACCACAACGAACTCCCGCGCCTCCTCCCCCGCATGGATTCCCGCGTGAGGCTGCGGAAGAGGGGCGCTGCTGCGCCTACCGCGCCCCGCTGGAGCCGACCTGGCGTGGCCTCGAGATGCAGACCCGATGCGGGAGCTTGGACCCGCCATCGTCACCACTACGCGCGTCGGGGTCCGAGGGCTGCTCCTCGTAGCGCTAAGCGAACCCCTGGCGCGGCCTCGTCCTCTCACCATCGTGATGCGGCGCAGCGAAGGTGGTGGCGAAAGGCAGAAGAGAAAGGAATCGAGCAGCGGAAGATCAGGAGTTTGCAGATGGGTGGCCTTCTTCTTCCTTCGCCTCCCTTTTATAGGGCTGGGCGCTGAAGAGGGAGAGGAGCCGACCCTTCGCGAATCCTGAGCAACACGCGTCACTTGAGGCGCGTCGTTCAAGACATTAATGAGGAGGCGAGTGGGCGCTGCCCTATTCATCATTTCTCCTCCCGAGGAAGAAGGCGGACCGTCTCGCTCCGATACTCCCAAGACCTGCAGCTATGCATCATGGGAGGAAGCTATCAACCGTCATCATTGCTATGGCCACGTGTACCCGCGCACTGTTTTGGGCCTAGCCCAACAGCGCCGCGCGCGCATGTATGCCCCAGGCCCGGGGGCTCCTGTCAGTGTACAAAGAACCAGGGTATCCATTACCCAGACTTGTGCGCGGGCAGCTCCCTGGAGCCGACAAGATTTAGTCAGACCTTGGAGTCAAAGACAGCAGTAATCAAGAAGATAGAAAGCCAAGGGCTGGCGCCCCGGCAAGATCTTGCCGGGCGGCTCACAGCCCCGACAAGCCGTGCGCCCGGCAAGCCTTCTCCACTGTTCAAAGCGCTCCACCCCAGGGCAACTAACAGCTTGTCCTTTAGCCGTTGTCCAACGGGGGCGTGTCAGACGCTGACGGTGTGAGGCCTTAAATGGAGCGATGGGATGGCCCCTTTTTCCATCCCCAAGAAAGGCAGGGACACCTCAACGGAGCATTAAATGCCCTTGTCCTAAGCCGTCAGTATTAGGTATGATAAGCACTGTAGATACCTTGACACCTCATGTATTTACTGTGTGCCACCTTTGTACTTTGCCACTGTTGGTGACCCCTTCGAGAGTATAAAAGGACGCCCAAGGCATAGCTACAGGGGGGATCTTCTCTGGCCGTTCTGCAAGTGTAGCTGCTAGTGACTGTAGCGCTCCAAGAACTCAACCTAAACACATCCAATACAATCAAAGCAGGAGTAGGGTTTTACGCATCTTTGCGGCCCGAACCTGGGTAAAATCCCCTTTGCGTTGATCACTCGATCTGCTCTCTGTGCAATCTTTCTCCCCGCCGAACCGTAAAGGGATCCTCGTGATCCCATAGGTGTTGTTTCCGACACACACACACGTAACATTCAAAAATACACATAAATAAAAATAAAATCACCTTAGAAAGAAAAAAACCGGAAGCAAACAAGCATCATAAGCATGTTAGGTGTCCGAAGCATGTCTCCTAATCTATACCTAATAATAATGAATAGTGTGTTTCTCTGATTTTTTTTGTCTATCCACCTACCTAAAGTTGTCCATAAAGTTGAAGTAAATTATCCACCCTGCCACCCGTAAGTGAAAAAAATACTCTTCGCTAATTGTTTCTATGATTTTTTTGACATCGAAACTGACCCTAAAATTTAAGTAAATTCCCACCCTGCCACCCGCAAGTGAAAAAAAACTATTCGTTGATTGCTCACTAATTTGTTTGACTATCATCGAAACTGTCTCTAAAGTTGAAGTAAATTACCCACTCTCCACCCGCAAGTGAAAAAACTCTTCATTAATGGTTCCTCAGAATTCTTCGCCAATTATCGAAACTGTAACTAAAGTCGAAGTAAATTACCCACTCCGTCACTGTAAAAGTGAAAAAACATACGTACCTCCGAAATATTTGTAGGACCTTTCAATTTTCCATCCATGGTGAGACTGTCTTTTTCTTTTCTTTCTCATGCACGCATCGAGGATATACTTAAAAAAATTACATGCATCAAGGATCAAGTCCAACTTCGATCCATTGTGAGCATGTTAGCATGCACATGTCTTACGTCCACATGCGCGTCGATTGGTACACAAATATTCAAATACGTGTATATGCATGGAGTGCGGATATTTGATACTTGGTTCGAAAACCACTACTTTATTATCCCATTGCAACACACGGGCCCTTTTGCCAGTAGCTCAAACATAAGCAAACATAAACTATTAATAATTGATTCCATTTTCATGTGGCATGTCATGCTATTATGTTTTGCAACTTGTTTGTATGCCTTGTAACATTTTTTTGGGTATTGTGTGCATTACATGATTCAAATGAGCGGAGAAACGTATCTTCCACTATGTACCAACATTGTGGTTGTAGAAAGTGCGAGGAACAAAATGGATACCCCAAAATGGTGGAAGCATTTGCAATGAGATTAAATATATGGCATCTCTCAATCTCTCCCTTGTTCTTTCTTTCTTTCTTGCCATGGACTGACCTACTGACCACCCAAATTCATTCAATGTTCGTTCCTTCCTCTGAATTTGTCCATATATCAAGGTAGGGTCAGCGCCATGGTTTGTGGGGTTAGCACTATGATGATGATGATAAAAGTGTCAACAATAATCTGCATTAATGAGATACAAAAGCATCAAAACTTTGCCTCCGTCTTTGAAGGGCTAGAGGTATCATTGTCCTCCTAACCATTCAATCACTGGTTGGTTTTCAATGTTAAATTTTATTAAGCTTTCCGATACGATCACAGCTACTTTAAAAGTTTGGATGATGAGTCAGATTTGTAAAAAATATATATTTATAACAATTGTCAAGTCCTGGATTTTCTATTGGCTGCTCATGTGCATCGATATTCGGATTTATGATCAGATATATGACAAGCAAATTATAAGCAGCATGTGTCTATCCAAACAAGAAAAACCAGCGAGTGATTGAGGAGGAAGCTACCTATCTTTCACCATCAGCCCATGATCGATCGAGCCAAGCGTGTTGTTTATATGAAACCAGACCCTCGGAATCAGAGCCAGAAGGCCATGCATCTTCCCCGTCGAACACGGGCAACGTAGCGCGGCTTGGTAGTGCTCCTACTCCTACGTCATAGGATAGAGGGGAGTAAAATACTGCAATCGCATGATCGCATCGTCAAACGACCGGCCATGACCGGATGGATGGATGGATGAGGCGCCGTCCAAGGACCGCCCATGCCGGCCTGCCTGGCAGGAAAGAGGGGCGTGCATGGAGGCCGCAGCCAGCGAGCTTGCTACGGAACAAAGGCGCCAGTCACCTCCATTCTGCTGCTTTGCTTTCGTAGGCCGCCCAGGCCCAGATCGTTCGATGCAGCGAGAATCAGGTCGAGGCCTATGGGAGTAGGACGTGTAGCTAGCATGGAGTAGCATCTAGGTAGCTGCACAAAGTCGCGGCGCATGTGTGGTATGGCTGCACAGTGCTGCTGCGTACGTGTGCGTGCCGGCATGCATGCTCCGTGAGCCCAGCTCGTTCGCCAGCCTTCTGGGCGCGGCGCGGCGCGGCGCGTGGGTGGCGCACGCGTGTAGGGTCATGGCGTGAACTGTGCAGGGCCGGAGCGCGCGTGGCCTGCAGAGTCCATCGCGTCGGGTCCCCTGAAAAGGGTTGATGAATGAAACAAAAATCGTAGCTAGCCTGGAAAACTACGTACGTACCTCCATCGACGTGCGACGTGGTGTCGATCGGGAGTTTTGTCGTCCGATTCGTGTGGATGCCCGACCGGCTTGAAACTCGAGGCATCCCAACGCCGTCCTTTGAATCGCCGGCAAACATCTCAACCAAGACGTCCGAATGTTTTCTGTCATACAACGAGGTGTTGCATGTCTGTGGATGTGTTCGCGTGTTCAAATTCCCACAAAAACGTCATAAACTGGGGAGGTTTGCCGGAGTCTGAATTTTTTTTCATGTAGAACTCTCACATCCCGTCACTCGAATTCTCTCTCCCGGATCACTTTTCTACCACTTTGTTCCTTTCCCCTTGCTCTGTATCCGCACCCTCCTACCCAACATCGATGTACCACCCCGGACACCCAGTGACGGTGCCAGGATTGTAATCATGTGTAGTCAACTCAATGGTGCATAGTCAAGATATGTGTATTTCTACAATGTATTTTTTTTTCATGATTTGTGCTTATATATGATACTTTTTCCACAAAGCTGCATAGTCATTTGACTACACTGCCTATGCGTGGCTTTGCCACTGCGGACACCGTCCAGGCATTGTCGGACGTACCCCCCCCCCCCCCCCCCCCCCACACACACACACACACACGCTTGTCTGCCTTCGGCTACGCCACCGTCCACCATGTATCCATCCGCAGTCAAGTATCCCCCTCCCCTGCCGACACCGTCCATGCCGGACAGCACGCACGACAGGTGTTCGGACAAATTCCATTGAGCTTTTGTTTTACGTTGTCACTGTTTCCTTGGAGCAATCACGATGGCGAGGTACTTGGCGATGGAAGATGAGTTGTTATGTGATTTGTCGTTGTGCAAAAGTGTAGACTTTGTAAGCATGAAGCAAGGAGGCACAATGTTTTGGCTAAATGTGCATTCTTGGTTTCATGAGCAAAAGCACTTCGGACGTTATAACTTGTATGCTCACAATGTGAAGTCGCTAGCACATCGGTGGTACATCATCTCAAACTTCGTAATGATGTATTACAACGCGGTTGCACAGGTGAAAGAGAAGGTGGCCACCGAACGCATCAACATTGGATATTGTAAGTTTTGCTTGTTGTTGCTCCACATGTTGGTCAATTCATTGATTCACTAAATATTGTAACTTGATAATTATCAGGTTGTATAGCCCGGGTGTGTTGTCGTGCTGTACCACGGAACAGAGGGCATGTAATTCACGTTCATACATTGTTTAACGAAAATTAAGGGGCACAACGTCTGGATGACCAACATTTGCGGATACTGATGCATTGTTGGATTCTAGTAGCGTTGAGTTTGTACTGATGAATTTGGAAAAGTTGTTGAACATCCGTTTGTATCATATGTAATATTTATATTTGAACTATTATTGTACCAGGATATTTGCATCCGCTAGCATGTAATATTTGCTTTGTGATGGTGCACCAGGGATACGTGCCACGCCACAGGTTGCGAGGGAGCGGTATTCAGACGTCATGATGTTCAATGGCGCTGCGTGACTGGTGATCCATACAGGGCGGTGGCGGAGCTTGGGCTAAAATCTTTAGAAGGGCAATGAGCTGAGGGTGGTGAAATTTTGACGTTTGAATTGTTTTTACTGCACTTATGGCCCCAATGGTGAGGAATAGTAGTGTATTTTATCATGGGCTAGGGTGTGGGATGAGCCCCCCCCCCCTCCCATGAAGGTCCTTCACTAAGACAAGGGGCTTTCGCTGTGAAAATGACTTTTTATCATACACTTGATATCAAACGCTTTCATCCATCGACAATTCACTTTGAGATCCAAAACCTTAACAATCATCTTTCTTTAAAATTATTATCCTCTATAACACTATGCTCCCTAGTTTTAAAAAGCTCACATTCAACTGAAGTTTCCAATTGAAATTTGGTCATCCAATTTTTGATCGGGTCAACAGTTTCTCAAAGATCTCTCATTCAATCCATTTATATTATGCACCATGCTTCCAAATTTTTAAGTCCACACAATTAATTGAGATCTTTAATTTAAAATTGGGTCACTCAATTTTGACTGGGTCAACAATTTCTTAAGGAGTTCTTCCATTCAATTCTTTTAATTCACCATGTTCCCTAATTCAACATCTTATAGTTATTCATATCTATTTTTAACGCATCAATTCCTTCTTCTACTTGTTGGGGTTGCCACTCTTACTTATTGAAAAGGGTTACACCCCCCATATACTTGTGGGTATGAAGTATCTTAATGATTGTGTTTATGCTTTGTAATTGATGATCATGTACTACTAGGCTAGGTGATGCAAATAATTTTGGTGATAGTGATTTTAGGAAGTCAGTCATTGGATAGCTGATAGTGATAGGATTTTAGGAAGTTAACTGCTAGATAGCTAGTGACCTATGAAGTGAGAGTTGTATCATGGCAATCAAAATTGCATAAATGTGTTTCAAAATGACAAAAGTTGATGACATAGATGCAGTTATGCTTAAAATGAAATTTTGTGGATGAGGAACTTCCCGCAAGATCTCGGCATGAAGCAAGAGAACTATAATCTCTATTCTGTGGAAGTCGTAGTGTTATTCATGTTGCCAGGAATTAAAATTTTCACTCTCGAACCAAGCACATTGATGTGAGGTATCATTGGATCTTGAATTCCAGGTTGCTAGAACTTGATATTGACAAGTGAGAAGCTACATGCATGTTGCAATGTAGTTTGCAGGATGGTTCCTCCTTCACAAGTCGAGGGGGGGGGGGGGGGGGGGGGTTATTTAGATAGCCTGCTCATATGGGTCGTCAAGAGATGAATATTCATCTTAGTAAGCCGATCCCACACCCGTTAAGGTCATCATCTATGAAGATTCTATACTTTGGATAGCTTTGGGTTATCATCTTGTGAGGGTCATGTCCTTGGCCATAGTGCGTACAGCAACCTTATGTTCCGACTTCTTGAGGTGGGCAAGTCATGTGGTTTTTTTTCAAAATCCATAAGGATTGCATGCTTGGTATTCTATAGTTTTGGTCACCACATACATGGATGAACAATACGAAGGGCTGATCTAGAAGCGTTGACTCTGAAGATAATTGACAGAGCTCTTTTGGTTTTATCAAGGATATTCGTTATCGATGTTCGATTCAATTATTACGATCTAGTGTACTTTCATCAATGAATTAATAAAGCAAGATTGACACTCGAGAAAAAAATGCATGCACTTCTAGCTCAGATCGAATGGTCTTGATGGTCAACCGAGAAATTGCAATTCTAAGCTGCCTAGTAGCAAAACCGTTTTGTTTACTGAAGTTGCATATTTAAGTTTTCAAGAAAAATTGTGCAACTACAACAGACTTTTTGTTTTGAAGGTGCGGCCAATAAATAGCAGGAGCATACAAATATTAGTGCTGACACGTCTGGTCTTGGAACAGTACACTGGTATCAATCTTGCCCATGCTACCTGACGGCATGGTCCTGGAGTGGTGCCAAAGGTTCTGCTTACATGACCCTCAACTTTAGTGCTGCAACATACCTGTACCCGCAGGCTTGCAGAAGAATGGAAGCTGAAAGATTCGGTGAAGTTGTGGGGTCAGTCCTTGGATGTATACAAAATATACTAGTATTATCTAGTATCTAGTCCATGAACGCAAAGCACACGAATGCACATGCTGGCTTTGAATTGCATGCGACTCTACAGTCTTAGATGTAGACGCATGTGTCTTTTGAATTCCCGGCAAAGGCATGTTATGTGCAGAAGCATGTCTCCTGATAACTCTCATCTCCTTGCTGAAGATTGGATTCAAAATGCCACGATTGCATGCTGTCCTAGCCTGTGATGCACTAGCCATTACTCATAGTAGGTTTATAGCACATGATTTATGAGCAGAAAATGGAGTGGTGTACATGCATACATCAAATTTATCTATTAATTAGCCCAAACATGAACGCAGGCAGGATGCCGGACATGAGGAAATCTCGAAGCAAGCAAGATCAAAGCCTTTTTTATTTGACGAAATTAAACACAACTAGCAAGTTAGCTACATCACATACGATACGATCACCACTCCCTTGGGTACCTCTCTGAGACGAGAAACAGTCTCTCGGACTAGCAAACTGCTTACGTACGGTTTATCTCTTCATCAGTGGCTTACGCAGCACATCGATCACTCCATAAAGTTGTAGGAGGAATTCCTCTCCGGGATCCAGCCGCCGTTGTGGCCACTGCTGCTGCCTAGCCCTCCCCTCTGCTCCTGCATGATGCAATACAGATCGATGAATACATTGATTTCTCACATCAGCCAGGCATGCCTCGTTCAAAACTGTTCGAGTAGTGTAATAATTAGCAGGAAACACGGATGAATCAATCAATCAACATAAAACATGTACGTTTCCTCTAAAAAAATTAAACATGAAAGTTGATGCGGCAGTACATACCGGGGTATAGAGCTGCAGTTTTGGAGGCCTGAGGAAGTTGATCTGAGGCTGGTCGGAGGGGTGCAGGTGGTTCTGCATCTGGCTGAGAAAATCCGACTCCTGCTGCGGCGGGTTGGCGTGCGTGATCTGGAACGGCCGCGGCGGCTCGGAGGGAGGCATCTGCATCAACTGGGCGGCGGGATCCGTGGTGATATAGTGCATGTACTGCTGTAGCTCCGGAGGCACCACGGGCGCCATCCCCTTCCCCATCACCAGCATCTGTACATGTACATGCATGACATGGCCATTAATCGGTATAATGCATAATTTGTAGTTGATGTCCATTGCGTCTTGAGATTAACATTAACTTAGGGCATGCATGCACTTCGATCATGAAGATCTGATTATTCTTTTTAGAGAAGATCCGAATTAAATTTGACAGGCTAGCCATGCAGATGATGGAGAAGAATAGATAGATAGCATATAAAAGAACATGTCTACAACTCTACATGCATAGTGAACCTGATCATATACATGATATGATGTGATTCCAGATTTTTAAAATACCTGGAGTTGCAGCTGGAGCGATTTCAGATAGTCGATGGCTTCATCTAGCATTGACACCTTGTCCGTCTAATTAAATCAGTAGCGAGACCACAGATCAGGCGAAGAACTCGGCAAGAGATATATACTAGCTAGAAGATCCAAGATGGAGCATGTTCATTACGTGGACCTTGGTGCAGTTTGGAAGTAACTCCTGCAGTGCCTTGAGCTTCTCGTTGATCTTATCCCGTCTCCTCTGGAAATAACCCAAATGGACAAGCTCAGGAACACGAAATGCTAATTGGTGGCTCTGACCATGTAATCCATCGATATGCATGCATGATAAGTTGATAACAACCTACCCTTTCTGAATAATTGTGGAAATCGGCAGACCTGCTTCTGCGAGTAGGGATAGACATCCTCCTCAGAGCTCTGCCGTCTTCCATCAGCGATCTTGATGAGCTAGCTTTTTCACCTTCCTGTCAATAGGTATAGAAAAGAAGAGACAATCGAACAAGATCAACGACAGACAGAGCACGAACGAAGAGTAGCTAAGAACAAAAGCTTTCAGCTAACCATGTGTATATACCTTCTTCTTCTTCTTTGGTGTCTGAGGTCTCCTTGCTGAACTTCCTTTGGCCTCCACACCTCCTTATGAACCGATGCTAGCCAGCTAGCTACTATCTAGCAACGCTAAACTGGTCCAGCCCTAGGCAGGCTAGAGATGATGGAGACTCAGAGGCCCTTTCATGGTCAGGCGATCGACCTGCTGGTTGATGGTCTCTTCGACCCTGCACCAACCTTTGGTCCAGGCCGGCATGGTATTTATGGTCGTATGGCATCTGATTTCTATAAGCTTTTGCGTCATGGCAACGACTGATCGAGTGGCTAGTGGCGAGTGAGCACTGTGCGTGTCTATATCTCCTCATCTTTTTTCCACCGGCCGTGTGTAATTTCTTGTCACTTGGTCCGTCAGTATGGAGTAATCGTCAGTTGCATCGGGGTCTCTGATGGGATGTTTGCAATTTTGTAGGGCGCCCATGAGGTCAATCATTTCATCTACGTCCGGCCTTGCTAGGGCATGGCTCAAACTTGGCTTCAAATACAAGGGTTCGTCAGCATGATCGCCAGCTTGTGCAAGATACCCAGAGAGGTATGGGTCTCGTCTCTTCACTAGCCTAAGGTAATCAAGTAGCATCCTATGAGTTAATGGGTAGCATGCATGGTTTGACAAAATAAAATGTAGCATGTTCAAGGAGTATTTCAAGAAATTCAGTATGTGCTTGATTGGGTTTAAGGGACAGTAACAAATGATGAGATAAAGAAGGAAGCTAGGACATATATTTGATCGAGGCCCAATGAAACTAGGCCATGTAACCGATCGATGCCTAATTAATAAAACTAGGACATGTAAGATCTAATGCCTAACATTGCGATAAATTTGTCTATAAGGTGTTGCAGCCTACTACAAGATAGGTTCAAGTGAACCAGAAGTACGGAAGAGTAAAGAAGGAAAGATAAAAGAAAAGGGGTGAGTATGTACCGTGTTGGGTTCAGTCAAATTGCTCTACACCATCTGATCAAGATCCAAATGCCCAACATGCTTGTTCTTCATTCACCTTCTTCTCCTCCCTATACAAAATAATAAAACATGAAATTTTCTAAGAATGAATGAATTAGTGGCATTGATATGCATTACCCTTAAATAAGAAGAAAATGAATAAAAAAAACAAAAATAACTTACACACTGGTAAATCACACAAATATTCATTGCATATTACAGAAAATGCAGTTTTTTATATTATGCAATGAATAAGTATATAATGGTACAATTTCGCACTGTGGTATAACTTACCCACATATTGTGTAGTACTTGCATGTATACTTACACAAAATAAAAAGGTTAAGTTCTCTAAGAAAGAATGAATTGTCACATTACTATTATTCTTAAAGAAGAAAGCAAATGGAAAAAAATTGATACAAAAACTTTCCCACAATTTGCACTAAAAATGCACTTTTTATAATATGCAAGATTGAACATATAATAGTAATTTTTCGCACTCTAGTATATTTTGTACCCATATTGTAGATACTTGCGTGTATACACTTACACACACACACACCTAACATTCAAAAATACACATAAATAAAAATAAAATCACCTTAGAAAGAAAAAAAAGCAGAAGCAAACAAGCATCATAAGCATGTTAGGTGTCGGAAGCATGTCTCCTAATCTATACCTAATAATAATGAATAGTGCGTTTCTCTGATTTTTTTTGTCTATCCACCTACCTAAAGTTGTCCATAAAGTTGAAGTAAATTATCCACCCTGCCACCCGTAAATGAAAATAAATACTCTTCGCTAATTGTTTCTATGATTTTTTTCGTCTGACATCGAAACTGACCCTAAAATTTAAGTAAATTACCCACCCTGCCACCCGCAAGTGAAAAAAAACTATTCGATGATCTAAAACCCTCCGGCTTATATAGACGCCGGGGGTGCCTAGGGTTTACACATGGTCGGTTACACGTCGAGGGGATAAACATGCCTATTCTACTTTAAACGTGGAGCACACGCCTTGGTTCTAGAAACTTCCCTTCTGGAGTCCGGTCCTTCGAGTGATCCAGCATCCGGCGAACGGCCCATATAGTCCGGCCCATATTAGATAGGCCGGCCTCCCGAGGACCCCCTAGTCCAGGACTCCCTCAGTAGCCCCCGGACTAGCCTCCAACGCCGATGTGTATCCGGAGAATCTTGAACAGAGAAGTCTTCGGCTTGTGAGGCGAGTCCCTCTTCCCCTGATTGTTCGGCATCCGACCTGTGATCGGCGAAATCCCAAACGTTGCGGGATTGCCAAGTCCATTGCAATAATACTTCTCGAACCTCACGCATTGCGAGGAGATGAATGGTTTAGCAGTTCTTTTACAGAGCTTCCCCCCTCTGAAAAGGGGTACCATCTATTTAATTAAACTGGATCGCGATCACATCTTCACCTTCTCCCTTTAGACGAAACCCCCAACAAAAAAACCTCTACCAAAAGAAAATGGCGAGCGCCCCTGGTTCTTCTTCGGATCCTTATGGATCTCGCCCAGGGGATTGGGGAAGCTGTTCCGTGTCAACTCTTCGTCTTCGCCAACTAGAGACCCAAGGGTATCTTCCTTCCTCAGATCTGACGACCGTCCGTGCCGGCTTGAATTCATTCAACGGCGTGGTCCTTGCGGAGAACTTCCCCCATCCACAAAAGGGAGAGCACGTGTGCTTCATCCCGTTCCTCCTGCGAGGGCTCGGATTTCCCATCCACCTATTCTTGAGAGGGTTATTGGCATTCTACGGGATCCAGCTCCATCTCCTTACCCCAGGGTCTATCCTCCACATCTCAGGCTTCGTGGCCCTCTGCGAGATGTTCCTGGGGTGCGAGGCCAATTTCGAATTGTGGAGGAAGTATTTTTGCCTTGTCCCACGTACAAGGGACGGGACAATTTTCGAAGTTGGCGGAGCCGAAGTATGCCGCATAGCGGGGACGGGTTACCCCGTAGGAACCCCGAAGGAATTTGAGATGTGGACCTCGGAGTGGTTTTATATTGAAGACGTTCCTTTGTGCGATCCAACTCGGCGGGGCTTGCCCGAATACTCCGATGCCTTTCCGAAGAAAAGGTACAACTGGCGTCCGAAGAGCCTGCCCCAAGAGGAAAGTGCCGAGGTGCTGCGTTTATCGACCCATGTGAGGCTATTAGCCCATCAAAAGCTGACCATGATTGACGTCATGGCCGCCGTCCTCACTCGATGCGTCCAACCTCTTCAACAGAGGGTACATCCTTTGTGGCGCTATAACGGGACAAGCAACACTACTCGCTCCCGAAGACTGGGTCCTGCCGATCAAACAGCATTAGCCGCCGCCCTTGCCGATCTATTCAAGGGGGAGCAAGAGGACTTTGTTCAGCGGTCATCAAAGGACGGATATTCGTGCCACAATCCCATCGAATGGGTGAGCCTTTATACCTACTGTAATTATAGTTCGGTTTTTCTATTATGTCCCTTTCTGACCGAAGCCGTCAAACTTTATGCAAACAGGAATGGAGGAGCTTCATCGAGACAGTCAACTGTCCGGCTCCTCAACCCGAAGACTACGCCCGTGAGGACGATCCGGGCTATCACGAAGACCCGGACCTATCAATCGAATTCGAAGGCGGGGTTTTCTGCCAGGAGGGCCTTGATTACGCCAAAGTGGCCATCGTTGCCGACTACCCTGGATCTTTTCCTTCCCCTACCGTAAACAAGAAGAAAAAGAAGAAGACGTCCCACAAGAGACAAGTGTCCACCAGTGACCCTGACATACCGGTTCCCATCGCCAAACGCCGTAGATCTGCGCGACTTACACCGGCCGCAGCGACAGTGGCCGAATCGGGAAGTAATAAGGATCTGGCAGATAGGCCGGTCACAGGGGCAAGCGCACCAGCGAGCTCATCCCTAAGGTATTTCGCTTGATCATACGATTTAACACCATGATTTGATAAAGCTCGTCGAAAGATAATTCCGCCGAAATATTCAGGCAAGAGGTTCAGCCGTCTCCCGCCGCGGACGCCGTAAAGACATCCATCGGTGCCCAAGGTTCAGGGCCTTCCGCCCATGTTGATCCTGTTGCCGGAGCTTCCACCGCCAATCCCGCCGCAGCCGATTCGGGCGATGCCATATCGGTCACCAAATCAGAGGTCGGGAGCGCTATGCGTCATCGGCAGCAACGTAAAGTCCTGCAACATCCAGTCTTTTCCGAACAAGAATTCGGCGCTCTACGCACGGCGGATGCATACCTTGGGGCCGCCCGAACTGGGTTCGGTGAAGCTATAAAGTTGATATCGTCCAGCTTGCAGGTGAGTTGTTGGTTATTTAAAATCCGAACACGCATGTAAACCCAGTAGCCCCCGAGCCTTAACTTGGTCAGCACGACCGAATTAAGGATCCCTTTCTGCAAATGCAGGCCTCTAAGCAACAGTGCGAGCAACTGGCCAAGGAACTTAAAGCCAGCCAAACACAGGTCGAATCTGTGAAGGCTGAGCTAAAGCAAGTGAAGAGCTTTACTCGGGAGGCACACGGTGAGTGCATATATTAGCCGAATATATAACATGTTCCCATGCTTACGCGAGGGTACTATGTAGCAGCTGAATCAATAGGGCAATTACAAAAAGATTTGGATGTAGCCCGAGAATCTCAACGGTACGCCGAGTCCCAGCACGAAGCTGGAGGTCGCGTTATGACGCGACACATTGAAGAGAAGAACCGCTTCAAAGAGGAGAACCAGAAGCAAGCCGAGGAAATTGAAAGCTTGAAGGCTCAATTGGCCCAGGTCCAGGGAGAGAACCAAATCTTACAGAGGGGCATGTATGGTGAGCGTGATTCTAACATCAGAAGGTAATTTTTCCTTTATGGATGTAATATAACCTGTATGCCATAACTCATGTGTAGGTCTCCTGACCGGGCATTCCGAAGAAGAGATCGGATCTTACCAGGGAAACTTGCTAAAGGATCTAACCGCCTTGCACGAGCGGGCTCGGAAGATCATAAAGGGCATGGTAAAAGCACTGTGGCCCGCTGAGCAGCCTTCCGAGGGGATGACCGAGCTAGTCGATCGTTTCAAGGGAGCTCGAGCTAGGTTCGAGCTGTGGAAGACATCGGCATGCCGGGAGGGAGCGAGGGAGGCGTGGGCGATGATCAAGACCCGCTATACCGGACTTGATCCCGAGCATATGGCTCGGGTTGGACCAGTGGCGGTAGATGGAGAAGAAATTCCGCTCCACCTGGTTTATGACCAGGTGATGCCTGCCGCCCGATTGTCGCAACAGGACTGCTCCCTGGACACTGTAATCGATAATCTCGATCAGCAGCCGGGTATATGATTGTATGTAGCTGTGTACTATCAATCAAAGATTTGCTCCGCTGTGTTGTAAACTTTGTCTTAACCGGCCATCGGCTTTAGCCTCCCGTGCTAGAAGCTTGGGAGTGTTCCGCTGAAAGTATCACCCTAGGGTGGATGAACTATATTCGGGGAACCAGGCAATCCGGCCATGTGGTGCAAACAGACAGAAAGCACGCAGGGAGATATGTTATATTACTATTTAGCGTAAGAAACATCTTCTGAAGAAAATAGTACCTCTACCGATACCTTTCGTCAGGTTGCTACGCAAGGCGTAGGCTAGAGCCCGTACACTGATAGTGTATGGCTAAGGGTGATTGTAAGAAGACAAGACCCTGGTAATGGTCATGACGACCATGGTGTTACAAATTATTTCCGTCAGGGCCGATCAATTGTCTACGCAAGATAGCTAGCTTTTGGCTTTACCCGTCTGAGGCACGTGTCCGGATGACCCGGTCGTAACAATCGCAGAGGTGCTCCCTTTACCCTCTAGCCGAACAATCGGGAACGTAGAGGGTAACCACAGGAGCGAGGCAACCCAGCTTGGCGAATCTTAGTTCGAATTGATGCATATGATGTCTTGAAAACGACAAGGAAAACGGGCACCCACAGTGAGTGTGAACAAGTGCGGGGAATATAAAATCATTGGCTTCGGAAAGGAAGCCCCCAGGTGCTGTGTTCGGATTTAACACTTGAAGGTGTAAAACGAAAAGTCTTATAACGAGATTGAATGAGCCGAACACAAAGTTGGGATAAAAAGGGTGCAAACCTGCCAAACATTAGTGCGAAAGGAGAATTGGAAAATAAAAAGGAAAACACGAAGGAAGAAACGTAAAGTAAGGAGTGCGACAACACCGGTTTATCCGTAGAAGCGCCGAAGACGAGCTGCGTTCCATGGGTTTGGTTCGAGGCGGTGATCCGACGGGTTCTGAAGACGATAAGCCCCTCCCGTGAGCACTTCGTCGATTATGAAGGGGCCCTCCCATTTGGGCTTGAGTTTATGCTTCTGCTTCTCCGGGAGTCGTAGGACTAATTCGCCTACGTTGTATGCTTGCGCCCTCACCTCTCTGCTCTGGTAACGCCGGGCCTGCTGCTGATAAAAAGTGGAACGGGCCCGAGCTATGTCTCGCTCTTCCTCCAAGGCGTCCAAGTCGTCCTGCCGATCTAACTCGGCCTCTCTTTCCTCGTACATGCATACTCTTGGCGCATCGTGAATGATATCACAAGGAAGGACCGCTTCGGCCCCGTAGACCGTAAAGAACGGGGTGTAACCCGTTGATCTATTCGGGGTGGTGCGCAAGCCCCATAGTACGGAGTCCAGCTCCTCAACCCACTGACAATCGGATTCTTGCAAAGACCGGACCAAACGCGGCTTGATGCCACTCATTATGAGGCCGTTTGCTCGTTCAACTTGTCCATTGGTCTGCGGGTGATAAACCGAGGCGTAATCGAGCTTGATGCCCATCTTTGCACACCAGTCTTTGACTTCCTGAGCGGTGAAATTGGATCCGTTATCAGTTATTATACTGTGCGGGACACCGTAACGGTGTATCACGCCGGATATAAAGTCGATTACTGGTCCGGATTTGGCTGACTTGACGGGTTTAGCCTCAATCCATTTGGTGAACTTGTCGACCATAACCAGCAAATATTTATTTTTCTTGGTCCCCCCTTTAAGTGGTCCGACCATGTCTAGCCCCCAGACCGCGAAAGGCCAAGTGATCGGAATAGTCCGAAGAGCTGTTGGGGGCATGTGACTTTGGTTTGCGAAAAGTTGACACCCTACGCAATATTTGACAAGTGACTGGGCGTCCGCCCGAGCTGTGGGCCAAAAGAACCCCGCCCGGAAGGCCTTGCTTACTAAGGCTCTTGCTGCGGCATGATGACCGCCCATCCCTGCATGTACTTCGGCGAGAAGCTCCCGCCCCTCTTCCTCAGATATGCACCGCTGTAGTACTCCAGTAGTGCTCTTTTTATATAACTCTCCTTCGTGTACCTTAAAGGCTTTGGAGCGCCGGACTATACGTCGGGCCTCCGTTTGATCATCGGGGAGTTCCTTACGAAGGAGGTAGGCGAGGAAGGGTTCGGTCCAAGGAGCGATTACTGCCATGACCTCGTGGGCCGAGGGCGTTTCGTTCATTACGGAGCCGCCGATAATTCTGTCGTTTGGTTCGTCGATAGGGGGAGCAACCGTGTGTGCGCTTGAGAGATCGGCGCCCGCTTGATCGTCCTGCCAAACCACGGATGGCTTGAAGAGCCGTTCCAGGAAAGTGTTCGGCGGGACAGGGTCGCGTTTGGCTCCTAAACGTGCCAGTATGTCAGCGGCTTGGTTGTCGTCTCGAGCGACGTGGTGGAACTCCAGCCCCTCGAACCGTGCGGATATTTTGAGGACAGCGTTTCGATATGCCGCCATCTTCGGATTTTTGGCGTCGAACTCACCGTTTACTTGAGAGATGGCCAGATTAGAATCTCCCCGTACCTCCAGCCACTGTATGCCCATTGAAGCTGCCATCCGAAGACCGTGTAGAAGGGCTTCGTATTCGGCTGCGTTGTTGGAGTCGGCATACATGATCTGGAGCACGTATCGGACGTTGTCACCTGTGGGGGACGTGAGAACGACTCCAGCCCCCAGTCCGGCCAAGGTTTTGGATCCATCAAAGTACATCGTCCAATGTGAGTATGTACTGTATTCCCTGGGGAGTTCGGCTTCTGTCCATTCGGCGAGGAAATCCGCTAATACCTGAGATTTAATAGCTCGGCGCGGTTTGTATGTGATCTCGAAAGGAAGGAGCTCAATCGCCCATTTGGCTATACGGCCTGTGGCGTCCCTGTTATTGATTATATCATTCAGGGGTACTTCCGATGCCACCGTGACCGAACACTCTTGGAAGTAATGTCTTAATTTACGTGATGCCATAAATACCGTATAGGCTATCTTCTGGTAGTGCGGGTATCTTGACTTGCATTGCGTTAGCACCTCTGACACATAATAGACCGGCTTCTGTAGCTGGAATTTGTGCCCCTCCTCCTCTCGTTCGACGACGAGCACTGCGCTGACAACTTGGTTGGTGGCCGATATGTATAACAACATGGGCTCACCCGCGCTTGGTGCTGTGAGTATGGGGTTACTTGCCAGCAGTGTCTTGATATCTTCTAACGCAGCCTTTGCTTCGTCGGTCCATTCAAAAGTCTTGGTCCGTTTCAGCAATTTGTACAGCGGTAAAGCTTTTTCACCGAGGCGGGAGATAAAGCGGCTTAATGCCGCCACGCAACCCGCCAATCTTTGCACATGCTTTAGCTCTGTAGGGATTGCAAGTTCTGACAAGGCGCGGATCTTGGCCGGATTCGCTTCTATTCCTCTATGGGAAACGATGAATCCGAGCAACTTACCAGCGGGAACTCCGAAGACACACTTCTCCGGATTGAGCCGAATATCATATTCGCGTAGGCTTGCAAAGGTTTGCCTTAGGTCGTCGATTAAATTGCTAACGTGCTTGGTTTTGATGACCACGTCGTCCACGTATGCTTCGACTGTTTTGCCGATCTGTTTCTCAAGACAGGTCTGGATCATGCGCTGGTATGTAGCCCCAGCGTTTTTTAGCCCGAAAGGCATTGTGTTAAAGCAGAACGGCCCATAGGGGGTGATGAATGCGGTTGCCGCTTGATCGGATTCCTTCATTTTAATCTGATGGTATCCGGAATAAGCGTCGAGGAAACACAGCGAGTCGTGTCCGGCTGTGGCATCAATGATCTGGTCTATTCGTGGTAGAGGGAAAGGGTCCTTGGGGTAGGCCTTGTTGAGGTCTTTAAAGTCGACGCACAGCCGCCAGGATTTGTCTTTCTTTGGTACCATCACCAGGTTTGCCAACCATTCGGGGTGCTTAATGTCCCGAATGAATCCGGCCTCTAGCAATTTAGCTAATTCTTCACCCATAGCTTGTCGTTTGGGCTCGGAGAAACGGCGGAGAGTCTGTTTGACGGGCTTAAAACCTGCCATGATGTTCAGACTGTGTTCTGCCAATCGTCGTGGGATGCCAGGCATATCGGAAGGATGCCAGGCAAATATATCCCAATTTTCTTGTAAGAATGCTCGCAGCGCCTCCTCCGTGGTAGGGTCGAGCTGTGCTCCGATGGACGCTGTCTTGTTAGGGTCCGTCGGGTGCACCTGAACTTTAATGATTTCTTTTGCTGGCTTGAAGGACGTGGATTTGGGCCTCTTGCTGAGGATCACGTCGTCTTTGTCTACCGTTGACCGGAGTGCGGTCAGCTCTTCTGCAGCAAAGGTCTCAGCTAGGGCCTCGAGGGCGAGTGCTGCTGTTTTGTTTTCAGCCCGTAGGGCTATATTCGGATCACCAGCTATTGTGATTACTCCGTTTGGTCCTGGCATTTTAAGTTTCATATACCCGTAATGTGGTATAGCCTGGAATTTTGTGAAGGCTTCACGTCCCAGAAGGGCGTGATAGCCACTGGGGAAGGGCACGACGTGGAAGAGGAGCTCTTCCGATCGGTAGTTGTCGGACGTGCCGAACACTACGTCCAGGGTAATACATCCTGAGCAGCGTGCCTCCTTCCCTGGGATTATTCCCCGAAAGGTTGTGTTGCTATGTTCGATCCGAGATCGGTCGAATTGCATTTTTCCTAGCGTGTCTTCATAAATTAGGTTTAGACCGCTGCCGCCGTCCATTAGCACTTTGTGTAACCGGAAGCCGTCGATGACGGGGTTCAAGACTAGTGCGGCTGGTGAATGGTCGGGATGAATGGCTGGTCGATCAGCATCTCCAAAGGTGATGGGTGTATCTGCCCATACACTTGTTGCAGCCAGGTGGTACACCTGTCCAATTTCTTTAAGGGCTCTCTTCCTTTTGTTCCTCGAAGGGAACGTTTCGCAGATCGTCAGGACTTCGGTGTGATGTTCCGATGAGTCTGCGGGGCGCCCTCTGGGCGGTGACGCCTTGAGGATGGCCTCTCTGCTTTTTGCGATCTGTCTGACGACCCAACAAGTTCTAAAACTGTGGGTTGGAGCTGTGTTTAGCAATACGGAGTGTATAGGGCAAGGTTTGTCCAATAGTCCGTCCAGGACAGTACTGACCCCAGGAA
This sequence comes from Elymus sibiricus, assembly GCA_039707655.1. Taxonomy (NCBI): domain Eukaryota; kingdom Viridiplantae; phylum Streptophyta; class Magnoliopsida; order Poales; family Poaceae; genus Elymus; species Elymus sibiricus. Next base: position 475,374,971 of record CM077665.1, read on the forward strand.
GGGATCTGTTTCTCTTTTTGGCGGGCTGAGTTTGGGCTGTTTGGTTCGGGGGTATCCTCTTTTGCCGATCTCCTCTAAGGTATTCGGCAGAGGTTTGGTCCGAAAATAGCCGCTCTGCTTGCCAAGCACTTTCCATGGCACAATACTTCTGTACCAAGATGGATAGCTCGGAAAGGTCAGTTATGTGCCACCGCGCCAGGGCGTTGAGGATTCCCTCATTGTGGCAATTACGCTTGAAGGTTGCCGTTATATCTGTGTCGCTGAGGCCGCGCACGTTGTGTCGTGCGAGGAGTAGTCTGGCCCAGTAATGATGGACCGACTCCCCTGGCAAATGCGCAATGTCCGGTGGATTCGAACGATTGGGCTCTGATGCGATGATCGGGTCATCGGCTTGGGGGTGGGTGGGAGAAAAGGTAGTCCCTCACCAAGATGGGAGTCCGGAACTATAAGTTCCGAACTGCGGGATAGGTCGGGGGCCGACACCGGACTATTGCCGGAGCCGATGACTGGGTCACGGGCAAGATTTCGGTGGTCGGAAATTGAGGTGTAGACCGTTTTTAGTTCCGGTAGCTGGGAGGTCGAACCTTCCACCGGACACTCGACGGTGGCGACGAGGTGGGTGACCGTGGGGACGCAAATTTCCCTGTCATCAGGTTTAAGCCCGAGCCGGTCATAGACCGGGATCTGGTCATCGGCCATTCGCATAGTCTCCATCCGATCGAACAACTCGTTGAGAAACGAGGCGATGGTGGGATGCGTGTCACCAAAGCGAGTGGGGTCGGTATGCGGCGTCGCCGTTCCAGAGTCGCGCGAGGGCGTTCTTGGATCCTGTTCAGATCCATCCCGACCCGTGCAAAGACCGATCTGAGAGCAGATCGGGGCTGGGTCGTCGTTGATTTTTATCGACGAGATCCGATCTAAGGCTTTGTCGAGAATCGAGAGCTCGATCGGACCGATCTGCCCGGAGCTTCCGGAGTTAGCCTCCGATGCATCCGTGCAGGGAGTGTGTTCGGCAAGAACGGGTGTTCGGCTGTCGGGCGCTATGACCTGATCCGAACTTAAGATCGGGCCTCCACCAGGGCAGATCCCATAGGCGGAGCCGGAAGATGGATCCGAGGTTAAAGCCTCAGGGTCATCGGGCATGGCAGGCGAGACTGCAAGCCCAGTTAGTGATAGATCGCCGCGGGAGTCTACGGAGAACTCTAAGTTCCCGAATCTGACCTCCTGATCAGGGGCGAAACTTTCGACGCGGCCAAGGCGGCCGGTCGGGTCGGCGTGCAGCACTATGCTGCCGAAGGCGAAGATCTGTCCAGGGGCAAAAGTCCCTGTGTTGCGGACCTCTTCGTTAACGACTAGGCGAACCATCGATTCCTTCTGGCGATCACAGTGGAACTCTCAATGAAAGCACCAATGTCGGTGTCAAAACCAGCGGATCTCGGGTAGGGGGTCCCGAACTATGATGCTTGGATCGATGGTAACAGGAGACGAAGGGGACAAGGTTTTACCCAGGTTCGGGCCCTCCTATGGAGGTAATACCCTACGTCCTGCTTGATTGTATTGATTGTATAGAGATTACAGAGTGATCTACCACGAGATCGTATGACTAAAACCCTAGATGAGTTCTCCTTCCTCAATGATCTAAAACCCTCCGGCTTATATAGACGCCGGGGGTGCCTAGGGTTTACACATGGTCGGTTACACGTCGAGGGGATAAACATGCCTATTCTACTTTAAACGTGGAGCACACGCCTTGCTTCTAGAAACTTCCCTTCTGGAGTCCGGTCCTTCGAGTGATCCAGCGTCCGGCGAACGGCCCATATAGTCCGGCCCATATTAGATAGGCCGGCCTCCCGAGGACCCCCTAGTCCAGGACTCCCTCAGTAGGGTCAGTGCCATGGTTTGTGGGGTTAGCACTATGATGATGATGATAAAAGTGTCAACAATAATCTGCATTAATGAGATACAAAAGCATCAAAACTTTGCCTCCGTCTTTGAAGGGCTAGAGGTATCATTGTCCTCCTAACCATTTAATCACTGGTTGGTTTTCAATGTTAAATTTTATTAAGCTTTCCGATACGATCACGGCTACTTTAAAAGTTTGGATGATGAGTCAGATTTGTAAAAAATATATATTTATAACAATTGTCAAGTCCTGGATTTTCTATTGGCTGCTCATGTGCATCGATATTCGGATTTATGATCAGATATATGAGAAGCAAATTATAAGCAGCATGTGTCTATCCAAACAAGAAAAACCAGCGAGTGATTGAGGAGGAAGCTACCTATCTTTCACCAGCAGCCCATGATCGATCGAGCCAAGCGTGTTGTTTATATGAAACCAGACCCTCGGAATCAGAGCCAGAAGCCCATGCATCTTCCCCGTCGAACACGGGCAACGTAGCGCGGCTTGGTAGTGCTCCTACTCCTACGTCATAGGATAGAGGGGAGTAAAATACTGCAATCGCATGATCGCATCGTCAAACGACCGGCCATGACCGGATGGATGGATGGATGAGGCGCCGTCCAAGGACCGCCCATGCCGGCCGGCCTGGCAGGAAAGAGGGGCGTGCATGGAGGCCGCAGCGAGCGAGCTTTGCTACGGAACAAAGGCGCCAGTCACCTCCATTCTGCTGCTTTGCTTTCGTAGGCCGCCCAGGCCCAGATCGTTCGATGCAGCGAGAATCAGGTCGAGGCCTATGGGAGTAGGACGTGTAGCTAGCATGGAGTAGCATCTAGGTAGCTGCACACAGTCGCGGCGCATGTGTGGTATGGCTGCACAGTGCTGCTGCGTACGTGTGTGTGCCGGCATGGATTTTTTTTTGTAACTAGCATAGTATTTAGAGCAAATTCGAAAACTAGCAGGCCTAACACGTATATTGCAAAAATAGCACCCCGTCGGTCAACAGTAGGCCGAAAAGATAGTTTTCGGTCTACCGTAGGCCGAAAAGGCCTCTTCGGTCAACTGTCGGCCGAAAACCTGCATTTCTGGGCCGAAGAGTACTTTTCTGCCAACCGTCGACCGAAAAGTACTTTTCTGCCAACCGTTGACCAAAGAGTCCCTCTTCAGCCACCACCTGCTATCCTGTTTTAGAAAATTCATATCAATTAGGATTTTTAGTATTTTAATTTGATTCTTTTTGCATTAGATTAGAAATTTTATGAAGTTTCTGTAGTTATCAAGTTTGACTAGATTTGAAAGTTTAAATTTGAATTTTCATGAATTTGCTCAAATCACTAGATTGCCTATAATTTGAGCTAGGATTATTTTTTGTAGATGATTCTTCTTGGTACTGGTTCTTTCTGACTTTATTTATCACTAGTAATTAATTGGCGAATTTTAGGATTAATTCCCGCCTGCCCTTCTTTCCCGCCCTTTTCTCCCGCCCTTCTTTCCCGCCCTTCTTTCCCGCCCTTCTCTCCCGCCCTTCTTTCCCGATTTTTTTTGCACAAATAGTACATATTTTTGAACAAATTGGGAAAATAAGATCAAAACATTACAAATTGCAAAACTAGCACACGGTCGTCGTACTGTTCCCGCCATTCTCGTTCCCGCCCTTCTTTCCCGCCCTTCTTTCCCGCCGTTCTTTCCCGCCAGTTTCGTTCCCGCCCTTCTTTCCCGCCATTCTCGTTCCCGCCCTTCTCTCCTGCCCTTATTTCCCGCCATTCTCTCCCGCCATCTTCTCTTCTGACCCTATAAAACCCCCTCCGCAGCAAGGTGGGTGAGCAGGCAAGTGTAGTGTTATTTTGGTCACCGTTTGTTTGCAGGTAATGGCTTGCCCCTTTTGCCGAGCTCCAGGTGGCCCTTGTTCTTCCTTTGATTCTAGTGAGTCTGTCTTCACTGTGGTGTTGGATCGTCGCTGTTCAAGGCGTGTTGTAAGATTCTATATCTTGTTTATCTGATTGTGGCATATGGTTCATGTTGTTTAGGTTGGAATGTATTCTAATGCCTTTGTTTATATGATTATGATGTTTGCTTCCAACCTTTTTTGTAGTATGTTCCGTGCAGTGTTAGATCACATCTTGCTCGGTACATTGAGGAGTGTAGAGCTTTAGCTATTCGGAGGGGTGACACAGATATTGATCTTGCTCTTCACAACAGTGAGGGTAACTTATACCATGTTCTGTTTACACATGGTCGGGTGAGCAGTAAATTCCATGGTCCTTCCTGGGAGGAACTTGTGAATGATTATAGTCTCCGTCATGCGCAGACGGTGATTCCGATGTCCACAGTGTAGTGACTGGCCAGACTGTAGTGACGACGCTGATTCCGATGCCCACACTGTAGTGATTGGCAGACTGTAGTGACGGCGCTGATTCCGATGCCCACACTGTAGTGATTGGCAGACTGTAGTGACGGCGCTGATCCCGATGCCCACACTTTAGTGATTGGCAGACTGTAGTGACGGCGCTGCTTTGTCTGCTTTGTATGATTCCTGCTGTCTGCGGTGCGGTGCTGTTGCTGCGGCGGACGCGCGTGTTTTATTTTCTTCTACCGACAACACAGTGCTCGTCATCTTTATATACGAGATGCCGTTGCCTGCTCTCTCTCACGCTCTTCTCTTTGCTTCTGCCCACACTGCTTGCTCTTTCTCACTCTCTTCTGGATCTTCCAGACGCACTTCAAAACACCAACGCGCTAGTCATTATGAGTTTGCCTTGCTCGGATCAAAGCATTAGGCCTACGAAAATGAAGAGTGCGACTTTGCCTCGGGGGGTGGAAGTACTTCGTTGTTGGTGTGGCGATCTCTGCAAGGTGAAGGAGGTGACGGATTTTTCAGATTGGTTGGGCATGAAGTTTTTCATGTGCGCCAATTATGAGGAAGATCCACCCGTTGCTACTTCACCGTACATCAGGCCTTCGGTATGTTTAAGTCACCTCCGCCTCTGATGTTTTTCACCGTACACGTTGTTGATATTATTATTGATTTGATGTTTCTATTTCTATTTTTGTTGTAGTCTCCTCCGCCTCTGTGCATGTACTATCGTTGGATTGACACGAAAAAACCGGACTGGGCGGTGACCGAGATTCGTGAAAGAGGTCGTCGTGCATGGGCAAGCTTGGACTTGGAAGAGCGCCGCGCGAAGGCGTCAGCAGAGGAGAAAGCAGAGCAAGAGAGAGAGTGGCAAGAGTACTGTGTGAAGCAGAGGGCTTTTCTTGATGAGATGAAGAAGAAAAACCGAGAAGAGGGACTTAGACTGGCGGAGGTATACCGACAGCGAGAGGAGGCCCGTGAGGCTGAGAGGCAGATGAAGAAAGAAAGGGCTCGTGCAGCCAAGGCAGCAGAAGAAGCTGGTGATGGAAAAGGAAAATATCCCCGTTGGACTCAGTAGATTTATGTTATTGTATCGTAACATTTGCATTGCAGGAAGTTGTATCTTAATTTTTATGTATCTTATTTTACGCATGTTATTTTCGATGCATCTTAATTATTTGTTGTAGTCTGGTTGCAAATGTTTCTCGTAAAACATTAGAGTAATGCCGATGTACCAACCTGGCCTTGAAAACAAATCAGTCTCTTACATAGATGATGACTCATACATAGATAGTAACACATACATGAAGGATGTCTGATACATAGATAAGTCCTCATACATGAGAATACTCTGAAACTAACATGGGTGTTTCATACATATATAATCATATCACTGCTGGGGACGGCGACGAGTCTGGATCTTCCTCGGACGCGGACCGGAAGGTGATAAGCGCTGACGCGGTGGGCGAGGGTCACGAAAACCACGACCGTAAATAGCCTCGCCTGAATCGGTCTGTGTCTCCTGCGTCGGTGGTGGTGGTGGAGTATGATACATAGGCTGAGAGAAGTCAATCGTGTTTGCAGCTTGGTCATCGTCATCGCCATAGCTGTCTAAGAATGAACCATCACCACTAGGCATCGGCGACTGCACGACATGCGTGAACGGAAGCGGCTGGTTGCTGACTGTAGTAGTGAAGCACATGTCAAATTGAATTGCGATCGTACACTGCTTAAAAGAAAAACCGAAAGTAAAGTTACCTGGCGGCCCCATTTGTTGATGCCATGTGGACCCCCCTGGTTGTGAAGGATGTTGCTCATGCCAGGCAGACCACCCTGGTTGTGAATGATGTGGCTCATGCCAGGCTGAGCTCCCTGGATGTGAAGGAGGTGCCTGATGCCATGATGACCTTGCTGGTTGTGAAGGAGGTGGCGCCGGTGAAGCCATGCGCCGTGACTCTGAACGATGCACAGATGGACGTGGCGGACGAAGTCCTGGACGAGATACCGCAACGTCCGAAGATCGTCTACATGTCACTGCTGCGTAAATCCCTCGTAGCTTGTCATCAAAACGCTTCAACCATGTCCGAAGATCTGGCTGTGGGATAGTATCCCCACTATCAACCCGCCGCATTAAAGCGGAAACCTCCTCTCGCGCCTCGACTGTCAAGTCACTCTGTACATTGAAGAGTTAGCCAATTGTAAATGTTCGCGTTATGACATGAGTACACATATTAGAACCAACATAGAGGAAGTTGGGTGCGTACCGCGTGGTGTCTGGTTCCCATAATAGAGGAAGTTGGGTACATATCGCTGGTTAGAGGCTCTTCAATCTGATCGGGAGCAGCACAAGGAACCAAGTAGATCCTCGTTGAATGCCTGTAACGCTGCAGATAGAACCCGAACTTGTCCCAGTCAAAGGGTCTAACCTCATCCCAGATATGTGTTGGCGCGGTCGTCCATTCTAGAACATAAGGGCCAATGTTCTCAAGCCAGAAAGTCATGGACTTGTTCCCTCCTAAGCGGCTGAACCTGACATTAACAACCGGGCAACGTGATAAGCAACATTCTGAAAGCAGTGCTGAAAAATAAATTCGAATTACTTACTTGTGCACGTGGTCCGGTATGTGTGGAATAACTAGAATGTCGTCGTCTTGATAGCGACCGAACTGTCTCATTACCCTATGAAGAGCCATCTCCTCCACCGTCACGTCGAACACCAATCTCGCCTTCGTCATCCAGTAGTGCCGATCTCTAGTGCACAAGGCAGATAGCCCAACTGGATACCTAGATGTTATAGCCTGATCCGAGTAGGGCTCCCAGATAACAACATCCTCGTGCAAAGCATCAAACTGCGCCGTGAAGGACGGGTAGCAGCTCTTAACCTGCATACCCGCAAACTGTCTCTGTGCATGACAACAAATAAACATTAGTAATAGTATTGCAGGTCAAGAAATAATCTAATGAAATGTTACGTAATACAAAATTACCTCTCTTCGTGCCCAAACAGATCCCACAGTAGGCAAGTCGCCGATATGTGGCACATAAGATCCTGCTAGGTCTACCAACCCAAACGGATTTTCAATGCTGACATAGGGTCGTCCAATAGGGAACCTCTCATATGACCAGAGCTGCAGCAATAGTGGACATCCAACCACAGCTGATCTACGGGAGGTCAACATGCAACCTTTGCACAGGCCTCTGTACGTAGCTGCCAACACAGCAGAACCAAAGCTCCTCTGTATAATGTCCCCTGGGCAACGAGCGTCAGCTATCTCTCGTGCAATGCTGATGAGGCGCGAATCGACAGTGGTCACGTGGTTCTCTGTGAACATCGTCTTCCCGAACAACCAAAGAAGATATGCCTCTAGGGACCGATCAACCTGTGCCTCGGACAACTGAACTCCGGGGTGTCCTAACGCGACAATCTACATATAACCGGAACGACTTGTATTATTCTATGTAGTGAGGGCAACTATAAAAACAACATTCATTAAGCTGACCGAGAAGGTTACCTGAAACTGGCTCAACCACTTAAAACGAGGCCCGTGAGGATCTTTGTCTAAGGCCACAGCAGTTGGCACCGCAGCTAGAAAACGCCTCTGCATCGTAGCTAGCCAGTCAGGATCTGCCTCTAAAGGACCTATGGCAGCACCGGCCAACGGTAATCCCAACAGGTACGACACATCCTGTAGAGTAGGCGCCATCTCTCCCCAGGGAAAGTGAAACGTATGTGTCTCCGGTCTCCATCTATCTACTAAGCAGGTAAGGAGTGACCTGTCGTAAGAGAAGCGTTTGCTTTTTCTCTTGCGGAGCTGCATTGGTTCACCAGCTTCATCCAACTCCGGATGATCAACCCACTCATCCAATGTACCCTCAACCAGCCGTGCAAACGGTAGCAGTCCAGCCCACATTAACCTACAAAATAAAAAGAATGTACAGCAAACAGTTAGCGAGCATCAAATATTACCTATTACAAATTAAAACATGATATGCAAACAGTTAGCGAGCATCAAATATTACCTATTACAAATTAAAACATGATATGCAAACGTACCTATCAACCCATTGAGGGTGTATCATCCAGTTAGACTTTGGGGTGCGAGGGATCAACACATCTAAATTCTTGCCCGCTGCCATAAGTGCGGCCCGGTGTTTTTTATCGATCGCATCTTTAAGCAACGCATACGAAGACATATCTGAAATTAAAACATAGTCCGACATATCACAAATTAAAACATAGTCCAACATATCACAAATTAAAACATAGTCCGACATATCACAAATTACAACATAGTTCGAAATATTAGAAATTAAAACATAGTTCGAAATATTACAAACTAAAACATAGTCCGACATTATATAGCTTCCGAATTATTTCTTCCTCGTCGTCCCCTTCGGCCTTGACTGCCTCGACCACGTCCACCTCTTGCTCCTCTTGTCGCACTCGTCGATGTGGACGCACTCGTCGATGTGGACGCACCGTCTTTGTTAATGTCGGGACAATATTTCATCCTATGCCCATAATTCGCGCATAGCAAACACTGTCTGGTTGCTCCACCAGCTTCAGATTGGTCCATATCATTTCGGATGCGCTTTACCTTGCGTCTGCCCCTGCTGGTTCGCCGAAGACCAGGATCCGGGATGTATACTCTCTCATCATCATTTACCTTGTTGAAATTGCCGACGACTCTAAACCCTGTCATCTCACCGATCCATGTGTTGCGTACTGACTCTTTCAAATAGTATGGGGAAACGAAGGAGATGGCATCCAACTGAATCTGGCCGCACGCAGCCAACACATGTGAGCAAGGAAGGTGCAACAACTTTGGTTTGTTGCATGTACATTCACACGTTGGATAAAATTCCGTTCCAATTTTTACCTCATGCGTCTTCACCTCATTTGACGTACCGAAACCATCGGTAGGTAGCTGAACCTCATACCTCCTTTCCTGATTACCTATGAGTCTGACAGTGTGCTTCTTTGCTTTCTCTATCTTCTTTGCCATGTACTCCATGACACGGCTACAATAAGGAGTCTTCGGATGATCTGCAATATGCTTCTTTGCTAACTCGAGCCTTTCTCTGAAATATCTCAAAGTGCCATGGAATACAGCCTCCACAATAGCTGTGAGTGGCAATGCTCTATTTCCTCTAAGTACAAAGTTGTACACCTCAGCAAGGTTGGTTGTCATGTGGCCATACCTAGCTCCATGGGTGTCATGCAGGAGAGACCAATTCACGGGAGGCTCTTTCTCTATCCACTGAGTAAAATTCTTTATTGCCCTGCCATTCGGCCTCTTAGTGCCAGGAGGGTCAATTGCTGGCAAGTCACAAAGAGCTACAGGCTGCTCTAGCTCTGCGATGAATGTTGCTAATTTAACCTGATCTTGTTCCATTTTCTTTCTGGCTTTAACCTGCTTCTTAGTAAACTCATCTAGTTTTGACCAAATAAAATTGTATTTCCGTGGCTGATTCTGCTTGCATAATTTTTTGAACAAGTTCATCAACCGCTTGTTCTTGAACTGTGAGAAAATTTTTGCCCCAAGATGGCGCATGCACCACCGGCTCTGCAGGTCCTTCCATGATGTTGTTTCGTTCTCATTTGGATCCCTTAGTGTCTTCACGGCCTTCAATATACCAGCATGTCTGTCATGAATGACACACACGTTCGGTCGGTCCTTCACGATAGCGATTTTCACTTGCCTCAAGAACCATATCCAGCTTGGAAAGTTCTCACCCTCCACGAATGCCATGGAAAGTGGGATGATTTGATTGTTCCCGTCAACACCAATAGCAGTAAGGATTTGCCCTTTATACTGACCAGTCAGGAATGTGCCATCCACAAACATCACAGGAGGACAATGCCGGAAAGCTTCGATGCAAATAGCAAAAGAAAAGAATACTCTCTTCAACACCTTCATATCTGGTATACTCTCCAATCTTGTGTGTTGTACGTTAACATAAGTGCCGGGATTCCTCTCCTTCAATACTTGAAGGAGCCGCACAACATTATCATATGAGTCCAAGAACGTCCCAAACCTTTCCTCCATAGCCTTCTGCTTAGCCCTCCAAGCCTTCCCGTAAGGAATGAGATAATTCCATCTGACCTTCACTGCTGTCTGGATGTGTTTTGCTTCCATGTCTTTCTTCTCCACTATCTCAGTATACATGAGTTGAGCAATGAGAGTTGAAGACAGGTTTGGATGATTCACCAGAAGGTTTTTCCTCACACAAGTATGTGGAACAACATCGGTGACAACCCAGTGGATGTTATACTTCGGCACGTGCCCGTGCACCTTCCCAGGACAACCTGTTTCAACACATTTCACGGTATAGTTTGTTCGATTTGATATGTGTGTCCGGAAAACCCTCTGCGTGGACATAGCCCACTTTACCACCGCATATTTCAATTTCTTCTTTGTATCATGCATAGAACCTATCTCGACTTGGTTCAGATGATACTGCCATGGAGTCTCATGGCCATCGTTGACCGTCAGACCGGTCGATAGGTCCTGATCCCATGCAGCAGGAATCGGTACCTCCACTTCATCCTCGGAATTTTCAGAATCCAGATCCTCAGCCACTCCATCGTCGTCCTCTTCCTCCATCACCCTCTGCATTTCCTCCCCTTCCTCATCGCCATCAGCAAAACCAAAACCAGCTAATATTACCGACCGACTACTCTGCCCAGTATCGTTACCACACAAATTGTGTGGCACGTAATCTGGCTCTTCCTCGGGTTGGCTTGCATCCACATCCATTGGCTGTGACCCGGATAAATAAATATCGTTAGCCACCTGACTGTCCTGCCCGGGTTCATACCCCCCCTCTGGTTGTCCGGTATTCTCCTCCTTCGCCACAGGTTGCACTAGCACATATGGGTGGATTTTCCGGTCTCCGCAACGCCTTAACAGGGTCAACCACTTCTGGCTCCTATCTATCAGCATCAACTCCCACTTCACATTTTTACACGATTTGGTCCACAATGCTTCAATACTGACGGAACATACCTCAGGATCAAGCCCAAAACTAGCTGTCAACCAGTACTTCAACTGTCTAATGTCCACTCTGTACGGGTCTGGAAATGTCATGACACATTTTTGGAACTCGGTAAGATCAACCCCCAACTCATTATATCGAATATTGCCAGGGCCATAGTAAACAGTAATATTTACCGATTCAGACATTGTAACCTGTCAGACACTACCAGCTCATTAGTCACAACGAACATAATTTTTACACGCTACTCTGACTAACCAATTAACACTACAAAAAATGTGACGCGGTATTATACCGCTTAAATGTGACCGCTAACTAACCGCTACACTAACAAACCAATTAACCATAAAAAAAATGTGACGCGGTATTATACCGCTAAAATTTGTCCGCTAACTAACCGCTACACTAACAAACCAATTAACCATAAAAAAAATGTGACGCGGTATTATACCGCTTAAATGTGACCGCTAACTAACCGCTACACTAACAAACCAATTAACCATAAAAAAAATGTGACGCGGTATTATACCGCTAAAATTTGTTCGCTAACTAACCGCTACACTAACAAACCAATTAACCATAAAAAAAATGTGACGCGGTATTATACCGCTAAAATTTTACCGCTAACTAACCGCTACACTAACAAACCAATTAACCATAAAAAAATATGACGCGGTATTATACCGCTAAAATTTGACCGCTAACTAACCGCTACACTAACAAACCAATTAACACTAAAAAAAATGTGACGCGTGATTATACCTTCGACGCGTGTCGTCACCTCACGGAAAACTTGCACCAACGGACAACACCACCGCCACCCCCTCGACGGCCACCTCCTGCTGCCCAGCCAAACCACCTCCTCCTCCTCAACTGGCCATGGCTGCTCCTCCTCACACCACCATGACTACAACTCACTTGTACACACAAATTAATATCCCATTGGAAAAAAAATGACCGTAGGCTGCTGGAGATGGCTATGATCTACCGTTTCTGTGGTTTGTATTTGAATATAGCTGGAGAAACGAAGAGATCGGCGAGGGGGGACGATGTACAGAGAGAAAACGAGAGAGAGAACTCGAACTGGAGAAAGAACAGAGAGGAAGGAAGAAGAAAGGGTCGGGCGGCCTTATCCAGCCATTTTCGGCCAACGGTTGGCCGAAAAGGTCTTCGGTCGCGGGATGACCGAAGACAGGCCCAGTCTTCGGTCGTTGGTTAGCCGAAAACCTTTTCGGCGCCGACGAGGCCCGTCTTCGGCCCATCTCCGCGTTTTCGGTTTTCTGTTGGCCGAAAAGTCCTTTTTCGGCTAACTGTTGACCGACGGGGTGCTAGTTTTGACATATACGCGCTAGCACTGCTAGTTTTCGAATTTGCTCTAAATACGTTGCCAGTATTGAAAAAAATTCGCCGGCATGCATGCTCCGTGAGCCCACCTCGTTCGCCAGCCTTCTGGGCGCGGCGCGGCGCGGCGCGTGGGTGGCATACACCCAGCCACCGCACGCGTGTAGGGTCATGGCGTGAACTGTGCAGGGCCGGAGCGCGCGTGGCCTGCAGAGTCCATCGCGTCGGGTCCCCTGAAAAGGGTTGATGAATGAAACAAAAATCGTAGCTAGCCTGGAAAACTACGTACGTACCTCCATCGACGTGCGACGTGGTGTCGATCGGGAGTTTTGTCCTCCGATTCGTGTGGATGCCCGACCGGCTTGAAACTCGAGGCATCCCAACGCCGTCCTTTGAATCGCCGGCAAACATCTCAACCAAGACGTCCGAATGTTTTCTGTCATTCAACGAGGTGTTGCATGTCTGTGGATGTGTTCGCGTGTTCAAATTCCCACAAAAACGTCATAAACTGGGGAGGTTTGCCAGAGTCTGATTTTTTTTTTCATGTAGAACTCCCACATCCCGTCACTCGAATTCTCTCTACCGGATCACTTTTCTACCACTTTGTTCCTTTCCCCTTGCTCTGTATCCGCACCCTCCTACCCAACATCGATGTACCACTCCGGACACCCAGTGACGGTGCCAGGATTGTAATCATGTGTAGTCAACTCAATGGTGCATAGTCAAGATATGTGTATTTCTACAATGTATTTTTTTTCATGATTTGTGCTTATATGTGATACTTTTTCCACAAAGCTGCATAGTCATTTGACTACACTGCCTATGCGTGGCTTTGCCACTGCGGACACCGTCCAGGCATTGTCGGACGTACCCCCCCCCCCCCCCCCCCACACACACACACACACACGCTTGTCTGCCTTCGGCTACGCCACTGTCCACCATGTATCCATCCGCAGTCAAGTATCCCCCGCCCCTGCCGACACCGTCCATGCCGGACAGCACGCACGACCGGTGTTCGGACAAATTCCATTGAGCTTTTGTTTTACGTTGTCACTGTTTCCTTGGAGCAATCACGATGGCGAGGTACTTGGCGATGGAAGATGAGTTGTTATGTGATTTGTCGTTGTGCAAAAGTGTAGACTTTGTAAGCATGAAGCAAGGAGGCACAATGTTTTGGCTAAATGTGCATTCTTGGTTTCATGAGCAAAAGCACTTCGGACGTTATAACCTGTATGCTCACAATGTGAAGTCGCTAGCACATCGGTGGTACATCATCTCAAACTTCGTACTGATGTATTACAACGCGGTTGCACAGGTGAAAGAGAAGGTGGCCACCGAACGCATCAACATTGGATATTGTAAGTTTTGCTTGTTGTTGCTCCACATGTTGGTCAATTCATTGATTCACTAAATATTGTAACTTGATAATTATCAGGTCGTATAGCCCGGGTGTGTTGTCGTCCTCTACCACGGAACAGAGGGCATGTAATTCACGTTCATACATTGTTTAACGAAAATTAAGGGGCACAACGTCTGGATGACCAACATTTGCGGATACTGATGCATTGTTGGATTCTAGTAGCGTTGAGTTTGTACCGATGAATTTTGAAAAGTTGTTGAACATCCGTTTGTATCATATGTAATATTTATATTTGAACTATTATTGTACCAGGATATTTGCATCCGCTAGCATGTAATATTTGCTTTGTGATGGTGCACCAGGGATACGTGCCACGCCACAGGTTGCGAGGGAGCGGTATTCAGACGTCATGATGATCAATGGCGCTGCGTGACTGGTGATCCATACAGGGCGGTGGCGGAGCTTGGGCTAAAATCTTTAGAAGGGCAATGAGCTGAGGGTGGTGAAATTTTGAGGTTTGAACTGTTTTTACTGTACTTATGGCCCAATGGTGAGGAATAGTAGCGTATTTTATCACGGGCTAGGGTGTGGGATGAGCCCCCCCCCCCTCCCATGAAGGTCCTTCACTAAGACAAGGGGCTTTCGCTGTGAAAATGACTTTTTATCATACACTTGATATCAAACGCTTTCATCCATCGACAATTCACTTTGAGAGCCAAAACCTTAACAATCATCTTTCTTTAAAATTATTATCCTCTATTACACTATGCTCCCTAGTTTTAAAAAGCTCACATTCAACTGAGGTTTCCAATTGAAATTAGGTCATCCAATTTTTGATCGGGTCAACAGTTTCTCAAAGATCTCTCATTCAATCCATTTATATTATGCACCATGCTTCCAAATTTTTAAGTCCACACAAGTAATTGAGATCTTTAATTTAAAATTGGGTCACTCAATTTTGACTAGGTCAACAATTTCTTAAGGAGTTCTTCCATTCAATTCTTTTAATTCACCATGTTCCCTAATTTTGAAGCCTTTTGTTCAATTGACACATTCAGTGTTAGATTTGGTTTACGATTTTAACCGGGTCAACGATTTTCCAAATCAATCAGCGGCAACCAGCCTCTAAAAACATATCAAGCCCGTGAACCCTCCCACCACCTAGGAAAAAGAAGTGTCATCATGTGATACCGCAGCACCAATATAGTCCATACAGCCACTGACGCAAAAAAAATCCCACATAAATACATGTTGGTTAGCGGATAACACACAATCACATCAGAAAAGGCCCGCCAAATCACCACATTATAAATAAAAATAAAAACACAATCCATCATCTCCCCAACCCGGCAAACTAAATATTTCATCAGTTTTAAAATATAATGAGTATTAGTTTTTTTTAAAATAGAGTGATACACCTTATATTTTAAAATAGAGTGAGTATTTTTTAAGAAACCCAACAACACCAACGGCGCAACAAAACGGGCCCACCCCTTCTAGTATATATGTATTATCTTTGATGTACTAAACCATCATGTCAATCAATCCATGTCAATATTGGTAGTAAATTACAGGTTTAGTCCTTCGACGTGCTCGCAGGTAACACAATAGTTCTTGTACTTGTAGAATGCTCCAATATCTCTACCTAATATTAAAGGGAGGATTGTTTCTCCACTTTTTTTGGTCAATCAATTAGTTTCGTATACGTGGTCCTTTGTTTTTCGTACGTCGCTGCACTGCAGCACGCGTCCAAAAGTAAAATGCCATTGTTAGGACTCGAACCAGGGTGGCAAGGAATACACAAGCCCACATAAACCAACTCCACTAGCTGATTCTATTGTCCAAAACAAACGAAGGCAGCTTCTTATTCGCGAACGGAGTTTCCTTAAAAAAAAAGTGTTTGTCGCCCCGACAATGCAGCGTTGCGTGTGTGGGCTTCGTGACCCTGCGTATCCGACAGAGGTTATGGGCCACACGACTCATGTGCGAGCTTCCTGTTCCTGTATCGTTCGGATGAGGCTCTTTTTTTTTAAACCAATCCGGGCGAGGCTCTTACAAACGAACGAGTAATAAAAACACGTATGCACGTGAGTTTATTGTCCTCGCGTCGATATGCTTTTATTCGTTTTTCGTCCCTGCGTAAGTTCGTCCTACGGTCCTATGATACCACGTCATCGTGCATGCCAGTTAGTCAGCCTTGCAGGAGTACAACTCCCTTTACGTCAGCAGCGCCAACTTCGTCCCTGATCCATGTCCTGTAGTAGCTTGCAACACTGGGCGACGACATACATCAGAACGATGGCGTTGCAATTCATCGGCGGCGGCGGCTTGCAGCTCAGCTGTGACAGCGACGACATGTATCACGGGGACAATGGTTTGCAGTTCAGTGGCAACGGCAGCTTGTAGCTCAGTGGCGACAGCATGCAGCACACGATGACAACAACAACAACAACAACAACAACAACAACAACAACAACAACAACAACAACAACAACAACAACAACAACAACAACAACAACAACAACAACAACACATGCAGCACGACTACGACGGTGATAACTTACAACGCGGATGTCTGGATTAGCAATGCACGGACCAGGCCAACCATGGTCACACGGCATGAACATTTCATCTTCTAGGTTTTTACGTCCCTCATCTACTTCTTTCCTCCACGTTTTCCGGTTTGCTTCCTCAAATATAGAGACCAAGATCGGATCAAGATACAAAAGGGAGCATTGGTGCAGAGAGATTGGTCCGTCATCTTAGGCGGACGAGCCACCATGAGCTGGCATCAAGCAGCGGAATAACCTTGAGGAGGTGATCAACTACATGGGGGCGAGCGCCCTGAGCGGCTTTGTCATCGACGGCCGCGAGATCCGGCCATGCCGACGGCATGGCAGCTCGAGATGGTAGACAAGATCCATAGACAAGCTGGTGCATGTGAAACGGATGAAGCAAAAGGGGCACGTGTTGGCCGTTACCGGTGACGACTCCTTCCGAGGGGAAGATCAACATGTTCTGCAACCACAACAAGTGCCCGCAACCATTCATTTACCTTTTAAGAAGGAGCAGAAGATTGACTTCGAGTAGTCGCCTCAGATTGATTCACGTTATCCTGGTGCACGACGAATAAGTAGCTCCTGGTTCCCTATGGCCTCCTCGATGGCTCCTCTGATTCCGATGATCGGGGGAGCAGAGGTTGCCTGCAGTGACCAGCCTCCCCACCTCTAATCGCACTTAAGGTTGTCGTGCCCTCCTTTTCCCATAATCACTCGATCTATCCTTCTTAGAAATATTTGTATGATTATTGTCAAGCATGGATCACAACATGGGAGCAAAGATAAATGACCTACGGGACATCAACAGGTTGGCTCGGTAGGGACGAAGCTACCAATTTTAGTACCACATTTGTTATGTCAAATCTGCCTAATTTATGTGTCCACGTTCCCTTGATATGACATACTACGTGTCTATTGGTCTTTATGAATGTCGGCATAGCACCGCTATTTATAAATAAAACACAATGAATTCTTTTTTGACCCCGAACACAATGAAATAATCACTCTAGATATTTATAATTAGTGGAATCCTGGTCCTATGAATTACTTCATATTTTTACCCTAATTGTTGTAGCTATACATTTTCCATGCATTATGAATGTTAATAGGGACCCAAATTTGTACTGAGCTCCTGTTGTTATTCATGTGTTATCCAAACTAAGTTTTCCGCCAAATCTGCATGCATAAATATACATATCTGGTCTAAACTATTACCCCTATTTTTTTAGATTGGGTCGGAATTAACTATACCATTTACAATGTTCAAATATATTTTGAGTTTGGTATATGCAAAAATGTTTAGAACCTATATATAAAAAAGGTTATGTGTGGATTCATCCATCTACTACAACTATGCAAGCATGTTTGACTATAATTTGTTTTTGAAATTTCCAAACATTTTTGTCACCACTGGTCCTTTTTAACTCGAATGTAATATATTTTTTTGTTTGGAGATACTTACAGATGTATTCATACATTTCTAATTCCTGAAAAAATAAAAATCCTAAAGGGAAAGTTATTTTTTGTATTTAAAAATAAAATTACTAGCACTGGCCTCACTTTTATATTATTAAAATCATTGACCATGAGTGAGTCCCGGAGAAGAAAATGAAAGCTCGATTTTCATGGATGATACATATTCTCCCGTTGCAACGCACGGGTCATTTTGCTAGTAGTCTTTAAAGATGCGAATACATAACATACACGGTCCCAACTAGGGATGCGTGTACTCAAGAGGCAGTAGGCCCTTTGAGATCCGAAACCCTAACAATCATCTTTTTTATGTATTATCTTTGATGTATTAAACCATCATGTCAAATAATCCATGCCAATATTGGGAGCCAATTACATGTTTAGTCCTTCTACTTGCTCGCTTGTAACACAATCATCCTTGTACTCGCAGAATGCTCCAATACAATCCTTAAACACGGGAATACAAATTAGATACGTCCCAGCTACGGAAGTATGAATGTGGGGTTCGGCTCGGGTGCAGGGGTCACCGCACCTTTTATTGTGCAGGCCCAATCAGTGGCTGCCACGTATGCTTGTAGGCCTAATTGATTAATTAATTAATAATGTTCAACCTTCAACTAACCCCTTCGTCCTGAACTATTGATACTCTCTACAATTTCACGCTCCGTGCAATCTCATGATCGCTCGCTCGACGAAACAGGTGGTAGCGCACGGCGACGTATTCCGGTCAAAACGAACTCCGCGACCTTACGCATGGTCACCCTCACCCCAACCATTCGTGGCTGCAAGCCTGTAACATGTTGTATTTCTTTGATGGTCAGGTGCTCAGGGGCATGCAGGCACTCGTGCAGGATGTTAACCTCGGCACGCACTCTTTGACGTTATCAATTAGATGGATCATCCAGTCAGCCAACGGCAACCTCTGATCATCCGTCGGCAGGATCGTCTTGTAGAGGACAGGAGCAGGTTAGCAACCACATCGTCGCCATGGGCCTCACACGGTCCTTGATGATGCATTCGCCGTGCCGATGGGCGATGGAGATTATCTGCAAGGGAGTCGTACGAACATGTGCAGTAGAGAAGAAACGAGAAACAACAAATACTCTATTATTACTAGGAGAATGCCCGTGCGTTGCCACGGGCTTTTGAAATATTTTGCTGGAGACCATAGAAATTGAGATCTTAATAAGGTAATAAAAAACATGCAAAATGATCAACATTTCTTTTGTTGTGACAATCGATTTATTTATTAAGTCAAAATGATATGTATTCGCAAGATTTCTATGTGGGATGGAATATTTCTTAAAACATGATGATGCGTTCAGTTCCTATTGAATAGTAGAATCTTGCAAATGGACATCCCTTGTTGCACATCCTGCTCGTGGGTGTAGTCATGCTCTCTTCTCTGAGCTTCACTGTCACCTTTATAACCTACAAAATCAAAGACTAACATTTTCAATACTTATTAATCAATTGTAAGAACATGTCACTGGTCAATCATCTGGCATGATACACTGATTGCACTATATTGATTGAAAAAAATTTGTTTATGCCTAGGTAATCGGTGGTGCATTACAACTGGGACATAAACATTCTAATTTTGATACTAAATCCAGGGTGTGAGTTTCATTTTGATGTCTCGCTAAGGGTTGGCACTAGTACAAAACAGGGCATCGGTCCACCCCTGAGAAGCCCATTAGTCCCGGTTCACTCACGAACCGGGACCCATGGGGGCATCGGTCCCGGTTCGTGAGGCCAGGGCGCCGGCCGGGCCTCGTGGGGCATTGGTCCCGGTTCGTCTGACACTTTTGGTCCCGGTTCCAGACACAAACCGGGACCAATGCGCCTCGCTCCTGGCCCACAACCATTGGTCCCGGTTTGTGGCTGGAACCGGGACTAAAGGTGACCCCTTTTGTCCCGGTTCCAGCCACGAACCGGGACCAATGCGCCTCGCTCCTGGCCCACAACCATTGGTCCCGGTTTGTGGCTGGAACCGGGACCAATGGTTGGCCTATATATAGCCTCCGCCCGCGAGCAGAGCAATGCATTGCTCTGTTTTTTTGCCCGGCCGTGGGAGAGCTTTTGTGGTGCTCTAGCTCACCTCCTATGCACATGAGGTGTTCGATGAAATGCCCGAGTCACACTTAAGCTTTCTCCTCTCGAAGCTCCTTGTCCAAGCTCCATTTTCCTCAAGATTTGTCTAGGTTTGGCGGTCCGTCCTGTCCCGTCCCCGTCCTCACCGCCGTCGATCGCCCGCGCCCATCTCGGCGCCGGCAACACCGTGGTTAGCCTCTTCTTCTTATCTTCTTTCTAAAAGAAAAAAGTTCTTACTTGTGTGTTTTAATTAGATGCTCTAGAGAGTTATATGTTGTTCAATAATAAGAACTATATAACGCACGCAGATGAACCGGCAATGGATGTACGGTGACCGACGCACCTCCGAGTATATTAAGGGCCTGCATAATTTTCTCGAAGCGGCTGAGGCAAACAAGCAGAATGGTTTTATGCATTGTCCATGTACTGTCTGTGAGAATACGAAGGCTTTCTCCAACTCTAAAACCCTTCACTTCCACCTGCTTGAGAAGGGTTTTATGCCACACTATAATGTTTGGACCAAGCACGGAGAAAGAGGGGTTATGATGGAAGACAACGAAGAAGAAGAGGATGATGACAACTACCCGCCCCCTGAATACGGTGATGCTGCAATGGGGGAAGCTGAAGATCAAGAGGAACCAGACGATGTGCCCGATGATGATCTTCGCCGGGTCATTGTTGATGCACAGAGAGAATGCGAAAGTGAAAGGGAGAAGTTGAAGTTCGATCGCATGTTAGAGGATCACAAAAAAGGGTTGTACCCAAATTGCGAAGATGACAACAGAAAGCTCGGTACCACACTGGAATTGCTGCAATGGAAGGCAGACAATGGTGTATCTGACAAGGGATTTAGTTCGCTGCTGAAAATAATGAAGAAGAAGCTTCCAAAGGATAACGAATTGCCCGACAGTACGTACGAAGCAAAGAAGGTTCTATGCCCTCTAGGATTGGAGGTGCAGAAGATACATGCATGCCCTAATGACTGCATCCTCTACCGCGGTGAGTACGAGGATTTGAACGCATGCCCGGTATGCGGTGCATTGCGGTATAAGATCAGACGAGATGACCCTGGTGATGTTGAGGGCGAGCGCCCCAGGAAGAGGGTTCCTGCCAAGGTGATGTGGTATGCTCCTATAATACCACGGCTGAAATGTCTGTTCAGAAACAAAGAGCATGCCAAGTTGATGCGATGGCACAAAGAAGACCGTAAGAAAGACGGGAAGTTGAGAGCACCCGCTGACGGGTCACAGTGGAGAAAAATCGAGAGAAGGTGGGGGGACTTTGCAGGTGACGCAAGGAACGTATGGTTTGGTTTAAGTGCAGATGGCATTAATCCTTTTGGGGAGCAGAGCAGCAATCATAGCACCTGGCACGTGACTCTATGTATCTATAACCTTCCTCCTTGGTTGTGCATGAAGCGGAAGTTCATTATGATGCCAGTGCTCATCCAAGGCCCTAAGCAACCCGGCAATGACATTGATGTGTACCTAAGGCCATTAGTTGAAGAACTTTTACAGCTGTGGAATGGAGAAGGTGTACGTGTGTGGGATGAGCACAAACAGGAGGAATTTGACCTACATGCGTTGCTGTTTGTAACCATCAACGATTGGCTTGCTCTCAGTAACCTTTCAGGACAGACAAACAAGGGATACCACGCATGCACACACTGTTTAGATGACACCGACAGTATATATTTGGACAAATGCAGGAAGAATGTGTACCTGGGGCATCGTCGATTTCTTCCGACCAACCATCAATGTCGAAAGAAAGGAAAGCATTTCAAAGGTGAGGCAGATCACCGGAAGAAGCCCGCCCTCCGTACTGGTGATCACATACTTGATATGGTCAATGATTTACAAGTAATCTTTGGAAAGGGTCCTGGCGGACTATCTGTTCCGACTGACGATGCGGGACGCGCACCCATGTGGAAGAAGAAATCTATATTGGAAAGACCTAGAGGTCCGCTCTGCAATCGACGTGATGCACGTGACGAAGAATCTTTGCTTGAACCTGCTAGGCTTCTTGGGAGTGTATGGGAAGACAAAAGATACACCGGAGGCACGGGAGGAACAGCAACGTGTGCATGAAAAAGACGGCATGCATCCAAAGCAGTATGAAGGTCCTGCCAGCTACGCTCTTACCAAAGAAGAGAAGGAAATCTTCTTTGAATGCCTACTCAGTATGAAGGTCCCGTCTGGCTTCTCGTCGAATATAAAGGGAATAATAAATATGGCAGAGAAAAAGTTTCAGAACCTAAAGTCTCATGACTGCCACGTGATTATGACGCAACTGCTTCCGATTGCATTGAGGGGGCTTCTACCGGAAAACGTTCGATTAGCCATTGTGAAGCTATGTGCATTCCTCAATGCAATCTCTCAGAAGGTGATCGATCCAGAAATCCTGTCAAGGTTAAGGAGTGATTTGGTGCAATGTCTTGTTAGTTTCGAGCTGGTGTTCCCACCATCTTTCTTCAATATCATGACGCACGTCCTAGTTCATCTAGTCGACGAGATTGTCGTTCTGGGCCCTGTATTTCTACACAATATGTTCCCCTTTGAGAGGTTCATGGGAGTCTTAAAGAAATATGTTCGTAACCGCGCTAGGCCAGAAGCAAGCATCTCCATGGGCCATCAAACAGAGGATGTCATTGGGTTTTGTGTTGACTTCATTCCTGACCTTAAGAAGATTGGTCTCCCTCAATCGCGGTATGAGGGGAGACTGACTGGAAAAGGCACGCTAGGAGCGGACTCAATAATATGTAGGGACAGGCATTCTTGGTCTCAAGCACACTACACAGTTCTACAGAATTCTACCTTGGTGACCCCGTATGTCGATGAACACAAGAATATTCTGCGCTCCAAACACCCGGAGCAGTGTGACGACTGGATTACATATGAACACATCAGGACTTTCGGCAGTTGGTTGCAAACACGTCTCATGGGTGACAACACTGTTTCTGATGAGCTGTACTCGTTGGCCAGGGGACCATCTTCGACTGTATTGACTTACAAAGGGTACGAGATAAATGGGAATACATTTTACACGATCGCCCAAGATCAAAAGAGCACCAACCAAAACAGCGGTGTCCGCTTTGATGCAGCAACCAAGAGGGGAAAGGACACATATTATGGTTACATAGTGGACATATGGGAACTTGACTATGGACATGATTTCAAGGTCCCTTTGTTTCAGTGCAAATGGGTCAATCTGTCAGGAGGCGGGGTACAGGTAGACCCACAGTACGGAATGACAACAGTGGATCTCAACAATCTTGCGTACATAGACGAACCATTCGTCCTAGCCAATGATGTGGCGCAGGTTTTCTATGTGAAGGACATGTCTACCAAACCGAGAAAAAGAAAAGATAAGGAAGCGAATACATCATACGATGAGCCAAAGCGCCACATAGTTCTTTCAGGAAAAAGAGACATCGTGGGATTGGAGGGCAAGACAGACATGTCTGAAGATTATGAAAAGTTTCATGAAATTCCTCCCTTCAAAGTCAAGGCTGACCCAAGCACCCTGTTAAACGATGAAGATTATCCATGGTTATGGCGCAATAAGCAAAGGACACAAGCGAAGAAAAAGTGAAGACTTTCTCTCCACAACTATATCATTGCAGTTACATGTGAAGAAATTAAATGCCTTTTGTAACAGATGAGTTTTCGTCCGAAACCCTGATACTTCGAAAGAGATTGTCCGTTTTGTACACGAAGTGCATCCAGTTTTTGCCGTAACCCTCTCAACTTTTTAGCACATGCTATGTGGGTGAAATGATGATACCATGCCAACTTTCAACCTGTTCAGAGTTCATTTGTAGTGCTTTTCAATTTCAGGGTCATTTAGCTTAAAAAAATCAGTAAATGCATGAAAAATAGGAAATGAAGTCAGAAAGGGTTGAAAATTGATGATGTGGCTTTGAATGGTGCATTTTGAACACACAAAAAGTCTGGAGTTCAAATAAGTTCAAAAAAAATGAAATCCCTTTGTAACAGATGAGTTTTCGTCCGAAACCCTGATACTTCGAAAGAGATTGTCCATTTTGTACACGAAGTGTATCCAGTTTTTGCCGTAACCCTCTCAACTTTTTAGAACATGCTATGTGGGTGTAATGATGATACCATGCCAACTTTCAACCTGTTCAGAGTTCATTTGTAGTGCTTTTCAATTTCAGGGTCATTTAGCTTAAAAAATCAGTAAATGCATGAAAAATAGGAAATGAAGTCAGAAAGGGTTGAAAATTGATGTTGTGGCTTTGAATGGTGCATTTTGAACACACAAAAAGTCTGGAGTTCAAATAAGTTCAAAAAAATGAAATCCCTTTGTAACAGATGAGTTTTCGTCCGAAACCCTGATACTTCGAAAGAGATTGTCCATTTTGTACATGAAGTGCATCCAGTTTTTGCCGTAACCCTCTCAACTTTTTAGAACATGCTATGTGGGTGTAATGATGATACCATGCCAACTTTCAACCTTTTCAAAGTTCATTTGAAGTGCTTTTCAATTTCAGGGTCATTTAGCTCAAAGAATGAACTAATAGCAAAAAGAATGAACTAGAAAACCTTTATGAAACTCTAATAGCAAAAATAAGGAACTAAAAATAATTAATTAAAAAATCCTGTTATGATCAACTAAAATAAAACTATAATATTCTTCAATAGCAAAAAGAATCAACTAAAAAGCTTTTATAAAACTCTAATAGCAAAAGGAATCAACTAAAAATATTTTATAAACCTCTAGTATTTATGAAACTAAAATTATATAAAATTTATGCAACTAAAGTTATCAAAGTATTTTTTGTTAAAAACATTAATAGCAAAACGAATTTTCATAAAGAATTTTTTTAGAAACTTTAATAGCAAACTAAAATAACAAAATCTGTTTTTGGTTAAAACAGACATTTAAAATTACCTAAAAATTACCAAATTGAATATAATGATAAAACACAGTAATATTAAATAGCAGGAAAAAGAATCACTCAAAAATCTATTTTTATAGTAAAGTTATTCACAAACTAGTGATTCACATCAATTTAAAAGAATTCAAATTTAAACTATTCAAATTTGGAAACTAATGGCACTAACAGAAAGTTTATAATTTTTGTGACCTAAAAGCAAAAAGAATCACTGAAAAACTATAAGTAGAAACAAAAGAAAATAAATAAAGCAAAAAATAAAACAAAAAAAGTAGAAAAAATGCCGCCTACTGGGCCACCGCGGCCTGAATACGACTAGAAACCCAACCATCCAGTTGGGCCAGGATTCAGGCCCGCATAAGGCCCAGAAGGCCCACAGGCAGCGGTGTGTCCGATTAGGCCCGTAAGCCTGCTGTTGAGAGGAGCTCGAGAGGGTGTGCGCAGCAGCGCTTATAAACCACTCTCGAGCGCTCTCAGCTAGCGAGGTGGGACTAAACTTTTGGCCCCGGGCAGCACCACCTTTGGTCCCGGTTCGTGGCACCAACCGGGACCAATGCCCACCTTTGGTCCCGGTTGGTGGCACCAACCGGGACCAATGCCACCCTTTAGTCCCGGTTGGTGCCACCAACCGGGACCAAAGGTCTCTGCTTCCCGCCCTTTGGGCTGACGAAAAGAGACCTTTGGTCCCGGTTGGTGGCACCAACCGGGACCAATGCTTCTTGTATATAAGAAAACCCTTGGAAAATTTCAGGTTTTCATCTACCAGTTGCCCCGAGCCCGCCTCCCCGATTCCGCCGTCCCCGTCGTCGCCGCCGCCTCCCCGTCGCCGCGTCGTCGCCTTCCCGAGCCTGCCGTCCTCGTCGTCGTCGTCGCCTCCCCGTCGCCGCGTCGTCGCCGTCGCCGAGCCCGCCGTCCTCGCCGTCGTCGCCTCCCCGAGCCCGCCGTCCCCGTCGTCGCCGTCGCCTCCCCGACGTCGCCGCGTCGTTGCCGTCGCCGAGCCCGCCGTCCTCGTCGTCGTCGCCTCCCCGAGCCCGCCGTCCCAGTCGTCGCCGTTGCCTCCTCGTCGCCGCGTCATCGCCTCCCCGAGCCCGCCGCCCTCGTCGTCGTCGCCTCCCCGAGCGCCCGCCGTCCTCGTCCCCGTCACCGCGTGCCGCCCCGAGCCCGCCGTCCTCGTCGCCGGCCTCCAGCCATCGCCGCCCACCCCAGTGAGCCCCCCCCCTTTCCGGCCATGTATATGTTTTTTTTCATGTATATGTGTGTATATGTTCATGTAAAAAGTCATGTATATGTTTTTTTCATGTATATGTATATATGTTCATGTATATGTGTGTATATGTTCATGTAAAAAGTCATGTATATGTTTTTTTCGTGTATATGTATATATGTTCATGTATATGTGTGTATATGTGTGTATATGTTATCCGGAATGTATGTCGTTGTCGATATACCCCCTCCCCGATAACTTCGACATGAGGGGGGAGGGGGGGTCGATATACCCCCTCCCCGATAGCATTTTTTTGTTCATAGCATTTTTTTTCATGTATGTATGTGGCTATATGTATGTATGTCGCTGTCGCCCTTGATCTCCTACCCCCTCCCGCCCCTACCCGACAAACTCTCGAGGCCACCCAAACCCCTAGAAGAAAACTCCGGTAAATTCGACATGAGGGGGGACGTCGGACATATCGGGCGACCAACTCTCGAGGCCACGCAAACCCTAGAAAAAAAGCGTTGTCGATCTCCTACCCCCCCCTCCCCTACCTGACAAACTCTCGAGGTCAGCCAAACCCCTAGAAGAAAACTCCGGTAACTTCGACATGAGGGGGGACGTCGATCAACGCCCTCTCGCCCGACCATGAGGGGTGAGCGTCGTTGTCGTCTACCCCCTCCCCGATAACTTCGACATGAGGGGGGACGTCGGACATGACATGAGGGGTGAGCGCCGTTGTCGTCTACCCCCTCCGGTAACATAGATAACTCCGGTAACATAGATTTATCAAGAATGCCCCCATTATGGATGTGCACAAGTTGATCCAATTTTTTTTTGATCTCATCTATATATATTCTTTATATGTCACGTTGTCTGTCAAAGTATTGAAGAAATCCATGGCTTCATCATTAGCCGGAAGTAACATGCGTATGATGCTATGAAGCTCTTCAAAGTTGTTTTGGAACGGAGTTCCGGATAGAATAATTTGCTTTTTGGTACGAATTTCAGCAAAGGCCTTCCAAATAGCGATATTCGGAAGGCTCTTGCTGAACTTCGTACCAAAAGGCTAATTAATTATCCTATCCAGGACTCCGTTCCAAAACAATTTTGGAGAGCTTCGTACCATTATGCGCCTGTTACTTCCGGCTAATGATGAAGCCTTGGTTTTCTTGAATCCTTTGACACTAGACAACGTGACATATAGAAGGGTAGATGAGATCAGGAAAAATATGGACCATTTTCTGCACATTCAGAATGGCGCCATTTTGTTAAATCCCTTAAAGGTTAAGAGAATCCCTTGTTTGACATTCATGAGAGAGGCGGTCCGGACGTCGGACATTCATGAGAGAGGCAGTCCGGACGTCGGACATTCATGTTTGTATATTAATTGCCATGTTGTAATATTTGCAGAAACTATGGATCAAAGAGACTTGGAACAAGAACAGTTGTTGGGGGAGATAATCCTCGCCGGAGGTGATGCTGTCTTGTCGTTTCTCAACGACACCGATGGAACAATGGAGGAGGAAGGACATGATCATGATGGCTCCGGTGACATGATCATGATGGCTCCGGAGGTGCTGACTAGCTAATTGATGCATTAATTGTTTTGGTATGTACATATATTAACTCTTCTTTCTTCTTTTATAGCCCTCCGGATCGAGCCAAACTTCGGTAACGAGACGAGGCCCGAAGAAGAGGTTGCGCAAGGATGAAAGGTTCACGATCACAGCACTCGCGGACGATGGCCTACCGATTGAACCCAAGCGGACCAAGGACGCATTTTCTGCTCAGTGCGGAGCTATTGTTAGGGACAACATCCCGATCAGCATCAAGCAATGGAATAAGCCTAAGGACGACGCCCCTGAAGGTGATTATGTCACCGATAGACAGAAAGATGATCTTTGGACCTTGCTGAAGGCAAATTTCACCCTACCGCCAGAGGAGGATCCGAATAAGCCAGTTATAGAGCCACTGGTCAAGGCGTGTGCTCTTAAGAAGATGGCAGATCTATCCAGGAGGTGGAAGAAGGAGTTGAAATCAAAGTTTGTCGACAAAGGTGAGACTCCAGAATTCATCGGCCGATTTGAGAAGATAAGAGATCACTGGCCCGCATTTGTGGCCTACAAGACATCAGACAAGAGTAAGAAAATGTCATAGACAAACAAGAACAACGCTGCAAAGACGCAGTATCACCATCACACGGGGTCAGGTGGCTACCTCAAAGCCCGGCCGTTGTGGGACAAATCTGAGAATGACCTGATTGCTAAAGGGGTCGAACCAGAGACATTGAAATGGCCAGACCGTTCAAGGACTTGGTTCTTTGGGGTTGGGGGAACTTTGGACCCTGAAACAGGGAAGTGCCGTTGGACGGACGAGCAACTTGCAATACCCGTCACGAAGCTTCAGAAGTATATCACCGCAACGCAGGAAGGGACGTTCATTCCCGACAGAGAGAAGGACGAGCTGACTGAGGCCCTAGGGAATGCTGAGCACCCTGGACGAACACGAGGCACACCAGGCTCCGTTTCGTGGAAGTTTGGGTTTCCCGACGCAGGCGGTTAGAGAAGCCGGGAGAGAAAGAGGAAAGCGGAGCTGAGCGACATGCAGAAGATGAGTGCAAGACTACAAAAGCTAGAGGAAGCTGAGAGCCAGCGAGCTGCCGGCCAACTATCTCAGCGGCACGAAGCTACCCCAGAAGCTACCCCGCCATCTCAGCGGAGAAGCAGCGTAGCTTCCACGGAGCCCGTTCAGACTGACTTCACGGAGCCTATCTACCCCGTGGATACTATCACGGAGGCTCAAAATTGCGAGCTTATGACGAAATGCCATAACCTCACTTTATTGGCGGTTGTCGGCTCTGTTGCACCTCCTCAACCCAACGGAACTTTTCACTGCCTTCCGATTCCACATGGCTATGCTGTTGTGATGGTGGATGAAGTAATGGAGGGATTTGAGGAGCTCGAGCTTTACCACTCTACAGGTGAAGGGGAGAATCGGCTGGTTCATGCTCTGAGGAGTACATGTCTATGGCAGAAGGAGTACATCAAGCTTCCAAACTGGACGCCTCCGCCTCCTCCTCCTCCTCCGGTGAGTCAGGGCACTCCGCCTCCTCCTCCTCCTCCTCCGGCGAGTGATCAGGGCACTCCGCCTCCTTCTCCGGCTCCTCCGACGGGTGAGGGCACTCCGCCTCCTCCTTCGCCTACTCCGGCGCGTCGGAGCACTCCGCCTCCTCCTCCGCCTCGTCGGCAACGGCGGAAGACAGACGCCGCCGCTCCGGCTCCTCTGGCGTGTCGGAGCACTCCGCCTCCTTCTCCGCCTCGTCAGCAAGGACGGAAGAGAGACGCCGCTGCTCCGGCGGCTAGCAGTACAAGCAGAGGCGAGAGGCAATTCAGATACGGTCCATCTCTCAAGCCTCTGGAAAAGTTACCATATGAGAGGACCGAGTCTGAAAACGAGGAGATATGTCGTGCCCAAGTGAGGGACCATTTTGCAAAGAAAACTCCACTTCCGAAGGAGAAGCTAGATCCGGTGAAAGTGAAGCGCACTATCGATGCCCTGAAGCGACCACCACCGCCTCCGCCGGATTCCAACTATGTCCAGATTATTAAAAAGACATATGTAGAAGCGCGGCGGTCGGGAAGTACTTCTAGTGATGCAAGGTTAGCAGAACGAAGAAGTGGGAAAACAATTCCCCAGCTCAGCGAACAGGAGAAGCAATCGTGCCCCCCGCTCAAGGTGTCTAGCGATATCGTCGCTTATCATCCGGGGATGGTGCCTGGTACCAATCCTGGTGATTACTTGGGGGATGATGTAATTTTTCAAACGGCTGAGGTAACAGAAGAATATGAATACTTGCACGGGAAGCCTCTCGTCAAACCTGATCATCCTCCTCTAACAACGATGATGTACAAATTGCATGAGTGGTACATGAAAACCTGCAGGGAGTCTGGGAGAGACACTATGTATATGGCAGTGAAACCAGAGCACGAATTCATTGGACTTTCCGTGATGCCTGTTGAATTTGTGGAGTTATTTCAGTTATACAATCAACGGGCCCTCGACAAACAACTCATGACTGCCTACTGTCTGTAAGTATTACTTCTATAGTTAAGTCTCTAGCTCAGCTTGTTCATTGCATGTATATATAATTATCCTCACTATATTATGCAGATTGAAGATCGTCGAATGCAAAAAACTACGAATCTTCGACGTTGGGTTCATTAGCCCAGATGCCGTAAATGAATGGACGGTACAAAACTCAATCAAAGAGACCGAGGAGAACTTGCTACAGTCGTTCGTTATACATCAAAACAAAAGGTAAATACTCCTTCCTTACAACTTCAAGTGAGTATTGCTGTCTTCTCTGTATACTCAATTTCGCTTACTCGAGGTTAAGTAATGTAATTGATGAGTTATATATGCGTGCGCAGTTTCCACTTTATTCTGCTATCCATTAAGCTTGACGGGGCATTAGTAACTGTCTTAGACTCGAGACGTAAAGAACCCGAGAATTATGCGGACATGACTGCAATGCTCAAGAAGTAAGTTCAGTCAATACCGGGACCATATCGGCATGCAACTTTCGTTAATTTCCTGATATCAAGTAATCATTTTCTTTGCCTGGCAGGGTTTGGAAGAAGTTCACCCGAAAGCTTCCCGGTCTAAACAAAGAGTTGCGATTTACGCACCCCAAAGTAAATAGTACTAGCTAGTTCCACGCATCTCTAATTGATTCAAATTTTCATCAATATATCATTACCATGCTTGCTTATCAGTTTGATTGAACTCTATTCTCGTAAAGTGCTTGTACCAGAAAGAAGGGACTGTTTTATGTGCATACTACGTATGCGAGTTCATTCGCCACTCGACCTCTGAGCGGGGCTTCTCTGACAAACAATTTGAAGTACGTAAATAATATTCACAATTTTATTTTATATATTACCATCAATTGTGTTGAGTTTTATTTATATATATGCATGTATTGACCCCCTTCTTTAAATTAGATCTGGCAGATGCGGGATGAACTCCTACCACATGATCGCATACGAGCAATTCAAGAGGAATTGACGGGATTCTTTCTTGACCACGTCATACCTAAAGACGGGGAATACCATGCGAATTTGTGATTGGATCTTAGGTAGATGATGTTAGGGATTGTAAAAGATGTTATATTGTATATATGTAGTACCGTCGGATAGATATACGAAAACTTGTTGTTCGACCAAGCACGGAGAAAGAGATGTCACTTCTCTCTATATATGTTCAGCATGACGATCTTCTATAATTAATGGTTTCCTTCATTTTCTTATTAGCTAGCATCGAGTTATCTCTATATGTATAGTAGCTACCGTCGACCGAGCACGGAGAAAGAGAGGACACTTCTCCCTATTAGCTAGCTAACACAACATGAAACCCCTAAATTAACCCTCCAAAACCCCCCAACCCCCCCCCCCCTTCAAAAAAATAACCCCAGCTGCTGCCTGAAGCTGACGCGTGGATGACCTTTGGTCCTGGTTGGTGTGACCAACCGGGACTAAAGGTCCTCCTGCCTGGGCTCCCCGCTGCGGCCACGTGGATGCCTTTTGGTCCCGGTTGGTGTTACCAACCGGGACCAAAGGTCCTCCTGCCTGGGCTACTCGCAGCGGCCATGTGGAGCCCCTTTGGTCCCGGTTCGTAAGCGAACCGGGACTAAAGGTTTTGGGCTTTAGTCCCGACCCTTTAGTCCCGATTCCAGAACCGGGACTAAAGGACCGGGACTAAAGGCCCTCTGGAACCAGGACTAAAGGCCCTTTTTCTACTAGTGTGGCCTCCTTTTTGAAAGAAAAAAAATTGCTCCTACATTTGGTAGGCAACATTTTGGTACATCACTAAGAGAACTTTTATGAAGCATGGCGAAGGGTCGCTCGATGGTAGACACACCTTTTTTAATATCACTCCACTGCTTAAAACAATATAAATCGCCATCGTGTTCACCATGTAAAGACCTTTTTTGATGGAAACAAGTGAGATTGATTGCCCATGGAAGGAGACTATGGTCATCAAACAGAAGCTAACATGTGCACACCCAAAGCCTAAAAAAAATCATGGACGAACAAAACTAAAACCAATTTTGAATGTTCAGATTGCGAAAAAGTATCATTGTCTTGATGCTATTTAATAAACATCATTAATTAAGAGCGAGAAAGCTTTGCATTTCTTCAAATTGCTCCTTATAGTACATGTCTAAAATGGTGGTTCACAATCTATAGAAGTTCTATTTTAATGTAACATAGCATAGTTATTCTTCACTCTTTGGTAACTTGGAAAGACACTAATTGTACCAAGTACTCCCTCTGTTCCTAAATATAAGTCTTTTTAGAGATTTCACTACGAAATACATATGGATGTATATGGACATACTTTAGAGTGTGGATTCACTCATTTTGCTCCGTATGTAGTCCGTAGTGAAATCTGAAAGACTTATATTTAGGAACGGAGGGAGTAGAACATAGGTGTGTCGGTTTCATACTGATATGAAAGTCTAGAGAACTGAACATTTCCCTATGCTCAGCTAAAAGGAGATACTTTTTTGTATCAGGAAACAAAAGCAAACGACTAAAATAAGATAAGTATCTCATTTTAATCTTTACAATAAACACACCAATCATGATCTGATGTGAAGTGTCAAAAAATAAAAGACATCCATGTGTGTACACTAAAGTTGACAACACAATACATATCCATGTGTGTAAAATTGAACCGCTATTGACAATGTCATATTGTAAAAATGCAAAACAATCAATGGCTTGGCCTTACCTCCGAGCCCCTCCCCCCTTCGAGAGCATGCAATTAAACAAGAGATGGGAGTAAACACAATATCATGCAAGGAAATGAGGGAGAGAGAATGAGGAATTAGCACCATCGTGATGCTCCAGTGCTCAGGCTACCACCACTCCTCGTTCACTCGCCACAGGCACTACCACCGTTCGTCATGGGGCGGCCGCCGCTGCTCATCCTCAAGCCGGTGCCATGTGCACTCCCAGACCGTGGAGCTATAAATTGGTGAGTAGGTTGGTTCTAATTCCGTTTGCTTGTCTAGCTAGTAAGGAGCTCCCTGAAGAAAGTATATTAATGTAGCCATGTAAAACACATTGCCTGGCAGCAGAGTTTCAATGCTCTTCAGCAATCATTCTGGCAGTGTGTAAGTGCAACTATTTTTAAAGCTTAAAATCTTAGAAAGTTCACTAACGTGGTGAAATTATCTTCTAAAAATTTCAAGAAACAACTAACTTCGTAAATTTCTAATGCTTAATAACAGTAAGTGATGGTAAGAAGGCGGGCCCTGTAAGAACCAAGGACAAAACTGGAAGCAGATGCACAGGTTGCAGCGTATTTTCAATAAATGATGGTCACACCAGCTTAATTACTCGTAGTGCGCTATCTAAAAAAATGCTACATTGGTGTGTGCTAAAGCACTTAACAACACCATAATTAAGTGTTGACTTATACCTCAGAAGCTCGCATTAAACCAAACACTCGAATTAAGTGTTTACATAGCCAATTGATCAACAAGCAGGTCATCAGTGATGGAAGATAAATCAAAGTCATTTGTTAATGATACACCATTAGATGAAGATGAAAAAAACAAATACTTCAGTAATAAGTCTAGAAAACACGAACACTAACCATGTAGAAAACAACAAAATAGGCAAAATGGGAAGGTGCACTGTCTTTGCGAGGCTCGTTTGGACCCTGCAAGGAAAATCAAGAAATTTATGAACACAAAAAGGGTGTCCAAGAGTGGTAGGCCATAAGAAACAGGAAGTGACGAAACAACACAGTAGCTTGCTTGTTCAATAGCTAAACAGAGAAGAAATACCCACAAATGTTGTAGCCTTTTTATACCGGTACTAAATCTGAGATCTTCCTAGAAAAGAAGGAATTAAAAAATCACAGTACAGTAGGCACATTGATGACACAGGCGAATAGATAAACCAACAGGAACACAAATTAGTTTGTTATAATGAAAAATTCCAAAAGGATTTAGCGGAGTACGTGAACTAATATTCTCTCACAAAACTGATGTGAAATAAAATTCAGTCGAGCAGACCTAGGGAGAATATTATCATTGATCCATAATTCTTGGTGGAGTCAAGGATGGGAAATATTTCTTATATTTGTTACCTGTGTTGGCAAGAAAATTAATTCAAAATTCCAATGTTTATTAGCTATAATTCCTAACAGAGTATCTGAGGAAAATTCAAACCAATCAGGAAAGAGTTGCATTTGAAACTAAAACCAAGAGGGTTCCTGAGTTTGTGGAAGCTCTAAACTTGTGATGTTCATACTTGCAGGTAAGACAAAAAATAGAAGCACAGTTAACTAAAATCTTTTTATCTACTTGAAAATCAAGGGATACCCCTGTAGGTGGAACACTTACCAATGATGTCCTCTCTAATTCAGGGCTCAGAAACTCGAAAACATGTGCAACAAGGTAAATAAAATTCAGATCGGAGACCAAAGTATCTTACATTCCAGGTATTAGGACTTTAATCACCACATGTTCTCTGAGCTCGTTAACCTGGCCCCATGAACCTCAATGATAATAAAGTTACCTCAATACTTTGATGTTAGATTAAAGCAAAATATGCATATGCTGTCAACAGAAACCTTATAGTGCAAAATAAATCACCAAAATTTACTATGCATAGGTTTACCTTGGATGATGAAGGATCCTAGGCATTACACCGACGCCGCGCTATGCATGGGCATCCACGTCTCCTGACCTGCCACCGTCGACCTGCAAGTAATCTCGACGTAATTAACATCCGTATTAACAAGCTCAGTTTGCATAGAAATATATGTATACAGATTTAAAATGAAAAGAATATTTCAGAGTGTGTTTTTATCATGTTTCAGAGTGTTTTTAAGCAACTTTCAGAGTGCTTTTCCTGAAGGCATAAGTGGAAGCTTTGGACAGTATAATAGAACAATTAAGTAATAATAATCTGATGGTCAAAGAAATATATAACAACCAACCATCCATTTGGAAAAGACCAAAGAAGTAGTACACATATGTGCAGGCAGGAAATATAATGTTTCCAAAAGCATCCACTAAATATACACAGTACAATTATGCTTCAAGTAATGTGCAGGACGGAAATATCATGTTCCCAAAAGTCTGTACTATTATCAGGAACCTGCGCTCAATTCTGCAGAGGAAGGCTCGCTCCATCCATCCGCCGTGAACACCACTGGCCATCGAGATGCTCTGAGCTGCGGAGGAGAAATGAGCAATTGAGAGAAACAAAATTTATAGGGAAGTGTTTCAACTGAGCCTGCCGTTGCTTGCGTGAATAAATCACATGCTCGTAAAAGTCTGGGTTTCTGACACCTAGTGTATGGCCGAAAATCCTGAACCTTTCTATGGAAACTTGGCCACCCAGATTTAGTTGAGATGACAAGAACATGTATGCACTCACAAAGCTGGGATTAGTATCTGCTTTTGACAGGGCCACCTTTCCAGAAGATCGACAGTACAAGCTTACCAAAATCTAGTACTCTCGAAAAAAAACCTTACCAAAATCTACACGAGATATCAATCCTAGCATTAAGCCATAGTTTAAGGACTTACAGTTGCTCCATGGTACTCTGATAAAGACGAGGAGATATAGCATGAATGACACCACTGGGAGGTGGACCATATTCTCCGACCTTGTACATGAGTTTCATTATCTTGGACAAATTCTCAGGCTCCTTGACATAAACCAAAGTAAGGTCTGCCATGGGTACAAGCTGCTGCAGGTACTGCTCATTTTTTTCCTTATCTAACTTGTCTCCGTTATCTAACAGCCACTTTCGGTATTGTTCAATACACTCCATTATTAAGTCATAAAAAATCTCCTTGGAATAAGCTTTTGGTATCGATGTTTTGACAATGTCCTGAAAAGTTAGCAGGATACGTCACTGCCCCATGTGGGGTGTTTATTTACTCAGAGAGGTTAGTTAAGAAAAAATAGGACCTGACAAACAAAATAAATAAAATGATGACAGAAATCCACAATATGAGGCAAAGTAAAAACTAAGCACAGAAATACTACTTCCATGGGGGGTGGGGTAAAGAAAGTTTTTCCTTTGCTCATAAGTGTGTTTTGATCCACAGTTATTGTAGGAAACGAAACATACCAATGGATAGATAAGCAAAAGTAATTATTGAGGGAGGGGGAGCATTAACCATTTATTACATAGATGCAAAGGCCATGATGTTCATTATCTTGCAAAAGTGGTTTTGCATTTCAGTTTAGAAAGAGAAAAATTAGTTGCAGCAAATGAAATGCCAAAAGCGAACTATCTGGTTGAGATGCCAAGTCAACTATACTGCTGCCAGATAAGTAGCAGTCCCTCTACACAGAATCACAAGACATCTTTTACATCCTGCGAATGTAAATTTAGAGAAATATTCATTCTTAAAACAGTGGAGAATTTCCCCTAAAAACAGTACGAAGAACTATTCTTATGGCCACCGTTAGCAAAGGGATCTAGAATCTAACAAGGACATCATGAATTCGTCATATGCAAGAACATGGCAAAGAGTATATCACAAACACATTTCCCTGAAAAAGATTGAGTCGAGTTCAGAAGTTGAATTTCACCACAGGGCATTATATACAATATATAATCTGGCTCCCAAGAAAGAGCTGATCGGTGGGACAAAGCTGCACATCATCAAAACTCTTTCCCAGCATATTTCATATCGCCATGAAACACACGCAAGAAAACAACATACCTCCATGCCCTCCCCATTCAGCAAATTGTCGATCGCCTCCTCGTCTAGCCTCCCGTCTAGATCGCCTCCAGCAGCGGCGCTAGAACTCGCCTGTGGGTCCAGCAGCCGCATGAACTCCCTTGAGACCTGTAGGGCAAACCTCTGGGCGGACCTGCCTTCAAGGCCCATAGCGGCAGATGGTAGAAATCATCCGTCGTCGCCGTCACCGAAGTACCATCATCGGCGCCCGACGACGCCACGTGCGCTGAAGGCTGAAGGCGGCGCCGAGGGCTGAAGGCGGCGCCTGGAGAGTCGGCTCGCCTGACTCCTCCACCACCCAGAGCCGCGCCCACACCATCAGCATCAGCACGAGAGGAGAGCGTGCAGCCGAGGGAGGAGGTGGCCTGGGGAGGACCCCCTCGAGCTCATGCAGCCGCGCCGGGCCAGAGGACGCAACAGCCGGAGGGAGGGGGTGGGGGGAGCGTTTCCAGATCGGATCTGGGCAGGCCAGGTCGTGCGCGCGGTGGGTGGAGACACCGCGACGCCGCTGCCGCGGATCCGGCCATGGAGGGATGAGCGCCGTCGCCGGGGACGAGGGAGGCGGCGCTGGAGGGGGGGCGGGCGCGGTGGTGGAGGGCTCCGTCCTGATGGAGGGTTGGGGGGAAGGGGGGTCGAGGGTTTGGGGCTGCGAGGGACGAGGTTTTGGGGGATTGGATTTTGCTTTCGCGTCGGAAAACCGGTGGGTGGTGGGATCGAAGAAAAAAACGGACGAAAAACAACTAGTGGGAGTGGGAGGGATGACGAAAAAAAAACGAGACAAGAAGCTACCAACTCCCCCTTTAGGAGTAGAGATTTTTCAACCGCAAGTGACTGACTTTAGTTGGAGGAAAGCATTAATTAAGTTGGGCCTATAGGATACGTGGCTTGCAATGATAGGGCCTGCACAATATTTGGTGCGGTGATCCCTGCACCTGAGCAGACAGCAATGTCAGCGCAGTAGAAGTGTGGGTCTGACTTGTCAGCATAAGAAAGGAAAATAATATAGCAAAATAAATTGACCGTGGGAAGATTTGAAACTCAGACCTCACGGTAAGTTGATGAACAAGCTACGCACCCTGCCGAAATGTGTTAGTGCATAATTATGAGATATAAAGCCATATAGCTTAGTATACCTCTTCTTCTTATTCAAATCTTCAAGCTATTTTTCTCATTCATTTTCTACAGGGGTTCTTTTTTCAAATTCATTTTTATTTCTCTTTTTTATTGTAGAATTTATTTTCCCTTCCATTTAATAAAATAAAATACTCCTGCAAAAAAATACAATAAAAGTTACGATACTTATGAGTAAACATTGATGTGTATTTTAATTCTTCATTCTATTTTCACTATTGTGTAACTTGAAAGGTAAACATGAACTTTCTGAAAATTATGTGGATTTACAAAAATAAATGTAAGAACAATTTACTTATCTTCATCCATCTAGAAACACAATCACAAATAATTATTGTGTATCCTTATTGTATTATTAAAATACATTTTTTTAAAGGAAGATGAACCCCGGCCTCTGCATTTGGGAGATGCATGCAGCCAATTTAATACTTATTTACAAAGACCTTATAAAGTAATGCATCAATATGTCTGAAGCTCATCCTTACAACATCTGTCACTACTCCTATTCATTGATGAAGGGGCGCAGAAAGTGTGAGTCAAATACCCAGACCTCTCACCTAGCTTAACATCTAAAGCCGGAGACCCCGACTAAGCCACATACCAAGTCTGGGGCACATACCGGTCCGACGCACTCACATAGGTCGTCGTCGCCGTCTTCCATCAATTCATCTTTCAGAGCAGGTACTGACGCATCGACCTTGTCAGGCCTGCCGTCGACGTCCTCATGGCGCCAGACAACGCCTCCTCCCTACGTGTGTTCATCATCATACATCCATCGCCGAGATTTTGTTTTGCCTCGCCGCCGAGACTCCACGACGTCGATGCGTCACAGAGAACACCGCTCCACCGCACATGTCGTCCACTGGTCCCTCGATCCTTTGCATATAATTATTAAATTTGATAATGTGTGTTTGAAAATGTTCATCGTGGTCATGTGTATTGGAAAATATTACTAATTGCACGGTGTTATACAAAAAATGTTCAACTTGTATTTCAAAATATTCAAAGTGTTTTAAAAAAATGTAAGAATAAGCTTAGAAATGTTTTAATACATATTGATTTTTTTTCTAAAGACACATAAAAAATCAAAATAAATTTTTAAATTGCATTTGACACGTTTCTTGAAGAGGAGAAAATAAAATATTAAAGTTTAAAAGAAATAAAATGTAAACGAATGAACAATAAAACTAAATAAAAAAGAAAACAGGTAGAAAACGCACATGATGAAGAAAATCGCTTTGAGAGGTATGGTACGCTACTCAAGCTGGCATAAAAAATAATCTTAATTTTTTAGGAAAGGCCATCGTTGTTGGGGAACGTTGCATTGGAAACAAAAAATTTCCTACGCACACGCAAGATCTATCCATGGTGATGAGCATCTACGAGAGGGAGAGTGGATCTACATACCCTTGTAGATCGCTAAGCGGAAGCGTTAAGAAGCGCGGTTGATGTAGTCGAACGTCTTCGCGATCCAAATCGCAAGCCGTTTCCGCGATCCCATTACGATCCGTCTCGTGATCCAATCACGATCCGTCCCGCGATCCGATCACGGTCCTTCCAATCTAGCTAGTGCCGAACGGACGGGACCTCCGCGTTCAGCACGCGTACAGCTCGATGACGATCTCCGCCTTCTTGATCCAGCAAGAGGGAGCGAAGAGGTAGAAGAGTTCTCCGGCAGCGCGACGGCACGGCGGCGGTGGTTGTGGAACTATTCCAGCAGGGCTTTGCCTAAACACTGCTGAAAAACTAGAGGAACCGATCTATCGGGAGAGAGGGCTGCACCGTGGCCTTTTTGGGTTGAAGTGCTATGGCCCTCTATCCCTCTCTATATATAGGAGGGAGGGGAGGGGCCGACGCCCTAGGGATCCTCCCCTAGGGTCGGCCGAAGTGGGGAGGAGAGGGAGTTGGACTCCAATCCTACTCCTAGTAGGACTCCTCCCCCACTTGGAAACCCTTCCCCTTTTGGGTTTTGCCTTTTCCTCTCACCCCAGCCGCATGGGTCCCTAGGGGCTGGCTTGACCAGCCCACTAAGGGCTCGTGCGCCACCCCTAAGGCCCATGTGGCCTCCCGGCGTGAGTGGCCTCTTCCGATGGCCCTCCGGGACCCTCCCGGCACTCCTGGTACACTACCGGAAACACCCGAAACTTTTCCGGTGGACAAAACGGGACTTCCTATATATCAATCTTTACCTCCGGACCATTCCGGAGCTCCTCGTGACATCCGGGATCTCATCCGGATGTCCGAACAACCTTCGGTCACTGCCATACATAACTCTACTATACCGAAACGTCACCTAATTAACCTTAAGTGTGCAGACCCTGCGGGTTCGAGAACTATGTAGACATGACCGAAACACCTCTACGTTCAATAACCAATAGCGGGACCTGGATGCCCATATTGGTTCCTACATATTCTACGAAGATCTTTATCGGTTGAACCTCTATGTCAAGGATTCAGTTAATCCCGTACGCTGTTCCCTTTGTTCTTCGATATGTTACTTGCCCGAGATTAGATCGTCGATATCTCTATACCTAGTTCAATCTCGTTACCGGAAAGTTTCTTTACTCGTTCCGTAATACAAGATCCCGTGTATAACACTTTAGTCACATTGCTTGCAAGGCTTGTTGTGATGTTGTATTACCGAGTGGGCCCCGAGATACCTCTCCGTCACACGGAGTAACAAATCCCAGTCTTGATCCATGCCCACTCAACAGACACCCTCGGAGATACCTGTAGAGCATCTTTATAGTCACCCAGCTACGTTGCGACGTTTGATACACACAAGGTACTCCTCCGGTGTCAGTGAGTTGCATGATATCATGGTCATAGGAACAGATACTTGACATGCAGAAAACTATAGCAATAAACTGACACGATCATATGCTACGTTCATAGTTTGGGTCTTGTCCATCACATCATTCTCCTAATGATGTGATCCCGTTATCAAATGACATCCCATGTCCATGGCTAGGAAACCTTGACCATCTTTGATCAACGAGCTAGTCTACTAGAGGCATACTAGGGACACAGTGTTGTCTATGTACCCACACATGTATTTGAGTTTCCAATCAATTATAGCATGGATAATAAACGATTATCACGAACAAGGAAATATAATAATAACCAATTTATTATTGCCTCTAGGGCATATTTCCAACAATCGTGGCTAGCTTTATTAAATTAAAACACGCTTACATCGTCCACGAGTTCCCTCATCAGGAAATCGGGAGGCTTGTCCAAACAACTGAAAGAGGACTTACTACAATAACTATGATTAGCTAGCACATGCGCTGCATTATTACATGATTGCAAGCAACGCATACAAACCGATATATATGCATTCTGCAAATATGGCCTCACCTTCATCCCACCATCTTGTTTGTCTAGACCATAAATTAATGACTTGAAGGGAATCAAAATCCGCTTCTATCTTAGTTTGATACGCTACTGGGTCATCATATAGGCGAGCGATAATTAGGGCTACTCCATAAAGACTTCAAGCTCAAATGTAAACATAAAATTTAGCTAGATCATGTGCAAACTAGTCCCTTGAGATTACAAGTTTGAACTTAGGGCATCTTTAAAGTGGACCCTCAAATCGCCCGTATACGTATGGACCGTGTTGTTTGGATGCAGTTTGTCATTCAATGTCATCCCGCATTGGTCCATGGACCAATCCGCTTGTCCGTTTGCCCATAAATTGGAAGCAAACTAGGGGAGCTTTGCGGGGGTCCGGACCGCCATCACGTAGGACTCTGACACCTCCGGCCCACCAAAAACCTCATCCAGACCCCACGTCTCCATCTCTTCGCTCTTTCTCTTTATCCGCTTGCTCACTCCCTGATGCCGCCGCTCTACCACCCCGGTCATCCGACAAGCCCTTCCCAGAGCTGCGCAATCTCCGCCGCTCCACCCGGTCGCAAGGCCGGTTTTCCTACAGTGCCGGTCCACACCTCTCCTCCGTCTAACGTGCAGGTACCATGCCCAGCAAATGTTTGGTGAAATGCCCATACTATTTTTTTGTCCCTTCTTTGAAGTAATGAATTCAAGCATGGAGTACATGTATGAGCACTACGTCTAGTCATCTGATGAATCATCCGACGAGGAGGATTAAGAGGATGAAACGGCGATGATGCGGGCGATTCTTGTGGGCATGGAGCGTGCAAAAGAGCATGTTTTTAGTTTCAAGGTATCGCTCAAGGATCATTGAGTGCTGAATCGAAATAGGGTAAGGGGCAGTTCACGTTGGTAGACGACAACTTTTCCCTTGATACCCTACTAAATCACAATTTTCACCAGTGCTTTCGTATCTGAAAAATGTCTTCGATCGCCTCTATAATGGTGCTTGGTCATATGATAACTCTTTCATCTTGAAGAAGGATGTTGTAGGACGGATTAGATTCTCTGGTTACCAGAAATGCAAGGCTGCATTGCAAATTTTGAATATGGCATGGCCGCAGATACGTGGGATGAGTACCTTGATGACCCACAAGTATAGGGGGTCAATCGTATTCCTTTAGATAAGTAAGAGTGTCGAAACCAATGAGGAGCACAAGGAAATGACAAGCGGTTTTCAGCAAGGTAATTTCTGCAAGCACTGAAATTGTAGGTAATAGATAGTTTGATAGCAAGATAATTGGTAACAAGCAAGTAACGGTAATGGTAAATAAAGTGTAGCAAGGTAGCCCAATCCTTTTGTGGCAAAGGACAGGCCAGAACAATCTCTAGTAAAGGCAAAGTGTTCTTGAGGGTACACGGGAATTTCATCTAGTCACTTTCATCATGTTGGTTCGATTTGTGTTCGCTACTTTGATAATTTGATATGTGGGTGGACCGGTGCTTGGGTGCTGTTCTTACTTGAATAACCTCCCACTTATGATTAACCCCCTCGCAAGCGTCCGCAACTACAAGAAAATTATTAATATAAAATGTAACCATAGCATTAAACGTTTGGATCCAAATCACCCCCTTATGAAGTAGCGCATAAACTAGGGTTTAAGCTTCTGTCACTCTACCAACCCATCATCTAATAACTACTCCACAATGCATTCCCTTAGGCCCAAAGATGGTGAAGTGTCATGTAGTCGACGTTCACATGACACCACTAAGGGAATCACAACATACATATCATCAAAATATCAAACACATATCAAATTCACGTGATTACTTGCAACATGACTTCTCCCGTGACCTCAAGAACAAAGGTAACTACTTACAAATAATATTCATGCTCAAGATGAGAGGGGTATTGAATAGCATAATAGATCTGAACATATAATCTTCCACCAAATAAACCATATAGTAATCAACTACAAGATGTATTCAACACTACTAGTCACCCACAGGTACCAATCTGATGTTCCGGTACAAAGATTGACCACAAGAGATGAACTAGGGTTTGAGAGGAGATGGTGCTTTTGAAGATGTTGATGAAGATTGGACTCCCAAAGATGAGAGGGGTGTTGGTGATGACGATGCTTCGATTTCCCCCTCCGGGAGGGAAGTTCCCCTGACGGAATCGCTTCGCCGGAGGACAAAAGTGCTCCTGCCCAAGTTCCGCCTCGAGACGGTGGCGTTCCGTCCCGAAAGTCCTCTCCTTATTTTTTCTAGGTAAAAATACCTTATATAC
Source organism: Elymus sibiricus (assembly GCA_039707655.1). NCBI lineage: Eukaryota > Viridiplantae > Streptophyta > Magnoliopsida > Poales > Poaceae > Elymus > Elymus sibiricus. The sequence continues at coordinate 475,418,717 of CM077665.1, forward strand.
CAGAAGATGGGCACCGGAGGTGGGCCGTGCTGAGCACAACCCACCAGGGCGCGCCTGGGGTGCCTGGCGCGCCCTGGTGTCTTGTGCTTACCAGGGTGGCCCCCTCCGGTAGTTATTTGCTCCAATATTTATTATATAATCCAAAATAGTTCTCCGTAAAGTTTTAGCTTATTTGGAGATGTGCAGAATAGGTGTGTCTGATGTGATTTTTCAGTTCCAGAATTCTAGCTGCCGGTATTCTCCGTCTTTGTGTAAACCTTGCATGTTATGAGAGAAAAGGCATTAGAATCACTCCCTAAAGCATTATTATTCAACAAAACATTATAAATAACAGTAGGAAATCATGATGCAAAATGGACGTATCAACTCCCCCAAGCTTAGACCTCGCTTGTCCTCAAGTGAAAGCCGATATTGAAAAGCATGTCCACATGGTTTGAGAGAGAGGTGTCGATAAAAACAAAAATACGGGCATAGTAGCATCATGCTTATTATCATAGCAGTGTCGGGACCCCGATCCTAAGCCATACGAATCTTGCATGTAACACATCATATCACCTTGCGGCCTCACGCACGGTAATTCCCACGGCTGCCACCTTACCTTGGTCGGGACCGTTTGCGTCTTTTGGCTCACGTATATGAATATGTCGCTAGCAATCATATGTCAAAGAACTCGGGTTGACATGACTAGTTATAAACCCAAGTGGCACAACCGTACAGGGACGGGCATACATAACCCAGCAGTGCAGGTGTCGGTCATCAGCGAGTGTAGACGAGTCGTAGCTAGCTACATGAACTCTGTTACACCGCGTGACATTTCCCCGTAGGGAGAGACACAACAGCAAAGAAGGATACACACCGGTCAATCAATGTGTCCGGAGCAGTAGCAAGCTAACAAGGCTCATGGAAGCACAAAGAGGCATTTCCCCGTAAAGAAGGCTACTAAAGGCATACAACTAGGTGTCGAATTCCACACATACCAATGCATTACAAACATACATGCAATATGCACGATATGTGTAGATACAACATGGCATCACAACATAACTCTATAACAAATACATTTATTTAGAAGGCTCCAGAGAGCCTACATAGTATAATGTTACAAGCAGAGGTCACATGACCCATCATTCAGAGCATACAATCAACAAGCGGAAGATACATGTCTGGGTACAGACATCTATTAAAAGTGGCTAGAAGAGCCTAAAAAGCTACAACGACCCTACCATAGGAGCCAGACCTCTGTCTGGGATTCCCAAGCTAATCCAATCAACATCGAACTTCACGTCGTCAGAATCACTAATGAGACCGACGTCTCCTCTGCAAAAACATAAATGAAGCAACCGTGAGTGCAAAGGTACTCAGCAAGACTTACATCAGAACTAACTACATATGCATCATTGTCAACAAAGGGGGTTGTGGAGTTTATTGCAGCAAGCCATCTTTGACTCTTGGCTAACCTATACTACGACTACAAGTAGTATCTTTTCTTTGAAGGGAGAAGGCGCACACGAGTCCACATATTCACCACATCAATACACCACTATGGATCCACTTCCGTCTTCCTACGAGAAGGCCATCCATAGCACTCACACTTATCTTGCGCATTTTAGAGTATCCATTTAAGTTGTCTATGAACCACATAAGTTTCCAAGTAGTCCATATCCGAGGACGCGGCTATTCGAATAGATGAATTAACTCTATAGGGGTATACTTCTTCACACATGCTCCCGCCACTTATCGCTATGTGCACGTAAAAGGGCACCTCGGCAACCTTCAAGTGGAAGCCTAGTGAGGGAGTTGGCCATGACCTGACTAACCACACAAGACTCTAGTCCAGGTTAATCACCTATTTGAGACTGAACCCGCAAGGAAGTCCGGCCGAAGTTTCCATTACGGCCCCAAACGATGTGTAGGGTTCCCAAGCCCACCTCGACGGATGGATCTACGCTTGGTACACCCGGCCACGGGTGCATCTACCACGCCATAGCCTACCCCTCCAGTCAGCGCTATGCATGGCCACCAGCACATCCTACAAACACCAGAAACTAGTTGCAACTCCTGGACAGAGATCAAGGCAATTAATAAGTCGAGAGAGTCAATTAAGGATCCCAATGTGCGGTAGTATCTTGTCTTGGATAACAAACACATAACTCAGTTCTTAAGGACGGTCCCAATGAGACAACCCTCCACGTACTCCTACATGGCCTCTCATCGCTACCTTTACCAAATCAGATTCACACACTTAACTCTCACACAGTAGGACATGAACATCACCATTCCAATTCATCGTCCAGATGGATCAGACCCGACACGACTCTAAGCATAGCAGGCACAGTAAGCAAGCATGGATGAGTAAGCACAACTCATGCTAAGTGGTTTCAACTATTTACTGTGACAAAGACAAGTCATGCAAAGGAATAGGTTCAACTACCGAGAACTTGTAACAGTTGAATCATTATTGTCCTAATGTAGTAAAAGAGAGCAGGAGCGAGAGAGTGGGTTCATATCAGTATGATCAAAGAGAGCAGGAGCGAGAGAGTGGGTTCATATCAGAGTGGGTTCATATCATTATTGTCCTGACAGTTCTGAAGATAGTACTTCTCTTCATCAGTGTCAACGATCATAACGTCGGAACCATCGTCTACCGAGAAGGAACACCACCGACATAACAGGAAAGGAACACATTCAATGCAATGCAACAAACATGATGTATGATATGGCATGTTAAAGCATTGAATTGACCTAGTGCAATAGGTAGTCATATTCAGTGAAGTGGAATTCAAATATATACTAAATTCCAACTCCAACACTATTTATTAAATTACCCTAATCATGAAATGTCCTACTTGATGATGTTAACTTGCTCAAACATGCATGAACATGGCATAAACAGATTCCTTGTATTTTTCTGATCATTTTTCATATATAATTTATTTCTATCCGAGCTATATATAGATTATTTTCAATGATTTTTCTAAGCTTATAACATTTTCTGGATTTTTTAGAATTATTTAGAATTAGTTTAATCCAGAAAATGGTTTATTGCGTCAGCAGTGCGTCATCCCTGCGTCAGCAGGTCAACTGGGTCAAACTTGACGCGTGGGCTCCACACGTCAGTGACTCCGAGGCTAACCGGGGATTAATCCCGTGTTGAGCCAGCTTGACCAGCCGCGGGGCCCAATGTCAGCATCTCAAAGTGCTATTTAGGGGTGTCATTAGCCACTAATGATGTTGCCACATCACACATGCCGGCGGTTAGGCACCGACGACAAAATCGAGCGGTGGAGTCATTCGGGATTTGCCCACAGGGCTCCGTTCGATGCGCCTCTAAGCTCTCTGGAGAGCTGGTGCGCTGGCGCGTCGGTTCGTGGTCATTAGGTGGCCGGAGGTGGTCTGCGGTGGCGGAGGCGACGAGCCGAGCGGCGGCCGGAGCTCGGAATAGCGCGGGCGGGGTGCTACAACTCGAATTCTAGCAAACCAAAGCAACAACAAGCATCAACGGGGTACTACGAGCGCGATGGTCATGCAAACGAGGCCGGGGAAGCTCGGCTTCGACCATTTCACTGGTCATGGCGGACGCCGGAGCTCGGGGGCAGTAGCTAGAGGACGAACGAGAGCAAGGGCAGGGGGAAACAGAGAGGGGCTCACTGCGCTTCGAGCAGAGTGACTGGGCAGGCCGGGGGTGCGCTAGGTCCCGCGAATCGACGATCGTGCTTCTCGATGGCCGACGAGGAAGACGGTGGTGGTGCCGGTGATGCAGCGCTTCCGATGACTCTTGGCTCGACGGTGACGTAGCAGGAGCTGAGGCGGATCTCGTGGGCATGAATACTGGGAAAGAGGGGCTCTGGCTACGGTTGCGGCGAGCGGCGAGTCGGCGATGGCTTCGGCCATGAGAGAGGGAGAGAGACAAAGAGAGGGGAAGAGAGGAGAGGGAGTCAGCACGATGCGGATGGCAGCTGAGGCTAGCAGGAGGCGTGGCGCGTGCGGCGTCATGCCGTGTCTCGCCTTTGCCAGTAGGTAGAGGTTGAAGATGACTAGCAAGGCCGCTTGGGCCGGCCAGGTAAGGTTAGTTAAGGTCCTTTTTCTATTTTTCTTTCTGTTTTCTATTTTCTGTACTTTGTTTTGGTTTAGTTAAAATACTAAACCACTTTATAAATCCTGAAGTAATTTGTGGAACCTCTGTGGATTATTCCAAAGGCCCTCAACTATTTTTAGAATTATTGGAGCATTTAAAAATATATATAGCATTTTATATCTCCAACTCAAAAATTATATGCATTGATTCAAAAATCCAGGATGGCTAGGAAAATATCCATCACCTCTGGTTGTTGTTTCCAACATTATCCAAAAGTCATGAACATTTTTTATGGCCACTTTGGGTTCATTGAAAAGTTTTAAATTTGAACCTAGTTGAATTGATTATCTGCTAGGGTTTGATCAATCCCCAATTCAAATTGATTTGAATTTTAACATGATGCATGGATGCCAATGCAACTAGTACAAGCAATAACTTAGGGATGTGACAACTCACGCCCACTAAACAAGAATCTCGTCCCGAGATTCAGGCGTAGGGTAAGAGGACAGAGGGGACACTAGCTATCCCAATCTTCATGATCCAATTTCCCTTCTCGAAGATGTTGCTTCACTACATCATGTTGATCTTGACATCTTTGCTCTCGAGATCTTCATCATAACGCAATGGCAAAGGAGATAGGAAAACCCTACAAGAATCGATCTTCTTAGAGATCGAGCAACTCAGGATCAAGTCATAGAATGAGACGTAAGAACGTCTCTTGAGCTGAGACACAAAACACACACTGAGGGCGATAGAATGAGGCAGATGACAGAGGTTCAATTTGTAGGCAACAATCCCACGCTAAAATAGATGGTGAAACGGTTTCAAAGTAGCGAGGAATTAGGTTGGCATGATTCCACAACGGGGCACCTTAGAGAAGGTGACTCGTAGAGTTATTCCCTTAAGTGGAAAAAAGAATTACTTTTGATCCATTGATCATTGAAACTCTTCATAACAACCTAGGGCAATTCACAAACTCTTCATAACAGCTTGGAAAGGGACTAGAGTTATAGGACGACTCAGTAAGGGATGGCACATTCCAACTGATACCGAGGATATAACCCAGTTTCTGAGCGTGCTCTCAAGAACTTGAGCATCTCCATATTCATCAAGGTTTTACCAACACCTAAGCCAAGATCTTGGTGACTCATCATACTACCATGATGAAGAGCGATGGAGGATGCAGATGCAAAGGACGACAACACTTTCTCATATTTCACCTTGGTTATGCCAAGGGAACGAAATCTGGATGATCGACCAAGAGGCATTTAGCACTCCGCTTCTAATGTTCTCCTTGACCTTCTAGCGTAACCCAATTATAGGTCAGGTGTTATGACTAGAACATCAAGTAAAGGCCGGACTTCAGGGATTCCAAGGGTCCATGAGGAATAACTTCTAAATAAGTCATACGAAGTCCTCATGGGGAAGGTGGCTAATGTTGCTGATACAAGATACTATAATAATAGGTCTTCTGGCTAGGTGTGTTAGCCACAACACCAATTAACCGGGTCACGAGCAGACCATTATTATAATTCTAGGAACATGTCCCAACCACATATCTGCCTGAGATTCGGATATGGTTGGTGTCAGGATATTCCAGACTCAGCATGTCTGAAAGGAAAGTTTGCAACACAAATCGATGAGATGGCGTTGCGGGTTTCTCGGGAGATGAACTGCGGAAGTCAACTCCAAAAGGGGAGCTGGATTGCAAGACTCACGTGGGCACACTGTCCAAGACAAGCATGATCACATAAAAAGTCTTACAACAAAACACTACCGAGTTCGGGTTAGGAACCAACATCGGGGATATCAAGGTCCTTGCATAAGTCCGGAATAGCTCTTAAGAAAGAACCTCGTTACCTTGAACAAGTCAATCAGTGGCTTTGTGTGCTAGGGAATACATATGGAATGGAGGTAGCGAGCCTATCAAACCATAGAATACTTCACACGTGCATGACTGACTTGGGATGATTCCGGAGGAAACAAATTAACTTTCCTTGAATTCACGGCGGCAACTTGCATCAAATGCACGTGAACTAGGAGAAATCTTACCCCAAGCATATACTCCATGAACAGAACATGAAGATATTGCCTACAAAGTTTCCAACACTAGTTTATGTTCATCATAAGTTATGGAGAAGATAAGGATGTTGTTGATGGGCTCAACAACAATTCATCGAGAAATCCATATGGATGGGATTCCACAACTATGAGAACAAGGTGATAGCATTGGTCAGACCAAACGGCATAATGATGCATGCTCAAGGGAACACCCTCGGGTAACAACATTTGTAAGACCGTTGGTTTTGACATTGATTGATGATAGCCCATATTCAATTCAAAGGTTGGGCAAGACAATGGATGCAACAATTGATCACAAGGATCAATCGTTGAGGACATCATCTTTTTCTCAACACACACAAAAAAGATATCCCTTTGACATGACTTAGATCATGCTTTTATCTTCCAACTCTCCAAGTTGTTGTTTAGCTTATCCAACTAGTTCAGGGGTATCCAACATAGAGTCTTGGAGAAGGGGTGGTTTATAAATAAACCCAATTGATCACAAACTCAACATAACGGTCAAGGAACAACCTGGAAATACTTCCGAGAAGATGATCGGAAAATCATGATCCACCGATATGTTATTAAGCTCGAGAACAATCTTGCTTTTCAGGGCAAGACGATATGATCAACAGAGCAAGGGATTGACACAATCCTAACTCATTGATCAAAGAGTGCACCATGAAAGATGGACTAGGTAGCACGATCAATCTTATAGTGGTGATTCAATAACCAACACCCCAAGAATGAAATTATTGTCCATTAACTTCCAAGCAACAGGATTGCTAGAAGAATTGATTTCACACATCATGGTTCACTTGTCGGTTTTCCGGTTACAACAACGCGGAGGCCGAGGAATGAACAATAACGGTGAGAAGTACCACTATGTCAAGAGTTCATAAGAGGTTGTGCAATTCTCATGACATTCCCAACATGAAGAGGGTAATACTTCGAGATAGAACGGAACAAAGGCTGGGTTGGCATTTGATCTGCGGAATACAACTACTTTGATCCAATCCTAGAAATGGATGAGGTACTGGAGTTTGTTTCTCCCAGTCATTCTGGAATAGAATGGCTTGACAGACCACAAGAGTAAAACGCATCGATGACACAAATGCGCAACTACTCTTGACTATCCACTGATAGATGAAGGTCAGAATACAAATGAAGAGGGGTAACTCAAGATCACATGATTTTTCCTGGGTTGTAGATGCATAGATTGAATATGTCGAACAAAGTTCAACATGTTTCTTCCAGATAACCCATGCAGAAAGGTAGGATTGGCAGAGTCACAATTATGGAATGGAGAACTCATGAACAACACTCTTGTTGTGATCTTCAGTTCACGAGGAACTTCGGCCATGACTGGTTCATGGTACTAGAAGAATGATAAACCAAGAACCTTGAAGATTATAACAAGGTTACTATTCATCCTAAAGGAACGAGCAACACTATCAACAGGAATAAGCAAAATGATCCTTGGGTTCAGGAACCCAGATACATAATACCTACTGTCTAAGTAACATCATGGGATGTTTTCGATAATGATGGCCAGAATTATCACACCGAGAACACAAAACACAACTAACTATTGGGTGGTTCACTGGAATAACCTGGTTTCCTATCACTTCAACAAACACGTCGAGGTAATAGAGTACCTGAACACAATAGTTAGTGTGCTTTGTCTGGCCAAAAAGACATCGATTCGAGATGAAAGAGTTTGCAATTGCATCCGATTATTTGGTGATCTTGGATAAATGGGACAGCATAACGGCTGTACGGGCATGAAATATTGTGGCACCCCGATAGAGGGCCGACGCACGCCAGCCCCAGGATAAGACCTGGCACACGTCAAAGACATGATTCAGCAATTCCAGGCACAAAATGGCTTTATTATATGAAATGGAGGTATTACAATACTGTTGCTTACAACAATATTACATAGCTCCAAGGCTAACTAAATGGCAGCGGAGGTCTTGGTTCAGCGGCAACGACGTCTCTGGCTGGGCTCCATAACTCACAGGATTGGCTGGGTTACGATCTAGCACGACGGACCTTCTCCTGCAACTGGCCACGTGCAAGGCCAGGTGAGTACTTGGAATGTACTCGCAAGACAACCAAATACATAGCATCCAAACAAGCAGATGACAAAGCAAGCCCTATGCTTATATAATAATTATTCTAAACATGGCATGAAATCAACAGGAAAACATGGATCAAGCATGTCATAACATGGATCAGGCATATAATCTACATAACATAGCATGGCAATGATCACATTAGGTGCTTAAAGTACTTGCTGTTACCGAATAACAACTTACTCTCTTCTGGGTTGTCCCACAACCCTTGAAATAATCATGACTCAATGGGCACTTCTGAGCACAAGACAAGTTCTTCCATCATTGTTATCATTGTTACGGTTGACCACTTAGTGAGGTCTGGACGGGCTGTCCAATACCGTGGACGCGGCTATTCGAATAGATTTTACACTCTGCACAGGTTGCGTACTTTACCCACACCATGAAGCACCTGGCCTCGTGATCCCATTCGGGTGGACCAGCGTTGCTCCAACGAAACCTGCCTGACCCGTGACTCTCCCATCGTACCACCGGCATTCATCCTCCCCCGGAGTCCTGCCCTGGGTGGCCCCTGTGTCACCTCGTGACACCTGCCACCGTCATGGCCAAACTAAACTGTCCCAAACGGGGACTCCCAGGCTAAACACTCAATTGGGCTAACAGGGTTATCGCCGCCTACCTAATCAGGGTAGCACGCACGCATAACCCTCCCTCTCTGGAGGTACCGGTGAAAGAGCACGGAGCCAGACCAAGTCAAGGCCGTCCCATACAGGCAAATGTGGTTGCATGGATAAGCCCGGACAGGTGACTCTGGATCAACCAACTAGGTTTAGTTTATTAATTCATCTCAACATATCCATCATCGTACCATTACCTTGACAATTATAAGTGCTAACAATCACTTAACAACAACATAGCAAGATCATAGTACTGATAACCATGTCATGAGATCAAACCATAGCGCTATCATAATAATATCATTAACAATGTTATTATTAGCATGGCAAAATATGACATGAAAACAAGTCATGGCATTAGATGAAAAGTAATGCTAGCATCTAATACAGATGACATAATAGGTGCATGCAAGGGCAGACTAACAGGGGATATAGATGTACTACGATAAACACACAGGGTGCAAGCAAAGTCATGATAAGAGGTTGGCTTGCCTGGGGGTCGATGATTACGCCGGGAAGAAGTGCGATGAGACGCCGGAAAGATTTACCGGAAAAGTTTCCCTCTCGGAGGGGCTGATCGAAGGGCAAGGGCAAAATGGTCATTTCCACAGTGTGAAAACATTATGAAAATGATGCCATCGGAACGGGCTCGACAATCTGAAGACGTGGGCGTTGATTTTACCTCAATCGGAGTTACGATTGCAAAGTTATGCTCGTTCGTTCGTTAAGCAGAATAGTGGATAGAATAGTGTTCACTATAGCTCTTAACGGGTGAACGCTCACAACTTAGCAGATTCGGCCGGCGGGCTGGGGTTAAAAACGTATTTACTGGAAATACGCTTTTGGAACAGAGAAAGCGCATTTTGATTAAGCCCGCAGTAGAATACGTCTTCGGACTGGGAAAGCGCCTTCATCTAAATCCGTTTCCACTTATCCAGTCAGCGGTGCCGGGCCGGGTCAACGATGAGACGCTGATGAGTGGGGCCCATGCGGGTCTTCTCTCTATCCTTCCTGGCCGTTGTCTTCCTCGTGCCGGAGGCAGAGGGGCCTCGGGCACCGGTGGGCTCGTCACCTCGCTGAGCCAGAGAGCCGGCCGGCGAACGCGGCGGCACCGCCGCTCCTCTCCGCGACCGAGGGCAGCAGCGGGAGCGACTGAGGTGGCCCACAGCTGCGTCGCCACTGACGGGGCCGCGGCGGCCGGAGAGCTTCTGTGGAGCCACGCCAGTAGGGTTCCCCTGACCGAGCGGAGGGCGGCGGCGGCTCGATGGGATTCCAGGGGAGATCTAGGGCACCAGAGAGAGGGAGGGAAAAGGCCGCGGGATGGGAATGGCCGAGGGGATCGGGCGGCGGCCTTCGGCCATGGATGGGGGAAGGAGCTTCGCGAGCTCGAGGGAAAGGGGGTTGGGCTTGCTGATGGTCGGGAGAGGCTCGAGGGCGCCTTAAATAGGCTCGGGGAGGAACTAGCCGACGCCGGCCGAAGCTCCGAGAGGGCGACACCATGGCGGAGCTCGAGCAGGGAATCCATGTCGGCAGAGGCAACCACCGGCTAGGGGACGAGGGGGAGAGGGCTCCAGAAGACTCACGCACGCGGTGGGGAGCTCGCCGATGCTCCCGGACGGGCTGGAACCTGCTGGAGGTGCGCTCTCGATGAGTACGGAGCACAGAGTGCGGTTTTTGCGTGCTCTGCACGTGGTCACCACGTGGCCACGGCGTTGACATGCCCTGCTCGACGCCAAACTGTGTTTGGGAGATGTCTTGATCCTCAAGTAGATGAGATACACCGATGGACAACACCAGGGGGTTCTAGAGTGATCGATTTGGCCTCAAATGCAAAATGACAGGAAACTATTTGTCATGTGTTGTGGCCACCACAGTGCACCTTGTCGGTGTCAAAACCGGCAGATCTCGGGTAGGGGGTCCTGAACTGTGATACTTGGATCGATGGTAACAGGAGACAAAGGGGACAAGGTTTTACCCAGGTTCGGGCCCTCCTATGGAGGTAATACCCTACGTCCTGCTTGATTATATTGAGTGTATGGAGTTTACAGAGTTGATCTACCACGAGATCATATGACTAAAACCCTAGATGAGTTCTTCTGCCTACATCCTAAAACCCTCCGGCTTATATAGACGTCGGGGTCCCTAGGGTTTACACATGGTCGGTTACACGTCGAAGGGATAAAACATGCCTATTCGCTATTCCAAACGTGGAGAACAATCCACGATTCCCGAAGCTTCCTCCTTGGAGACAAGGTCTTCTATTCTTCTAGTGCTTCGGTAAGTGGCCGATACAGTCCGGCCCATAAGACATAGGTCAGCCTCCCGAGGACCCCTTAGTCCAGGACTCCCTCAGTAGCCCCCGAACTAGCCTCCAACGCCAAGGGTCCAGGCTCCAGCTGCTTCGAGTGATCAGAGTCTTCGGCTTGAGAGGCGAGTTCCTTTCTCCAAACAGTGTTCGGCTTGAGCTACAGTTCGGCCTCCGTCGATGTGTAATGTTTCGAATCATAGACCGTCCGCACACCATGAATAGTTCGGCTTCGAAGGCCAAACGTCAGAAAACCAATAGCGTTTTCTGACAACTTTTCAGATGAAAGGCCACGGACCACCACGACTTCTAAACCAGTCACGAAGACTCAATTCGTGGTTCGAGGCCGTTTCCTCCAACACGATCTATCAATGCACAGATCGTGCCCCGTTTTACACGGGATATGTTTAATCGCGCACAACGGCACGAGTGTCTCGGGAAGCGGAGAGATTCACGGCCTCACGAAGGGAGGCTAACCGGCCATAATCTTTAATAAAAGGGGAAGGAAACCCTAGGGCTTATCCACATCCCCCATTCACCTCCTGCTTCCCCACATTTCCGAGCTCCCTGAGCCCAGATCTAAATCTTCCATCCTCCCCCCCCCCGAGCTCAGCCATGGCCAGCGGCAAATGGGAAGCTTCCACGGTCAAAGACCAGGACATCCGAGATCTCAAGGACGCCGGCTTTCTCCCTGCCAACGTCTCCCACCGAGCCGCAGAGGAGGGCCAGGTGATCCCGACCCCCAAGTCAGGCGAGAGGGTGGTCTTCGTCCCCCACTTCATCCGGGGATTAGGCTTTCCCCTTCACCCCTTCGTGAAGGGCCTTATGTTCTTCTATGGGCTTGACTTCGACGACCTCCCGCCGAACTCTTTCATGCATATATCTGCTTTCATCATTATCTGCGAGGCATTCCTGCGGGTCGAGCCACACTTCGGACTGTGGCTCAAAATCTTCAACATTAAGCCGAAGTGCGTCGCCGGAGCGCATGCGGACTGCGGCGGGGCAGTCATCGGCAAGCTTCCGCGAGCAGTATGGCCATCCGACACTTTCATCGACACCATCAAAACCTGGCAGAAGGAGTGGTTCTACATCACTGAGCCCAAGGAAGAGGAAGGCGGAACTGTTCCTGCAGAATGCGGAACTGTTCCTGCCGAATTCAGGTTCGGCCCCCCAACCAGATTGACCTCATGGGTCAGGAAGGGTCTCGACTGGGGGTCGGAAACAGAGGTGGAGGACCTGCAAAGGGGCATCGCCTCCCTAATCAGGGAAGGAGTTGGCCTGACCAACGTGGTCCAGGTCATGCTTCGTCCGCACATCCTCCCCTGCCAACGCCGGAGCTCTCCCATGTGGGATTACCGGATGGACGACGACCCTACAGTTCGTCAACTCTTCCGCACTACGTGGGAGAAACTATGGAAGGCGCTATTCAAGGCGCAGGAGAACTGGCCAAGCAGGAAGGAGGACAAGGGCTTGAACGCCGTCAAGCCTGCACCCGAGGTATAGCGTTGTGTTATTTCATCGGTTCATCTACTCAGAGATATTCTAAGCATTTTCCGATTACCTTTTATAGGAATGGTCGAGCAAGGCCATGGGCATCAAGTGTCCGGCTCCGCAACCCGAAGACCCCATGTCTCCGCTGCTGCTGGAGATGCTCGTCGTGGCGCCCTACAGGGCGCCAGAGAAGAAGGAGAAGAAGAAACTAGGCCGAACTGGCCTGCGCAACAGGGACCAGCCAGGGGCTGCGTCCGAAGAGACTCATGCCTCCTCAAATCAAGAGGAGGAACACGAGGCTGAGGGGGGAGGCGATTCCCCCCTCACAGGAAAGAGGGCGGCATCATCGGACGCCTCGGAGGAGATAGCTCCTCCCGCCCAGAAGAAACCGCGCCGGACACAGGTGATTTCGTCCGACGATTCGGACTCGAACACCGAGTCCGAGGACTTCGAGAGGGTTCCGCAGAGGAACCTCAGGGTCAAGCCCCCACCTCGATGGTAAGGATCCTAAGACCCAATGAGCCATCAGTGCTTAATTTAGAATGTTTATTAACATATGAACGCTGATCAATTTGCAGCCCACCACGCGTTCTCCCCACCGACCAAGTTTCGGACGGGGAGACCCCGCCCGCCGAACTTGCGGAGAGCGGATCTGCGTCGCGCCCTTCTCCTCAGGGCACTACGAAGGAAGCCATGGAGGTGTCATCCCAGCAGGCTTCCCTGGGGCCGAACAATGGAGGTGAAGGCAACGTCGTCATGGTCGAGGCTAATACCTCGGCCACCGAAGACCCGGGGGAGAAGACTCACCCGGACACCGAGGAGGCCGGACATGGAAACGCCCAGTCTCCTCCAAGGCCATCTCCGGAGCACACGACGCCTCCGGAGGTACCAATTCAATCTCCGGCTGGAGATCGGGTTACCCGATCCCCGCCGACTCCGCCGACCACTGGGTGTCCGGCCATGGGGGAGGCTCTATCTAGCGCCTCCATTTCCAGTGAGCACCACATCCTTATGGATGCGGTATTGTAGAGCATTCAGTCCGTGGATTCCGGACTGAAGGAGGCCTTCAACGGTCTCCTGACGGGCTTTCAGGTAAGCCAAGTAATGCCCTACTTTGTGAAATATTGATTTATTTAAGTAATTGTTATACACATAGCAGCCCCCGAGCCCTGGGTAAGTTTGAAAAACTTACCTGGGGGTCCAACTTAGCCTTACATCCGAACTGAGCGTCGGACAATATGTGTTCGGATAGGTTGATCAGTTTATTAGTGGTCCGAACACAAAGTCAGCTTTAGTGACAATTCGGAATTTCTAAACCTCTTTAATGGTTATATAACTCTGTGATACAGGCTTCGTCGACAGCAGCGGCTACTAACGCCGCCGAGCTAGAGGAGCTGAATCGGAAGCTAAAGAGCTCCGAAGACGAGCTTGATGCTCTGAACAAGAGATTCGACGAGGCGCAAGGTAAGCCAAAATTAGAGTATCGAAACTCTTCTTTACCGCTCTATCAACACGGTTTCCGAACATAAGTCGATACTTACGCAGCCTCGGCGAAAGAGATAGAGAAGCTCAAAGCCGAGCTTGAGAAAGCAAAGCAAGAATCTTTGGTTGAGAAGGCGGCGGCCAAAGAAGCGGCCACCGCTCTATCCGCCCTGAGAGCCACCAGCGACAAGCATGAGGCTCGGGTGGAAGAGATTCAACAGGAGCTCAAGGATGCCAGCAAGAAGTGCGAGGTCCTTGAGCTGAAAGGGAAAGAGCAAGCCGCCGAACTATCCACCCGGAAAACCGATCTCCAGAAGGAGTGGGTGGAGAGGCGTTCATTTGAAGAGGAGCTCCGCCAAGCCAAAGCTATCATGGATGGTAAGCCGTATTCCTTGCAGTGTATCTTCGGGGACAGCAAGTTCGAGTTGCTTAACCAGGTATGGCGTTCCTCAGGCGTCTGCTCGGACCTCCAGAAGGGCTTAGAGGACGCGAAGTAGTTCTATGCTTCGCGGGGAGAAGAAGATGAAGCTCGTCTATTCTGGGCGCAATTCGAAGCCCCCGCGTGTTCTCCTCTCCTTGTGGAGCAGCTGAAGCAGCTGATGGAGCTATGTCGGATGGCGGAGCCGGCCCTGAAGGATCTCTGCATCCGGCTGTGGCCCGATGAGCCGTTGCCGGGCAGCTACTTCGGCTTACTGCGGAAGTTGAGCGACGCCACCCCTCGGATCGACGCATTGAGGCGGTCTTCCTGCATAGAAGGAGCGAGGATGACCTTTGCGAGGGCCAAGGTGCGCTGGCCAGGGCTGGATCCACTGAAGGTAGCCACAGCTCCTCCGCCTCCTGGGAAGGGTCATAGGTGCCCCGAGTTGTACTTCTCCGGAGTTATGGAGGGTGCTCGGGCCATAGAATCACAATGTACGAGAGAGAATGAGTATGAGTAGGATGCTGTAATATGTCTGAAGACTTGTCAACGTGTATAAATTTAAAATGCATGGTTTTTTATCATGTATTGTATGTTTTGCATCCTTTATAACTCCTGTGTGGCCGTTAATACTGAAAGCTGCGAGTTGTTGGCTTCAGCCCCCGTGCAGATACTACACAAGGTGTCTTTTCCAACCGCACTATAACCCTTAGCCAAACTATCGGCACCCGAAGGTGGTAGTGTGGGGCAGACAAGGCAATTGGACCATAATGCTTTATTGCGTTCACTTAGCCGTAGGGGCGCGAGAAAGGAGTGCGGGAGCCAACAACGAGCCCCCAGGTGTTTGTGATGTTCGGATGAACCGTGGCCAAAGCCTATATCACTGGTTTGTGCGAACACCAAACCCATCGTATGACACGGAATAACCTCTGACGAGATTTAGTTAAGCTCGGATTCGCAGACCGGTTCGCGCATACTATGACAGTCAGTTTTTGGCTTTCTCCGCTAAGGTGCTTGACCAGTCTAGCCGGAAACACAATCACAGCGGTGCTCCCTTTGCCCTTTTAGCCGAACGAGCGGAACATAAAGGGGCAAGCACAGGAGCCGGGCAACCCAACTATTGACCCAAGACATAGTTCAGAACCAATGCATATAAAGCGGAATTCCAAGACGCCGAACACTTAAAGAAATTGTGATTAGGGCGATTTTTAAAGTCGAGCCCCCGGTCTATGAGCCGGTTGCATCATACAATGTACCAAAACAGGCTCGCAAGAAGAGGGAGAAAACAGAAAGTGTTCCGAAAAGGGACAGGAAGGAGAAAATGATATATCTGTATTTTACTCAACAACTCTTATTATTCAAATTGCTGATGCAACTATTTACAGGTATTTGAGAAAGGAAATATAAATTTTACAGGAGAGATTGTACCAAGAGCCTTCGATCGATGACCTGACGTCCTTGATGTGCCCTGTCGCTTTTCTACTCCTGCATCTCCTAAGGAGGTGTATGCCTGTATGGGTTTTGTTAGTTCGGCGAACGGACCTTGAAGAAAGGTTCTTGAGAAGTCGCCGAGATATGGATAAGCTTGACGCCTTGTGGCAGGTACTTTATGGTACCTGTAGAGTGTCTGGAGACGTGTTGACGGTAATAGTTCGGTCCAGCCAAACACCTACCCTGTGTTACTTTGTCCCCACCGCTGCCCATGGAATTTGAAGCGCAAAGTTGTGCTTCTTCGGCACGTACTTTGCCGGTAATAGGGCCATGCGATGGGGGGCGAGTCCCTATTTACAGGGAGTGGGAGATTCTGGAACCTAGGATTGAGACCGAGCTCTTTTCCCAGCCTTGGGTGCCTTGACGACAGATGTCGGCGATTGCCAATCGTCGATGTAGTGGAATTCGGCCGCCAGGGCCAACGCATGTTCCTCAGTTCGGAGGGAGCGCTCTGTGTTGCCGTTTACAGTAATGACCCCCCTAGGGCCAGGCATCTTGAGCTTGAGGTATGCGTAGTGCGGGATGGCGTTAAAGCGAGCGAACGATGTAAGGCAGAGCAGGGCGTGATAGCCGCTGCGGAAAGGTACTATGTCGAAGATCAAGTCCTCGCTTCAGAAGTTATCGGGCGAGCCGAACACAACCTCCAGGCTTACAGAGCCTGTGCACCGGGCTTCAACGCCTGGAATTACTCCTTTGAAGGTAGTGTTGCTGGGCTTGATCCTCGAAGGATCTATGCCCATCTTTTTCACCGTATCTGAGTAAATCAGGTTAAGGCTACTTCCACCGTCCATGAGAACTTTAGTAAGGTGGTACCCATCTATGATCGGGTCTAGGACGAGTGCGGCCAAACCCCCGTGACGGATACTAGTCGGATGATCGCGCCGATCAAAGGTGATTGGGTATGCCGACCATGGGTTATACTTCGGGGCTACAGGCTCTATGGCGTAGACATCTCGAAGGGCACGCTTCCTCTCCTTTTTGGGTATATGAGTGGCGTAGATCATGTTTATTGTTTTCACCTCTGGGGGGAATTTCTTCTGACCACCACCGATCGGACCACGAGGCTCATCCTCGTCCTCGCTGCGTGGGCTCTTGCCTTGGTCCTCAGTTGCAAGCTTGCCGGCCTGCTTGAAGACCCAACAGTTACGGTTGGTGTGATTGGCGGGCTTCTCCTGAGTGCCCTGGATCTGGCAAGGTCTCTCCAGAATCTTGTCCAGCGGGGTGGGTCTGTCCTGTTTGCCTTTAGGAGGCTTCTTCCGCTGCCCAAAGCGGGAATTGTGGAAGCCGGCGTTGACGGCCGTATCATCGGCATCACTATTATTGTGCCGGCGCTTGTTCTTGTTGCGCTTTGGTTTCCCGTTCCCCTCCCGAACTTCAGAGGTTCCGGGGTCTTCGGGGTTATGGCTACATCGAGCGAGCCAGTTATCCTCGCCCGCGCAAAAGCGGGTCATGAGTGACGTGAGGGCGGACATTGTCCTTGGTTTGTCTAGGCCGAGCTGTCGTGCCAGCCATTCATCCCGAATGTTATGCCTGAAGGAGGCTATAGCTTCGGCATCCGGGCAGTCTACGATTTGATTCTTCTTGGTCAGGAAGCGGTTCCAAACTAGCCGCGCGGACTGTCCGGGCTTCTGAACGACGTTGCTGAGATCGGATGAGTCCGGTGGCCGAACATAAGTGCCCTGGAAGTTAGATCGGAATGCCTCTTCTAGGACCTCCCAACACCCAATGGAGTTTTTGGGGAGGCTGTTTAACCAGTGCCGAGCTGGCCCCTTGAGTTTCAGGGTAAGTACTTGATGGCGTGGAGGTCATCTCCCCGTGCCATGTGGATGTGAAGGAGGAAATCCTCTATCCATACTGTTGGGTCAGTTGTCCCATCGTATTGCTCGATGTTTACGGGCTTAAACCCTTCCGGGAACTGATGCCGCATTACCTCATCTGTGAAGCATAGTGGGTGTGCAGCTCCTCTAACCCGGGCTATGGTGTGCCGATGACCGGCGTCTGCCCTAGTTCGGTGCTGTTCCCGATCTTGATTGTTGCGGTCGAAACGAGGCCTGTACCCGTCCCGTCTATCGGGTGAGTATCCTCTGGATCCGTAAATGGATCGCATGCGGCCTGCTCTATAGTCGAGGTCGTGTCGCAGGTCGAACCTGTCATCGGGCTCTAGTGGCTCCTTTCCCCGTCGATGGGGTGTCATTGGCCTATAGCCGGTATCATCAGCCGTCCGATCTAGTCCTCGAGGGGGGCGGTCTGGCTTGTCGTATGGGGTATGCTTGGGTGACGGCGTATTAGTGAGCTCGTCGTCGAATTGTGGCAGCAGCCGTCGGCGAGGATATCTCTTAGGCTGGTCCGATAGACCGGTGCCGTATCCTTCCTCGGCTGAGAGGACTTTCGTCCATCGGTCGTTGAGGTCGTCTTGTTCGGCTTTGAGCTGCCGCTCTTTTGCTTTCAGGCTTCGAGCCGTGGATATGAGCTGTTGTCTGAATAGTTCCTGGTCAGCAGGATTATTGGGGATGGCAAAGTCATCGGCATCCGCGTTATCCTCCCCCTCGATAGAGCGGAGGTAGTCGTCGTCCTCGGGATCATCTGGATCATCTGGGTCACAATGGTCTGCAGGTCTCTCCTGACCCTCTAACGGGTGTTCGGGGATTTTGGGGCCGCCGATGTCTTCCGGGGTATCACCATCCCCGGTGCCATCGGTAGATTTTTGCCCCTTTCTCCCTTTTGACCGTTTAGGCGGCATGCGGCGTCTTGATGGCGCTTCATCCGATTTATCGCCGTTGTCTTTCGGGGTGTCCACCATGTAGACGTCGTATGTAGAGGTGGCGGTCCACTGCCCGGTCTTAGCGGGGGTGAGGGCGTAATCCTCCTCATCCATATGCTCTGCTTCCTCGGAAGCGTAGTCAAGCATGTCGGTTAAATCTTCGATAGTGGCTATGAAGTGGGTGGTGGGTGGGCTGGAAAATTTGTCCTGACCCGTCTAAAATCCGGTCTGAGAACAGATCGGAGTTAGATTGTCGGTGATCTTCATCGACAAAATCCGGTCCAGAGCCTCATTGAGTATCGAGAGCTCGGTCGGGTCGGCCTGCGCGGGGTTTCCGGAGCGAACCTCCGATGCATCCGTTCGGGGGAAGTGTTCGGCAAGAACTGGTGTCCGGGCATTGGGCGCTATGGCCGGATCCGGACTGGGCGTCGGGCCCTCGACCGGGTTAATCCCAAGGGAGGGGCCGAATAGCGGTTCTGGGGTTAAAGCCTCAGAGCCTTCGGGCATGGCGGGCGAGACCGCGAGCCCAGACAGTGATAGATCGCCTCGAGAGTCTACGGAGAACTCTAAGTTCCCGAATCTGACCTCTTGATCAGGGGCGAAGCTTCTGCCGCGGCCTAGATGGCCGGTGTGGTCGGCGTGCAGCACTATGCTCCCGAAGGCGAAGATCTGTCCGGGGACAAAAGTACCCGTGTTACAGACCTCGTTGTTAACGACTAGGCGGGCCATCGATTCCTTCCGGCGTTCACAGCGGTCCTCTCAATGAAAGCACCAATGTCGGTGTCAAAACCGGCGGATCTCGGGTAGGGGGTCCTGAATTGTGATACTTGGATCGATGGTAACAGGAGACAAAGGGGACAAGGTTTTACCCAGGTTCGGGCCCTCCTATGGAGGTAATACCCTACGTCATGCTTGATTATATTGAGTGTATGGAGTTTACAGAGTTGATCTACCACGAGATCGTATGACTAAAACCCTAGATGAGTTCTTCTGCCTACATCCTAAAACCCTCCGGCTTATATAGACGCCGGGGTCCCTAGGGTTTACACATGGTCGGTTACACGTCGAAGGGATAAAACATGCCTATTCGCTATTCCAAACGTGGAGAACAATCCACGATTCCCGAAGCTTCCTCCTTGGAGACGAGGTCTTCTATTCTTCTAGTGCTTCGGCAAGTGGCCCATACAGTCTGGCCCATAAGACATAGGCCGGCCTCCCGAGGACCCCTTAGTCCAGGACTCCCTCACACCTCTTGGCATGATCTTTGACAGAGATTAGCCATCTACTAAGGTGACTATCTTGACCAAAAATGAGAGCAAATGGGCAAGGATATCTGGCACTTCCTTTGCAACTTGGCATGTTGGCCAGAAATGAAAATGATGATGCTGGGGTCAAATGGCTAAATGAAAATGGCCCAAATTTCGTGGAGACCAATAATTTAGTCATATGGGGGCACTGTAAAAATATCATACCATTTTCATAAGTAAAAATGGTACTTCCTTCACAGTGCTTTGATCTGGACAGAAACTTGGTAAATTTACTGAGAAGGATTGGCTAGATGAAATGGGCTGGTTTTTGGTGTCCAATGGTAATATCTCACAATGAATCACCCTGCAAAATTTCAGCCCAAGGAGATCAAGGAATCAAGCACTTCCTTTGCAAATAGGAAATCTGGACAGAATTTGCAAAGGGGTGTTGTGCTCAATTTTTGAATTGTGGATCCTGTTATTTTGATGGAAATGGTGAATATATGGGTTGTGAAAGCTCTATAAATTATTTGGGATTTTTCCTAGCTACCAGAATGGTAGTTCCTTTGGAAAGGCCCCAAATTGGAATATTGGCTTTAAATAGGAAAATGCAATTTCCCTTATTTAATTATGGCCAATATTTTTATGAGAGCTCAATATGATCACAAAGAATATCTCCACAAGTTTTTATGAACTTTGGAGATGGATAGATATTTTCCTGGATTTAATTCCTCGGAAAGGCAGAAAAAGGAATTAATTCTAGATGAGAAATATTGCATATGACTTGGCAATATTTTTGCACATCTAGGGTGTATGAGTGAAGGAGGATCTCTCGAAATTTTGGAAGGATTAACAGAGCAAGGGAAATGGTAGCTCCTTCGTAAACACAAAGGCAGGATTTCCAGTTCCAATATTTTGGAACTAGGGTTTGAATGAGATTTGGGGTTTACTGACGGAAGGTTGACTGGCACAAGAACATGGGATAGGCACTGAGAGGTTGGGGATTGTCTGGATTCACCTGATTACTTACCAGATTTCAGAGGAAAATTTTTGGGAGAGAAAAGCTAGGAAGGAATAACAGCACAAAAATCGATAACCCGATTTTTGGGGTGTTACAAATATGAGGCAACCTGCATGAAAACTGACAACATCACACTAAATTCTTATGGAGACACTCATCCAGGAAGACTACAACTTTCCTATAATCTTCAACATAGTAACTCGTCATCCTGATAGATAGGTGAGAAGCCTAATTCTTAACCCCGTAGAATAAGGAAGAGGGTGACTCAGAATTAGAATGACACGAGGAAAGGAGTAAAAAGAATCTTACGTTCCCTTCCACAATCAATTCCCTTATATAACTAAAGCAGTTCTAGACTCAAACATCGACCAGTTTGGCTTGGTAATCCTACAGGCAGTCAAGCTCTGATACCAACGCTATCGAGACCCCGATCCTAAGCCATACGAATCTAGCATGTAACACATCATATCACCTTGCGGCCTCACGCGCGGTAATTCCCACGGCTGCCACCTTACCTTGGCCGGGACCGTTTGCGTCTTTTGGCTCACATATATGAATATGTCGCTAGCAATCATATGTCAGAGAAACCGGGTTGACATGACTAGTTATAAACCCAAGTGGCACAATCGTACAGGGACAGGCATACATAACCCAGCAGTGTAGGTGTCGGTAATCAGCGAGTGTAGACGAGTCGTAGCAAACTACATGGACTCCAGTACACCGCGTGACATTTCCCCGTAGGGACAGACACAGCAGTAAAGAAGGATACACGCCGGTCAATGATACGTCTCCAAAGTATCTATAATTTTTGCTCGTTCCATGTTGTTATATTATCATTCTTGGATGTTTTACAATCATTTTATTACAACTTTATATCATTTTTTGGGACTAACCTATTGACATAGTGCCAAAGTGCTAGTTGATGTTTTTGCTTGTTTTTTACTTCGCAGAAAAGCAAGACCAAACGGAGCCCAAACACTGCGGGGATTTTTGTGGATTTTTTTATGGACCAGAAGAAAGAAAATGGGCCAAAGAACACCAGAAGAGGGGGCCCAGGGTGGCCATCCCTCACGAGGGCGCGCCAGAGGCCCCCTGGCGCGGCCTGGTGGGGGATGGGCACCTCGGGCACCCCCTCAACCGACTCTCAAGCCTATAAATTCGAGGAGTCGACGAAACACAATTCCAGTCGCCGCAAGTTCCAGAACCGTGAGATCCAATCTAAACACCATCACGGAGGGTTCATCTTCCTCAAAGGTGCCTCTCCGATGATGCGTGAGTAGTCCACCATAGACCTACGGGTCCGTAGGCAGTAGCTAGATGGCTTCTTCTCTCTCTCTCTCTTATCATCCTCAATACAATGGTCTCTTGGAGATCTATTTGATGTAAACTTTTGCGGTGTGTTTGTTGGGATCCGATGAATTTTGAGTTCATGATCAGTTTCTATCCATGAATATTATTTGAGTCTTCTTTGATCTCTTATATGCATGATTGCTTATAGCCTCGTATTTCTTCTTCGAATCTTTGGTTTAGTTAGGCCAACTAGATCGATTTTTCTTGCCATGGGAAGAGGTGCTTTGTGATGGGTTCGATCTTGCGGTGTTCTTTCCCAGTGATAGAAGGGGCAGC
Organism: Elymus sibiricus; assembly: GCA_039707655.1. Taxonomy (NCBI): domain Eukaryota; kingdom Viridiplantae; phylum Streptophyta; class Magnoliopsida; order Poales; family Poaceae; genus Elymus; species Elymus sibiricus. Next base: position 475,441,453 of record CM077665.1, read on the forward strand.
AAGACAGACATGTATCGTTGCTATTAAGGATAACAAGATGGGGTCTATTCCTACATGAATAGATCTTGTCTACATCATGTCATTGTTCTTATAGCATTACTCCATTTTTCCATGAACTTAATACACTAGATGCATGCTGGATAGCGGTCGATGTGTGGAGTAATAGAGGTAGATGCAGGCAGGAGTCGGTCTATCTGTCTTGGACATGATGCCTATATAATGATCATCGCCTTGGATATCGTCATGACTATTCGATTTTCTATCAATTGCCCAATAGTAATTTGTTCACCCACCGTGCGCTATACTCATGAGAGAAGCCACTAGTGAACCCTACGGCCCCCGGGTCTACTTTTCCATCATATTGCTTTCCGATCTACATTTTTTGCAATCTTTGTTTTCAGATCTATAAAACCAAAAACCAAAAATATATTGCTACATATTTACTCTTTTTATTTGTGTTCTTGAGAGATCTATCTCTCCTATCTATCACTACCTAATCTATCTTATTACCGTAGAGAGATTGACAACCTCTCTTTCGCGTCGGGTTGCAAGTATTTGTTGTTTGTGTGCAGGTGCTGCTTATTGGGCGTTGGTGATCCTCCTACTGGTTCGATAACCTTGGTTTCATAACTGGGGGAAATACTTACCGTCGTTGTGCTGCATCATCCCTTCCTCTTTGGGAAATACCGACGCAGTCTCAAGCCACGTCAGTCAATCAATGTGTCCGGAGCAGTAGCAAGCTACCAAGGCTCATGGAAGCACAAAGAGGCATTTCCCCGTAAAGAAGGCTACCACTACAGGAATTAGCTGCTTTGCCGTCTACCATAGTAGACGGCAAAGGCCTGCCTGGCGGACGGCAAAGCCATTGCCGTCCGCCAGCAGACGGCCAACAGTCCGGCCGAACAGTAGCTGGCAAAGGCCACTTTGCCGTCTGCTGGTAGACGGCAAATAAGCCAAGCTCTTTGCCGTCTGCTTGTAGACGGCAAAGCCCCTGGACGGCAGACAAAAGGTGCCAGCCCCGTTAGGGGGCTAACGGCGCTCTTTGCCGTCTGCTGGCAGACGGCAAAGAGCTGCAGCTGACGTCAGGCGTCAGCTGGGCCAACGCAGGCTCTTTGCCGTCTGCCAGCAGACGGCAAAGGAGCAAAGGTCTTCGCCGTCTGCCAGCAGACGGCAAAGAGGCCAAATAGGCCAGCCCAGGTTGCACAGGCTGCTGCCACGTGGCCTCTTTGCCGTCTGCTAGCTGACGGCAAACCTCTTTGCCGTCTGCTAGCAACGGCAAAGTGGCTATATTGCCACTGTTTTTTTTTCTTAAATTCAATCAATTTCATATATATATATATATATATATATTCATTTCAAAATAATTCAACAAGTACATATAGCCAACATATCCCTGCCATATGGATATGATCATCCAACACATATATACACCAAATGAAAAGTCCAACATATCCAACAATTAAGCAAAAGGTCCATATAGTTTCATCCATACATACATATATAGGTAGCAAGTTTCACATTATTCATCCTACAAAATCAAAACAAAAAGGAAGCACAAGAAGAAGAGTAGACTCCATCAACGCAAGCTTCCTCATCGAAAGCAAATCTGCAAATTGGGAAAGAAGAAAGTTAGAAGAAGAAGAAGAAGAAGACTAGAAGAATAAGACTAGCTAGAAGAAGAAGAAGAAGAAGAAGACTAGAAGAAGAAGAAGAAGAAGAAGAATTTTTCTTCTCTTTCTTTTTCTCCTCTCCTCTTCTTTATCTTCTTCTTCTTCTAACTAAGGTAGGTAAAAATGCCATTTTTTAGCTAAGTTAGGAAAAAATGCTAAGTGTAGGTCATTTTAGAGCTAAGCTAGGTAAATAGGTCATTTTGGAGCTTAGTAAGGTTATTATGACATTTTCGAGGATGATGCCATTTTTGAGCCAACTTACGTAAGTATAGCTCATTTTTTATCTAACTTAGGTAATTATGCCATTTAGGAGGAAAATAAGCTAAGTATAGAGAAAACGTACCCTCATCACAACAAATGCGATGAAGATCGCAACTAAGGTAACAATTGATCCAACGTCATAATGATACCAAGCCTCATTATCAATGGCATATTTTCTAATCTTCTTAATCTTCAAGCGCATTGCATCCATCTTCAAGCGCATTGCATTCTTCTTCATCTTGTGATCATCGACGACATCGGCAACATACAACTCCAATGTCATCTTCTCTTTTTCAATTCTTTTAATTTTTTCTTTCAAATACTCATTTTCTTTTTCAACTAAATTTAACTTCTCGACAAGAGGGTCGGTTGCAAATTCCGGTTCACATACCTCCTAGATTAAAATATCTCTATGTCAACTTGATGGCCATAATTGTCATAAATGCGAAATGCACCAAATAGTTATAAAAGAGAATTTACCACATCCGAATCATAAAGCGGGCGAGGGCCGACGGGGACGGATTTCAAGACCATGGCACTATGTATAAGAAACAATCATACAAAGTAAGAAAATTATACAAGTAACTATATAAATCATACAATCATACAAGAAAATGGCAAGTGTAGGTCATTTTAGAGCTATCCTAGTTAAAATCGGTCATTTTGGAGGTAGGTAAGGTTATTTTGTCATTTTTGAGGAAAATAAGCTAAGTCAATGTCATTTTGGAGCTAAACCAAGGTTATCATGCCATTTTTTACCTAAGTATGCTAAGTATGTCATAAATGAACTAAAGAAGCTAAGTATAGGTCATTTTGGAGCTATCCTAGGTAGTTATGCCATTTTTTAGCTAACTAAGCATATTAAGTCATTTAGGAGAAAAATGCTAAGTATAGGTCATTTTATAGCTATCCTAGGTAAAGTATGTCAGTTTGGAGCTAAGTAAGGTTATTATGTCATTTTCGAGGAAAATAAGCTAAGTCAATGTCATTTTGTTGAATACCTAATACATGAACTAATTAATAATATATATGTACATAATAATAATTGAATACCTGACATTACTAATATTAATCTTCATCGTCTATATATGCTCCGGGATCAATAAATGCAGAATCATCATCACTATCAGTAATGACGTGCTCATCAGCATCATCAATAAATGCATCAACATGTGGAAGGCCTCCTTTATGTAATCAGTCAAGCATTGACAGGTCATCCGCAGCAGTAACCTCTTCTTCTTCCGTCTCTTCTTGTTCCGGCTCAGGGGTGAAGTCGGATTCACTGTCGCTGTCTACCTCAATGTTCTGGGGTGAAGTAGAGCGGTTCTTGAAACGTTTTTTGGAAACACGCGTTTCTTTGAAGAATTCTCCTTCATATGTGTCTGGGTTAATGTGAGGGTCATAATCATCTTCATTGAGGGGAGGTGGTCTAAAATGTGGCGGCACATCATAAACGACATCCCAACCATTCAGATTTGGATCAGTTTGGCAGGCCCACGGTAGATAGAAAACTTGGGTCGCCTATTGAGCCGTAATATAGACATCAGGAACATCTAAATGGGTGCTTTGTTTGATTTCGACTAACCCTATATGTTCATGAGTCCTTCTAGTCTCCTTTGGCTGGAACCAATAACATTTGAAGACTACGACGTTTGGTGGGTTTTCATCAAAGAATGTAAGTTCATAAATTGCTTCAACTCTTCCATAATACTCGACCCTTCCTTCGCCGATAGCGGAGACACAACAATTTGTAGACTTTCGGTCGGCCATAGATAGCTCTTTGCCAAAAGTACGAAAGCGATACCCGTTGATGTCGTATTTGTCAAATGAACGGACCTTATAGTCAAAACCATTTGCGACTTGTCTCAATTCGGAGTCCATAGACTCTGCATTAGCCTACAAGTTTAATACGAAAGGATTGTTGCATTAGCTGCAAACTAGACGAAGAAATGAAATGGTCTAATGGAAATTACCGTTTGTTTGAACCAAGAGATGAAACTGGGATAGCCTCCTCCATGCTTTGCCAGAAGCTCATACTCTTCGATGGAACCCTTTTGGATCACCGCTCCATCCGAGAATTTGGCGACGTATCGACTGTATCACATATCCGGGAATAAGAGCATTTCAAAGGAATTAGAAGTTGCGAAACAATGTACCGAGAACTTACTCGATGTACGGCCGCACTTCTGTTAGGTTGTTGAAGATATACAACGAAATGGTCCGCCATTCTTCGACATCCAACGCTATTGCTTTCGAAGCACCGGCTGGTGCGAGCTTCCCTTTGAATAGGCTGAGGTTGGATCGACCTTTTTCACGGTCGCCATCATTGTACCGAGGCTTCGGATTATGCAAATGACGATTCTTGGCTTTGTAGTGTGCTGTCACGAAGTTTGCGGCCTCCTCAGTAATGAATGCCTCGGCCATCGATGCTTCAATTATACGTTTATTTTTACATTTTGCTCGAAGCGTCTTCTGCATCCTCTCAGTTGCGAAGCACCAACGATTTTGCACGGCCCCCCCCCCAATCTTGCCTCGGTCGGGAGATGCAAAATCAAATGCTGCATTGGATTAAAGAATCCCGGTGGAAAGATCTTTTCTAACTTGCAGATCAACTCCTGCGCCAACTCTTCTAGTTCGTCTAGCACGTCAGGCGATAGTTCTTTCGCACAAAGAGCACGGAAGAAATAGCTCAGCTCTGCCAGTATTAGCCATTCATCCTCAGGGATAAAGCCACGCAACATCACCGGCATTACCCGCTCAAGCCATATGTGCCAATCATGACTCTTCATACCAAATATTTTCAATTTGTCAAGACTCGCTCCCCTCTTTAGATTCGCTGCATACCCATCTGGGAACATCAACTTTATTTTCACCCACAAGATCATTTCCCTCATAGCTGGCCTTCCAAGATTGAACCATACCTTTGGCTTCCTCCAGTTCTTCTTTCCTTTCGGTTGTCGCATGTTTTGTAACGGTCTATCACATAGAGCCTCTTGATCGACTCTAGCCTTAGGGTTATCCTTTGACTTCCCCTCTATGCCAAACAATGTACCAAAAAGGGCCTCGGCGATATTCTTTTCAGTGTGCATCACGTCGATGTTGTGTGGGCAAATGAGGTCTTTGAAGTAAGGCAGATCCCACAAGCATATCTTGTGAGTCCAGGCGTGTTCCGAATTATACCCTTTGAAATATCCTGGACGCTCTGGATTAGGCTCGAGAGCGTTTAACTGATCCAGGGCCTGTTGGCCTGTCAATGCAGGTGGTGCAGAGTTTTTGACAACTCTACCTTTCATGAAATTTTTCTTGTCTTTTCTGAACTTATGGCCAGGATCCAGGAACTGTCTATGCAAGTCGAAGCAAGAATACTTGCGACCCGCCTGCAGCCAACGGAACTGAAGAGTTGCCTTGCATGTGGGGCACGGGAACCTTCCATGCACACACCAGCCAACGAATAGCACATACGCCGGCAAGTCATGCGTCGAGTACATGTACCACACATGCATTTTTAAGTTTTGTTTTGTAGCGGCGTCATATGTCTTGATCCCATTATCCCAAGCTTCTTGCAATTCATCCTTAAGCGGCTGCATGTACACATTCATATTCTTCCCCGGATAGTTGGGCCCTGGAATTATCAACGTCAAGAAAATGTTCTTTCTTTTCATAATCTCTCCGGGGGGGGAGGGGGGGGGGAGATTGAGTGGAATGACAAATACAGGCCAGCAACTGTATTGGGTTGCCGTCATACCAAACACTTGGAACCCATCCGTGCTGATGGCGACTCGAGGATGCCTTGGATCTGCCGCTTTGTCCTTATGTAAAGCATCGAAGTGCTTCCACGCAAAAGCGTCTGAAGTGTGTCCCAACATCAGATTCCCATCTGCATCTAGTTCGGTTCTTTTGCCCAATTTATGCCACGTCATCTGTCTGGCCATCTCTTCGACCATGAAAAGACGTTGAAGTCTTGGTATGATTGGCATATACCGAAGAACATTAACTGGAATTTTGGTCTGACTCTTCTCACCCATACCGTTGTCTACCACAACATACTTGGAAGACTTGCAAATGGGACAATAGTTGAAGCCCGCATACTCAAGCCTAAATAAGGCACATCCATTCTCACAGGAATCTATCTTCTCATAAGGCATCTTAAGAGCACGTAGGATTTTGTCCGACTGGTACAGGTTTGCTGGCAATACATGGCCTTTGGGTAGAAAGTGTCCAAATATCGTCATCATCGCGTCGTAGCATTCTCTGCCCAGGTTGAACTGAGCCTTGAGAGCCATTACTTGCGCGATGGCATCCAGCTAACAAAGCTCAGTGTGCTCGTGGAGAGGACGTTTTGAAGACTCCAACATTTCATAGAAGGCCTTTGCAGATTCCTCCATCTCATCGTCCGAATCCCGAGCATCATCAAAGTCTTGCACCATGTCTTCGATCCCGGTACCATGCTCGTCGGTGCGACGACGAACCACCTCAGCTCTGGCACGTTGGGCAGACTCACCATCAAATGTCCAGACCGTATAATTAGGCGTAAAACCCCACTTCTGCAGGTGTTTGATCATTTCAAACTCTGACCTCTTATGATAGTTGTCGCAATCGACACAGGGGCACCAGGTTGTTTGCTGTCCATTTGCAAATGCGGCTCTCAGAAACCCCTTGGGTTTTGTTATCCATTCATGGGTCATGTCTTTCTGACTAGTGTGACCGGTGTACATCCACGCACGATCACTCATCTTGCCTAGCTACTGGACACACAAGAAATATATACATAATTCAGCAAACCATATTCATCAGTTAATAGAGTTTGTCAGTTTTATTACGTCCATGCAACCTAGACGCTAGTAGGTAAAGATAGGTCCTAATCCCACCCGAGTATGTGTAGATTGGATTCGTTTTCCCATGCTCTTCTCCGGATCCGACGCAAAATTTCGGCAGCACCTCCCCGCTGTTCTCCTGATACACGTCTCGGCAATAAGCAGAGAGGATGTGTACCCGGAGAACAACAGGGAGGCACTGACGAAATTCTGCATCGGATCCGGAGCAGAGCATATGGGAAAATGAACCCAATCTACACATACTCAGGCTGTCCATGGATAACGTTGGACAATTCGAAAGAATCACGGTTATAAATATGCAAATGCATGCATATTTATAGATGTAACCCTTTCGAACGGGAGACGCATAGTGGTCACGCATACTGATGATTCAATCTACCTACAGCTAGCAAGTTTCATCGGCACGAAGACTGGAACAGAGCAAATGAAGGGGGAGGAGGAGATGTCATTTGTGCTCACCCACGAACGCAGGGGCGGAGCTCGTCGAACGCACGGGGAGGTCGTCGAACACCAAACCCTCGCAGCGACGAAACAACTGCCCATTTAAATCCACCCGATCAACACAAATATAAATGATGTTTTTCATAACAAAATCGGAAATTATATGACCTAACTCATAATTCACACATATATGACCCCGTCGGCCTCTGGAAGGCCGAAGAGCACCTTTTTCGGGATCGGGGTGACGGGGCTGTCGTATCGGGGTCGGGGTGTCGGGGGTGTCATGTCGGGGTAGGGGTGCTGTGTCGGGATCGGGGGTGCCGTGTCGGGGTGTCGGGGTGTCGTGTCGGGGGTCGGGGTGTCGGTGGTGTCGTGTCCTCGGCGACCCTCGACTCCTTTTCCCCTCGATCCTCAGGGGTCGGGGGTCGGGGGTCTTCTTCTTCTTCTTCTTCTTCTTCTTCTTCTTCTTCTTCTTCTAGCCTCGACCCCTCGACCCTCGACCCCTCGATCCTTGACCCTCGACCCCTCGATCCTCGACCCCTCAGCGACCCTCGACCCCTCGACCCTCGAACCTCGATCCTCGACCCTCGACCCCTCGATCCTCGACCCCTCGGCGACCCTCGACCCTTGACCCCTCGATCCTCGACCCTCGACCCCTCGATCCTCGACCCTCAACCCCTCGATCCTCGACCCCTTGGCGACCCTCGACCCTCGACCCCTCGGCGACCCTCGACCCCTCGGAGATCCTCGACCATCGACCCCTTGACCCCTTGGAGATCCTTGACCATCGACCCCTCGATCCTCGACCTTCTTTTCCTTCTTTTCTTTCTTTTTCTACTTCTTTTTTCATCATCTTCGTCTTCTTCTTCTTCGTCTTCTTCTTCTTCGTCTTCTTCTTCTTCTTCTTCTTCTTCTTCTTCTTCTTCTTCTTCTTCTTCCTCTTCTTCTTCTTCTTCTTCTTCTTCTTCTTCTTCTTCTTCTTCTTTTCTTCTTCTCCTCCTCCTCCACTTCTTCATCTTCTTCTTCTTCTATTCTTCTCCGCCCCTTCTCCTATTTTTCTTTTTCTTTTTCTTCTTCTTTTCTTCTCCTCCCCCTTTTCTTCTTCTTCTCCTCCTCCTCCTCCTCTTCTTCTTCTTCTTCTTCTTCTTCTCCTTCTTCTTTTCTTCTCCTCCCCCTTTTCTTCTTCTCCTCCTCCTCCTCTTCTTCATCTTATTCTTCTTATTCTTCTTCTTTTCTTCTCCTAATAATTTTTTTTCAAGAACTAACCTAACTAACGTAGAAACTAACCTACCTAACCTAGAACTAACCTAACTAACCTAGAACTAACCTAACTAACAGTAGTAACTAACCTAACTAACAGCAAAAAAAGAAAAAAACAGGGGGGAGAGCTCACCGGAGTGGGGCGGCGGGGCACCGGGGCGGCGGGGCGGCAAGGGCGTCGGGGCGGCGGGGCACCGGGGCGGCGAGGGCGTCGGGGCGCCTGGTTGTCGGGGCGGCGGGGGCGGCGGGGCGCCGGGCAGGCCGGGCCGCGGGGCCGCGGGGCGCTAGGCCACAGGGGGCGCGGGGCTCCAGGGCGGCTGGGCGTCGGGGGGGCGTCGGTGGCGGCGCGCGGCGGGCCGGGGCGGCGTGGGGTCGGGCGGCGGCGGGGTGCGGTCGGGGGCGGCGGCGGGTGCGGCGGGGGGGCCGGGGCGGCGGCGGGGTTCGGTGGGGCGGCGGTGGCGGCGGGCGGCGGGCCGGGGCGGCGTGGGGTCGGGGCGGCGGCGGGGTGCGGTCGGGGGCGGCGGCGGGGTGCGGCGGGATGCGGTCGGGGAGAGAGAGAGAGACAGAGAGAGAGAGAGAAGAGAGAGAGGAGGGGTTGGGCCGTTAGGGCCGTTAGGTAGTGGCTTATTTGCCGTCTGCTAGCAGACGACAAAGAATCTTTGCCGTCAGCCAGCAGACGGCAAAGAGGTGGGGTTCTCCGTTGCAGTAATCTGGCGTCCACTGGACCCCACCCCACCTCTTTGCCATCTGCTGACGGACGGCAAAGTTTCTTTGCCGTCCGTCAGCAGACGGCAAAGAAGTGGATGATGGCAAAGAGCTTCTTTGCCGTCAGCTAGTTCTTTGCCGTCTGTTTTCTGGAAACGGATGGCAAAGAGCTTCTTTGCCGTCCGCCAGCTGACGGCAAAGAACTGGCAGACGGCAAATTTGCTGATTCCAGTGGTGTACTAAAGGCATACAACTAGGTGTCGAATCCCACACATACCAATGCATTACAAACATACACGCAATATGCACGATATGTGTAGATACAACATGGCATCACAACATAACTCTATAACAAATACATTTATTTAGAAGGCTCCAGAGAGCCTACATAGTATAATGCTACAAGTAGAGGTCACATGACCCATCATTCAGAGCATACAATCAACAAGCGGAAGATACATGTCTGGGTACAGACATCTATTAAAAGCGGCTAGAAGAGCCTGAAAAGCTACAACGACCCTACCAAAGGAGTTAGACCTCTGTCTGGGATTCCCAAGCTAATCCAATCAACATCGAACTTCACGTCGTAAGAATCACTAATGAGACTGACGTCTCCTCTGCAAAAACTTAAATGAAGCAACCGTGAGTACAAAGGTACTCAGCAAGACTTACATCAGAACTAACTACATATGCAACATTGTCAACAAAGGGGGTTGTGGAGTTTATTGCAGCAAGCCAGCTTTGACTCTTGGCTAACCTATACTACGACTACAAGTAGGATCTTTTCTTTGAAGGGAGGAGGCCCACATGAGTCCACATATTCACCACATCAATACACCACTATGGATCCACTTCCGTCTTCCTACGAGAAGGCCATCCATAGCACTCACACTTATCTTGCGCATTTTTTAGTATCCATTTAAGTTGTCTATGAACCACATAAGTTTCCTAGTAGTCCATATCCGAGGACGCGGCTATTTGAATAGATGAATTAACCCTGCAGGGGTATACTTCTTCACACACGCTCCCGCCACTTATCGCCATGTGCACATAAAAGGGCACCTCGGCAACCTTCAAGCGGAAGCCTAGCGAGGGAGTTGGCCACGACCTGACTAACCACACAAGACTCTAGTCCAGGTTTATCGCCTATTTGAGACTGAACCCGCGTGGAAGTCCCGCCGAAGTTTCTATTACGGCCCCAAACGATGTGTGCAGGGTTCCCAAGCCCACCTCGACGGATGGATCTACGCTTGGTATGCACGGCCACGGGTGCATCTACCACGCCATAGCCTACCCCTCCGGTCAGCGCTATGCACGGCCGCCAGCACATCCTACAAACACCAGAAACTAGTTGCAACTCCTGGACAGACATCAAGGCAATTAATAAGTCGAGAGAGTCAATTAAGGATCCCAATGTGTGGTAGTATCTTGTCTTGGATAAGAAACACATAACTCAGTTCTTAAGGACGGTCCCAATGAGACAACCCTCCATGTACTCCTACATGGCCTCTCATCGCTATCTTTACCAAATCAGATTCACACACTTAACTCTCACACAGTAGGACATGAACATCACCATTCTGATTCATCGCCCAGATGGATCAGACCCGACACGACTCTAAGCATAGCAGGCACAGTAAGCAAGCATGGATGAGTAAGCACAACTCATGCTAAGTGGTTTCAACTATTTACTATGACAAAGACATGTCATGCAAATGAATAGGTTCAACTACCGAGAACTTGTAACAGTTGAATCGTTATTGTCCTAATGCAGTAAAAGAGAGTAGGAGCGAGAGAGTGGGTTCATATCAGTATGCTCAAGGGGAGGTTGCTTGCCTGACAGTTCTGAAGATAGTACTTCTCTTCATCAGTGTCAACGATCATAACGTCGGAACCATTGTCTACCGAGAAGGAACACCACAGACATAATAGGAAAGGAACACATTCAATGCAATGCAAAAAACATGATGTATGATATGGCATGTTAAAACATTGAATTGACCTAATGCAATAGGTAGTCATATTAAGTGAACTGGAATTCAAATATATACTAATTAAATTCCAACTCCAACACTATTTATTAAATTATCCTAATCATGAAATGTCCTACTTGATGATGTTAACTTGCTCAAACATTTATGAACATGGCATAAACAGGTACCTTGTATTTTTCCGATCATTTTTCATATATAATTTATTTCCATCCGAGCTATAGATTATTTTCTATGATTTTTCTAAGCTTATAACATTTTTTGGAATTTTTAGAATTATTTAGAATTAGTTTAATCCAGAAAATGGTTTATTGCGTCAGGAGTGTGTCATCCCTGCGTCAGCAGGTCAACTGGGTCAAACCTGACGCGTGGGCTCCACACGTCAGTGACTCCGAGGGTAACCGGGGATTAATCCCATGTTGACCCAGCTTTGACCAGCTACGGGGCCCAATGTCAGCATCTCAAAGTGCTATTTAGGGGTGTCTTTAGCCACTAATGATGTTGCCACGTCACACACGCCGGCGGTTAGCCGCCGGCGACCAAAGCGAGCAGCAGAGGCATTCGGGATTTGCCCATAGGGCTCCGTTCGATGCGCCTCTAGGCTCTTTGGAAAGCTGGTGCGCTGGCGCGTCGGTTGGTGGTCATTAGGTGGCCGGAGGTGGTCTGCGGTGGCTGAGGCGATAAGCCGGGCGGTGGTCGGAGCTCGGAATAGCGCGGGCGGGGTGCTACATCTCGAATTCTAGCAAACCAAAGCAACAACAAGCATCAACGAGGCACTACGAGCGCGATGGTCATGCAAACGAGGCTGGGGAAGCTCGGCTTCGACCAGTTTGCCGGGCATGGCGGACGGCGGAGCTCGGAGCTCAACGGCAGTAGCTAGAGGACGAACGAGAGCAAGGGCAGGGGGAAACAGAGAGGTGCTCACTGCGCTTCGAGCAGAGTGACTGGGGAGGCCGGGGGCGCGCTAGAGCCTGCGAATCGTTGATGGAGCTTCTCGGTGGCCGACAAGGAAGACGGTGGTGGTGCCAGCGAAGCAGCGCTTCCGATGACTCTTGGCTCGACGGTGACGTAGTAGGAGGTGAGGGAGATCTCGTGGGCATTAATACTAGGCAAGGGGGGCTCTGGCTACGGTTGCGGAGAGCGGCGAGTCAGTGATGGCTTCGGCCATGAGAGAGGGAGAGAGACAGAGTGAGGGGAAGAGAGGAGAGGGAGTCAGCACGATGCGAACGACAGCTGAGGCTTATCCCGCATGTCGCGCTGGCAGGGGAGGGAGCAGGCAAGCAGGAGGCGTGGCGCGCATGGCGTCGTTGTTGGAAATATGCCCTAGAGGCAATAATAAAATGGTTATTATTATATTTCCTTGTTCATGATAATCGTTTATTATCCATGCTATAATTGTATTGATTGGAAACTCAAATACATGTGTGGGTACATAGACAACACTGTGTCCCTAGTATGCCTCTAATAGACTAGCTCATTGATCAAAGATGGTCAAGGTTTCCTAGCCATAGACATGAGATGTCATTTGATAACGGGATCACATCATTAGTCGAATAATGTGATGGACAAGACCCAAACTATAAACATAGCATATGATCGTGTCAGTTTATTATTATAGTTTTCTGCATGTCAAGTATCTGTTCCTATGACCATGAGATCATGTAACTCACTGACACCGGAGGAATGCCTTCTGTGTATCAAACGTCACAACGTAACTGGGTGACTATAAAGATGCTCTACAGGTATCTCCGAGGGTGTCTGTTGAGTGGGCATGGATCAAGACTGGGATTTGTTACTCCGTGTGACGGAGAGGTATCTCAGGGCCCACTCGGTAATACAGCATCACTATAAGCCTTGCAAGCAATGTGACTAAGGTGTTAGCCACGGGATCTTGTATTACAGAACGAGTAAAGAGACTTGCCGGTAACGAGATTGAACTAGGTATAGGGATACCGACGATCGAATCTCGGGCAAGTAACATACCGAAGAACAAAGGGAACAACATACGGGATTAACTGAATCCTTGACATAGAGGTTCGATCGATATAGATCTTCGTAGAATATGTAGGAACCAATATGGGCATCTAGGTCCCGCTATTGGTTATTGACCGTAGAGGTGTCTCGGTCATGTCTACATAGTTCTCGAACCCGCAGGGTCTACACACTTAACGTTTGGTGACGATTAGTATAGTTGAGTTATTGTGTTGGTGACCGAAGGTTGTTCGGAGTCTCGGATAAGATCCCGGACATGACGAGGATCTCCGGAAGAATCCGGGGGTAAAGATTGATATATGTGATAATAGTGTTTTGATCTCTGGAAGGGTTGCGGAATTCACCGGAAGGGGTTCAGGATGTTTACCGAAGTGTTCGGGTGCAGCAACATTTTATATGGGCCAAAGGGGTAAATCCCACGAGGTATTGGAAAGTGCAAAAGGAAGTTTTGCTGCTGCCTTAAGCGGTACTACCGCTGGTAAGGCAGTACTACCGCTCACGAGCGGTACTACCGCTTGTGTGCGGTACTGCTGGAATCCGAGTTGGACTCTTTCCGTGCGGGCCAAACCGACCTTGTGCGGGAAAAACCGACCTTGTGGAGGTTTTCTCTCCAAGTTTAGACCCCAGGGCTCAACATATAAATAGAGGGGCAGGGCTAGCACACGGGACACATCAGGATTTCCCAAGCCGTGTGCCGGCAACCCTAGCCCTCTAGTTCCTCCCGTCATAATCTCCGTAGTGCTTGGCGAAGCCCTGCAGAGATTGTTCCTCACCATCATCACCACGCCGTCGTGCTGCCGGAACTCATCTACTACTTCACCATCGCTCGCTGGATCGAGGAGGTGAAGGCGTCATCAAGCCGTACGTGTGTTGAATGCGGAGGTGCCGTCCGTTCGGCACTAGTTCGTGATCGGATCGAGGGACGACTTGCGATTTGGATCGCGGAGACGTTCGACTACATCAACCGCGTTTCTTAACGCTTCCGCTTAGCGATCTACAAGGGTATGTAGATTCACTCTCCCTCTCGTAGATGCTCAGCACCATGGATAGATCTTGCGTGTGCGTTGGAAAAATTTTGTTTCCCATGCAACGTTCCCCAACAGTGGCATCTGAGCTAGGTCTATGCGTAGATGAGATCTCGAGTAGAACACAAAGGAGTTGTGGGCGTGGGTGTATACATATTGCTTGCCGTTACTAGTTGATACTTGATTCGGCGGTATTGTGAGATGACGCGGCCTGGACCGACATTACGCGTACGCTTACGCGAGACTGGTTTCACCGCTACGTGCACTTGTTGCATAAAGGTGACTGGCGGGTGTCTGTTTCTCTCACTTTAGTTGAATCGGTTCAATGAAGAGGGTTCTTTTATAAGATCAAAAAGCAATCACTACACCACGTTGTGGTTTTTGCGTAGGTAAGAATCGTTCTTGCTAGATACCCGTAGCAGCCACGTAAAACTTGCAACAACAATTAGAGGACGTCTAACTTGTTTTTGCAGGGTATGTTGTGATGTGATATGGCCAATTACATGATGAGATATATGTGATGTATGAGATGATCATGTGTTGTATAGAATATCACGACTTGCATGTCAATGAGTATGGCAACTGGCAGGAGCCATAGAGTTGTCTTTACTTATTTTCGCCGTTTTTGCTTTACTTTATCGCTATGAGTTAGCAATAGTCATGGAAGCAACAGTTGGCGCGACAACCTCATGGCGACACGTTGATGGAGATCAAGATGATGGAGATCATGGTGTCATGACGGTGACGATGGAGATCATGCCGGTGCTTTGTAGATGGAGATCAAAAGCACAAGTTCATGGCCATATCATGTCACTTATGATTTGCATGTGATGTTAATCCTTTTATGCATCTTATTTTGCTTAGGACGACGGTAGCATTATAAGGTGATCCCTCACTTAAATTTCAAGATAAAATTGTGTTCTCCCCGAGTGTGCACCGTTGCGAAAGTTCGTCGTTTCGAGACACCACGTGATGATCGGGTGTGATAGACTCTACGTTCGCATACAACGGGTGCAAGCCAGTGTTGCACGTGCGGAACACTCGGGTTAAACTTGACGAGCCTAGCATGTACAGACATGGCCTCGGAACACAAGAGACCAAAAGGTCGAACATGAGTCATATAGTAGATATGATCAACATGAAGATGTTCACCATTGAAACCACCTCAACTCACGTGATGATAGGACTTGAGTTGGTTGATTTGGATCATGTGACACTCGAATGACCGGAGGGATGTCAATTTGAGTGGGAGTTTTTTAAGTAATATGATTAACTAAACTCATTATTTTGAACAATAGTCTAAGTTGTCTTTGCAATATTTATGTTGTAGATCATGGCTCGCGCAGTAGCACCCCTGAATTTTAACGCGTTCCTAGAGAAAGCTAAGTTGAAAGATGATGGAAGTAACTTTGTGGACTGGGCCCGTAATCTAAGGATTATCCTTACGGCTTCCCTGAAGGCTTATGTCCTTGATGCACCACTTGGTGATCCACCCGCTCCAGTTGAGTCTCTAGACGTTGTGAACGCCTGGCAGGCTCGTTCTGATGATTACTCAATAGTTCAATGTGCAATGTTGTATGGCTTAGAACCGGGACTTCAAAGACGTTTTGAACGTCATGGAGCATATGATATGTTCCAGGAGTTGAAGTTTATCTTTCAGAAGAATGCCCGGATCGAGAGGTATGAGACCTCCGATAAGTTCTATGCTTGCAAGATGGAGGAGAACGGGTCTGTCAGTGATCACATACTCAGAATGTCTGGGTACTCCACCCGTCTGGCTGAATTGGGGATGCCCCTTTCGCCAGAGGCTATCACTGACAGAGTTCTTCAATCATTGCCACCTAGCTACAAGAGCTTCGTGTTGAACTATAAAATGCACGGGATGAACAAGTCAGTCGCCGAGCTGTTTGCGATGTTGAAAGTCGCTGAGTCTGAGATTTAGAAGGAGCATCAAGTGTTGATGGTCAATAAAACCACTAGTTTCAAGAAGAATGGTAAGGGTAAGAAGGGTAACTCCAAGAAGAGTGGCAAAGCAGTTGCTCCTCCCGTGAAGAAACCCAAGGCTGGACCCAAGCCTGAAACTGAGTGCTTTCATTGCAAGGGAACTGGTCACTGGAAGCGGAACTGCCCCAAGTATTTGGCTGACAAGAAGGTGGCCAACAAAAAACAAGGTATATATGATATACATGTTATTGATGTGTACCTTACCAACTCTCGTTGTAGTGCCTGGGTATTTGATACCGGTCCGGTTGCTCACATTTGTAACTCAAAACAGGAACTGCGGAAAGGACGAAGTGACGATGCGCGTGGGAAATGGTTCCAAGGTTGATGTGATCGCCGTCGGCACGCTCGCTCTTCGATTACCATCGGGATTAGTGATAAACCTGAATAATTGTTATTTAGTGCCTGCGTTAAGCATGAACATTATATCTGGATCTTGTTTATTGCGAGACGGTTACTCATTTAAATCTGAGAATAATGGTTGTTCTATTTATATGAGTAATATCTTTTATGGTCATGCACCGAATGTGAGGGGTTTATTCTTATTGAATCTCGATAGTGATGATACACATGTTCATAACATTGATGCCAAAAGATGTAGAATTGATAATGATAATACCACTTTCTTGTGGCACTGCCGTTTAGGTCATATTGGCGTAAAACGCATGAAGAAGCTCCATGCTGATGGACTTTTGGAGTCACTTGATTTTGAATCACTTGACACATGTGAGCCATGCCTCATGGGCAAGATGACTAAGACGCCGTTCTCTGGTACAATGGAACGGGCAAGTGACTTGTTGGAAATCATACATACTGATGTGTGCGGTCCGATGAGCATTGAGGCGCGCGGTGGTTATCGTTACTTTCTCACCTTCACTGATGACTTAAGTAGATATGGGTATATTTACTTAATGAAACACAAGTCTGAAACATTTGAAAAGTTAAAGCAATTTCAGAGTGAAGTTGAGAATCATCGTAACAAGAAGATTAAATTCCTACGATCTGATCGAGGAGGTGAATATCTGAGTTATGAGTTTGGTATTAGTCACTTAAGACAGTGTGGAATTGTTTCACAATTGACACCGCCTGGAACACCATAGCGTAATGGTGTGTCCGAACGTCGTAATCGAACCTTATTGGATATGGTGCGATCTATGATGTCTCTTGCCGATTTGCCACTATCGTTTTGGGGTTATGCATTAGAGATAGCTGCATTCACTTTAAATAGGGCACCATCGAAATCCGTTGAGACGACGCCATATGAACTATGGTTTGGCAAGAAGCCAAAGATGTCGTTTCTTAAAGTTTGGGGATGTGATGCTTATGTCAAAAAGCTTCAGCCTGAAAAGCTGGAACCCAAAGCGGAGAAATGCGTCTTCATAGGATACCCAAAAGAGACAGTTGGGTATACCTTCTATCTCAGATCCGAGGGCAAAGTGTTTGTCACTAAAAACGGAACATTTCTTGAGAAAGAGTTTCTCTCGAAAGAATTGAGTGGGAGGAAGATAGAACTTGATGAGGTTATTGAACCTTTACTTCAACCAGAGAGTAGCGCAGCACAGAAAGATGTTTCTGTAGAGCCTACATCAGTTGAAGAGGAAGTTAATGATGATGATCATGAAGCTTCGGATCAAGTTGCTATCAAACCTCGTAGGTCGACAAGGATGCGTACTGCTCCTGAGTGGTACCGCAACCCTGTCTTAGAGGTCATGTTGTTGGACAACGATGAACCTACGAGCTATGGAGAAGCGATGATGGGCCCGAATTCCGAGAAATGGTTAGAGGCCATGAAATCCGAGATGGGATCCATGTATGAAAACAAAGTATGGGCTTTGGAAGTATTACCTGAAGGGCGTAAGGCCATTCAGAACAAATGGATCATTAAGAGGAAGACGGACGCGGACGGTAATGTCATCGTCTATAAAGCTCGACTTGTGGCAAAGGGTTTTTCACAAGTTCAAGGAGTTGACTACGATGAGACCTTCTCACCCGTAGCGATGCTTAAGTCTGTCAGAATCATGTTAGCAATAGCTGCCTTTTTCGATTATGAAATTTGGCAGATGGATGTCAAAACAGCATTCCTTAACGGTTTCCTTAAGGAAGAGTTGTATATGATGCAATCAGAAGGTTTTGTCGATCCAGAGAATGCTAACAAAGTTTGCAAACTCCAGTGATCCATTTATGGACTGGTACAAGCATCTCGGAGTTGGAATCTTCGCTTTGATGAGGTGATCAAAGCATTCGGGTTTATACAAGTTTACGGAGAAGCTTGTATTTACAAGAAAGTGAGCGGGAGCTCTATAGCGTTTCTAATATTATATGTGGATGACATATTGCTGATTGGAAACAATATAGAAATGTTGGAAAGCATGAAGGAATATTTGAACAAGAGTTTTTCAATGAAGGACCTAGGAGAAGCTGCTTTCATATTAGGCATCAAGATCTATAGAGATAGATCAAGGCGTTTAATAGGACTTTCACAAAGCACATACCTTGATAAGATTTTGAAGAAGTTCAAATTGGATCAGTCCAAGAAGGGGTTCTTGCCTATTTTGCAAGGTGTGAAGTTGAGTAAGACTCAATGCCCAGTGACTGCAGAAGATAGAGAAAAGATGAGTGTCGTCCCCTATGCTTCAGCCATAGGCTCTATCATGTATGCAATGCTGTGCACAAGGCCCGATGTCAGCCTTGCCATAAGTATGGCCGGAAGGTTTCAAAGTGATCCAGGAATGGAACACTGGACGGCGGTCAAGAATATCCTGAAGTATCTGAAAAGGACTAAGGACATGTTTCTCGTTTATGGAGGTGATCAAGAGCTTGTCGTAAAGGGTTACGTCGATGCAAGTTTTGACACTGATCCGGAAGACTCTAAGTCGCAAACCGGATACGTATTTATTCTCAATGGGGGTGCGGTTAGCTGGTGCAGTTCCAAGCAAAGCGTAGTAGCTGATTCTACATGCGAAGCGGAGTACATCGCTGCCTCGGAGGCGGCGAAGGAAGGTGTCTGGATGAAGGAGTTCATGAAAGATCTTGGAGTAGTGCCTAGTGCACTAAACCCAATGACTCTGTTCTGTGACAACACTGGTACCATGGCTCTAGCCAAGGAACTCAGGTTTCACAAGAGGACCAGACACATAAAGCGACGTTTCAATTCCATCCGCGATTACATCAAGGAGGACGACATAAATATTTGCAAAGTGCACACGGATCTGAATGTTGCTGATCCGATGACTAAACCTCTTCCAAGGGCTAAACATGATCAACAGCAGAACTGTATGGGTGTTAGATTCATTACAATGTAAATCACATAGTGATGTGAGCTAGATTATTGACTCTGGTGCAAGTGGGAGACTGTTGGAAATATGCCCTAGAGGCAATAATAAAATGGTTATTATTATATTTCCTTGTTCATGATAATCGTTTATTATCCATGCTATAATTGTATTGATTGGAAACTCAAATACATGTGTGGGTACATAGACAACACTGTGTCCCTAGTATGCCTCTAATAGACTAGCTCGTTGATCAAAGATGGTCAAGGTTTCCTAGCCATAGACATGAGATGTCATTTGATAACGGGATCACATCATTAGGAGAATAATGTGATGGACAAGACCCAAACTATAAACATAGCATATGATCGTGTCAGTTTATTGCTATAGTTTTCTGCATGTCAAGTATCAGTTCCTATGACCATGAGATCATGTAACTCACTGACACCGGAGGCATGCCTTGTGTGTATCAAACGTCACAACGTAACTGGGTGACTATAAAGATGCTCTACAGGTATCTCCAAGGGTGTCTGTTGAGTGGGCATGGATCAAGACTGGGATTTGTTACTCCGTGTGACGGAGAGGTATCTCAGGGCCCACTCGGTAATACAACATCACTATAAGCCTTGCAAGCAATGTGACTAATGTGTTAGCCACGGGATCTTGTATTACGGAACGAGTAAAGAGACTTGCCGGTAACGAGATTGAACTAGGTATAGGGATACCAACGATCGAATCTCGGGCAAGTAACATACCGAAGAACAAAGGGAACAGCATACGGGATTAACTGAATCCTTGACATAGAGGTTCGATCGATATAGATCTTCGTAGAATATGTAGGAACCAATATGGGCATGCATCCAGGTCCCGCTATTGGTTATTGACCGTAGAGGTGTCTCGATCATGTCTACATAGTTCTCGAACCCGCAGGGTCTACACACTTAACGTTTGGTGACGATTAGTATAGTTGAGTTATTGTGTTGGTGACCGAAGGTTGTTCGGAGTCTCGGATAAGATCCCGGACATGACGAGGATCTCCGGAAGAGTCCGTAGGTAAAGATTGATATATGTGATAATAGTATTTTGATCTCTGGAAGGGTTCCGGAATTCACCGGAAGGGGTTCCGGATGTTTACCAAAGTGTTCGGGTGCAGCAACACTTTATATGGGCCAAAGGGGTAAAGCCCACGAGGTATTGGAAAGTGCAAAAGGAAGTTTTGCTGCTGCCTTAAGCGGTACTACCGCTGGTAAGGCAGTACTACCGCGTAAGCGGTACTACCGCTTGTGTGAAGCGGTACTACCGCTCACGAGCGGTACTACCGCTTGTGCGCGGTACTGCTGGAATCCGAGTTGGACTCTTTCCGTGCGGGCCAAACCGACCTTGTGCGGGCAAAACCGACCTTGTGGAGGTTTTCTCTCCAAGTTTAGACCCCAGGGCTCAACATATAAATAGAGGGGCGGGGCTAGCACACGGGACACATCAGGATTTCCCAAGCCGTGTGCCGGCAACCCTAGCCCTCTAGTTCCTCCTGTCATAATCTCCGTAGTGCTTGGCGAAGCCCTGCAGAGATTGTTCCTCACCATCATCACCACGCCGTCGTGCTGCCGGAACTCATCTACTACTTCACCATCGCTCGCTGGATCGAGGAGGTGAAGGCGTCATCAAGCCGTACGTGTGTTGAACGCGGAGGTGCCGTCCGTTCGGCACTAGTTCGTGATCGGATCAAGGGACGACTTGCGATTTGGATCGCGGAGACGTTCGACTACATCAACCGCGTTTCTTAACGCTTCCGCTTAGCGATCTACAAGGGTATGTAGATTCACTCTCCCTCTCGTAGATGCTCATCACCATGGATAGATCTTGCGTGTGCGAAGGAAAATTTTTGTTTCCCATGCAACGTTCCCCAACAGTCGTGCCCTGTCTCGCCTCTGCCAGTAGGCAGAGGTTGAAGACGACTGGCAAGGCCAGTTGGGCTTCGGCCGGCTAGGTAAGGCTAGGTAAGGTCCTTTTTCTATTTTTCTTTCTGTTTTCTATTTCTATACTTTGTTTTGGTTTATATAAAATACTAAACCACTTTCATAAATCCGGAAGTAATTTGTGGAACCTCTGTGGATTATCCCAAAGGCTCTCAACTATTTTCGGAATTATTGGAGCATTTAAAAATATATATAGCATTTTATATCTCCAACTCAAATATTATATGCATTGATTCAAAAATCCAGGATGGCTAGGAAAATATCCATCACCTCTGGTTGTTGTTTCCAACATTATCTAAAAGTCATGACCATTTTTTATGGCCACTTTGGGTTCATTGAAAAGTTTTAAATTTGAACCTAGTTGAATTGATTATCTGCTAGGGTTTGATCAATCCCCAATTCAAATTGATTTGAATTTTAACATGATGCATGGATGCCAATTCAACTAGTACAAGCAATAACTTAGGGATGTGACAAGCAACAACAAACTTTATCAAAGAACTTATTCATAAAACTTTTATTATATAACTTCATCATATAACTTCTCATGAACAAGTAACAATTCATCACAACATAGAGGTATAAAGCATAAACCTTATTGGAAACCAACAAACTATGTTCTTAGTCAACTTTGCAACTACAATTCATCATATTTTCAGGAAGGGTCTCTTCTCGGAGCCTTTTGGCAAGTCCACATACTCAACCATCATTTAGTCTTCTATGATTGCTGACACTCACAGCATACCCATGAGCAAAAAGTTTCAACCGGACACATAGAAAGAAAGGGGCTTATAGTTTCGCCTCCCAACATACTCACCTCAAGGGTGATGTCATCAATAATAACTCATGCTTACTCACATCCAACTTGATATATGTGCCTAGATCTTTCCTCACCACATGATGCTTGCAAAATGAAAAAAGAAAAAGGGATAGAAAAGAATACTTTGACTCTTGCATAAAAGTAAATACATAAAAGTAAAAGATAGGCCCTTCGCAGAGGGAAGCAAAGGTTGTCATGCGCTTTTTGGTTTGTATGCCCAATCCCTTAATGTAAAAGAACGTCACGCTATATTGCCCCCTATGATAGCAACCTTTATTATGCAGTCCGTCGCTTTTGTTACTTTGCCATCATAAGTTCGTATAGCGCTCAATTTTCTCTTGCACTAATTGATCAAAACACGTTTAGAAGCATTTTTTATTGCCTTATTGCACCGATGACAACTTACTTGAAGGATCTTACTCGATCCGTAGGTAGCTATGGTGGCCTCTCAAAGCATGAATTTGGGTTTTGGGTTTTTGGATGCACAAGTAGTATCTCTACTTAGTGCGGAGTTTTTGGCTAGCAAAGATATTGAACAAGCACCACGTGTTGAAGGATCTGTGACAATATAACTTCTATGTGAATATGAACAAACATAAATCATTACGTTATCTTCCTTGTCCAACGTCAAAATTTTTGACATATAATATTTAATGGGGGCTCACAATCATAAAAAATGTCCAAGAAAGTGTATTTGCATGTGAATCTTCTCTTCCCTTATTAATTCTTTCATGAATTGCATCATTGACCAATGCTATGTTTGTCAATCTCCAATAAATTTTACCACTTATACTTTTCCTTATGTGATGTCATTACTTACCATAAGATTAGAATATGATTATTTTCATTGATTTCTCTTTGCCTTTATTTTGATTGCAACAAGAAAATAAAGAAGCAAAAGGTCAAGCTAAACTTTATTATATAACTCTCACTCGATTATATAGATAGATAGATTACGAAACTAACACACGAAAATAGATCATTCTAAACTTTTATTCAACTGAATCAAGAAAAGGCTAAAGATCGAACTAAAATAGGTAAAGGTGAATAAAAGTGATGGTGATACAATACCGGGGCACCTCCCCCAAGCTTGGCTCAAGCCATGGGGAGCGCCCATACCCTTGTTCTCAAGTCTCCTTTGGTGGTGGTGACGAAGTAGGTGGTGGCGATGAAGTGGTAGGCTTGTCCTCCGGCTTCCAGGGCAAGGGCTCACCATCAAAAGTTGACGCACGGGTCCCCTGAGTCCTGCAACCGGCAGCTAAACTCATACCTTTAAATCTTGCCTCATATTCAAAAACTTGGCTTTGAAGATCATAAATTTGACTTTGCAGAAAATTGATTTGCTCGTTGAGGGTGAAGATGGTGTCCTTCACAGACCGGCCATCCACCATCTGATCATGGGTGAATTCCGTGATCATGGAGTGATTGGCACTAAGTCCACGCTCCACCATCCTTTGGCACTTGAAGATGTATTGTTCCACCGCCTCGAGCCTAGCTTCCACGCTTCCGGTCCTCTTGGGTCCCTGAACATCGCGGATGTGGAGCACCCCCTCACGCATCTCAATGGCTTGAGGGTGCTTCATCACCTCCGGTAAGTACGGGTTGATGACCTTCTCGGAGAAATTGTCCTTGGAGGAGCTTGGTGGAGCCATGGAGATCTAGATCTGACGAGAAAACAACACGAAACAAGAACAGGGGATTTTTCTGCGATACGGTGGTCAAAACAGTCGGGGGTATATATAGGGAATTTTTATTCTTGGGGAGCAAGGATATGGAAGGAAAATGGAGTTGGGAAGGTGTCCGAGGTGGCCACAACCCACCAGGGCACGCCTAGCAGGGTTGGCGCGCCCTGGTGTATCGTGCGCATCTCGGTTCCTTTCCCGTTTATTTCTTATATTCCTAATTTTTGAAATATTCCAAAACTAACATAAAATATTTTTGCGGATTTTTCAGAGTCCATTTACTTACTGTATCATGTACCTCCTCTTTTTCAGAATTCTGGAGTGTTCTTGAAGGTTTCTTTTCTGTGTTCCTCCGGTGTCATGGTTTGGATAACATTGCTTTCAACATTAATAGGCATACCTGAGATATAGTGTTTAATTCTTTGTCCATTGGCCACCTTCGGGTTAGTACCTTCGACATTATTGATCTTGATAGCTCCAGAACGATAAACCTCTTAGATAATATATGCACTACTGGAATCTAAGGATTTGCCATATGCCAGCTCTTTGCCGTCTGCTGGCAGATGGCAAAGAGAGTCTTTGCCGTCAGCTAAACAGGAACAGACGGCAAAGAACAGGCTAACGGCAAAGAGAGTCTTTGCCATCAGCCAGGGCTTTCCCGTCCCCCAGCTGACGGCAAAGAGCCGGAAGGCAGACGGCAAAGAACCCACCTGGGCCTCACTGGCCCCGTGGGGGTGGTGGGCCGTATGCTGGCTCTTTGCCGTCTGCCTCGGGACTATTTGCCGTCCGCCAGCGGACGGCAAAGAGGCTCTATACCTAACGACGTCAAAGGCCACCCGACCCCCCCTCTCTCTCTCTTTCATTCTCTCTCTCCCTCTCACCAACGAGCTGCGCCGCCCCGCCGCCCCCATTGCCACTGCCCCTCGCCGCCCGGCCGCCACCACCGCCCCGACGCCCCTGCCCACCGCCGTCACCGCCGCCCCTGCCCCCCGCCACCCCCGCCCAACCGCCACCGCCGCCCCAGCCCCCCCCCCCCCGACGCCCCGCCGCCCCTGCCCCCCGCCGCCTCGACGCCCCCGACGCCCCCCAGCGCCCCTGGCCCCCGCCATTAGGCCGCCACCGCCGCCGCGCCGTCCCTGCGCCGTCCCCGTCCCCCACCGCCCATGCCGCCCATGCCGCCCACGCCGCCCCCACCGGTGAGTACCACCGCCGGCCGTTCCCCTTTTTTTCGTTTTTCTGTTTTTTATTTCTGTTAAATTAGTTAGTTTATTAGGTTAGTTTTATTAGTTTATTAGGTTAGTTTATTAGGTTAATTAGGTTAGTTTTATTAGTTTATTAGGTTAGTTAGTTAGGTTAGAAGAAAAAAAAGAAAAAAAGAAGAAGGGAAAAAGGAAAAAGGAAAAGAAGAAAAGAATAAGAATAAGAAGAAGAAGAAGAAGCAAAAGAAGAAGGAGAAGAAGAGGAAGAAGAAGAAGAAGAAGAATAAGAAGAAGAAGAAGAAGCGGAGGAGGAGAAGAAAAAAGAAGAAGAAGAAGAAGAAGAAGAAGAAGAAGAAGAAGAAGAAAAAGAGGAGAGGAGGAGAAGAAGAAGAGGAAAAAGGAAAAGAAGAAGAAGAAGAAGAAGAAGAAGAAGAGAAGATCCCCGACCCCCAACCCCCGACCCCCGACGCCACTGACCCCCGACGCCACCGACCCCCGACGGCACTGACCCCACTGACCCCCGACGCCACTGACCCCCGACCCCCGACGCCACCGACCCCCGACGCCACTGAACCCCGACGCCACTGACCCCCGACGCCACTGACCCCCGACGCCACTGAACCCCGACCCCCGACGCCACCGACCCCAGACGTCACTGACCACCGATGCCACTAACTCCCGAAGCCACTGGCCCCTGACCCCCGACACCTCTTCTGCCTCCTGTTGACCGAAAAGGTGCTCTTCGGCCTTCTAGAGGCCGACGGGGTCATAGTTTTGTAAATTATGAGTTAGGTCACATATTTTCAGAATTTTGTTATAAAAACATCATATTTGTGTTGATCGGGTGGATTTCAATGTGCAGTTGTTCGACGACCTCCCCGTGCGTTGGACGAGCTCCGCCCCTGCATTCGTGATTGAGCACAAATGACTTCTCCTCCTCCCCCCTTAATTTGCTCTGTTCCGGTCTTCGTGCCGATGAAACTTGCTAGCTATAGGTGTCTTCAATAATCAGTATGCGTGACCAGTATGCGTCTCCGTTCGAAAGGGCGACATCTATAAATATGCATGTCTTTGCATATTTATAACCGCCATCCTTTCGAATTGTCAAACATTATCCATGGACAACCCGAGTATGTGTAGATTGGGTTCGTTTTCCCATATGCTCTGCTCCGGATCCGATGTAGAATTTCGTCAGTGCCTCCCTATTGTTCTCTGGGTACACATCCTCTCTGCTTATTGCCGAGACGTGTATCAGGAGAACAGCGGGGAGGTGCTGCCAAAATTCTGCGTCGGATCCGGATCAGAGCATGGGAAAACAAACCCAATCTACACATACTCGGGTGGGATTAGGACCTATCTTTACCTATTAGCGTGTAGGTTGCATGGGCGTAATAAAATTGACAAACTTGATTAACTGATGAATATATATGATGAATTATATATATATTTCATGTGTGTTTAGTAGGTTGGCAAGATGAGTGATCGTGCGTGGATGTACACCGGTCACACTAGTCAGGAAGACATGACCAATGAATGGTTTACAAAAACCAAGGGGTTTGTGAGAGCCGCATTTGCAAATGGCCAGGAAAGAACCTGGTGCCCCTGTGTCCGGTGCGACAACTTTAAAAAGAGGACAGAGGGTGTAATGTGTAAACACCTGCAGAAGTGGGTTTTACGCCTGATTATACGGTGTGGACTTTTCATGGTGAGTCTGCCCAACGTGCCAGAGCTGAGGTGGTTCGTCGTCGCACCGACGAGCATGGTAACGGGATCGAAGACATGGTGCAAGACTTTGATGATGCTCGGGATTCGGACGATGAGATGGAGGAACCTGCAAAGGCATTTTATGAAATGTTGGAGTCTTCAAAACGTCCTCTCCACGAGCACACTGAGCTTTGTCAGCTGGATGCCATCGTGCAAGTAATGGCTCTGAAGGCTCAATTCAACCTGGGAAGAGAATGCTACGACGCGATGATGACAATATTTGGACGCTTTCTACCCAAAGGCCATGTACTGCCTGCAAACATGTACCAGTCGGACAAAATCCTCCGAGTACTTAAGATGCCCTATGAGAAGATAGATGCCTGTGAGAATGGATGTGCCTTATTTAGGCTTGAGTATGCGGACTTGAACTATTGTCCCATTTACAAGTATTCTAGGTATATTGTGGTAGACAACGGTATGGGTGAGCAGATTCAGACCAAAATCCCGTTAATGTTCTTCGGTATATGCCAATCGTACCAAGACTTCAACGTCTTTTCATGGTCGAAGAGACGGCCAGACATATGACATGGCATAAATTGGGCAAAAGAACCGAACTAGATGCAAATGGGAATCAGATGTTGGTACACACTTCAGACGCTTTCGCGTGGAAGCACTTCGATGCATTACATAAGGATAAAGCGGCAGATCCAAGGCATCCTCAAGTCGCCATCAGCACTGATGGGTTCAATGTGTTTGGTATGACGGCAACCCGATACAGTTGTTGGCATGTATTTGTCATTCCACTCAATCTCCCCCTCGGACAGATTATGCAAAGAAAGCATATTTTCCTGACGTTGATAATTCCAGGGCCCAACTATCCGGGGAAGAATATGAATGTGTACATGTAGCCGCTTAAGGATGAATTGCAAGAAGCTTGGGACAATGGGATCAAGACATACGACGCCGCTACAAAACAATACTTCATGATGCATGTGTGGTACATGTACTCGATGCATGACTTGCCGGCGTATGCGCTATTCGTTGGCTGGTGTGTGCATGGAAGGTTCCCATGCCCCACATGCAAGGCAGCTCTTCAGTTCTGTTGGCTGTAGGCGGGTCGCAAGTTTTCTTGCTTCGACTTGCATAGACAGTTCCTGGATCCTCGCCATAAGTTCAGAAAAGACAAGAAGAATTTCATCAAAGGTAGAGTTGTCAAAAACTCTGCACCACCTGCGTTGATAGGCCAACAGACCCTGGATCAGTTAAACACTCTCGAGCCTGATCTAGAGCGTCTAGGGTATTTCAAAGGGTATAATTTGGAACACGCTTGGACTCACAAGACATGCTTATGGGATCTGCCTTACTTCAAAGACCTCCTTTGCCCACACAACATCGACGTGATGCACACTGAAAAGAATATCGCCGAGGCCCTTTTTGGTACATTGTTCGGCATAGAGGGGAATTCAAAGGATAAGCTTAAGGCTAGAGTTGATCAGGAGGCTCTATGTGATAGACCATTGCAAAACATGCGACAACCGAAAGGAAAGTAGAATCGGACGAAGCCAAAGGCATGGTTCAATCTTGGAAGGCCAGCTATGAGGGAAATGATCTTGTGGGTGAAAATGCAGTTGATGTTCCCTGATGGGTATACAGCAAATCTAAAGAGGGGAGCGAGTCTTGACAAATTGAAAATATTTGGTCTGAAGAGTCATGATTGGCACATATGGCTTGAGCGGGTAATGCCGGTGATGTTGCATGGCTTTATCCCTGAGGATGAATGGCCAGTATTGGAGAGCTGAGCTATTTCTTCCGTTCTCTTTGTGTGAAAGACCTATCGCCTAGTGTGCTAGATGAAATGGAAGAGTTGGCGCCGGAGTTGATCTGCAAGTTAGAGAAGATCTTTCCACCGGGCTTCTTTATTCCAATGCAGCATTTGATTTTGCATCTCCCGACCGAGGCAAGATTGGGGGGGCTGTGCAAAATCGTTGGTGCTACGCAACTGAGAGGATGCAGAAGACGCTTCGAGCAAAATGTAAAAATAAACGTAGAATTGAAGCATCGATGGCTGAGGCATTCATTACTGAGGAGGCGACAAACTTAGGGACAGCAGTTTACGAAGCCAAAAATCATCATTTGGATAATCCGAAGCCTCGGTACAATGCTGGCATCCCTAAAAAAGGTCAATCAAACCTCAGCCTATTCAAAGGGGAGAATGCACCAGCTGGTGCTTCGAAAGCAATAGCGTTGGATGTCGAAGAATGGCGGACCATTTCGTTGTATATCTTCAACAACCTAACAGAAGTGCGATCGTACATCGAGTAAGTTCTCGGTACATTGTTTCGCAACTTCTAATTCCTTTTAACTGCTCTTATTCCCAGATATTTGATATAGTCAATACGTCACCAAATTCTCAGATGGAGCGGTGATCCAAAAGGATTCCATCGAAGAGTATGAGCTTTTGGCAAAGCATGGAGGCGGCCATCCCGGTTTCATCTCTTGGTTCAAACAAATGGTAATTTCCATTAGACCATTTCATTTCTTCGTCTAATTTGTGGCTAATGCAACAATCCTTTCGTATGAAACTTGTAGGCTAATTCAGAGTCTATGGACGCCGAATTGAGACAAGTCGCTAATGGTTTTGACTATAAGGTCCGTTCATTTGACAAACACGACATCAATGGGTATCGCTTTCGTACCTTTGGCAAAGAGCTATCTATGGCTGACCAAAAGTCTACAAACTGTTGTGTCTCTGCTATCGGCGAAGGAGGTACCGAGTATTATGGAAGAGTTGAAGCAATTTATGAACTTCTATTCTATTGTGAAAACCCACCGAACGTCGTAGTCTTCAAATGTTATTGGTTCCAACCGAAGGAGACTAGAAGGACTCATGAACATATAGGGCTAGTCGAAATCAAACAAAGCACCCATTTAGATGTTCCCGATGTTTATATTACGGCTCAACAGGCGACCCAAGTTTTCTATCTACCGTGGGCCTGCCAAACTGATCCAAATCTGAATGGTGGGATGTCGTTTATGAAGTGCCGCCACGTTTTAGAGCACCTCCCCTCAATAATGAGGATTATGAACCTCACATTAACCCAGACACATATGAAGGAGAATTCTTCCAAGAAACACGTCTTTCCAAAAAACGTTTCAAGAACCACTCTACTTCACCCCAGAACATTGAAGTAAACATCGAAAGTGAATCGGACTTCACCCCTGAGCTGGAACAAGAAGAGCCCGAAGAAGAAGAGGTTACTGCTGCGGATGACCTGTCAATGCTTGACCGATTACATAAAGGAGGCCTTTCACATCTCGTTCCCGATAGTGATGATGATGATGCATTTATTGATGATAGTGATGATGATGCATTTATTGATCCCGAAGCATATATAGACGATCAAGATTATTATTAGTTCATGTCAGGTATTCAATTATTATTATATACATGATGATGATACAATTAAATTATATACATATTATTATTCATGTCGGTATTCAATTTTTTTATGTTGTACTAATTTCGTTTACGCTTTGTCATGGCAGGTGTTGAAAGATATGGTGGGCGCGGGTCTAGAGCTATCCGCGGCTTCTTCGTCGGCGCGTGGTGGGAGGGGTACTACGATTCCACCCGAGCATCTCCGGAGAGCGTTGCTCACTAATTTGCAGACACAGGTGGGCGCTTCTTCCTCGGTGCTGATGCCCACCGGGAGAGGAGGTCGGGGGAAGAAGAGAGGAGGAGGTAGAGGTACACGTGCCCGCGGGAGACGTACGGACTCCTCGCCGGCACCCCCAGCTGATTCACCCGAGCACATGACTTCTAGGGTGGAGGCGTCTGAGGTGGAGGCTACGCGAACTCCTGTCCACGAGCCTCGGGTCGACGAGCCTTCGACCCACGAGACTCCTGTCCTAGACGCTTCATCCCACGAGACTCCGGAGCACAGTAGGGATGGGGCTATGTCCCAGCAGACCCCATGGGATACCTGGCCGGATCTGCGTCAGCAGGAGCCGAGTGGCCATGCTGATGGTGGCGGGGATAGCGAGGACGAGGTGGTTGAGGGGGCCACTGTCTACCGGCGTGGTAGTACATGGCTCCCGCCCGTGCCGGCGACCCGTGAGCAGAGGCCGGTGATTAGGCCTAATGGGGAGAAGTAAGTGCATTTATTATTTTTTAACCTTTTGCCTTCACGTTCTTCAAATATCTAATGTGTTGGCTTTGTCATACTGCAGGGGATGGGATCACGCCAACGATGTCCACATGCCCAACACCATCCTTGGTGTGCTTTGCCGGCATAACTTCCCGGGGTTTTTCACGTTGCCCGGTGAGGGTCAGCTTCCAGAGCTAGGATTGACCTGGGAGCACTACTTGGCTGCCCCGGCCTCGCCGGAGGAGGTGATCGACGGTGTCTTGTGCCACACGAGGGCCGACATGGTGATCAGAAAGTTTTGGGTAATTTCTCCTTTACACAATTAAAAATCAACAATAGCTAGTTATTGTACTAATCAGTGTTGTCTCGTTTGATTGCAGACCTTCTACAGGTGTGAGGAGGGACACGAGGAATCCGCGGCAAAGGTTATCGATGGCGAGTGCAGGTGCCTACTACATAGCTTACGGCACGAGCCTCGGCTGAGGTAGTCCGGGATTAAGGGGTCCTCGGACTACCGGCCTATTCCTTATGGGCCGGACTCGTGGGCCACTTGTTGGAGGAACGGACTGACCGAATACCCTGTGACCAAGGAGGAAACCTAAGGAGCCGTGGTGTGCCCTTCAAGCTAAAGATGGTAGAATAGGCATGTTTACACCTTCGACAAGCGACCGATTATGTGTAACCCTAGGAACCCCTGGTGTCTATATAAACCAGAGGGTTTAGTTCATAGAGGTTAGGTGAACTCATCTAGGGTTTAGCAACTTGATCTCGAGGTAGATAGACTCTGTAATCTTCATACACATCAATACAACCAAGCAGGACATAGGGTTTTACCTCCATAGGAGGGCCTGAACCTGGGTAAACATCTTCTCCTTCGTCTCATGTTACCCATCGATTCTAGATCCACAGCTCGGGACCCCCTACCCGAGATCTGTCAGATTTGACGCTGACATTGGTGCTTTCATTGAGAGTTCCGCTACGTGATCGCTAGAGGAATCGATGGCTCGTCTTATCTTCAATGATGAAGTCTGCAGCAAGTACGTTTTCGTTCCTGGTTAGATTTTCGCGTTTGGCAGCATCGTATCGCATGCCGATCTGGCCGGCCATATTTGCCAGGTCGGAAGTTTCATCCCTGGACAGGAGGTCAGATTCGGGAACCTTGAGTTCATTACCGACTCCCGGGGAGATCTTGTTTTAACAAAGCTCTCAGCTCCCGTGGAGGAGCCCGCAGGCCCCGACGCCTTAACGCTGGAGGCAGCAGGTCACACCGCTGAGGCGGCCTCTATCCCTGGGTAGGCCATAACGCCCAGCCCAGCTGATATGCCCGAATCTGCCACGAATGAATATAACCCAGGTGCGTCGTCGAGCAACCCTGGGACAACGGCGCTGCGGATCGACCCCATGCGCTCCAGCAACATGGATCCCACCGACATCTCGTCATTAAACGAGTTGCTTGGTCGGATACAAACCATGGGCGTGACCAACGGCCGAGCCTCAATCTACGACCGGATCGGGTCTAAACCCGATGATAGGGAGATTTATACTCCACCGATCACCCATTTAGTCGACACCATCGAGTGTCTGGCCGGAGGCTCGTCCTCTCAACTACCGGAATTAAAAACAGTTTACACCCCGGTTTCCGACCGCCAGGATCCCTCCTACAATCCGGAATCCGAAACCCACACCGGAAATAGTTCAGGATCGGTTGCCGACCTAGCGCGCGACCTAGGGCCCGCGCAGAGGGGTCCGGTTTATTATATGGACTACGAACCCGCCACGCCGGATCCCACGATGACACGGGAGGCAAACGCCGTGATCCCGGACTCACATCCTGGCGAGAAACTAAAATTTTCCCCGCCCACCATCCAAATCGAGCACTCCCCGAGCAGTGCAGCAGAGCCCAGGTTATCGGGCTTATGGGAATCTAAACAACAGTCAGGGGAATCAGTCCATCATTTTTGGGCTAGACTCCTCCTTATCAAAGACAGAGTACCAGATCCTAGTGGCCAAGAAATAATAGCAACCTTTAGGCACAATTGCCACAATGAAGGAATCCTTAATGCCCTAGCCCGTCATCGCATTCACGACTTCTCTGAGCTATCAGACCTGGTACAAAAATACTGCGCCATGGAAAGCACTTGGCAAGCCGAACGTTTGTTTTTGGATCCAGCCCTGCCAAACACCCTCGAGGAACTCAGAAAAAGCGAACACCTCCGAAACGGCCGGCCGAACACGAACCCGCTGAGAAAAAGAATAGACCCCCTACAGGAGTCAGAACTGTCCTTGACGGGCTATTAGACACGCCATGCCCTATACACTCCATATCACTGAACACAAGCCCGACTCACAGCCTTAGAGCTTGCTGGGTCGTCAGGCAGGTGGCAAAAAGCAGAGAGGCCATCCTCGAGGCCCTACCTCAAGGCAGACGTTTAACAGTGCCACCAAAATGCAACGCCGAGATCTTGACGATCTACGAAACATTTTCCTCCAGGAATAAGATGAAGAGAGCTCTTTGAGAACTCAAACAAATCTATCAGGTGGCAGCAACAAACTCATGGACAGACACACCAATCACCTTCGGAGAAGCTGATCAACCAATCACCCGCCCCGCCCGAACACCTGCCGCACTGGTCCTCAACCCCATCATCGATGGTTTCATGTTGCAAAAGGTGCTAATGGACAGTGGCAGTGGTTTAAACCTCATTTACGAGGATACCTTGGGAAAAATGCAGTTCGACCGATCCTGCATCGAACATAGCAACGCAACCTTTCGTGGGATTATCCCTGGGAAAGAGGCACGTTGCTCCGGATGCGTTACCCTCGATGTGGTGTTCGACATGCCCGATAACTACAGATCCGAAGAACTTCTCTTTCATATCGTGCCCTTTCACAGTGGTTACCACACTCTGTTGGGGCGTGACGCCTTCACAAGATTCCAAGCTATACCACATTACGGGTATATGAAGCTCAAAATGCCGGGCCCAAACGGGGTGATCACAATCACAAGTGACCCGCATAGAGCTCTTCGAGCCGAAAACAGAACAGCAGCGCTCGCCCTCGAGGCACTAGCTGAGACCCTTGCAACAGAGGAATTAACCGCACTCCGGTCTACAGTGGACAAGGATGATGTGGTCCTCGGCAAGAGGCCCAAACCCACGTCCTTTAAACCCGCAGACGAAATTGTCAAATTCCAGGTACATCCAACGGACCCCAATAAAACAGCGTCCATCGGAGCTCAGCTCGACCCCATAGTGGACGAAGCACTGCGAACATTCTTACAAGAAAACTGGTATATCTTTGCCTGGCATCCTTCGGATATGCCAGGAATCCCACGACGGCTAGCAGAACACAGTCTGAACATAATCGCAGGCTTCAAGCCCGTCAAACAGGCTTTACGCCGATTTTCCGAACCCAAGCGACAAGCTATGGGCGAAGAACTAGCAAAATTGCTGGAGGCCGGATTCATAAGAGAAATCAAACACCCCGACTGGTTGGCAAACCTAGTGATGGTACCAAAGAAAGATAAATCCTGGCGGCTGTGTGTCGATTTCAAAGACCTTAATAAAGCCTACCCCAAGGACCCTTTCCCCGTACCACACATAGACTAGATTATTGATGCCACAGCCGGACACGACTCATTGTGCTTCCTCGACGCTTATTCCGGATACCATCAGATCAAAATGAAGGAATCCGATCAGGCTGCAACCGCATTCATCACCCCCTACGGGCCTTTCTGCTTCAACACAATGCCTTTCGGGCTAAAAAACGCAGGCGCTACATACCAGCGTATGATTCAGACATGTCTCGAAAAACAAGTGGGTAAAACAGTCGAGGCATACGTGGACGACGTGGTCATCAAGACCAAACACGTCGGCCAGCTGATATACGACCTCTGGCAAACTTTTGCTAGTCTTCGGGAATATGATATACGGCTCAATCCGGACAAATGTGTCTTCGGAGTTCCCGCCGGTAAACTACTCGTATTCATTGTTTCCCATAGAGGAATAGAAGCGAATCCCGCTAAGATTCGCGCCCTATCTCAACTTGCGATTCCTACAGAGCTAAAGCACGTCCAAAGGCTGGCGGGCTGCGTGGCGGCTTTGAGCCGCTTTATCTCCCACCTTGCTGAAAAGGCTTTACCGCTCTACAGGCTACTGAAACGGACCAAAAACTTTGAGTGGACCGATGAAGCAATGGCTGCACTAGAGGAAATTAAAACACAACTGGCCAGCAACCCCATACTCACGGCGCCAGGCGCCGGTGAACCAATGATACTGTACATCTCGACCACCAATCAAGTGGTTAGTGCGGTGCTTGTCGTCGAACGAGATGACGAGGGTCACAAATTCCGGATGCAAAAGCCAGTCTACTACGTGTCAGAAGTGCTAATGCCATGCAAGTCCAGATATCCGCACTACCAAAAGATAGCCTATACAGTGTTTATGGCATCACGAAAGCTCAGACATTACTTTCAAGAATGTTCGGTCATGGTGGCATCCGAAGTACCCCTGAACGATATAATCAATAACAAGGACGCCACCGGCCGCATAGCCAAATGGGCCATCGAACTCCTTCCTGTCGAAATCACCTATAAGCCATGACGAGCTATTAAATCTCAGGTGTTGGCCGATTTCCTTGCCGAATGAACAGAGGCCGAGCTCCCCAGAGAATATAGTACATACTCCCATTGGACGATGTACTTCGACGGATCCAAGACACTGGCCGGACTGGGGGCTGGAGTTATCTTCACATCTCTCACGGGAGACAACGTCCGGTACGTGTTGCAGATCATGTATGCCGACTCCAACAATGCGGCCGAATATGAAGCACTATTGCACGGGCTTCAGATGGCAGCATCGATGGGCATACAGCGGCTTGAAGTATGGGGAGACTCCAATCTCGCCATCTCTCAAATCAACGGCGAATTCGATGCTAAAAACCCAAAGATGGTAGCATACAGAAATGCCATTCTTAAAATATCTGCACGGTTCGAGGTGCTAGAATTCCACCACGTCGCTAGAGACAGGAATCAGGCTGCCGACATTCTCGCTCGTATGCGAGCCAAGCAGGACCCCGTCCCAAAAAATACCTTCCTTGAATGGCTTTTCAAGCCATCGGTGGTATGGCATGACGAGAATAAGGGCGATGGAGCCATCGATATGGAAGAGATCGTCCCTCCTACAAATGAACCAGATGAGCAAATCATCGGCGGTTCCATAATTGAAGAAACGCCTTCGGCTCATGAGGTCATGGCAGTAATCGCACCATGGACCGAGCCTTTCCTTGCCTACCTTCTCCGCCAAGAACTCCCCGACGACCAGACGGAGGCGAGACGCATAATTCGGCGATCCAAGGCCTATAAGGTCCACGAGGGTGAGTTATATAAGAAAAGCACTACCGGGGTATTCGAACGGTGCATATCTGAGGAAGAAGGAAGGAAGCTTTTGGCCGAAGTCCACGCAGGCATGGGCAGCCACCACGCCGCAGCACGGGCCTTAGTAAGCAAAGCCTTTCGTGCAGGATTCTTTTGGCCCACCGCTCGAGCGGACGCCCATGCACTCGTCCAACATTGTGTTGGATGTCAACTATTCGCTAATCAAAGCCATATGCCCCCGACAGCTCTTCGGACTATTGTCTGGGGGCTGGATATGATCGGACCACTTAAAGAGGGGACCAAGAAAAATAAATACCTGCTGGTCATGGTCGACAAGTTCACCAAATGGATCGAAGCAATACCAGTCAATCAGCTAAGTCCGGGCCCGTAATCGACTTTATATCCGGTGTGGTACACCGTTATGGTGTTCCGCACAGCATAATAACGGACAACAGATCCAATTGCACCGCCCAGTAGGTGAAGGACTGGTGCGCAAACATGGGCATCAAGCTCGATTACGCCTCGGTGTATCACCCGCGGACCAATGGACAAGTCAAACGGGCCAACGGCCTAATCATGAGCGGCATCAAACCACGTCTGGTCTGATCTCTTCATGAATCTGACTGCCATTGGGTAGAGGAGCTTGACTCCGTTCTGTGGGGTCTTCGTACCACCCCGAATCGATCAACGGGATACACACCGTTTTTCATGGTCTACGGGGCAGAAGCAGTCCTTCCCTGCGATATCATTCACGACGCACCTAGGGTACGCATGTACGAAGAAAAGGAGGCCGAGTTAGATCGGCAAGACGACTTAGACGCCTTGGAAGGAGAGCGCGATATAGCTCGGGGCCGTTCTACTTTCTATCAACAGCAGGCTCGGCGCTACCAAAGCAGGGAGGTTAGAACGAAGGAATATAATGTGGGCGAACTCGTCTTACGACTCCCAGAGAAGCAGAAGCATAAACTCAAACCCAAGTGGGAGGGACCTTTCATCATTGACGAAGTACTTACAGGAGGGGCTTACCGCCTCCGCAACCCGCCGGACAATCGCCTCGAATCAAACCCATGGAACGCAGCTCGTCTTCGGTGCTTTTATGGCTAGACCGGTGTTGTCATATTTCATCCCTTTCTTTTTCTTTTTCTTCTTTTTCTTTCATATTATTTCCTTTCCTTTTTAGCATTGCAGGATTTGATATCGCTTCCTAGCCTGTGTTCGGCTAAACTGGGCTTGCGTTAAATTTTTCGGCACACATATTCAAATGTCCTACCCGAAAAAACGCATGGGGGCTTCTTCTCGAAGCCGGTTATTATATATTTCCTGCACCAGTTCACATGTATTGTGCACGCACACTTCCCATATCGTTCTTACGCCATTATATGCATCAATTGGACCTAAGATTTTGGCCAAGCTGGGTTGCCTCGCTCCTGTGCTTACCCCCTACGTTCCCGATTGTTCGGCTAGAGGGTAAAGGGAGCACCTCTGCGATTGTTACGGCCGGATCATCCAGATACGTACCTCAGACGGGTGAAGCCAAAAGCTAGCTATCTTAAGAAGAAAATTGGTCGGCTACGACGGAAGTAAAAAACTTGCGGTGGTTATCACCGTTCCTGGGATTATTTTCACAAAGAGGCCATTATCCGCATGCTAGTAGTATACGGCCGTGACGTCTACGATCTACGTAGAAACCTGAAGGAAGGTCCCGATAGAGGAACTATTTTCTTCGGAAGATGTTTCTTACGTTAAGTAGTAATATAACATATCTCCCTATGCACGTTCTGTCTGTTCGCACCGCATGGCCGGATTGCCTGGTTCCTTGAAATAAGTTCGTTTTATCGAAGGACATTCGATACAGAACACTCCCAAGCTCTTAGCGAGGGAGGCTGAAGCCGATGGCCGGTTAAGACAACGTTTACAGCATAGAAGGAGCAGTTTTTTGATCTAAAGTACATAGTTACATAGAATCAAACACCTGGCTGCTGGTCAAGATTATCTATTAAGGTATCCAGGGTGCAATCTTCTTGCGAAAGATGAGCGACGGGCATCACTTGGTCGTAAACCAAATGAAGTGGCATTTCTTGCCATATGCTCTGGGTTAAGTTTGGTAAAGCGGGTCTTAACCATCGCCCACGCCTCCCGCGCTCCCTCTCGACAAGCCGATGTCTTCCATAACTCAATACGACATCGGGCCCCTTTAAACCTATCAGCCAGTTCAAAAATCCCTTCTGGAGGTGTCTCGGCAGGCCAGAGTGCTTTGGCCATGTTCTTCATGGCTCTCCGAGCCCGCTCATGTATGGCAGACAATTCCGATTACTACTAGCAGGTTCCCTCGAAATGATCCGATTTCTTCCTCGGGCCGCCCGGTCAGGAGACCTAGACACGAGACGATGCATGTCCCTCACACTTGATATAATAAAGGTACTTTTCGGAATTACGAAGATATAAGTGCACTTACAGAACATGCCGCCTGTAATCTCTGGTTCTCTTCCTGGGCTTGAGCCAATTGAGTTTTCAAACTCTCAAGTTCTTCGGCTTGCCGCTGATTTTCCGCCTTAAGCCATTTCTTTTCCTCAAGACTTCGAGTCAACACACGGTGACCAGCCTCTTGCTGAGATTCGGCATACCTCTGAGACTGTCGGGCTGCATCCAAATCTTTCTGCAACTGCCCTATGGATTCAGCTGCTATAAAGAACTCTCTCATCAGTACAGGAATGTCGAATAAAACACGGCAAATTGACGTACTCACCATGCGCCTCTCGGGTGAAATTCTTCACTTGCTCAAGCTCGGCCTTCACGGTTTGTACCTGTGTTCGGCTCACCTCGAGTTCCTCGACCAACTTCTCATTTCACTGCCTTGAAGCCTACATTATACATAAAATAATATTCAGATCCTTAACTCGGCCATTCCGACCAAATCAAGGCTCGGGGGCTACTGGATTAATATTTGCATTCGGTCGTTAAAACTGATTACTCACCTCCAGGCTGGACGATAACAGTTTAGCGGCTCCCTCAAGCCCAGCTCGGGCAGCGCTGATGTATGCGTCCACCGAACTTAGGGCATTAAACTCTTGTTCAGAAAACGCTTGGTGGCACAGGGCTTCCTTTCGCTGCCGATGATTCATTGCACTCTCTACCTCGGAGTTAGTGACCGAGACGTCCCCAGAATCTTCAGGGGGCTGATCCGTCACAGGGGCTTCCGCGTCAGGTTCGGCCTGAACAGAAGACCTTGGTTCATGCTGGTTGCCTGATGCCTCGGCGACGTTCCCGGAAGTAGGTGGTTGTACTCGTCTCCTGAATATTTCAACACGAGAATTTTATGAGTACTTATTGCAATCATGACAGTGGCCGAAATAAACGGTTAAATAAAGTACCTCTTGGTCGAGTGCATGGTCGAGGTGGTCCCTGTGGTTGCCTCACGAGGAGGATTCCCACTGTTGCTCGGTACGGGCCCTGCTGCCGTAGTTCGACGCGTGGACCGACGACCCTTGGGGATCGGTACACTCGGGTTGGCAGGGTTCGCTCACCCTTTGCGGGAAGAGGCCTTCTTTTTACCAGTGGTGGAAGAAGGGAGTGGTCCGGGGTGATCAGCTAGAAGAGCCACCTTGGAGCTGTCAAGGCCCTCCTGGTAAAAGACCCCGTCCTCATATTTAATTGATAGCTCCGGATCGTCATGGAATCCGGGATCGTCGTCGTGAGAATAACTCTCTGGCTGAGGCGCCGGACAATTGACTGTCTCGACCCAGCGCCTCCTATTCTATTCGGACAGATTGAAAGTTTCGATCAGAAGGGTTATACATAAATATCCGAACTCAGAAAACAAAGTCAAAGGCTTACCCATTCGATGGGGTTATGACTCGAATAGCCATCCTTGGCTGACAGTCGAGCGAAATCTTCTTTTTCCCCTTTGAAAAGATCCGCCAGTATGGCTGCCAGTGCCGCCTGATTGGCAGGACCCTGCCATTGGGAACGGGTGGTGTCACTTGTTCTGTTGTAACGCCGCAGGGGGTGTATCCTTTGCTGAAGAGGTTGAAGGCATCGAGCCGTGACGGTTGCCATCACGTCGATGATGGTTAACTTACTGTGAACTAGTAGCCTCACTTGGGTGGCTAGGCGTTTTACTTCGGCACTTTCCTCTTGGGACGGACTCTTCGGTCGCCAGTTGAACCTTTTCTTCAAGGGAGCGTCGGAGTATTCGAGCAGACCCCTCCGAGCTAGATCGAACAAGGGAACGTCCTCGATATAGAACCATTTCGAGGTCCATTCTTCGGACTCTTTCTTCGGAGTCCCCACGGGATACCCCGTCCCGGCTATACGCCATACTTCTACTCCGCCCACTTCCTGGATTGTCCCGCCCCGAGTACGAGGGACAAGGCAGAAGTACCTCCATAAACCAAAATGGGCCTCGCAGCCCAAGAACATCTCGCAGAGGGCGACAAAGCCCGAAATGTGCAAGATGGATCCGGGGGTGAGATGATGGAATTGGATCCCGTAAAATTCCAGTAGTTCCCTCAAGAAAGGATGGATGGGGAATTCTAGGCCCCGTAGGAGGAAGGGCACGAAACATACCCGCTCTCCCTTATGTGGAACAGGGAAATTCTCTGCAAAGGCTTCACCGTCAGAAGAAGTCAATCCGGCGCTGGTAAACGCTAGATCCGAGGCAGGAAGATAGCCCTGGGTCTCAAGGTTGCGCAGCCTGAGGAGAGATACTGAACAAATTGCCCAATCTCTGGGAACGGGGCTGTGAGGACGCGAAGAGGAGCCAGGGATGCTCGCCATGTTTTTAAGTTTTTTGCTTGGGGCTTTTCGATAGTGAGGGATAGGAAGGGGTTGCCTAAGCCGGTTATTATATATTTCCTGCACCAGTTCACATGTATTGTGCACGCACACTTCCCATATCGTTCTTACGCCATTATATGCATCAATTGGACCTAAGATTTTGGCCAAGCTGGGTTGCCTCGCTCCTGTGCTTACCCCCTACGTTCCATATTGTTCGGCTAGAGGGTAAAGGGAGCACCTCTGCGATTGTTACGGCCGGATCATCCAGATACGTACCTCAGACGGGTGAAGCCGAAAGCTAGCTATCTTAAGAAGAAAATTGGTCGGCTACGACGGAAGTAAAAAACTTGCGGTGGTTATCACCGTTCCTGGGATTATTTTCACAAAGAGGCCATTATCCGCATGCTAGTAGTATACGGCCGTGACGTCTACGATCTACGTAGAAACCTGAAGGAAGGTCCCGATAGAGGAACTATTTTCTTCGGAAGATGTTTCTTACGTTAAGTAGTAATATAACATATCTCCCTATGCACGTTCTGTCTGTTCGCACCGCATGGCCGGATTGCCTGGTTCCTTGAAATAGGTTCCTTTTATCGAAGGACATTCGATACAGAACACTCCCAAGCTCTTAGCGAGGGAGGCTGAAGCCGATGGCCGGTTAAGACAACGTTTACAGCATAGAAGGAGCAGTTTTTTGATCTAAAGTACATAGTTACATAGAATCAAACACCTGGCTGCTGGTCAAGATTATCTATTAAGGTATCCAGGGTGCAATCTTCTTGCAAAAGACGAGCGGCGGGCATCACTTGGTCGTAAACCAAATGAAGCGGCATTTCTTGCCATATGCTCTGGGTTAAGTTTGGTAAAGCGGGTCTTAACCATCGCCCACGCCTCCCGCGCTCCCTCTCGACAAGCCGATGTCTTCCATAACTCAATACGACATCGGGCCCCTTTAAACCTATCAGCCAGTTCAAAAATCCCTTCTGGAGGTGTCTCGGCAGGCCAGAGTGCTTTGGCCATGTTCTTCATGGCTCTCCGAGCCTGCTCATGAATGGCAGACAATTCCTTCAGCAGGTTCCCTCGAAATGATCCGATTTCTTCCTCGGGCCGCCCGGTCAGGAGACCTAGACACGAGACGATGCATGTCCCTCACACTTGATATAATAAAGGTACTTTTCGGAATTACGAAGATATAAGTGCACTTAAAGAACATGCCGCCTATAATCTCTGGTTCTCTTCCTGGGCTTGAGCCAATTGAGTTTTCAAACTCTCAAGTTCTTCGGCTTGCCGCTGATTTTCCGCCTTAAGCCATTTCTTTTCCTCAAGACTTCGAGTCAACACACGGTGACCAGCCTCTTGCTGAGATTCGGCATACCTCTGAGACTGTCGGGCTGCATCCAAATCTTTCTGCAACTGCCCTATGGATTCAGCTGCTATAAAGAACTCTCTCATCAGTGCAGGAATGTCGAATAAAACACGGCAAATTGACGTACTCACCATGCGCCTCTCGGGTGAAATTCTTCACTTGCTCAAGCTCGGCCTTCACGGTTTGTACCTGTGTTCGGCTCACCTCGAGTTCCTCGACCAACTTCTCATTTCACTGCCTTGAAGCCTACATTATACATAAAATAATATTCAGATCC
Organism: Elymus sibiricus; assembly: GCA_039707655.1. Classification (NCBI taxonomy): domain Eukaryota; kingdom Viridiplantae; phylum Streptophyta; class Magnoliopsida; order Poales; family Poaceae; genus Elymus; species Elymus sibiricus. Next base: position 475,484,228 of record CM077665.1, read on the forward strand.
TTAACTCGGCCATTCCGACCAAATCAAGGCTCGGGGGCTACTGGATTAATATTTGCATTCGGTCGTTAAAACTGATTACTCACCTCCAGGCTGGACGATAACAGTTTAGCGGCTCCCTCAAGCCCAGCTCGGGCAGCGCTGATGTATGCGTCCACCGAACTTAGGGCATTAAACTCTTGTTCAGAAAACGCTTGGTGGCACAGGGCTTTCTTTCGCTGCCGATGATTCATTGCACTCTCTACCTCGGAGTTAGTGACCGAGACGTCCCCAGAATCTTCAGGGGGCTGATCCGTCATAGGGGCTTCCGCGTTAGGTTCGGCCTGAACAGAAGACCTTGGTTCATGATGGTTGCCTGATGCCTCGGCGATGTTCCCGGAAGTAGGTGGTTGTACTCGTCTCCTGAATATTTCAACACGAGAATTTTATGAGTACTTATTGTAATCATGACAGTGGCCGAAATAAACGGTTAAATAAAGTACCTCTTGGTCGAGTGCATGGTCGAGGTGGTCCCCGCGGTTGCCTCACGAGGAGGATTCCCACTGTTGCTCGGTACGGGCCCTGCTGCCGTAGTTCGACGCGTGGACCGACGACCCTTGGGGATCGGTACACTCGGGTTGGCAGGGTTCGCTCACCCTTTGCGGGAAGAGGCCTTCTTTTTACCAGTGGTGGAAGAAGGGAGTGGTCCGGGGTGATCGGCTAGAAGAGCCACCTTGGAGCTGTCAAGGCCCTCCTGGTAAAAGACCCCGTCCTCATATTCAATTGATAGCTCCGGATCGTCATGGAATCCGGGATCGTCATCGTGAGAATAACTCTCTGGCTGAGGCGCCGGACAATTGACTGTCTCGACCCAGCGCCTCCTATTCTATTCGGACAGATTGAAAGTTTCGATCAGAAGGGTTATACATAAATATCCGAACTCAGAAAACAAAGTCAAAGGCTTACCCATTCGATGGGGTTATGACTCGAATAGCCATCCTTGGCTGACAGTCGAGCGAAATCTTCTTTTTCCCCTTTGAAAAGATCCGCCAGTATGGCTGCCAGTGCCGCCTGATTGGCAGGACCCTGCCATTGGGAACGGGTGGTGTCACTTGTTCTGTTGTAACGCCACAGGGGGTGTATCCTTTGCTGAAGAGGTTGAACGCATCGAGCCGTGACGGTTGCCATCACGTCGATGATGGTTAACTTACTGTGAACTAGTAGCCTCACTTGGGCGGCTAGGCATTTTACTTCGGCACTTTCCTCTTGGGACGGACTCTTCGTTCGCCAGTTGAACCTTTTCTTCAAGGGAGCATCAGAGTATTCGAGCAGACCCCTCCGAGCTAGATCGAACAAGGGAACGTCCTCGATATAGAACCATTTCGAGGTCCATTCTTCGGACTCTTTCTTCGGAGTCCCCACGGGATACCCCGTCCGGGCTATACGCCATACTTCTACTCCGCCCACTTCCCGGATTGTCCCGCCCCGAGTACGGGGGACAAGGCAGAAGTACCTCCATAAACCAAAATGGGCCTCGCAGCCCAAGAACATCTCGCAGAGGGCGACAAAGCCCGAAATGTGCAGGATGGATCCGGGGGTGAGATGATGGAATTGGATCCCGTAAAATTCCAGTAGTCCCCTCAAGAAAGGATGGATGGGGAATTCTAGGCCCCGTAGGAGGAAGGGCACGAAACATACCCGCTCTCCCTTATGTGGAACAGGGAAATTCTCTGCAAAGGCTTCACCGTCAGAAGAAGTCAATCCGGCGCTGGTAAACGCTAGATCCGAGGCAGGAAGATAGCCCTGGGTCTCAAGGTTGCGCAGCCTGAGGAGAGATACTGAACAAATTGCCCAATCTCTGGGAACGGGGCTGTGAGGACGCGAAGAGGAGCCAGGGATGCTCGCCATGTTTTTAAGTTTTTTTCTTGGGGCTTTTCGATGGTGAGGGATAGGAAGGGGTTGCCTAAGCCACGATCCAGCCTGTTTAAATGGGCAGTTCCTCTCCTTCGTTTTCAGGAAGGGCAGTCTGATACGTCTCCAACATATCTATAATTTTTTATTGTTCCATGCTATTATATTATCTGTTTTGGATGTTTTATATGCATTAATATGCTATTTTATATTATTTTTGGGACTAACCTATTAACCTAGTGCCCAGTGCCAGTTTCTGTTTTTTCCTTGTTTTTGAGTATTGCAGAAAAGGAATATCAAACGGAATCCAAACGGAATAAAATTCTACGCTGATTTTTCTTGGACCAGAAGGAACCTAGGAGGCTTGGAGAAGAGGCCAGAAGACCTACGGGTGGGCCACAAGCCACCAGGGCGCACCCCTGGGGGGCGTCCCCTGGCTTGTGGGCCCCCCGTACCTCCTCCAACCCTAACTCTTCGCCTATAAATTCAGAAATATTCCCCCAATACCAAAGAGAGCCACGAAAATACTTTTCCGCCGCTGCAAGCCTCTGTTCCCGTGAGATCCCATCTTGGGGCCTTTTCCGGCGATCTGTCGGAGGGGGATTCGATCACGGAGGTCCTCTACATCAACACCATTACCCTTCCGATGATGCGTGAGTAGTTTACCTCAGACCTTCGGGTCCATAGCTAGTAGCTAGATGGCTTCTTCTCTCTCTATGTTCTTCAATACCATGTTCTCCATGACCTTCATGGAGATCTATCCGATGTAATACTCTTTTGCGGTGTGTTTGTCGAGATCCGATGAATTGTGGGTTTATGATCAGATTATCTATGAATATTATTTGAATCTTCTCTGAATTCTTATATGTATGATTTCATATCTTTGTAAGTCTCTTCGAGTTATTGGTTTGGTATGGCCAACTAGATTGGTAATTCTTGCAATGGGAGAAGTGCTTAGTTCTGAGTTCAATCTTGCGGTGTCCTCACCCAGTGACAAAGTAGGGGTAGCGAGGCACATATTTGTATTGTTGCCATCAAGGATAAAAAGATGGGGTTTTCATCATATTGCTTGAGTTTATCCCTCTACATCATGTCATCTTACTTAATGCGTTACTCTGTTCTTCATGAACTTAATACTCTAGATGCAGGCAGGAGTCGGTCGATGTGTGGAGTAATAGTAGTAGATGCAGAATCGTTTCGGTCTACTTGATACAGACGTGATGCCTATATGCATAATCATTGCCTTGGATATCGTCATAACTATGCGCTTTTCTATCAATTGCTCGACAATAATTTGTTCACCCACCGTATTATTTTCCTTCAAGAGAGAAGCCTCTAGTGAAATCTATGGCCCCAGGGTCTATTTTCCATATTATATTTTCAGATCTATAAACTAAAAAACACAAAAATACTTTGCTGCAATTTATTTACTTTTATTATCGTTTTAGTAATCTTTTATATCTATCTCTATCGGATCTCATCCTTGCAAGTGACCGTGAAGGGATTGACAACCCCTTTATAGCGTTGGGTGCAAGTGTTTGATTGTTTGTGTAGGTGGATAGATTGGGGCCTTGCTTGTACCTCCTACTGGATTGATACCTTGGTTCTCAAAACTGAGGGAAATACTTATCTACTTTGCTGCAACACCCTTTCCTCTTCAAGGGAAAACAAACGCAAGCTCAAGAAGTAGCAAGAAGGATTTCTGGCGCCATTGTCGGGGAGGATACATAGCAAGTCAAGACAAGAACTCTCCCGTCAACTTGCCAATTTCTGGCGCCGTTGCCGGGGAGGATACATAGCAAGTCAAGACAAGAACTCTCCCGGCAACTTGCCAATTTCTGGCGCCGTTGCCGGGGAGGTCTACATCAAGCCAACCAAGTACCCATCACAAACTCATCTCTTGTATTTACATTATTTGCCATTTGCCTCTCGTTTTCCTCTCCCCCACTTCTAAAACGATTTTCAGAAAAAACCAAAAAGATTTGCCTTTTTATTCGCCCTTCTTCCGTTCATCTTTCCGTTTGCTTTTTGTTTGCTTGTGTGTTAGATCATTGGCTCGTCTTCATGGCTCAACCCAAAAGCTTTGATCCTTATCTTAGGAAGTTGGAAGATATGGTTGAGAATGGATTGCATACCAAAGATGACAATACCTAGATCTATTGCGTTATGCCTAGCTAGGGGCGTTAAACAATAGCGCTTGTTGGGAGGCAACCCAATTTTATTTTTATGTTTTTTGTTTTGTTTCTATTCTTGAATAAATTACACATTATTGCCTATGTAGTAATTGTGTTTTAGTGTTTTAATTAGTGTTTGAGCCAAGTAAGACCTTTGGGATGGTTTACGGTGATTGTTGATTTGATCTTGCTGAAAACAGAAACTTTTGTGCTCAGTCCAGGAATTTTATAAATTAACCAAAGCGTCGAATGAGATTGAAATTTTTACACAAGATTGATATACAAATTTCCCAGATTGTCCTAATGTTTCAGAATTTTTTGAGTTACAAAAGTATTCGAAGTTTCCAGATTGCTACAGACTGTTCTGTTTTTGACAGATTCTGTTTTCTTTGTGTTGTTTGCTTATTTTGATGTATCTATGGATTGTATCGGGGGGTATGAACCATGGAGAAGTTGGAATACAGTAGATATTACACCAATATAAATAAATAGTGAGTTCACAACAGTACCTAAAGTGGTGATTTATTTTTCTTATACTAACGGATCTCACGAGTTTTCTGTTGAGTTTTGTGTTGTGAAGTTTTCAAGTTTTGGGTAAAGATTTGATGGACTATGGAATAAGGAGTGGCAAGATCCTAAGCTTGGGGATGCCCAAGGCACCCCAAGGAATATTCAAGGATACCAAAGAGCCTAAGCTTGGGGATGCCCCGGAAGGCATCCCCTCTTTCGTCTTCAATCCATCGGTAAATTTACTTGAGGCTATATTTTTATTCACCACATGATATGTGTTTTGCTTGGAGCGTCTTGTATGATATGAGTCTTTGCTTTTTAGTTTTCCACAATCATCCTTGATGCACACATCTTTTGAGAGAGACACGCATGAATCGTGAATTTATTAGAATACTCTATGTGCTTCACTTATATCTTTTGAGCTAGGCAATTTTGCTCTAGTGCTTCACTTATATCTTTTTAGAGCACGGTGGTGTTTTATTTTATAGAAATAATTGAAATCTCGTACCTCACTTATATTATTTTGAGAGTCTTTAAACAGCATGGTAATTGGTTTAGGTTATGAATTTAGTCCTAATATAATGGGCATCCAAGAGGGATATAATAAAAACTTTCATATAAAGTGCATTGAATACTATGAGAAGTTTGATTCCTTGCATATAGTTTTGAGATATAAAGAGGGTGATATTAGAGTCATGCTAGTGAGTAATTGTGGATTGGTAGAAATACTTGTGTTAAAAGTTTGTGCTTCCCGTAGCATGCATGTATGGTGAACCGTTATGTAATGAAGTCGGCATAATTTGTTTATTGATTGTCATCCTTTGTGTGAGGGTCGGGAGCGCGCGATGGTTAACTCCTACCAACCTCTCCCCTAGGAGCATGCGTCTAATACTTTGCTTTGATAACTAATAGACTTTTGCAATAAGTATGTGAGTTCTTTATGACTAATGTGAGTCCATGGATTACACGCACTCTCACCCTTCCACCTTTGCTAGCCTCTCTAGTACCGCGCAACTTTCGCCGGTGCATTAAACCCACCATATACCCTTCCTCAAAACAGCCACCATACCTACCAATTATGGCATTTCCATAGCCATTCCGAGATATATTGCCATGCAACTTCCACCATTCCGTTTATCATTACACGCACCATCATTGTCATATTGCTTTGCATGATCGTAAGACAGCTAGCATGATGTTTTCATTAATGTCATTTGCTATGCTAGATCGTTGCACATCCCGGTACACCGCCGGAGGAATTCATATAGAGTCATGTTTTGTTCTAAGCATCGAGTTGTAATTCTTGAGTTGTAAGTAAATAAAAGTGTGATGAGCATTGTCCCATCTGAGGAAAGGACGGAAGCTATGATTCCCTCACAAGTTGGGATGAGACTCCGGACTTTAAAAATAATAAAAAAGGCCAATGAAGCCCAAATAAAAAAAGAGGCCAAAGATGCCCACCAAAAAAAATGAGAGAAAAGAGAGAAGGGACAATGCTACTATCTTTTTCCACACTTGTGCTTCGAAGTAGCACCATGATCTTCATGATAGGGAGTCTCCTATTTTGTCACTTTCATATACTAGTGGAATTTTTTTATTATATAACTAGCCTTGTATACTCCAATGATGGGCTTCCTCAAATTGACCTAGGTCTTCGTGAGCAAGCGAGTCGGATGCACACCCACTTAGTTTCTTTTTGAGCTTTCATACACTTATAGCTCTAGTGCATCCGTTGCATGGCAATCCCTACTCACTCACATTGATATCTATTGATGGGCATCTCCATAGCCCGTTGATAAGCCTAGTTGATGTGAGACTATCTTCTCCTTTTCTCACAACCTCCACTATATTCTATTCCACCTATAGTGCTATATCCATGGCTCACGCTCATGTATTGCGTGAAAGTTGAAAAAGTTTGAGAACATAAAAAGTGTGAAACAATTGCTTGACTTGTCATCGGGGTTGTGCATGATTTAAATAATTTGTGTGGGGAAGATGGAGCATAGCCAGACCTTATGATTTTGTAGGGATAACTTTCTTTGGCCATGTTATTTTGAAAAGACACGATTGCTTTGTTAGTATGCTTGAAGTATTATTGTTTTTATGTCAACATTAAACTTTTGTTTTGAATCTTATGGATCTGAACATTCATGCCACAATAAAGAATATTACATGGATAAATATGTTAGGTAGCATTCCACATCAAAAATTCTGTTTTTATCATTTACCTACTCGAGGACGAGCAGGAATTAAGCTTGGGGATGCTGATACGTCTCCAACGTATCTATAATTTTTGATTGTTCCATGCTATTATATTATCTGTTTTGGATGTTTTATATGCATTAATATGCTATTTTATATTATTTTTGGGACTAACCTATTAACCTAGTGCCCAGTGCCAGTTTCTGTTTTTTCCTTGTTTTTGAGTATTGCAGAAAAGGAATATCAAACGGAGTCCAAATGGAATAAAATTCTACGCTGATTTTTCTTAGACCAGAAGGAACCCAGGAGGCTTGGAGAAGAGGCCAGAAGACCTATGGGTGGGCCACAAGCCACCAGGGCGCACCCCTGGGGGGCGCGCCCCCTAGCTTGTGGGCCCCCCGTAGCTCCTCCAACCCTAACTCTTCGCCTATAAATTTAGAAATATTCCCCCAATACCAAAGAGAGCCACGGAAATACTTTTCCGCCGCCACAAGCCTCTATTCCCGTGAGATCCCATCTTGGGGCCTTTTCCGGCGATCTGTCGGAGGGGGATTCGATCACGAAGGGCCTCTACATCAACACCATTGCCCTTCCGATGATGCGTGAGTAGTTTACCTCAGACCTTCGGGTCCATAGCTAGTAGCTAGATGGCTTCTTCTCTCTCTATGTTCTTCAATACCATGTTCGCCATGATCTTCATGGAGATCTATCCGATGTAATACTCTTTTGCGGTGTGTTTGTCGAGATCCGATGAATTGTGGGTTTATGATCAGATTATCTATGAATATTATTTAAATCTTCTCTGAATTCTTATATGCATGATTTCATATCTTTGTAAGTCTCTTTGAGTTATTGGTTTGGTTTGGCCAACTAGATTGGTAATTCTTGCAATGGGAGAAGTGCTTAGTTTTGGGTTCAATCTTGCTGTGTCCTCACCCAGTGACAAAGTAGGGGTAGCGAGGCACGTATTTGTTTTGTTGCCTTCAAGGATAAAAAGATGGGGTTTTCATCATATTGGTTGAGTTTATCCCTCTACATCATGTCATCTTACTTAATGCGTTACTCTGTTCTTCATGAACTTAATACTATAGATGTAGGCAGGAGTCGGTCGATGTGTGGAGTAATAGTAGTAGATGCAGAATTGTTTCGGTCTACTTGATACGGACGTGATGCCTATATGCATAATCATTGCCTTGGATATCGTCATAACTATGCGCTTTTCTATCAATTGCTCGACAGTAATTTTTTCACCCACCGTATTATTTTCCTTCAAGAGAGAAGCCTCTAGTGAAACCTATGGCCCCCGGGTCTATTTTCCATATTATATTTTTAGATCTATAAACTAAAAAACACAAAAATACTTTGCTGCAATTTATTTAATTTTATTATCATTTGAGCAATCTTTTATATCTAACTCTATCGGATCTCATCCTTGCAAGTGACCGTGAAGGGATTGACAACCCCTTTATAGCGTTGGGTGCAAGTGTTTGATTGTTTGTGCAGGTGCATAGATTGGGGCCTTGCTTGTACCTCCTACTGGATTGATACCTTGGTTCTCAAAACTGAGGGAAATATTTATCTACTTTGTTGCATCACCCTTTCCTCTTCAAGGGAAAACCAGCGCAAGCTCAAGAAGTAGCACAGTCTTGTAAAAAAGTTGTTGGGCCGCCCATTTCCCATTGGCACGCAGGGATCGAGGGGCGGCGGAGTTCATGCTATGGGCCCCGCGACGCCTCGACGGTCGAAGAGCTCACTAATGACCGGATTATTGTTTACCAAACAGAAAGGGGGAGAAGAACTCGCCTCGCAAGCCGAAGACTCTGGGAGCACGGGACCGTCCGGACTACATACCTCGGCATTGGAGGCTAGTTCGGGGGCTACTGAGGGAGTCCGGGATTAAGGGGTCCTCGGACTACCGGCCTATTCCTTATGGGCCGGACTCGTGGGCCACTTGTTGGAGGAACGGACTGACCGAATACCCCGTGACCAAGGAGGAAACCTAAGGAGCCGTGGCGTGCCCTTCAAGCTAAAGATGGTAGAATAGGCATGTTTACTCCTTCGACAAGCGACCGATTATGTGTAACCCTAGGAACCCCTGGTGTCTATATAAACCAGAGGGTTTAGTTCATAGAGGTTAGGTGAACTCATCTAGGGCTTAGCAATTTGATCTCGAGGTAGATCGACTCTGTAATCTTCATACACATCAATACAACCAAGCAGGACGTAGGGTTTTACCTCCATAGGAGGGCCTGAACCTGGGTAAACATCGTCTCCTTCGTCTCCTGTTACCCATCGATTCTAGATCCACAGCTCGGGACCCCCTACCCGAGATCTGCCGGATTTGACGCTGACATCGGCCGCAGGCTGTTCGAGACTACTACGCCTCGCATGGTGTTAAGAAGGACAAGTCTTTGTGCCGCGGAAAGTTTCTGGAGAAGGAGCAGTACATGAAGGTAATTTCCGATTCTTAAGGCCTTGTACTTAGTTTCCTTGATTTTTTTCGTAGGCGTACCGCTCAAATTTATCTTTACTAACTTAGGCGCCCCCGAGATGGTGTGCGGATAAGATGGATTGTTGGGAGGCGTTGGTGGACCAGTGGTGCTCAGACGAATGGCGAGCCGTCCACGACAATGCCCAGAACCGGCGTGACAAAATGGTTGGTGTGCCACACCATCAAGGCAGCGCCAACTTATATCAGTTCGGGCAGAACTGGGTATGTGGTTTGCTTCATGATTCATGCAATCCATTTCTTGATGCTAGCTTGAGCCCTTTACTAATACTTTGTTCCTCTCTCTTTCTTTTAGGCAAACTACAATAAGACGAAGGTGCCAGGGGTGTACGACCTCTATGCCATGGCCCATACTGCCTCGTACAAGAAGGCCAAGGCATTCTTGGAGTCTGACCTCGATCATCCCGAGAACTTCACCAACATCTCCTCCCACCACAAGCTCATGAGGTACAGAGATGAGGGGAAGGCGAGGAAAGGGGAGGGCTTTAACCCGAGCCAACATCCTATTCATCCAGAGCTGGTGATGATAACTGGCGGCGGGAGGCCCCATGGCTCGATAGCCATTGGAGATGGACTTATACGGTGTTCTAGCACTCTCCGGGAGATCAAGGCGCGCCAAAGGAGCTCCTGTCCTGAGATAAGGCCTCGTCCATGGCCAGTCGAGCTCGCCATCGAGGTTAGTCATACGGACTCAGATAGCTTTCCTCCATTACATCGTGTGTGCAAACAAAGATGATTACAATGCTAACGAGGAGTTGTTTTGCAGGCTGCTCTTCAGAAAGAGAGAGAGGCATACCAGGCGCTTCTGGCTGATAGGGACCGGCAGGCGGCGGAGAAGGAGAGGGAGTTGGAGGAGAGGATGACTAGGTTGTTGGAGGACGAGAGGGCATGGAACGATGCGTCTAACCGGGCCATGTACGAGCTCATCGTGGCAAGTTTCTTCTTGATATTAGCCAAATCATGCACTATAGGTTCGTTTCATTAATAACCAATATGATTGACCTGTCAAAACCAAATGTGCAGTCTATGTGCGAGAAGAACGGCCAGACCCCTCCGCCGATGCCAGTCATTACCATGGCGGGAATGATGAGTTTCATTTGAATGGTAATTAGTTACTAGTCTTAACATTGCAGTGTCATCATGCTAACGCAAATGATCTTTGGTGCAGCATAACTCCCGAGCCGCATCGCACGATCCTTCTCCAGGGCTAAGTAGTGCTCCAGGTGACACCGGCCCGAGCAACCCCGGTGCTTCACCTCCGTGATGACGAGGACGGTAAGTTTTCTCTAGTGTTTTGCTTAACAAATGCATAATGACCTATACTTAGCTTATTTAGTTCATTTATGTCATAATTAGCTTACTTAGTTCAAAAATGGCATAATAACCTTGGTTAGCTCATAAATGTCATATGCTTAGCTTATTTTCCTCCAAAGGGACATACTAATCTTACTTAGCTCCAAAATGACCTAGTTTACCTTGGTTAGCTCATAAATGACCTATACTTAGCTTATTTTCCTTCAAAGCGACATAATAATCTTACTTGGCTCCAAAATGACCTAGTTTACCTTGGTTAGCTCATCAATGACCTATACTTAGCTTATTTTCCTTCAAAGCGACATAATAATCTTACTTGGCTCCAAAATGACCTAGTTTACCTTGGTTAGCTCATCAATGACCTATACTTAGTTTTGTTTCCTCCAAAATGACATAGCAAGCTTACGTAGCTCCGAAATGACCTATTTTACCTAAGTTAGCTCTAAAATGACCTATACTTAGCTTTGCTTCCTACAAAATGAGATAATAAGCTTACTTAGCTCCAGAATGACCTATTTTACTTAGGTTAGCTCTAAAATGACCTATACTTAGCTATGTTTCCTCCACAATGACATAATAAGCTTAGTTAACTAAAAATGGCATAATAGCCTTGGTAACCTCATAAATCCCATATACTTAGCTTATTTTCTTGCAAAATGACACAATAAGCTTAGTAAGGTCAAAAATGGCATAATTACGTCATAAATCCCGTATACTTAGCTTATTCTCCTACTTCTTCTAGTATTCTTCTTCTAACTTTCTTATTTCCAATTTTGCAGATTTGATTCACTTCACGGCAGCTTGCTTTGATGTAGTGCTAGTGTTTACTTTCAGTTTTCATTTTGTATCGATGAACTTATGTGAAACTTTCTACCTATGGATGAAACTATGTATGTATGGATGAAACTATTGTAATATGGTGAGCAATGTGACATTTGATACTTTCAATTTGGTATAATTGTTGGTTGATCATATCCATATGGCAGGGATATTGTTTCTATGAAATATATATATATCATATATTTGCCTGTGAAAATTCTTGAATATAACAAAAACAGGCAAAAAAGAGGCAATACTGGCTCTTTGCCGTCTGCCACCGTCGGCAAAGACCTCTTTGCCGTCTACCACCGACGGCAAAGAGGGCACGTGGCAGCCGCCTCTGCAACCTGGGAACACCAGGCCTGGGGCCATTTGGCCTCTTTGCCATCCGGGGGCAGACGGCAAAGGATGCCAGACGACAAAGGAAGTACGGGGGCAGACGGCAAAGGCAGTACGGGGGCAGACGGCAAAAGCAATATGGGGGCAGATGGCAAAGGATGCCGTTAGCCACCTAACGGGGCTAACGTCAGTGCTACGCCGTCCAGCCTCGTTGTCGTCTGCAGGCTGACGGCAAAAATACTTTGCCGTCCGCTGAGCCTAGGTAGACGGCAAAGAAGCCCTTTACCGGAGTTTACAGTGCCGAATCTGTGGCCGTCTGCTGGCTGACGGCAAAGGCCTTTGCCGTCCGTGGGTCTGCCCTTTGCCGTCCGCCACAGCTGATGGCAAAGTACCTGATTCCAGTAGTGATGTTCCTTCCCATTTGGAGAGAAGCTTACCTGCCAAAAATCTTAAACGAGAGTTGTACAAAAGAACATAGTCTCCTATTTTGAATTCTTGCTTTTGGATTCTTTTGTCATGCCATCTTTTTACTTTTTCTTTGAATAATTTGGCATTCTCATAAGCTTGGGTTCTCCATTCATCTAGTGAGCTAATATCAAATAGCCTCTTCTCACCGGCAAGTTTGAAATCATAATTGAGTTCTTTAATTGCCCAAAATGCTTTATGTTCTAACTCTAGAAGCAAATGACAAGCTTTTCCATATACCATTTTATATGGAGACATACCCATAGGATGTTTATAAGCTGTCCTGTAGGCCCAAAGTGCATCATCTAGTTTCTTAGACCAATTCTTTCGATACCTATTGACCGTTTTTTCTAATATTAATTTTATTTCTCTGTTGCTAAGTTCAACTTGACCACTAGATTGATGATGATAGGGTGATGCAATTCTATGGTTAACATCATATTTAGCAAGCATCTTACGGAAAGCACCATGGATAAAGTGTGAACCACCATCAGTCATTAAATATCTAGGGACTCCAAACCTCGGGAAGATAACTTCTTTAAGAATTTTAATGGAGGTGTTGTGATCAGCACTACTAGTTGAATAGCTTCTACCCACATAGTGACATAATCAACAGCAAGCAAAATATGAGTGTACCTGTTAGAGGAAGGAAAAGGTCCCATATAATCAAAACCCCAAACATCAAATGGTTCAACAACAAGTGAATAATCCATAGGCATTTCTTGACGCTTACCGATATTACCAATTCTTTGACATTCATCACAAGACAGGACAAACCTACGGGCATCCTTGAAGAGAGTGGGCCAATAAAAACCAGATTGCAATACCTTGTGAGCAGTTCTATCTCCCGCATGATGTCCTCCATAAGCTTCGGAATGACATTTCCATAGGATTTGTTTCTGTTCATGCTCAGGTACACAATGTCTAATAATACCATCTACTCCTTGTTTATAAAGATGCGGGTCATCCCAAAAGTAATGTCTTAGATCATAAAAGATTTTTTTTCTTTTATTGGTATGTGAAGCTAGGTGGCATATATTTAGCGACAATGTAATTAGCATAATCAGCATACCAAGAAGTGTTTTGAGAAACATTTATTGCAGCTAACTGTTCATCGGGAAAACTATCATCAATAGGTAGTGGGTCATCAAGAATATTTTCTAACCTAGACAAGTTATCAGCTATGGGGTTCTCAGCTCCCTTCCTATCAACAATATGTAAGTCAAATTCTTGAAGCAAGAGAACCCACCTAATGAGTCTAGGTTTAGCATCTTTCTTTTCCATAAGATATTTTACAGCAACATGATCGGTGTGAATAATAACTTTGGAGTCAACAATGTAGGATCTAAATTTATCACAAGCAAACACAACTGCTAAAAATTCTTTTTCAGTAGTAGCATAATTTCGTTGGGCACTGTCTAGAGTTTTGCTAGCATAATGGATAACATTTAATTTCTTATCAACTCTTTGTCCTAGAACAGCACCAACATCATAATCACTAGCATCACACATAATTTCAAAAGGTAAGTTCCAATCAGGTGGTTGGACGATAGGTACAGAAGTTAAGGCTTTCTTGAGTGTTCCAAAGGCTTCTACACAATCATCATCGAAAACAAAAGGGATATCCTTTTGCAAAAGATTAGTAAGAGGCCTAGAAAATTTAGAGAAGTCTTTAATGAACCTCCTATAGAAACCAGCATGACCAAGGAAACTTAGAATACCTTTAATATCTTTAGGACATGGCATTTTCTCAATTGCATCAACTTTAGCTTTATCCACCTCAATACCTCGTTCAGATATTTTATGCCCAAGACAATACCTTCATTAACCATAAAGTGTCACTTCTCCCAATTCAATACAAGATTAGTTTGTCCACATCTCTGCAAAACTCGATCAAGGTTGCTTAAGCAATCATCAAAAGAAGTTCCGTAAACGGAAAAATCATTCATGAAAACCTCCACAATCTTTTCACAAAAATCAGAGAATATAGCAGTCATACATCTTTGAAAAGTAGCAGGTGCATTGCATAAACCAAAAGGCATATGTCTATAAGCATAGGTTCCAAAAGGACAAGTAAACGTGGTTTTCTCTTGATCAGATTGGGATACAGGTATTTGAGAGAAACCAGAATATCCGTCCAGAAAACAAAAGTGTGTGTTGTTAGATAATCTTTCTAACATCTGATCAATGAAAGGCAGAGGGTAATGATCTTTTCTAGTAGCTTTATTTAATTTTCTAAAATCAATTAGCATTCTATAGCTAGTGACGATTCTTTGAGGGATAAGTTCATTTTTATCATTAGGAACAATGGTAATACCTCCTTTCTTAGGGACACAATGAACGGGACTTACCCATCTACTATCAGATATTGGATAGATTATACCTGCTTCCAGAAGCTTTAATATTTCAGTTCTTACCACTTCTTTCATCTTAGGATTCAATCGCCGTTGATGATCAACAACGGGTTTAGCATCAGGTTCGATATTAATCTTGTGCTGATATAGAGTGGGGCTAATGCCCTTAAGATCATCAAGAGTATATCCAATAGCAGCCCGGTTCTTCCTTAGAATTTTTAATAATCTTTCTTCTTCATGTTCTGAAATGTTAGCACTAATAATAACATGATATATCTTTTTCTCATCAAGACAAGCATACTTCAAAGTATCAGGCAATTGCTTTTGTTCAAACACAGGATCACCTTTAGGTGGAGGAGGACCTCCAAGAGTTTCAATAGGTAAATTGTGTTTTAGGAGAGGTTGTTGTTCAAAGAAATTTTTATCTATTTCATTTCTTTCACGTAAATGCATATCATTTTCATGGTCAAGCAAATATTGTTCTAGTGGATCAGTAGGAGGCACGGCAATAGAAGCAAGACCAATTATTTCATCCTTACTAGATACTTCTCTATCACGAGGTCGTCTACTAAACTTGGAGAAATTAAATTCGTGAGACACATCACCGAAACTAACACCGACAGTTTGTTTTTCACAATCTATCTTAGCATTAACGGTGCTCAAGAAAGGTCTACCAAAGATAATGGGACAAAAGTCATCTTGTGGGGAACCAAGAACTAGAAAATCAGTAGGGTATTTTACTTTCCCACACAAGACTTCAACATCTCTAACAATCCCAAGTGGTGTGATGGTGTCTCTATTAGCAAGTTTAATAGTAACATCAATGTCTTCTATTTCAGCGGGTGCTATGTCATTCACAATTTCTTGGTATAAGGTAAAAGGAATAGCACTCACACTAGCACCCAAATCACATAAACCATGGTAGCAATGATCTCCTATTTTGACCGAGACTACAAGCATGCCCATTACGGGTCTATGTTTATCTTTTTCATCGGGTTTAACAATTCTAGCAGCTTCATCACAGAAGTAAATGACATGCCCATCAATATTTTCTACCAAGAGATCTTTAACCATAGCAACACTAGGTCTACTTTAATTTGCTCAGGGGGTTTAGGTGGTCTAATATTACTCTTGCGAACCACAGTTGATACCTTAGTATGTTCCTTTATCCAAATAGGGAAAGGTGGTTTTTCAATATAAGCGGTAGGCACAACTGGATCAACATTGTAAATAATGGTTTCATCTTTAGCTATGACCGGTTCTTTAGTTTCTTCTTTAATAGGGGGATGATATTTGAACCACTTCTCCTTAGGGAGATCAACATGAGTAGCAAATGCTTCACAGAAAGAGGCTACTATCTCAGAGTCAAGTCCATATTTAGTGCTAAACTTGTGAAAAGCATCGGTATTCATAAAAGATTTAACACAATCAAACTTAAGCTTTATACCCGACTCATTACCTTCATCGAGTTCCCAATCTTCAGAGTTGCATTTAATTCTTTCTAAGAGACCCTACTTGAATTCAATAGTCTTCTTCATAAAAGAACCAGTACAAGAAGTATCGAGCATGGATTGATCATTATGAGAAAGCCGAGCATAAAAATTCTGAATAATAACTTCTCTCGGGATATCATGATTGGGGCATGAATATAACATTGACTTAAGCCTCCCCCAAGCTAGAGCGATGCTTTCTCCTTCACGAGGCCAAAAATTATATATATAATTTCGATCACGATGAACTAGATGCATGGGATAAAACTTTTGATGGAATTCCAATTGCAATCGATTCCAGTTCCATGATCCAATATCATCACATAGCCTATACCATGTCAATGCTTTTCCTTTCAAAGATAAAGGGGAAACCTTCTTCTTAGCTCTATCTCCGGGTAAACCTGCAAGCTTAAATAATCCACAAATTTCGTTCACATATAATAGGTGCATATCAGGATGTTCAGTTCCATCTCCTCCATAAGGTTTAGCAAGCAGTTGTTCTACCATAACGGAAGGAATTTCACAACCAATATTTTCAATAGGTGTAGTAGCTTGAGGGGCAACTAATTGTGGTTCTGGTCGAGGTGAAGATACCTCGAACAAACCCCTCAAAGGATTGTTTTCCATAGTAGCAAGTGACAATAAATTTCAGCACGTAGTATAAGTTTTTCCTTACCGATTTCCACTTACCAAGAGCGCTTCACTCCCCGGCAATGGCGCCAAAAAAGAGTCTTGATGACCCACAAGTATAGGGGGTCAATTGTAGTCCTTTCGATAAGTAAGAGTGTCGAACCCAACGAGGAGCAGAAGGAAGTGACAAGCGGTTTTCAGCAAGGTAATTTCTGCAAGCACTGAAATTGTAGGTAATAGATAGTTTGATAGCAAGATAATTGGTAACAAGCAAGTAACGATAACGGTAAATAAAGTGCAGCAAGGTAGCCCAATCCTTTTGTGGCAAAGGACATTCCAGAACAATCTCTAGTAATAGGCACAGTGTTCTTGAGGGTACACGGGAATTTCATCTAGTCACTTTCATCATCTTGGTTGGATTTGTGTTCGCTACTTTGATAATTTGATATGTGGGTGGACCGGTGCTTGGGTGCTGTTCTTACCTGAACAACCTCCCACATATGATTAACCCCCTCGCAATCGTCCGCAACTACGAGAAAAGTATTAAGATAAAATCTAACCATAGCATTAAACGTTTGGATCCAAATCAGCCCCTTACGAAGTAGCGCATAAACTAGGGTTTAAGCTTCTGTCACTCTAGCAACCCATCATCTAATAACTACTCCACAATGCACTCCCTTGGGCCGAAAGATGGTGAAGTGTCATGTAGTCGACGTTCACATGCCACCACTAAGGGAATCACAACATACATATCATCAAAATATCGAACACATATCAAATTCACATGATTACTTGCAACATGACTTCTCCCGTGACCTCAAGAACAAAGGTAACTACTCACAAATAATATTCATGCTCAAGTTCAAAGGGGTATTGAATAGCATAATAGATCTAAACATATAATCTTCCACCAAATAAACCATATAGTAATCAACTACAAGATGTAATCAACACTACTAGTCACCCACAGGTACTAATCTGATGTTCCGGTACAAAGATTGAACACAAGAGATGAACTAGGGTTTGAGAGGAGATGGTGATGTTGAAGATGTTGATGAAGATTGGCCTCCCAAAGATGAGAGGGGTGTTGGTGATGACGATGTATGGCTTCGATTTCCCCCTCCGGGAGGGAAGTTCCCCTGGCGGAATCGCTGCGCCAGAGGGCAATAGTGCTCCTTCCCAAGTTCCACCTCGAGACGGCGGCGTTCCGTCCCAAAAGTCCTTTCCTTATTTTTTTTAGTTCAAAAGACCTTATATACCATAAGATGGGCACCGGAGGTGGGCCGTGCTGAGCACAACCCACCAGGGTGCGCCTGGGGGGCCTGGCGTGCCCTGGTGTCTTGTGCTCACCAGGGTGGCCCCCTCCAGTAGTTATTTGCTCCAATATTTATTATATAATCCAAAATAATTCTCCGTAAAGTTTCAGCTTATTTGGAGATGTGCAGAATAGGTGTCTCAGATGTGCTTTTTCAGGTCCAGAATTCCAGCTGCTGGTATTCCCCCTCTTTGTGTAAACCTTGCATATTATGAGAGAAAAGGCATTAGAATCACTCCCTAAAGCATTATTATTCAACAAAACATTATAAATAACAATAGGAAATTATGATGCAAAATGGACGTATCATACCTCCGGATGTCGGAGAGCACATACGGAGATGCCTGATGACCCACAAGTATAGAGGATCACAACAGTCTTCAAGGGTAGTATTTCATCCAAATTTATTAATTCAACGCAAGGGGAGTCAAGGAATATTTATAAGCCTTAGCAGTTGAGTTGTCAATTCAACCATACCCGAGAAATAACTTTCTTACAACAATTTATTAGTAGCACAGTAAAATGATAGTAGTCATAGCAGAAGTAACGGTAACAGTAGCAGCAGTAGTAACTACTTTGCAGCAAGTAGAGCGGTAGTAACTTTAGCAAAGGCAATAACAAAAAAGCGTAGGCATGGAGTAGAGATGAGATGTTTAGATGAGATTGAATATGTAACTGTAGAAACCTAGAACGATACGTACTAGCTCCAATGCATCAATCATATGTATGCATGTATTCAGTATATAGGCATACATGCTTGCAATAAGAAATTTCATAACATCTTTTATCCTACAGTCCTGTAGCATCGGGGTCCTAATGGAAACTAAGGGTAACTAAGGCGCTCTTTTTAATAGGGAACCGAAACAAAGCATTAACACATAATGAATACATGAATTCTTCAAATTACAGTCATCCCCGTCGACTATCCCAATCATTCTCACCTTGGGGTCTAGGGTTCAGAACAATAATGGGTGCATACAATTTACACATATGATCAAGAACTCACATATATTCATGAAACCATAATAGTTTCAGATCTGAAATCATAGCACTCGGTCCCTAATGACAAGCATTAAGCATAGCGAAGTCATAGCAACATCAATCTTAGAACATGGTGGACACTAGGGATCAAGCCCTAATAAATTGACATTATTACATATGAAATCTCATCCAATTCCCTCTACCTCTAGTATGCCAAAAAGAAGATTCTCACACATGATTGTGAGCATCATTAAATTGTTGATGGGGAAGGGTTGGCCATGAAGACGATAATGATTCCCTCTCTTCGTAGCCACAAACAGACTCCAGAATACGGCTCCCGACGAAGAACAGGAGGTGGCGACGGCTCTGTATCGTAAAACACGATGAAACTCTCTCTGAGTTTTTCTCCGAAGATGTGAATTCATTGCGTTGGAATTAGGTCAGGACAATGTCCAAGGGGCCCACAAGCCTGGATGGCACGACCAGGGTGGTGGCCCCGCCACCTGCCCTTGTGGGACCTCTGAGGCTCCTCTGCGGTACTTCTTTGTTCCAATATTTATTATTTATTCCAAAAATAATTCTCCAAAAACCCCCTTCCAATTATGAGAACTTTTATGTCTGCACAAAAACAACACCATGGTAGTTCTGCTAAAAAGGACCAGTCCACGTTAGTTTCATTTAAATCATGCAAATTATAGACCAAAACAAGAGCAAAAATGTTTGAAAAAGGAGATACGTTGGAGACGTATCAGTGCCATGGTCAGATTTGCTATTGCGGTGGTCAAGGTGTTTGGACCTCAATACTTTATACAATCAAATATTGCAAACATGAAGAGGTTCTGGGCAATGGTTGAAGCAAGAGGGTGGCCAGGTTTGCTTAAATCTCTTTATTTCATGCACTGGAGAAGGAAGAACTGCTCAAAGGCTTTACACGGGAAATCTCGGGGTCAAGTTAAGAAGCCCATCATCATGGTTGAAGTAGTTGGATCACATGACCTCTGGATTTGGCATGCATGGGTCTCACAATGACATCAGTGTGTGACAAAGGTCTCCATTGTTTGCTACATTGACTGAATGACAAGCTCCTCCTTGCAATTATACTATCAATGTGAATCAATACAACAAGAGCTACTATCTGGTTGATGGTATCTATCCTTAGTGGGCTATATTCGTCAAGACCATCTCTGAGCTAGTTGACCAGAAAATAGTTCACTTTGCCTGAAGACAAATAGCAGCTCGAATGGATGTGGAAAGGGTATTTGGAGTGCTCCAAGCCCATTTTATAGTTTTTCGTGCACCTTCTAAACAATGGGATGCTGAGACCATGTGTGAGGTGATGACATGTTGTGTGATCATGCACAACATGATTGTGAAGGATGAGGGTGAAGATGCTACCGGAGGTCTTGAATTTGAGAAACAGGGTGATCCTATCCAACTTCCACATCAGAATCCAGCCACATTTTATGAGTTTGTTCAAATGCACCAAAAATTCGACATCGAGCAACTCATCACTAGTAGAGAAACGGCTAGCCACAACTCTTGTTGGTGGCGCGCCGTTTTCGACCGATGCCAGCACTACATTTTTCAAATATCGCTGGCGTCGGCCAATTTGGTACGACATCGCTAGTAACTTAGTGCTGGCGCTGGACGTACGTGGAACGCCACTTGTATGTGGCCTCCAAGGTTGTGTGCAGGCGTAACTTACTGTTGGCGTACTAGGTTCGTAGTACGCCGACATTATTTCCTATATCTATGGCGTTAACTTCGTCTGGATGCCACCGGTTTATTTTGTGGGTCCAGTTTTTTAGGTCAACATTGGGACCCACGTAACACCGGCGTAGCATACGACGGCACGCCAGGAATATACATGTTAGTGCCGGTGTACTGTTTTCTTGAAACACCAGTAATAAAGTCACAACACTACTACCACGTGATAACCCTTGTGTATACACTAGATTCCCCTTCTTCGACAACACGGATGAGGCCCGAGGGCCACCACGTAAGAGGAGTGGAGAAGAAATCCATGAGATGTTAAAGAATTGGACAGATTGCCCGAAGCCAGGAAAGAAGAAAAAGAAGGCTGAGAAAATGCTGCTAAAAGTATGCAAAAGAAAATATGTTTTCTAGGGCTTGAAGTATTGGGAACTACTCAGTTCGCCGCATTCTCTTGATATGATGCATATCACAAAAAATATCTGTGAGAGTTTGCTTGTCACACTGTTTGACATGCCGGAAAAAAGTAAAGATGGTACGAGGGCAAGACAAGACTTGAAAGATATAGGTATTTGGGAAGAGCTCTAACCCGCATCCCTTAAAAGAACCAAGGAGATGGCCAAGGGCAAAAACATCGCCATAGCCGACAAGATAACGAAGGGCAAAACCGTGACAAAAAACAAAGAAGATTATTGCCCCCAGCTTGCTTCATGCTCGACGAGGATGAGCTTCATCAACTTTTCAATTGCCTTGACGGCATCAAAGTTCCTTCTAGTTACTCGGGGCTCATACGCAGATATCTTGACACAACAAAGAAAAGGTTTAGCAACATGAAGTCCCATGATTGTCATGTGATGATGACGCAATTACTTCCGGTAGCCCTCAGAGAGATAATGGATGATCACGTTCGCAACACACTTCTTGACTTCTGCAACATTTTCGACATTCTCTCTCGAAAGTCGATCAACGTGCGACATCTCATTTGACTACAAGAGGAGATCACCACAATACTATGTGAGCTTGAGATATATTCCCCCCCCCCCCCCCCGTCATTCTTTGATGTGATGGTGCATCTCCTAGTTCATGTTGTTTCTGAGGTTAAAGACCTTGGACCGACATTCTTGCATACCATGTTCCCGTTTGAAAGGATGAATGGAACTGTGAAGGGTTACGTTCGTAACAGGGCCCGTCTGGATGGAAGCATCGTCCAGGCCTATCTGACCGAAGATGCATATCATTCTGCAATAATTATATAGATGATGATCAATCTCTTGGTTTGCCCACAAGGAAGCATGCCGATAGGCTTGATGGAGTAGGTCACTCATAGTTGAAGCATGATTTAAATGTGGATATACAGAACCGCCGAGACGACTTCGACAGAGCGCACACAGTGGTGTTACAACAAGCAGATATAATCACTCCTTGGCAGCAGACTCACAAGGACACCTTAAAGAGAGAGCATGCAATGGCAGGGACACAGCGGCCCGAAGCCCAGATCATTAGAGAGCACAACTCCAAATTTGCAGCCTGGTTAAAAGAGCGAATTTGGGAGAAACCACTGCCAACGGGTATTGCCAATGCAAATCTCATCTATGCATTAGCAGTAGGCCCCGCATGCACCGTCGCCACCTACCAATCATATGATATCAATGGATACACATTCTATACTGAGGCAAAAGACAAAACTCTGATTACCAGAACTTAGGCGTCATGTTAATTGCCTCCACCGAGAATGAAACTAACAGATACTACAGAAGGATCAAAGAGATATGGGAACTTGAGTACGCCGAAGATCACACGGTGCCACTGTTCCGGGTCAGATGGGCAAAGAATGTCGAGAAGGAAGAACATGGTGCCGTTACCATGTCCCTGCCCGAAGCACAAGCTGCTGGTACAAAGGGTGTCAAAGGAATTACCGCCAAATATGAACCTTGGGTATTCGCTAAGGACGTGTCACAATGCTTCTATATAACTAATCCGACAAAGCCAAGTCGTGTTATCGTCAGGAGATCCAAGAGATCCATCGTCGGGATGGACGGAGTGGCCAACGAGGATGACTATGATCAGTTTGGCGTCGACCCAAAAGAAGAGGAGAACAATGATGATGATGAAAATTACACCACCAGAAGGAGCATAACTACCTTGCCTGAGACAGGACGTCCCTACTTACGAAAGAGTCATAACGCGGGACGGAAGTATTCAAGCAAGATTAAAAAGACCCAAACCGTCGTTGAGAGGATTGTCAAACGACGTCGTACTAGTTGATTAATTTGTGTGCTTCATTATTCGTGTACTACACTTATGTGTACTTCTCATTGTGTAATACTTCGCACGATATTGTACTTCATTTGTGTGTGCCTCCTAATTTGCATTATTATATACTTTGATCCACATTCATGTATGCATTTTCACACGCCATTTGTCAAGTATTAGAACAGCCCAAGCTAACACAACACCAATTACTGCTGGCGTCGGCCACGTCATTGGCGCCAATACTAATGACTAACCGGCACTTTTATCTACACTACTGTTGTGAGAACAACTCAGATTCCCCTTCCCCTCCTCCAGCCGGACACTGTTCTCTGCCGTTCCCCCACCCAGCCACGCCCGCACCCTGCGCCAGACGTGCCGCCGCACTGCCCAGCCCTTCCCCAGCCCACCCGCTCATCCAAGAGCCTCTTCCTCCGTCGTCCTGTCCGGCCAGTCTCTCCCTCCGTGGTCGTCCTGTCCGGCCATTCTCTCCCTTCGTCGTCCTGTCCGGCCGCCCCTCCGCCACGCACCACCACCCCATCGCGCAGTCTTCACGGGCGCCCCCACTGTGCCCTCCTGACAGCCGACCTTCACTCGATCCGGACGGTAAAAATCTATCTCTAACCATTTGATGAAATGTGAATTAATGAAATATGTTATATGTTGCATCATCGTGTGTTCTTGCGAATTGTCTCGCGCTAGCTACGTTTGTTTTTGCAGGGAAAGGTCAAGAGAGTGGCCAATGTTTTGGCGAAACGTGGATTCATTTCCGTTTCATCGGAATTTCTTGCACTCAATATGTCCATTTTTACCTACATTCATGTCCATTTTTACCTACATTCATGTCCATTTTTTCCATTGACTTTTATTTTATGAATGCAGCACAAAATGGAAGAATGCCCGTACTGTTCCGACAAAGTGGTATGTGTGACGATCCTCACCTTGACAACAATAAATGCTTCTCCATCACGCTACAATGCCTCAAGAGGAAAGATGGTTTCAATTCTAAATGTACAATCAATAATGAGGTAGATCACACAATTTTTTTGCTAACAGTGTGGTTTATGACAATTATATGCCTCAAGACGAAAGATGATTACTACATTGCTTACTATGTTACTATTTTGTTCAAAGACAGAAGCTCCCAAGATGTGTTGTGCCTCCGGTGATGGGTGACCACCAGATATGGACATTTCGAGTTAAAAGAATGGAGGCAACTACCCGAGTGATCGCAACTTGGAAGAGATTGGAGATCGGTGAATCTCTATGCTCCACCATGCATGGAGATGCAAGGGTTTTCCCTCTTCTTCAAGATTGATCCTAAACGTGATGAGTACCGTACTAGTAGTTACGACGATGGTTAATGTATGCATATATATAAATGATGTGTATCATAACATAAATTATGTTGTATGTGTTTTCATTTCTTATCGGAATCAATGTGGGACACAAACATCATTATGTATATACTGATACAAGATTGCGCTGCCGCCGCAGCATTTCTCGCTGCGGTGGCAGCGTTTTTTTGTTGCGTTTGGTCATTTAGTACTGGCGTGCGAAACATCCGATACGCCCGTAATGATCTCTCCAGTGTCTGGCGTTGGGAAAGTTAACACGCCGTAGATATATATGATATTGCCATCGTGGAGATAAAGCCAACGCCATAGGTATATGAAATACTGCTGGCGTAGGCTCCAATGCCACCACTATTTTTGAACTGTGGCGCCATATTGCTGGCAATATGGTGTCTACGCCAGCAAGGCCCTTTGTGCCACGCCATAGCTAGGCTTTTCTGCACTAGTGCATGAGTAGCTCAAGAAAGATTTCACTGAGCATCTATGGATGGTTAATGGGGATTACTAGAACATATGTGTGATTTGAATTCAAGTTTGACCTATTTTATTTGAAACTTAGTTTGATTGTAATATTTAAACTAGAACTACATTCAAATATTCTCTCTCCTCAAAGATTTGATATGTTATTATTTTGAGCTCGCGGACTTAAGAAAACAAAGGCATACATTTAGGAGACAAGGTTGGATGGTTGGCCCCGTATCACCGTCCACGGTCAAATACGATGTCTATTTTGGAGGCCGGCATTGGAGATGCCCTTACCACACATAATTTATTTTCTGTATTGTTTCTCTCTCATATGTTTTTAATTTGGGCCTACACTTTTAATGTATGTTGATGTGGTAGTGGCCTCAACGCTTCATGTACATGCATCTGTAGCCAGGACCATCTCTGTTACGTATTCGCGTGTTTGAGGACTGTTTTGAAGCATTTTTCAGGTAAGAACCGTTGTGTTACTAGCCAGCAAGTAAGAGGAGTAAGCATGTAATTTACTCCGATATTGGCAAAATCTATCTTCTTACCTTTTCTCTCCACGTAGCCCTCACTCCCAACTCACCCGCACAAGATTTAAGTTTGGATCTTAGATAAGAAATATCAGTATCTCTTGAACTAACTATCAGATTAACAATGCACTAGCTAAGTGCTTGTGCATTGCAATGAGCGTGTACTCTAGTGGTTTGACATCAATTTTGTCCGATGTATACCTTACATCAATTTTGGTAACACTTAATTTGATGGGAGTATGGGTAGAAAAAGGCAAGGAAAGTTTTGGTTTAGTTGAGATGTTCGTAAGATTGATTTGATTGAGTTAATGTAGGACGTGGTTTTGGGAAAGTATCGATTCGTGTTAGATAATTTCAATTTAATATATTTATGTTGGTTTTTATTTTGTGCGGCATTGCTTGGGGTTACCAAAAAACTAACATGAAATCAAAGGGGAAAGGGGAATATGGGAGGAAAAAATCCGAGGGAGGTGGAGGCGACACTACCAACACTCCTTTAATAGCAGAGATTTGTGCGCCATATATTGGGGTTACAAAAAAACTAACTGGAAACTAAAGGGGGAGGGGACCGTGGGAGGAAAAAACTGGATGGATGGTGGAGGTGACGCTACCAACTCTCCTTTAATAGTAGAGATTTGTGCGTCATATATTGGGGTTACCAGAAAAAACTAACTGGAAACCAAAGGGGAAGGGGACCGTGGGAGGAAAAAAAACTAGATGTGAGGTGGAGGCGACGCTACCAACCCCCCTTAAATTGTAGAGATTTGTAAATCATCGATTGGGGTTACCAAAAAAAAAAAAAACCCAACAGGAAACCAAATGGAAAATAGAAACATGGGAGCAAGAACCAGATGGGAGATGGTGGCGACACGTACTATGACAAGCTACCCAAAACAAGCCAAATATTGGATTTTTTTTTTGAGGAATCACAGGGAGAAAAGGATTCCCACATGTAAATATTACTCGCAAGGCAGTACAAGACAGAATTACATGATCACGCCAATGCGTGAGAAGAGATAGTCCTCCCAAGACATGGCTGCAACTTTATCAAATGTTTTTTTATTAAACATAAGCGGCCAAAGCTTGAAATAACAGATAATCGCTAAAACACACAGTATTTTGAATGATCCATTTCAATTTCCACACATATTTGAAATATCTCTAAAATTTATTGTGGTATTTTGAACTGACACGAAACTCAAAGAAATACGTGTGGAAGTAAACTGAAATATTCAAAACATGTGGGACATGGAGAAACACTTGTGTAGTAGAGTTTTTTTTTGAACTACCAGGAAACATGTCACATGTGCAAAACAAAAGTGTTTTTAGGAACATTAGTGACATCATCCAAAACTTGGCGAAACTCATGTCTAATATTTAAAAAGTCCAAGAAAAATGATGGTACATGTTCGGAGCAAGTGTCCGGTAACAAAATCAATTTCATAGTTGTTTCACATTCTTTCAAAGCTTAAAATTTGAACATGTTAAAATGTACTATCAAGATTGTTCTTACTCCCTCCGTCTCAAAATAAGCGTCTCAAGCTTAGTACAACTTTATACTGAAGTTAGTACAAAGTTGAGACACTTATTTTTGGACAGAGGGAGTATTTTGAAGGTCTCTTCGGAATGCCAACCAAATCCAACTTCATTAGAATTCTGGGCCGTTGGTTAGGTCCCCCTGGGTTGTTGGGCCGTGACAACAGAGTCGGCCTCATTACAAGGATTGGGCCCCCGATCACACTGAAAAAATGATATTTTCCCCCCCAGCTGTTGGACACCGTCTGTCACAGCGACGGGATGAAGAACTGACGCTGCACGGATCTCAGAGAGGAACCGGAGGCTTCGTCAAAAAAAAAAAGAGGAACCGGATCCCTTCCTCCAAACGGCAACTCGGCAGCTCAACTCCCAACCCAACCCAACCCAGCCG
The DNA here is from genome assembly GCA_039707655.1 of Elymus sibiricus. Classification (NCBI taxonomy): domain Eukaryota; kingdom Viridiplantae; phylum Streptophyta; class Magnoliopsida; order Poales; family Poaceae; genus Elymus; species Elymus sibiricus. The sequence continues at coordinate 475,511,463 of CM077665.1, forward strand.
TCGTCGACCCGAGAGAATCAGCAGCAGCGGAGAAGAAGAGGAGTAGGAGGGACCAAGGAGCCGGTGCTCTCTCTCCGCCATGGGGAGCTCGTCTGCCGACCCGGAGAAGCTCATGGCCAAGGCCGACAAATTGCAAGTCCTCTCTTCCCCTCTTGTTTATTCCCCCCCCCCCCCCTCCCCCGCCCCCCCTCCTTCCGATGGCCGGCTTCGTCTGATCGTGGTCCAGAAGGCGGACTAGTCGAGGTGCCGCTGTCGAATTAGAGCCCTTAGGATCGGGGAGTCCTGGATCTGTGACTCATCTTAGGTAAGGCGGAGCTAGCGGTTTCTTTAATGAAGATATGTGGCGCTGATTTTAGGATCTTGGTGATCTCCGAGTGGTTGGTGGAGGTAAGCTTTGGGGTAGTAGGATTCAGACAACTCTAGGGGATTTCCTGGCCAGTCCTGCCTGAAAGGGATCATTAACTTGCCCCAAACGCTAGGGGGTTTCGTGGGCAGTCCTGCCTGAAAGGGATCATTAACTTGCCCCAAATGCTAGGGGATTTCCTGGTGCAATAAACTTGCAGGAAAAAGGTCAGGCAATGTGAGCAGGCTGAGTGCGCGCTCTTTGTTGTGCTGCAATTTTGTTTACATCCAACCTGCGCGTCATAGGGAACACGAGTAGACTCTGTTTCCCTGATCATATGTTCATATCCCATTAGCCATTGAAATACCAGCGGACGCAGACATGAGCGTAGGTGTACTGATTCTTGTGTTAGTTTCTGTTGCTTCTTATTGCGGTGTAGCTTGTTTGGCATGTTAGCACACTGGCCGTTGGAGAATTTGTGGTGCCAAATCCACTGCGCTAAGTAATGTAGCACATTCAGAAATTTAACTTGGGTCATTCTCCACTTCGATTGTGATAGTAGATTTTTTTTTGCGGGGAACAAGAGCACATTGCCTTGCATAAAAGTGAACCTCTTGTTCATCGTAGCCTCTCAAATGCTCACCAGTTTGTTCAAAACTGACACTCTCTTTGCAACATAGTTTATACATGCAAAACATAACTTGAGCTGCCCCCCCTCAGTGCAAACAAATTGGCAAATTGTAATTGGAATTATTTTCAGAAGTTTTTTTCTTCCCAATTGCCTGACAATTTCAGCTACTTATTAGACGAGATATTTGACATTGCCACCTGTTAGTTTTAACGTGTGAGTGTTTGCTAAGTATGCTGATTTTCGTATTTCTACTCATGTTACTGTATCAAATCAATTTCATTTACAGAAATTCCTTTTGCATCCATTTTATAGTAATATTGTGCTGAATAAATATGAACAATCTTTTTTCTAATATATTCTTTTGCAGAACAAAATTGAGCTTTACAAGATGGAATGCTGATTGGAAGAGTGCTACCGCCTTGTACGAACAAGCTGGTCAGTGACTTTGTATGCCATTGCCATATTCGTAAACTCTCTTTCACTGTTTGCTTCCCTGCATTGTATGTAATGAAATTTCACTTCCACTGTAAAGCAATTGCTTATAGATTCAGGAAGGACAATGAGAAAGCAAAGGATGCATTTGAGAAGGCTTCAAAAGGACAAGAAATGATCTCATCGTATCCTTCAGAAGTTTATCTATGTCTGTTGTACTGTCACATCGTTGAACAATCACCTAATATACCCTTAACTAATTCCCTAGACCGTGGGATGCTGCTAAGCATATGGAAAATGCTGGTGCTTTAGCAAAGGAGCTTGGACTCTGGAATGAAGTTTCGGACTTTTATCGCAGAGCATCAGAATTTTACCGTGAATGTGGAAGATCACAACCTGCCTCTGATGCTCTTGCAAAGGGTGCCAGGTAATTCAAAAGCAATCCGATGATCATTCTTTCCAAGCCTCATGTATCTAATCATTATAATATCAGTGCCTTGGAAGATAAAGCTCCAGAAGAAGCAACTAAATTGTATGATGACGCTTGCACACTTCTAGAAGAAGATGGAAAGGAGCAGATGGCTTTTGACTTGTACCGTGCTGCTGCAAGTTTATATGTGAAGCTTGAGAAGTAAGATTGCACAGATCAGCTTATGCATGTTAATTACACTACATTTTTGCACGTCCTATTACACTACTAGAATAAGTACTCCCCAGCAAACACCAACGGAATTGGAGTAAGCTACACACACACCAAATGGTGGGCAATGATAGGTGGTATCTTTATCAATTTCAGTTCCTACAGTCGTTCTTTCTGGTACTTGGGGATTAATTCCCAGTCTTTTCTTTCCGCAATTGGTCTATCCTTGCAGTTTTCGCTTTAACTAAGAATGCTGTTTGATTCACCAAACATAAAGAAGCAGGCAGAGACTATAGAAATCTGCAAGGGCTTACATTTGCTTATAAATTATCCAAACTGGTCGATCCTATATTCTATGAGCTTTTACATCCTTATTCAGCGATTTGTGTATGTTTTGATTGAGTCTCTTTTTTTGTGGACAAACCCATCTCCCTTCTCGCATGCCTTTATTCAGTAGATTCACAGGAGGCCCTTTTCTGTATATGTGCCTGTCTATTTTCTTTGGTCCTTTTTTTCCTCCCTTCTCCCAAACAATTGCTTTGCTTAGAATTATTAGAGCTTGTTGCACTCATACCTTTGATGGTTCTGTTTGCTGAATGTACTTGTGGATTAAAATGTTCTTGAAGTTGTAGACTTGTAGTGACATCCTTATTTATCGTTGCATTCTTCAGTTCACACGTTGTCCTTGTTCTTCTGACATTATGCACATATGCATCACTTAGCATTTTTAGCAATCGTGTTTATGTGCTGATTTACGTGCCATTCCATATTTGGCCATCTCTGACAGGTACTCGGATGCCGCTGCATTCCATTTAAGACTTGGTTCAGCTGCTGATAAGTGCAATGCCGTCAACAGCCAATGCAAGGTAATATTTACACCAAAATGTGCTTAGCTATTCAGAAATTTGTACTTTGCAAGGTTTCTGAGGGAAACCTTGGTATTCACCGAAATGTGTTCGCTGAATAGAGCTTAAATTCTGAAACTTTGTTTTTTCTTCTTCTTTTTGACAAGATAATTCTTGCAGCGAGAAAGATTATGCAGTGAAAACTGAGAAGTTTCTTTAACAGATAATAGCATGCTAGCTGGTCTTGGAAGTTTATCCCTTGTAAAACATTCATGTGCAAAATGAAACTATATTCACTTTTGCCTGTTCAGTTGAGAGGTATCACGATTTTGAAAAAAGAAGTGTTAATCTAGAGTTGTTCCATGTGTGCAGGCCTATCAGAGTGCAATCATTATCTACCTTTATGCACATGATTTTCAACAAGCTCAGAAATGCTACAATGATTGCTCAGAGTAAGTTATGCGTTGGTGATAGACTGGTATTGCATTGGCATGTAACATGTTTTGTGTTATGTTGTGTATTAAATCACTTTTCTTTCCTCTTTTGCTGTGTTGCAGGGTTCAAGGCTTCCTGAATAGTGACCAGAATCGATGTGCAATGAAACTGTTGTCTGCTTATGAGGAAGGTGATGCTGAAGAAATCAAGCGTGCTGCTCAATCAAGTGCCATTAATCACCTCGACCATGTGGTATGTCTTTTGAGATCCTTAGTTAAAAGGCTGTCGATTATATGAGAAGATGATGGTGCGTGTGCTTAGAATGGTGAACTAAGGCCTCTCCTAATGCACGGGTGCTTAGAGCAAGTGTTTAGGGTGTGAGGAGGCTTAGGAACTGAACTCCCAATGCATAGGTGCCTAGTTTGTTGTTGCTAAGGTTCATTTAATTAGCCATAGGATCTTATGTGCACGCTCAAGCGGTAGCAAGGACAAGGGGATATGAACGGAATCGAAACATACACAAGGCCTTGTGCCTGGATTCATTTATTTCCGAGGACACCAAAGTCTTCTCTCCTCCACTATTACATTTGCCTCATCTGTTTTTTGCCTATGTGGCATACTTAGCACCAGTACACGCTGAAGTATTTGGAGGGGACTAAGCGCTGAGGCATCACAGGCTAGACACATTATTGCGAATGTTCCTTTTAATTAATAATATTTATTCTTCAGATTCTCTCATTGCTATTGTGCCAATCTTGTGTGCTTCAGCAGTAATCTCAGGATAATTTCATTTTCTTATCAAACTAGTGCAAGACCGTTCCATCTCACTTTAATTGTGCCTGGGTTTTCACTTGGACTGACGTGATCGGTCGCTGCAGGTAATTCGGCTCGCAAAGAAGCTACCAACAGGTGACCTGCAGGCCATCAAGAGAGATGTGGGAGGCGATGATGGGGATTCCTTGGACGAGGATGACCTTACTTGACCCCAAACTGCCCAGCGAGATGCAGAGAGAAGCACAATCAATCGAGTGACTCGAACTACGCCATTGATGAACAGGAAAGGTTGTAAAAACACATTCTGAATTGCATAGAAACTTGTAGGCTGTGCCTGTATCAGGGATTTCGATCCCCATATTCTCGTTGTTTTGGATCCGTGCACATACACCCTACATCTGTACCGCTGGTTTGCTGTGGTTGCGATATCATTATTGGTTTCATTCCCTTGACAGCGTTCTGTTATCTGTGTATATATTACCAGCACATGTTGAAGTACAAACGGATTCCACAACTTTGGACTTGGTGGGATTTGTGATCAGTGTGACAAAGCAGTATGCTGATCATGCAGCGTCTGCGTGTTGGTGTGTCCATCCAAGAAGGCCATCACACTGACAAAGCATTTACTCCCTCCGTTCCTAAATATTTGTCTTTTTAGAGATTTCACTATGGACTACATACGGATGTATATAGACATAATTTAGAGTATAGATTCATTCATTTTGCTTTGTATGTAGTCCATAGTTGAATCTCTAGAAAGACATATTTAGAAACGGAGGGAGTATTTATTACGTTGATGATGCATGTAGCACATCAAGGATGTTGTGAAGTAGGGAAAACATACTTACGTGGACTGAAAAGAAAAATACATACGGCAGTTTAACTGAAGGGAAATACACACGACAGGATAGTTGGTACAGACGCCTGAGCGAAACGCCGGCGATTTCCCTCCGGCCGGTACGTGCTAGCCGCAAGTCTAGAGCCACAAGCAGTTCGGCTTCAGCTTGTATGTAGGCCAGCACGTGAACCATAGATAGATGATCATGGAGACTTGTTGGTGACGGTGGATTTGCGAACTGGAGGAATCCCGGGGATCCCGGGGACCCCAGGAACCACCGGGGCAGTGACGGTGCCGGTAACCGGTGGCAGGTCGGGCACCGGCAGCCCGGCCACCGGAGCCTTCATCTCGCCGACGCCACCACCAGCACCGGCAGCAGTGGCACCGGCGTCGCTGGACGCGAGCAGGGCCAGCAGCAGGAGCGCGACGGCGAGGCGCTTTGCCATTGATAACTGCTAATAAGTAATAACTGGGAGGTTCTGAGTTGCTGGCCACTGGGTAGATGCTGTTGTGTAGCTGTGTTTGCGTGAGCTTGTTTGGGATTAGCATGGCGCGACGCTGCTTTTTATAGGCGGCGAGCTTTGGTGGCGCTTCCGCGTAGGTGCACTGGGTGGCACGGCAGTGCGTCGTCGGCCGGCGCAGGGACGTGTTTGGAGAGGCAGACGAATCAGCTGCTGTCGATCGCTACTGTATAGGCACGGGCGCGCCGTTGAATAAACGAAGCCCCTTTGCTTTCATTTGAGTGGTCCGGATACGAAGTGAATTGTTTTATAAGAAAATTGGGAGCTTATTAAGTGGGATCAAGAGAACTTACTAGCATTAGACAATTTCCATGAGGGTAAGCTAGATATTTGTAGACCGAACTATGGCGTTATACCTTGATCCCTGAAACCAAGGATGCCAAACAGAGTTGGACTTAGATAATTACCAAATGTTTTCATTATAACAATAGATCCGGAAGAATGATTTGCATGCACGCTTATTGCTTCTCTCTCCCAACAAAAAAGATGCATGCAACGAACACATTCAACGCTTTTTTTCTCTCTAATTGCTTGGTGCATACATGTTTATAGGACAAAAATATTGATGTCAGCGAAAATTCCATTAAACTCAAAATTTTAAAATATTTTGTAGGTCAAACCATCGCTCCGAATGAAAAACCGTCTTCACATAAAAAATTCGTCACGACGAGATCTTCAAAACTAGATATCATGTTGATATGTTTCCATGATTTTTTTTGTCAAAAAGTTACCACATATGGGCTATGTAAGTTATCACGTCTGTCACACACAAGTTACCATGATATTTACATAAAAGTTACCGGGGTATGTTTTTTCAACAAACTTTTATCCCGGGGCCAAAAGTGATTATGTTGTTTGTATGAGTTATCAGCTTTGTTATGTGTATATTACCATATTGCACAAAAGTTATTGGGGTATGTTTTGCAACAGTTCCATCCCCTCGGTCAAAAAATTACCGCAATGTTTGTATATGAGTTATCAGCTCTCCTATGCGTGTATTATCATGTTGTTTACACATGAGTTATTGGGAGGTAGTTTTCAACAATATTTTTCTCTGGTTAAAAAATTACCGCGTCTGGATTGAATAAATTATCAGCTCTGTTGTATGTATATTACAATGCTATTTAAACACAAGTTATTAGGGTATGTTTCTTCAACAAACTTTTATCCCGATGTCAAAAGTTATCACGGGGTTTGTAGTGAGTTATCAACTTTGCTGTGTGTATAATACCGGGTTATTTCAAAGAATGTATTAGGAATATGTTTTTCAACAACTCCCCCCCCCCCCCCCCCCCCCCCCGGCCCGGTTCACCTAAGTATCGGGTATGCAGTGCTTATGTTACCATGATATTTACGCAAATGTTATCGATGTTATATTTTTCAATAATTTTTCCTCGGGGTCCAAGTTATCATGGTATTTGTACCTAAGTTATCATGTATATGATGCGTTATCACCATGATGTTTATACAAAAAGTTACCGGTGTATATTTCTGACAACTATTTTCCTTCAGGTCAAAGTTGTCACGGTGTTTGTGCCTAAGTTATTAGGTTTGCCTTGTAGAAATTACCGTGTTGTTTACACATAAATTACCGGGAAGATGTTTTAATAATTTTTTCACCCCCAGTCGAAGTTACCATGACATTCATACGTAAGTTATCGGAGATAAAAAAAAGTGAACTACAAAAGTCAACTACGCAAGTTATCACCTCTCTGACACAAAAGTTACCAAGTTATTTTCATAGAAATTACCGGACATGAAAAAATGGTCTTCCAACCTTTCTCCCCACGTGCACATGAATGCATGCACTAGATGACAAACCTTGCCAGAGAAACAGGCTTGTACGAGGGAACAAAATTGCCAGAAACATGCTACAAGACTACGATAGAAAAGTACCGAATCAAAACATGAGCTAGTACCGAATATAAATCATATGATCGAGACTTAACCGAGGATGAACATAGGCAGTTAAATGCATAAATACATGTGATGTTCCAAAACAAATTTTCTTCCCGGGTCAAAGTTATCGTATTGTTTTTACGTAAGTTATCATGGACGGCGATGCGTAAAATACCGTGATATTTACATAGAACTTACCAACAAAAATACTGTGATATTTACATAGAACTTACCACATGCTTTCAACAACTTGTTTTCCCTCGGGTCGAAGTTACCAACAAAAATGTGTGTATGTATGCCTAATTTCACAACGTATAATCTAGTACGAAATGATGTACTAGAGAAGGCCAACAAGCCCCTAAAAAAGAAAAGGCCAACAAGCAATAAAGAAACAACTTTTCTTTTGCTGTCACGGGGTTTAAAAAAGGTCATATAGATATTTTCCAATTATATGAAAAAGAATATGGTATTAGGTGAGTTGGTCATTGGCAAAATAGAAAAGCCAGCAAACCCAGGTTCGATTTCGGTTGGCAATAATTTTTGACTCTCCTTTATGCTGAGAAATGACTAGCACGAAAAAAACAACGAAGGGAGCGTTTGGAGCGGAAAAAGGCAGTTACTGAATATAAGGAGAAAATCGCGGGAGTTTCCGCGCGATGCTGATCGTGTGGTAAAACCGTCGATCGGATCTGTTCCCAAGATCCGAACATTTGAAAGTTACATATGTTTGAAGTTTAGGCTATCTGTCTTTTAAATGTCACGTTTAAAACTTCAACTAAGATTCAGATGAATAGACTGAAAATTTAGTCAATCATGTTATTTTCCCTGTTCCAAACTGGATTTGTTGCGGGGGGCACACAATCCCCTTTATCTTTTGGTTTTCAATTTTCAATCTTTCATATCTTTTGAACCATTAGTCTAAATTAATATTCGTTTGCATATTATTAGTATTTCTGCTGACGAGGGCTTTGAAATGAGATCCATTTTTGAACACATTTCGACGATTTCTTTAAAAATTCGTTAAGTTCCAACTTCTGAAACTTGGTACGGGCAACCGACAAAATCGGAAGTTTCAAAACCTCTGGCTAACAACAATGTTTCATCTTTTGAAACTTGGCAAGAGGGAGCGACAAAATCGTAAGTTCCGAACCCTGCATCCAACAAAAAGAAACCGAAACTTAGAACTTATGGTGCCTTTGTTCGCAATCCAACAACTTTGTGGATTGCGAGGCAATTGGGCGGCCGACATGGCTAGACAGGTGTGTGCTCCTGCGAATTTCCGCTCAAAACATCTTTATCAAAGACATATACATAATGGAGGGGGTGATTATCTTTCATGAAGTCCTTAACATTGTACATAAGGAGAAAATGAATGCGTTGCTTTTCGAAGTTGACTTTGACAAAGCATACGATAAAATAGATTGGCCTTTTGTTTATAGAATGCTTTCTCTTAAATGATTCCCTCATTCATGGTGTGACTGGATCATGGGCACTATGAGAAAGGGTTATATTGGGATCAAAGTCAATGACTTTGTTGGGGACGTGGAGTTTCTAGACCCGAGCTCAAATGCTCCTGGTGTGAACAGTAAAATCAAACGAATTCAAAAAATCCTGAAACTTCTCTGTTTCATACTTTAAGAAATGTTTGTCGTGCATGTAAAAATTAATCACGAAATCATATTGGTGGACGGCATGGTAAAAAAAACAAAATCGATGATATGAAAATGTTACTTTCACACGTATTTTGGAGCTATGATTTTGTTTTCTTCTTGCCACGACTTTCACCAATGTGATTTCATGATGAAATTTTGCATGCACAACAGACATTTCTTAAAGTATGCCACAAATTTTTTAGAAGTTTGTGATTTTTTTCTATCTTATTGATTTTACTGTTCACACAGGGAGTGTCTTAGCCCGGGTGTAGAAAGGTATTGTCGCTTTGTTGGAACATATTTTCTAACTCATAAGGGTTTAAGATAGGGGGATTATCCGTCATCTCTGCTTTTTTACTTGATTGTTGATGCTCTGACCATGATTATGGACAGAGATAAACACCTTGGAATAGTTAAAGTAGGTTTTGAATGGTGTTCTAGATGTTATGTTGATGATACAATTTTTTGTTACCTAATAGTATCGATACTGCAAGGAATCTTAAATTTATCTTACGTGCTTTTGAACAAATGACTATTGACTAAAATAAAAATGAGCTCTTCTTATTTGGAGAAATTGTTGATAGAACTTAGGATTATCATGTAATTTTACTTTTCAAACTAAGGATTTACCTACCGAATATTTAGGACTTCATGTCTGTTCTAATCTCGTCTTACTCTATTCAACTCCAGTCATATGCATTCAACTTGATACGTGTTGATTGTCTTCTTTGTGTCCTTGTCAGTAGAAGACTAATCCAACCACTGCTTAAAAATTCCAATTTTTTGTCGTTACCGCACTTATCACAACAAACCTCCCGCGCCGTCGCTTCCGGTCGTGTAGTGGGCTGTCGGTCGTGTTGCATGCACGCCACGTGTCCCACTTGAGCCAAAGAGTCTGGGGCATAAACGTCCAAACTGTTCGGATGTTTCCATCCTTATAAATACATGTGCCCCAGTTCAATTATTACCTTCCACTTCTTCCGCCACCTCCAAGCTTCAAACCCTAGCGCCGTCACTGGATCTCATCGTCGCCGGAGAAGGAGCGCTTAGCTGCCGTAACTCCTCCGTCGACGTACTCACGCCGACCGCGACCATCTTCGTCCGCTGCCGCAGTAGGTGTCTGCCACCACCAAGCTAGGGTGTGGCAGATTGGACTGTCGGCCTCTCCGCCTTCGTCGACTAGTTCTTCGTGTTCCTCACCGTGGTAAATAAAAACTGAATTTTTACCACGCTTTTGATCTTCGCAAATTACCATATATGTTCGAGATCTGTTTTTCCACCTTCACTTCAATGGATCTCACACCTGTACCTCTATTTGCTCAATACTTTTGCTTATGTTGCAAATCTGGGTTGATTTCTCACTTGTGCGAATTCTCGAACTTGCACAAATCTGAAACCGCCCTATCTGTGTGCAAAAGTGAAAGTCTTTGGTGAAAGAGGTCAATGTCTTCATACCACGATATCTAGTTTTAAAATCTTCTGAGAATGCATATGACCTTTTCCACTCCCTCGCATCTCTAACTCTTTCACAGGTACATGTCCGCAGCAGAATCGCTTGGATCTCATAGTCTCAATTCGTTTGCAGACTACTTGCAGATTCATTTGCACTCACCAGGAGCAAGCTCACACTTAAATCAGTCTTCGAAGCCTTTGCCCAATTCAAAGCCTTTGAAGACTATGGCCAGAGATGATGCTCCAAAGAAAGGTGGTAGACAGAGACGTCTCAACACTGCCAAGGATCTTCCCCCCGAGCTGTATGAGCGCTACAAGTCTGATGAAGATGAAACCTATGCACAACGCAAAACTCGAAGATATTGGGTAGAAAAGTGGTTCAATTATCAGTTTGTTACAGATGAGTATGCTGAGAAAAATGCTGAGAAGGCACCGTGGACAGATATTATCTATAAGAATCTTCATCCGAAGACTGAGGCTGAAGCCAGAAGGATTGGCTTCTTTCCGTGCATGGTCAGGCCTCCAATGCCCAGAAACCCACATCCCTCCAGCATCCATGGCTATCCTAAAGCTACTAATTCTGAGGATGGACATGAAGAGAATCCTCCAGCTCCTGATCCGAAGCCTATGAAGAAGTCAAAGGCTTCAAAGCCAAAAGCTTCAAAGAGTTCCAAGGTTGTTGGAACAACATCACAGGCCTCAAGGTCCCCATCTGTTGATTCTAAAGACACAGAAGAGGAGGCTCGTCTTGTTCGACGGATGAAACGAAAGGCTGCCGCTTCCAGAGGACCGAAGCCATCTGTCTCACTGATGGATGCTGCAAATATGATCGAGCTCCTAGATGATGAGTTTGATGACGAAGCGCTGGCAAGACTGATCTAGCAAAAGGAAGAGGAAGCCAAACGTCTTGAAAACTTACCTCTCTTCGACCCAGCAATACTCGAGCACTTCATTGACGAGTGGTTTGATGATCCTTCCCTCACCATCGATGCCTTACAGCTGCCCATTGGACTCAGCGTCACCTTCCAAGGGCTCGTAAATGAGGAGCTAACTGTGGCTCAAAAGGCTGTTCAACTCAAGACGAAGATAAGCGATGAGAAGGCCCTCTTCAAGGAAAATGTCCACAAGCTCAAGGCTGACCAGATCCAAGGTTATCAACTGATGATGAAAGACCTCAAGGCTGTATTTGAGAAGAGATGTGAAGCTGTCAAAGGCGCCCTTGTGCGTTTCAAGAAAAAGGCCAACACCATGATTCAAGCTCACAATGAGATGTTGAAGCGCAATGCTCTTGGACAACCTTCTCTTGATCCACGGATCACAGAGAGATCCCGACAGGCTTCAATGTCTTCGGACCAAACTGCCCCATCAAATTCTGAACGACGAGGTATTGAGTTTCCAGCTGGCTTCTCTGGCTCTCGCGCACCTCCGCTTTCCCCAGCTGTCTCTAGTAAGATGATAAAGAAAGCCAAAGCCCTAGCCAAGAAGCGCAAGGCTGCTGCTTCTGAAGCTCAACCTCCGAAGAAGTAGAAGACAAAGAAGCTCCTGCCCCCTGTGTCTGCTCAAGTACCTCCACCTCCACATGTTACATCAACCACCCATGCTACTCTACAGGAGCCACTTCAAGTGACGCCTATCTCCATGGCTCCTCCTGCCTCTAAAAATCAAGAGAGGCAAGTGATACTACATGAGTCTGCTACTACAGAGACTCTTACTGCTGATGACATTCCAGCTGGTGAAGACATCCCAGCTGAAGACATTGTTCCTGATGCTCCTGCTGATGAAGCCAATGTAGAGGGAGAAAACCCCATGATGAACACTAATGCACCTGATGACAGTGAGTACGTTGATATCGGCACTCCTCTGAGGCCCTCAGTGCCAGAGAACATCCCAAGTAATCCACCATCTGCATTTTCAACTCCTGTGCCCAGAACACCTGAGTCTCCATTTGTGGCTAGAGAAGTTGAACCCACGAAGCGTGCGTCGCCTCTCAAAAGGCTTCGCCGTGGACCCAGATTGGATACATCTTCGATGCAGAGCATCCCAGAAGACGTGGTCCGCGTGTCTCCCACTGCACCTGTTGATGGAGTCCTCAGAATCAAAGACGTTCCTCATAACGTGCCAGAGAATGCAGCCCCTGCCGCTGAAGACAATGCAGACGAAAACATTGTGGGCGAAGCCAATGTCCCATCCCCTGATTGTCCTCCAGTTCCTGCGATGCCTTCCTCCGACGACAATGCTGACAACATTGTCCTGGCTCATAACAGAGAAGGGAAATGGTTCCTACCAAATGGCCCAGACTGGTAGCTCCACCAAGGATGGGTCCGCAATATGAATATCATCTTCAAAGGCGCCCCAATGTTCTGAATCCTATGCCAAGGCTACCTATGCTTCACCAACAAGGACGTGCTCGTCCTCATATCTTCAGCGTCAAGTCATTCCGGCTCAACAACACCTTCTTCGACTCTGACCGCAATCCGTACGCCCGTTCGAAGATTCAGTCTGATAGGCTCTGGAGCATCCCTTAAAGGGAATACTACACATGTGTGCTTTATGGCCAGAACCGAATCTTCCCACACAAGAGGCTCAGTCTTGAGGCCATGAAGGGATTGCCATGTTTTGACCAAGCCATTGATTGTCTTCGAGATGTTGGACTCCTAGCTTTTGTCACTGATCATGAAGACTGGAATGAGTAGCTCATTCTACAGTTCTACGCCACCCTCCACATCTCTGGCTTTGGGCGAGACCTGAAGACATGGAAGTTGCACTTCATGATTCGCGATGAATATGTTACAATTGATGCTGCAGAATTCTTTCCAGCAACACCTCTTGCATCCTCTGATGAGGTCATGCCCAGCATCTTTCAACTGCCCCAACCAAATATGACTGAAATGCTCACAATGATGGAACCATTGGCACCTGAAGCAGATCTGTCACAATCATTTTTCGTCAATGATCTTCAGTATCTGCCAAAGACTATCTATCACATTCTTCGTCACACCATTTGGCCGATCAAAGGGCATTCATCTTCGAACAAGATTGAAGGTGCTCTGAAGACATTGATCTACAACATCGTCTATGGCATCAGGTTTGATCTTCAAGATCTCTTCCTGCGCAATCTGGCTGCAAATGGCATCACCTTGTTTGTACCCAAGATCTATGCACCATGGATTATGCGTTTCATCAAGTACAGATCCAACACAAGGTTCTTGCCATCAGCTCGCAATCATGGGATATATCTTCATGATGTCAAAGTCATTCACACTAACATCTACCCTTCAAAGAGCAAGAATTCCCTGATGCAAGGCACCAGTGGCACAACTGATGAGGAAGGTCTTCACATCCCATCTGATGCATCCCGTGCAAGACTCATTGGCTCCATTCGACTACCTCAACCAAGTGCAACAGCCACTGAAGCCACTACCAGCACTTTGCCTCGCCAAGCTCATACCAGGACTGAACGTGCAATGACAGATAGAGAGCTTCTTGTCTCTCTCATTCAGAAGGAAGATTGTCATCATGAGTGGACTCGAAGACAAATGGCTTCTATGGTTCACGACATCAACAGAATTCGAAATCTCACAACCAAGAATGCTTTTGTTGCTCATGAGACAAGCCGCCGTGCCTGGAGAACATTAACCATGCTAGCTCCTGAGGATGATCTTCGTGAAGATGGCTACAGGCAACACTTTCACTTCAGTGCTCCGCCACCTCGCACCGAGAAATGGCGTCAGACACCTTCTCTCGAAGACAGTGACTTCTCCTCTGAAGCTCCATCCGTGAATGTGCGTCTTGCCAATGATGACTTAGATGCTGTCTCTTCTCCGTCTACTGCACATCGCGACACTGCACTAAGCTCTACTGCACCAACCAACGCCGACCCTGCCGCACCATCGTCTTCAACTCCTGCTGGGGACGTGTAGTGCCCAATGTCTTCGTCCTTTTTGGTCATTCGATGACAAAGGGGGGGAAGCATTGGTGATAGTCTTCAAACGGGTCTACCTATATGGGCTGGGTGCTGTCTTTTAATTAAGTTTACAACTCTCATTTTGGAACACTTGCTATTTGGGTTGTAAAACTCAAGTCCTGATGGACATCTGCACACTTTATATTTACCGTACCTTTGGCGCTACTTTAAGTTTTATCATATGCGCTCGAAGTCATACTGCAGACACCCATTTTTCATTATGCATTTCATTATCTTCGAAATATCCTTTAAATGCATAGTGATTGAATTACAAGATATAGGGAGAGATCTCCACAAACTATAACCTGCCATGTGCTTTTGCATTCCAAGAAAAATCTTCATAAGCACATCTTCAGGGGGAGCTCTCTATATCTTGCAATCATAATCTCCAAGTTCTTATCTTCACATATATTATTCCCGTTGAAAACTTCAACCAGTTTTTCATCAATCACCAAAAAGGGGGAGATTGTAAGTGCATCTAGTGCCACCCTTGTTTGGTTTTGTAGTATTGAAGACAAACGGGGTTCAGTGACTAATGTGTTTGTGAGAGTTCACAGGATAACACAGAGAGAAGTCCCTGGAGATTCGGTTTAACCATCGAAGACGACCCCTAAAAATGTCTGAAGACATTGATGATGGCCGATGCCATTGGTGGTATGCGAAGATAATCGCCTGAAGATAATGAAACGCGAAGACAAAGTCTTTTGGTAGTTTTGTTTCTTCTTTCCTGAGTCGTAGGAACCACCGTACTGTTAAGTGGGGTCGACGTGATCAAAGTCAGACGCTAACGTGATGCTCAACCCAAACCTATGTCTTCGAGTGAAGACTATGAGAGGAAATCTCTTCCAGAGTTGGTTGAGTCAGCTTTACTTGTAGCCCAAGTAAAGCTGCCGCGTGTGTTTGAAATCCGACCGTTGTGACATGTGTCGGTTGGCCATTGACCCAGGGTCATTTTGGTCATATCAGGCCGGGTTGCCCGCTGGATATAAATAGCCCACCCCCTCCACCATGAGATGGTGGCTGCTCAGAGAGAGATACGGCTGTTGTCGTTTTGAAGCAACCCACCTCGAAGACATTGAGAGAGAGAAACATCCTGCGAGGATAAACCTAAACACCCAGAGCTAGAGTGTTTGAGCATCACCGAAGTCGTTCTGTTCTGAGAGAACTGGAGACTTATTACACTTGAAGACTGTGATCTTCCAGACGGTTAGGCGTCGTGGTCTAGTGCATCCAAGAGTCATTGTGGATTGCTGGGTGACCATGGTCTAGAGCATCCAAGAGTCATTGTGGATTGCTGGGTGACCATGTTTGTACGGGTTTCGGAAGTCTCCCCTGAAGACTTACCTGAGTGATTGGGCGTTGTCTAAGTGACTTCGGCTCAAGGGGAATAAGGTGAAGACGAGGTCTTCTGAGTTGAATCTCAGCCTCCCTAACCAGACGTACAGTTGTCACAGCAACTGGAAGTGGTCCAACAAATCCTGTGTCTTCATCAAGCTGCTGGTTCTATCTTTCACTCTTTACATTCTGTACTGAACTGTGAAGCTATTACATGAATACCTCTAACTGAAGACATTCTCCGAAGACATTCATATCTGCTGATTATCTTCATACTATCTAAGTTTGTCTTCGACACATCTTAGCGTGTACGATGATCATGCTTAACTTGCTTGTATGTCTTCATTGTATTGCATGCCCTGCTTAGATCCTTGATATAGATCCCTACCTGATCCTGTTTCGCTTCCGCATACTCCGAATACATTCACTATTTCGAAGCCTTTCCTAAAAATCGCCTATTCACCCCCCTCTAGTCGATAACTAGCACTTTCACCCTGTCTGTGTGTGGCCAGATATGGACCCAGGCGATGCAAGCTGCGGGCATCTGTATCTGTCGTGGCCGTGGCAGGTGAAGGCGGAGGCGCAGCAGCGGTGGCAGGTGGGCGGGTTGGTCGGTTTCCAGGCGTCTCGCTCGCTGGACGGCGACGGCAACACAGATGGACTCCCTGGTGAGTTTCTTCGGTGGTTGGTGGTGGTCCTGGCGGTTCCTCCGTGCCGGTGGCTGGGGCTGTGTCGGTGGCCTTGTGCAGTTATACGCCGGACGTCAAGGCGGGGCGACACGGGGGGTCTGTCCGCGAAGGTGGGAGGAGTTTGGCTGGAGAGATGGGCGGCGCCGATGCTTGGGCCCCCGTCACCGGCACAGGGGTGTGCCGGTCTAGATGCGTCCGCTCCCCCAGCTCCCCCTTTCCCCGGACGCATGCGTGCGATTGCAGCGGTTCTTCGGTCTGGGTTGTCCCCTTGGTCCAAAGCTGATCCTTTTGGATGGTCTTGGGGAGTGTCTGGATGTTAGACGGCAGCCCTGGTGGCGGGAGGTGTGGCGTTCGTAGGAGAAACCTACGTCTCAGGTGTGGGCGGGCAGCCATGGCCTCGCTAGGGATTTGGTTGTGGGTGGTTGGTGGAGCATGGTTATGTCGGAGGGGTGCGAGCACCGGAGTTCATCACTTGCCCAATTCTTGTACTGGACGGCGGCGGCTCTCACCCCTCGCATGTGACCCCGTGTGAATACTTGATCTATGGATCAGTCGGTGGCGGATTTCCGTGGGCGTCCCCTTATAGGAGGCACTGTCTAGGAGTCCCGGCTCTATCATGGACCGTCTCACCCCTCCTCGTTGTCTTCGTGAAGGTCTCGATCCTCTCCAAGCGGTTATCCTTTGCTCTTCTTTAGTTAAGTTGGTAGGCAGTGGCATGGGGTGACGGTGCCCGACACCTTTGTATCTTGCCTTGGAGGTGTGCGTTGTGTGCGGTGACGGTGTATGTTGTATCGGTTCGACCGGATGTTTGTGTTGATGGTTGCTTTATAATATAAAAAGCAGGTGAAACCTTTTTCATCAAATGCCATTTCATAGCTGTTGTTCATTAACTGAAGATCCGGTAGCCTGCCTTCCATCTAGAGCTTGCTGCTCTCTATGATTCACTAGAGCTCATCCGAGGGTATGGACAAATATGGAAGGAAACGTATTTGTCAGTCAAAGCTTATCTACAGCAAGGCAGCAACGGTCCACTTGCAGAGTCAAAAAGATCCTAAACCAGCGCCTCAAATTTGGAGGAAAAAACAGCTAGGCCCTCGCCATCTAGGATCAGGTACAGTTCAGGAGCCCCCGACCTTGATCGGGAAAAGATCTGCTGATGAAACGAAGCCAATATTTGCTTCTAATTCCACAATTCGATAGCGGCACCTTGACTAGTTGGCCTTCTGGACTACGAATAGGATCAGTCGGCATGGATTCACGGGCAATAATCCATCCGCCTCATTCCAATCTGTTGGCGCCGCCTCCTCGCAGCGCCGCTCTTCTTCTACCTCACGTTGCCTCGCACAACTCAAATGGTTTCACTTTTCTCTCAACAACACACACACGATCATGTACCAAGGAGGAGCACAAAGCTTTGCCGAGAGGCTCTTCTCCTTGGTGTACACACTGGCTACATCTTTTGCTTCTGCCCTTACGGTCTCTTTTCTCATTCCTTATCTCAACTTAAATACACAATACAAGATAGCAGCGACTCACACATCTGCTGATCCTAAACTTACGTCAAGACCATGCACCCCTGAAATATCTCCACGATGCACAAGACTCGGCCACCACGCATACGTACACACCTAACCAACTAACCCATGCACTAGCTAATCCCTAATTACACGCACACGTCCGGTGCTTGCCATCGTCCACTCAACGGCCTGCATGCACACGCACATGGCTAGCTAACAAACTCCATGCGTGACTAAATCAACTAACTAAACTAATCCACTACTAGCTTGCATGCACCCACATGATCTCATCTTATGTGAGTACACATGCCGCAGCTTAGTGAATGGACAAGGTGACATGCATGACTCAACGCAAAACAAATCAGACATGATTTAAACACCTATACAACAAGGTTAACTCTAACAATCACCCCCTTAACCTTGTTGTCCCTTATTCCTCTCTTGAAGCCCATGATCATCGATGTCGCCGGTGCAACACGGAGACGGCCGCCAATGCCATCTTGTCACACCAATTCGATGCGAGTCACACCTCCTAGGCCTTCACCATGAGCGTGCCACCGCGACACACTTGTTGTCTCATATTCGTCATCGGTGCCGCAACTCGCCGATGACTCGCCTCCATCTTCGCCACCGGTGCCGTAACTCACCGGTGACTCACCTCCATGTTCGCCACTGATGATGCAACTCGTCAGTGACTAGCCTCCATGTTGTCGACGATGACGCACCTTGTCGCCGACTCGGACATGGACGATGTACTCCTCATGGCAATGGCCTTCACTCCATGGCCATCACCTCCTTGCCGCCGGTGCCGCAACTTACCGGGCAGCATACCTTTCTCCATCCCCGTGACGCAGCTCGACGATGATGGAAACACGCATCGGCCGCAAGCAGCATCGCGCCGCCAACGGCGTCCACCTTGCGCCGACGACCTCCTCCTCACATGGAGTCCGCCGCGCCGCCATCACCGCCTCGAATCGCCAAGGCTCTGATGCCAATTGTTGGCGCCACCTCGTTGCAGCGCCGATTCTTCTTCTACCTCACGTTGCCTCGCACAACTCAAATGGTTTCACTTTTCTCTCAACAACACACACACACACGATCATGTACCAAGGAGGAGCACAAAGCTTTGCCGAGAGGCTCTTCTCCTTGGTGTACACAACGCATGTACCAAGGAGACCACCAGGGCTTTGCCGAGGCACTCTTCCCTGGACACCATCATGGCTACATTTTTCTCTCCAGCCCTCACGGCCTCTTTTCTCATTCCTTATCTCAACTTAAATACACAATACAAGATAGCAGCGACTCACACATCTGCTGATCCTAAACTTACGTCAAGACCATGCACCCCTGAAATATCTCCACGATGCACAAGACTCGGCCGCCACGCATACGTACACACCTAACCAACTAACCCATGCACTAGCTAATCCCTAATTACACGCACACGTCCGGTGCTTGCCATCGTCCACTCAACGGCCTGCATGCACACGCACATGGCTAGCTAACAAACTCCATGCTTGACTAAATCAACTAACTAAACTAATCCACTACTAGCTTGCATGCACCCACATGATCTCATCTTATGTGAGTACACATGCCGCAGCTTAGTGAATGGACAAGGTGACATGCATGACTCAACGCAAAACAAATCAGACATGATGTAAACACCTATACAACAAGGTTAACTCTAACACAATCCACCGACGTGCATTCCGCCATACCCATACATGCCTGATGCCTCTCTCCCTTAGCCGTGCCTGTCGACCTCTACCCATTCTATCCTCCTCTCCTGCGCCAACGACGCACGGCCACCCCGCCACCCCGTGCAGCTCGCCTATAAGAAGCAACGACACGATGCAAGCCTAAGCTCACTCAAACACAGCCACACAACACTACCACACAGCCGCACAAGCTAGACTATATCTCCTCAGTAGTTACCAGAGCCTCCCAGTTAGCAATATGGCAAAGTGCCTCGCCGTCGCGCTCGTCCTACTGGTGGCGCTCGCGTACTGCGATGGGAGGGAGCTGGACCAGAAGGACCAGGCACTCGCAACGGCACGCGGTCCCGGTGCCGGTGCGGGCATCGGCGAGTCGAAGGTGTTGGGGTTGCCTGACCTGCCAGTTGTGGGAACCGTTACCGGTACCAGCACCACTAGCTAACGGCCCACTCGTGGTGGTTCCTGGGATCCCTGGTCATCCGTGATCATCTCTAGTTCATGTGCTGGCTTACAAGGTGAAGCTCACCTCGTGACTTTAGACTTCTAGGCTCTAGCTAACTTAGCATCGCCCGGAAGGCAAACACCGGCGTTTCGCTCATGTCCATGTTCCTTATTGGGCATATGTATCAACTATCCTCATCTGTAATTCTTTTCAGTCCGCGTTCCTGAATATTTCATTCCTTGGTGTACCACATGTATCGTCAACGTAATAAATACTGTATTACTTTCTTCAGTGTATTCGCCTCCTCGGATATACATGTCTCAACAGGTTGCATCATCTACGTACAACTTCCACACTCTAAACTAATCACAAACTCCCAAGTCCAGAGCATGTTCACTCGCAAGAATAAGTCCAAAGCTTTGGACTATATTTGTACTTCAACGGTATGCTGGTATATCCACAGATAGCAGAGCGCTGTCAAGGTAATCAAACCAGCAATAATGATACGTAATTCAACTTCATCAAACGAGCAGTACATACGTAGTGTATTGCACAACTTCAAAATTAAGGGTAACACCATGTATGAGACCATGATACAGGGTTTCTATGTGATTTACTGCCCTTTTACAACCATTCCTGTTCATCAACGGCGTATTAATTCTGAGCAGGGTTTTTTTCGGTCGGAATTTTCAGAAACCAGAGATTTCATTGATTGCCGAGAAAAGTTTCATACAGCTCAATAAAAGGAAATTTAAACGTCTAAGCTTACAGTAGAAAACATGGCTTTGGTCCAGGCCAGAATATTGCATTAATCCCGGTCGTGTTACGAACCGGGACTAATGGGTGCAACAGTCCCGGTTCGTGAGGCCAGGACGCCGGCCGGGCCTCGGCGGGCACCAGTCCCGGTTCGTCTGACCCCTTTAGTCCCGGTTCCAGACACGAACCGGGACTAAAGGTCCTCGCTCCTGGCGCAACCCCTTTAGTCCCGGTTGGTGGATGGAACCGGGACTAAAGGGAAGTCTTTTGTCCCGGTTCTAGCCACAAACCGGGACTAAAGATATGTCTATATATATGCTTGCCTCTGCCCGCTCACTCCTCTGTTTTTTGGCCGGCCGGCGTGTGGGAGGTGTGTGCTGCTCTGCTCTCACCTCCTATGCACACGAGGTGTTCGATGAAATGCCCGAGCCATGTTTAAGCTTTCTCCTCTCCAAGCTCGACCTCCAAGCTCCATTTTCCCCAAGATTTGTCTAGGTTTGGCGGTCCGTCACGTCCCGTCCCCGTCCTCACCGTCGTCGATCGCCTGCGCCGATCTCGTCGCCGGCACCACCATGGTGAGCCTCTTGTTCTTATCTTCTTTTTGAAAGAAAAAATTCTTACTTGTATGATTTACATAGATACTTGTATAAATTTCTTACTTTTATTATTGTTTGTCATTATATAGTGCCATGGTCATGGTATCCGCCCACGTCGGCCCTCGTCCGGTCTATGATTCAGATGTGGTATATTATCTTTTATAACTATTTGTTTCATTTAGTGTTTATGAAAATTGTGCCGACCAACGTGACATAGATGTGTTTATCTAGGAGGTATGTGAACCGGAAATTCCAACCGACCCTCTTGTCGAGAGGTTAAATTTAGTTGAAAAAGAAAACGAGGATTTGAAAGAAAAATTTAAAAGAATTGAGGAGGAGAGGATCAAATTGGAGTTGCATGTTGCTGATGTCATCGATGACCACAAGATCAAGATGGATGCAATGCGCTTGAAGATTAGAAAGATAAGAAAATATGCCATTGATAATGAGGCTTGGTATCATTATGCTGTTGGATCAATTGTTACCTTAGTTGCGATTATGATCGCATTTGTTGTTGTATTTAAATGTTTTACATAGTTGTACGTTAGTTTAAATTTATGTTTTAATTAGATGCTCTAGAGAGCTATATGTTGTTCTATGAGAAATATGTATGAGCTTTATGTATTTATTTTTTCAATAATAACATTTGATCACTACTGTATTTTGATTTTAATGTGATGATGAACTTGTATTAATTTGGTCACTTCTCTATTCATGATGTTCTGTAATGGTTTCGTCCGAAATCCTGAAATGCATGAAAAATAGCGAATGAAGTCAGAAAAGGGTTGAAAAGTGATGATGTGGCTTTGAATGGTGCATATTGAATGCAGAAAAAGTCTTGAGTTAAAATATGTTTAAAAAAATGAAATCCCTTTGTAATAGACGATTTTTCGTCCGAAACCCTGATACTTCGAAGGAGATTGTCCAGTTTGTACACGAAGTGCATCCAGTTTTTCCCGTAACCCTCTCAACTTTTTAGCACATGCTATGTGGGTGAAATTATGATACCATGCCAACTTTCAACCATTTCAGAGTTCATTTGCAGTGCTTTTCAATTTTAGGGTCATTTTAGCTCAAAATAAATCATGAAATGCATGAAAAATAGCAAATGAAGTCAGAAAAGGTTTGAAAATTGATGATGTGGCTTTGAATGGTGCATATTGAATGCAGAAAAAATGAAATCCCTTTTGTAATAGATGAGTTTTCGTCCGAAACCCTGTTACTTCGAAAGAGATTGTCCAGTTTGTACACGAAGTGCATCAAGTTTTTCCCGTAACCCTCTCAACTTTTTAGAACATGGTATGTGGGTGAAATTATGAAACCATGCCAAGTTTCAACCTTTTCAGAGTTCATTTGCAGTGCTTGTCAATTTTAGGGTCATTTAGCTCAAAATAAATCATGAAATATATGAAAAATAGCAAAAAGAATGAACTAAAAATAATCAAAATAATATTAACTAAAAAGAATCAAAGTATTTATTTGTTGAAAACTTTAATAGCAAAAAGAATTTTCATAAAGTATATTTTGATACAAGCTTTAATAGAAAACTAAAAAGCTTTTATAAAACTCTAATAGCAAAAAGAATGAATTAAAAAGAATGAAAATAATATTAACTAAAAAGAATCAAAGTATTTATTTGTTAAAAACTTTAATAGCAAAAATAATTTTCATAAAGTATATTTGGTTACAAGCTTTAATAGAAAACTAAAAAGCTTTTATAAAACTCTAATAGCAAAAAGAATGAACTAAAAAGAATCAAAATAATATTAACTAAAAAGAATCAAAGTATTTATTTGTTAAAAACTTTAATAGTAAAAAGAATTTTCATAAAGTATATTTTGTTACAAGCTTTAATAGAAAACTAAAAAGCTTTTATAAAACTCTAATAGCAAAAAGAATGAACTAAAAAGAATCAAGCCTTAAGGTTCCTCCCAAGTTACCATACGAGTTGACCGATTAGGAAAACAACAAGATCGTGGATGCCGAAGTGAAACGTCAGCTTGCACCGAAACGCCCACCTCCAGAGGAGAAAATAGATCCGGTGAAAGCGAAGCGAACTCTGGCTGCCCTTAGGCGACCACCACCGCCTCCGCCGCCATCAAACTATGACCGTTGTATTCAAAAGACATATGATCAAGCGAGGCGGTCGGGAAGCTTAAGTAGAAGGGGCGCAAGAAGTGGGAAAATAATTCCCCAGCTCGGCGAACAAGAACTGCAATCGTGCCCTCCGCTCAAGGTGGTTACCGATTTCACTAATGATCTAGAGAAAGCGGCCGGTAGTCTTGCTATCACTGCTGGTGATTACTTACCCGATTCAGTACAGTTCGAAAAGGCTGAGGTAGTACCATCCTTAAGATACGAGCACGGGAAGCCTCTCGTCACACGTGAGGAGCTCAAGGGTCTACCAACGAGGATGCGACATTTGCATGAATGGTACTTGAAAGCCTGCAAGGACGGGACCAACAATATCTTGGTGGGAATAAAAAATGAGCACTTCTTCAATGGAGACCAGATGTTGTTCGTTGAATTTGAAGAAATTTTTCAGTTATACAACCAAAAGGAGCTCGACAAAACTATCATCAGTTCCTATTGTCTGTAAGTATTTTTTCTGTAATTAAGTATCTAGCTCAACTCGTTCATTGCATGTATTAATTATCCTCACACTATATTATGCAGAATGAAGATCCTCGAATGCAAACAACTACAAATCTATGACATTGGGTTCATTGACCCAAATTTCATAAATGAACGTACGTTAAAAGATTTTCCCGCTGATACAGAGAAAAAATTGCTAGATGCGTTACTTGGACAACAAACCAGAAAGGAAATACTATTTCCTTACAACTTCAAGTGAGTGTCACTATCTTGTGCACATTCTGTTTCGTTTACTCGAGGTTAAGTGCAATTAATGAGTTATGCGTGCGCAGTTACCACTTTATTCTGCTAGACATTCAGCTTGAAGAGGGAAAAGTAACTGTCTTGGACTCGAGACGTAAAGACCCTAAGGTGTGGACGGACATGAGTCAAATGCTTCAGAAGTAAGTTCAATTATTATCGCACCATATCGACAACTTTCGTTCATTTCCTAATATCAAGTAATAATTTTCTTTGCCGGGCAGGGTTTCGAAAAAGTTCACCAAACAGGTTAAGGGTGTCAGCTGGAAAAAAGAGCAGCAATTTTTACACCCCAAAGTAAGTACTACTCTAGTACCGCGCATCTCTCATTGATTCTAGTTTCATTACCATTATCATGCTTGATTATCATTTTGATTGAACTCTATTCTCGTAAAGTGCTTGTGGCAGGCACCCGGGACTAATTTATGTGCTTACTACGTTTGCGAGTTCATTCGCCACTCGACCTCTGAGCGGGGCCGGGGCATATCTTTAGAACAATTTGAAGTACGTAAACAATATTCACATTTTTATTTTATTACCATCAATTGTGTTGAGTTTTATTGACCCCCTTCTTTAAATTAGACCTGGCGGAAGTGGGACATACTCCTACCAACTGATCGCGTACGAGCAATTCAAGAGGAATTGGCGGGATTCTTTGTTGAGCATGTCATACCTAAAGACGGAGAATGCCATAAGGATTTCGAATGCGATGTTGGTAATAGACATTAGGATCGTAAGAGATGTTATATTGTATATATGCATGAACGTGTACTATATGTAATAGCGTCGAATAGATTTACGAAAACTTGTTGCATATTGTTCGACCAAGCACGGAGAAAGAGAGGCCACTTCTCTCTATATATATTGATCATGACGATGTTGTGTAATTGTTCCTTCATTGTTATATGTAGTAGCTAGCGTCGAGTTGAATGAAAAGCGTAAAATAAAAATGGTAAACACAAAAATAAAAGGGGGAAACACAATAGGAAAACCCCTAAACCCCTCCTTTAAAAAAAAGAAAAAACCCCAGTGCCTGGCAGCTGCTGACGCGTGGCTGCCTTTTAGTCCCGATCGGTGTTACCAACCGGGACTAAAGGTCCTCCTGCCTGGGCGCCCCAGGGCGGCCACGTGGAGCTCCTTTAGTCCCGGTTCGTAAGCCAACCGGGACTAAAAATGATGGGCATTAGTCCCGATCGTTTTGTCCCGGTTGCAGAACCGGGACTAAAGGCCCTCTGAAACCGGGACTGATGCCCTGTTTTCTACTAGTGAAGTGATGTAAAATAGACCAAGTATCCCCAGCGTGGCAGGTGTGGCTTAAACCCGAGAGCTCGGGACGAAGCAAGGTGTGCTAACACTTGCACACGTAATACTTCATGCGAACATAGGATTGAATTCAATATATTTTGAAGCTACAATTTTTGAAATGCTAAATTTATTTGGAATTTTCAGGCGAACAAATTCCTAAAATACGAATACTTTCCAACAGTTGTTTTTTCCGTTACCTAAAAAACGGCAATCAGGAAGAAAAACCTTGATTAATTTTTTTGTGAGGAGGGAGGGTGGGAGGGGAAGGGTTATATATAAATCAACCAGGATCACAACAGTGTTTACACAAGTTCACAACCCTCTCAGTGCTTGACCGTAATCATACGGTCACCTCTTCTCATCTGAGCTAAGTGGTACTAAGGGTATTTCTAACTGATCCCCTACCCGGCGTTGGTTGAAGATAAATTTTATTTTACTCCCTTATGCCACACTTAACCGATCCCTTAAAACCTATAAGAGAGGATAAATTTTACTCTGACCCAGACGGAAGGAGTAAATATACTCCACCGATACGGGCTGGAGAATTTTTTAGCTCTCCCTCGCGCCTCCCCCAGCTACTCCTGCGAGCTGCCGCCGCGAGCCCATGCGTGTTGCCGCCGCTGTCGCGAGCCCGCCCGCGCGCCGCCGCCGCCGTTGCTGCGAGCCCGAAGCTGGCCGACCTGAGATGCCTACGAGGGGCACATCCGTGGTTGTGACGGCTGCCTCCTCTGCAAGGACAAGGGGCCAAGGCGATGACTAGGAAGGATGCAGAAGCTCCAGTGACGGCGCCGGATGAAGGGTGACGCCGAGCGTAGCTTCGGTAAGGTCGTCGCTAGCGACGAGGCTCGACAATACCGTATGAGTAGCGGTTCGACCTTGGAGATGCACATTAGAGCTTTTGGAGTCGATTGGGCACTACTGATGTTGGCGAAGAAGGCGACTTGTTGTCCTTGCCGCCGCGGTCACGCCTTGAGAAGGGTTGTCGGAGCACATTGCAACCACCCTTCTGTTCTCTCCTGTCATTCCCGGCGCCGATGACTGCTTGACGCGTTCGATGCCTCTCCTTGAATTTGTATTCTAGTAGCACACGAACTTCCCGGGACACTGACATTGACAACGACAAGGAGCAACATGGAGCGGAGGGATCCGACGTCGACAACGTCTTAGGGCTCATGGAGGGAGACAGGCAGGCTAGCGGCACCTCACGAACTGCTGCTGCCGCTGTTGTTCGTGCTGCGCGAATCGATCCGGTTCAGCGCGCCACCGCATAGCAACTGTTTGATGAAATGCATAATCCAATTGAACACTTAATGGAATAAATATACTCCACTAAGGTTTACTTGGTCATATCCTCCTCTGTTTTATAGACGATCGGTTAGAATTGGCCTAACATAGTTGCACCCTCTCTTAATAGCTTGTACCACTATCTCTCTATCTCCTCTCATAGTAGTGGCAATCTCCTGGATAATGGCTGCATGTTGTGATTTGATCCCCATTGGATTGGAGATCATCGCAGCAGCTTCAGTATTGTCCGAAGGATAAGCGGGAGCGTGCTCCATTCCAGGCTAGCACAATTCCCTCTCTACAAACTTCAAGTTCTGCAGCAAGCGCATTATCGCATGTGAATAGATGACGGCAGGAGGTGAAGAGATGTCCCTGAGCACCGTCCTAGCGCCCTTGTTCCCTGCCTGCGCCAGAAACGCTCCGTCTACATTAAGTTTGAGCAACCACTGTGGTGGTGTGCTCGACTTTTCTTCCCGAGCCTGGCCTGGCCTTGGTGTTGGCGCGTTGGACCTGCTACAAGCAGGTACACCACCGCCAGTGCCAGGCATGCCACTGCTGCTGCCCTTCACGCAACTGCTACTGCTACCAGGCGTCGCGACGGTACAGCTCCCAGGCGCGTCACGAAGCACCCGATGAGTCAGTACCATTTTTCCTTTGCACTTATCATCCATATGGAATAGCTGGATGCAAAACAGAGATGTTAAGTAGCCGCGAAGAAATCGACGAGATGCTTCAGCTAGTGGGTGAGCTAAGTAAGCACATTTTCAATAACTAAGTAATCACATTTTGGTGGAAATGTTACCTTGCTTTGGCTATTAACGGCGCTGCACTTATCAGCAGCTGTACCGTGTGTTCATGTCTCAAATAAGAGCATCTCGAAGGGCAATCTTTTGTCCCGCATCCGTCCGCGGACAGGGGACCAGTCCGCGGACATGGATGCGGAAGGGCGACATCCAACCGTAGCCGCATATATCCGGTCTGCCTCATTTTTGTTTAAGTCCGCACGATCAAATAGCCGCATGCAAATGGTACATACGTTAAAATAGCCGCATGCAACACTAGTTTAAATTTTAAGAAGTTCAAATATTACATTTGATGCTCAATCAAATCTTCCTTCAGCTGCTCGTGAGTTGGTCGATGCCGAATTTATTGATGCATTTGAATGAACTCTTCAAATGTGGCCGGATTCTGTTCAGGAAGTTGAATAGGATCACCCATGTTCTCAAATTTCACACTTGCGGCAGCATCCTCACCCTCATCCTCGACGATCATGTTGTGCATGATCACACGACATGTCATCATCTCCCACAAGGTCTCCGGATTCCATTGTTTTGCAGGTCTATGAAGAACTGCAAAACGGGTCTACAGAACTTCAAATGCCCTCTCGACATCCTTTATGACTGCTTCCTGTTTTTGTGCAAAGTGAGACTATTTTTTGGCCTTTTGGGTTAGAGATGGTGTTGACAAAGGTAGCCCATAACGGATAGATACCGTCTACCAGATAATAGCACATGTTGTATTCATGTCCATTGACAGTATAGTGGCAAGGAGGAGCATTTCCTTCAGCCAGCCTCGCAAACAATGGCAATCGTTGCAGCACATTGATGTCATTGCGAGACCTGGGCATGCAAAGAAACCATGCCAAATCCAAATATCATGTGATGCAACTGTTTCAAGAATGATGGTGTGCTTGTTAACATGACCCTGATATTGCCCTTGCAAAGCCTTCGGGCAGTTCTTCCATTTCTAATGCATGCAGTCTAGAGATCCAAGCAAACCTGGCCATCCTCTTGCTTCTAAGTTTGCCAAGAGCCTCTCGGTGTCTGGCACAGTTGGTTCTCTCAGGTATTGATGTCCGAACACCTCCACCACGGCAGTTGCAATTTTGACCATGGCATCTCCGCAGGTGCTCTCAGACATTCGTAGGTACTCGTCCCACGAATCGGCGGCCGTGCCATATGCAAGCATCCGGAGTGGGACCGTGCACTTCTGGTAACCAGAGAAGCCAATCGTTCCCACGGCGTCCTTCTTCAGGATGAAGTGGTCATCGTATGACCGGCCGCCATGGTACAAACGATCGAACATAGTCCTGCGCATCCAAAAATACTGGCGAAAATGGTCAACGGATAGTGCAGCGGGGGCAAAGTAGTAGGCCATCAGTATCAATGCCCGCGCGCCCTATTGCGGTTGATCTCTCGATGCCCCTTGATCGAGCCATTGAAATTGAGAACATGCTCTTACGCACGCTGTGACGCCCCCAATTTCGACCGTACGCTAAACATACACGCAATGCGTATGACCAAGATTAGGGACTCACTGATCGATATCACAACACAACACTAGACACAAATTAAAGTCATACATCTTCATATTACAAGCCAGGGGCCTCGAGGGCTCGAATACAAAGCTTGACAAGCACGAGTCAGCGGAAGCAAAAATATCTGAGTACAGACATAAGTTAAACAAGTTTTGCCTTAAGAAGGCTAGCACAAACATAAGCAGCGGATCGGAAGAGGCGAGGCCTCCTGCCTAGGAGCCAACCTAACTATTCCTGAGCGTCGGCACTCTTCACGTAGTAGTAGGCTCCAGCGGTGGTGTAGTAATCGTCTCCGGCGTACTCCATCTCCTGGGCTCCATCATCTGAACGCAGAATCGTATCGAGGGGGAAAGAGAAAGCAAAGCAGCGGTGAGTACTCATCCAAAGTACTCGCAAGACTGACATCAGAACTATGCTAAGTATGCATCAGTATCAAGGAATGGAGTTATATCTGGGCTGACTGCAGAAAGCAAGAATAGGGGGAAGACCTAGTCCTATTGAAGACTAGCATCTTCAGCATCTTGCAGCATTAGAAGAGAGTAGACTGGTATCTCATATATAGTCATATTATTGTAGCACTTTTATTAAGTAACTACGCCCAGAGATTCTTCCTCGACTCCCTGTGAGGAAGCAATCTCCGAGCCAACATTCATTTCAATTTAAAGTCACAATTTTAGTTGTAGTAGATCAAGGTACAACTCCAAGTCGTCCTGTTACCATGGACACGACTATTCGAATAGATGAATTCATCCCTGTAGGGGTGCACCGCATTTTCAACACGCTTGATCACCTCCGGCCGGACACATTTTCTGGGTCATGCCCGGCCTTGGGATATCAACACGTCGTCGCCCCACCTAGGCTCAACAAAGAGGCCAGCCCGCCGGTCTAAATCCTAAGCACACAAGGGTCGTGGGCCCACTTGCCCTCTGCGCTCCTGCACTATGCGTGGGCGGCCGAGGTCAGCCCTAGCACACTCTAGTCCAAGAGCTGTACCGTCCAGGCCACTCGGGCGCGCGCCGCTCCATTGCTGACGTCCGAAGAGCTTCGGCTGATACAACGACGCTGAGTACCCATAACTTCTCCCACGTGAAGGTTTGGTGCGTATAAGGTCAAACGACCAACTCAGATCCAATACCCAACCCATTAGCATTTTATTAATGCGGGGCAAGCGCGACCCATGAAGTGCGGTCCCGTCTCCCCGTCTCGAGAATGTGTGGCAAGGGCCTCTCCTGCCCGTCCACGCCTCATCATCATCAAACCGTGGGTACCCCTCAGGGCCGACCCATCACCAACATGTTTTTGTAACCAGGTCATAGTAACTGTCTGTATAAAACATCAAGGCGGAACCTGAGGAATCACCCTCAAAGGGTCCTGCTCGATGAAACCGTCAAGGTGGACTTAGAGGAATCACCCTCGAGGGTCCCACACTTGAGGGGTTGCACGACAGAGTCATCGTCGGGAGTGGTGAAGGAGGAATCACCCTCGATAACCACCACCGACTAGCTGCACTACAGAGCCAGCATCATGAGTACTTCACGAGGTGTCACCCTCGGTACTCGATAGTAGCTCTGCAGAGTCGTACAACTAAGGGGTGTGCGGTGATGTGAGGGGCCTGGCTCGTCGGTCGGTTGACCGAGTCTTCGAGTCGTCGATGAAGAAGCAGGGGCAACTGGGACTAAGGGGGGTCACAGGGGATTCATTGATCAACCTATACTAAGCAGTTGATATGATTGCAGGTATAGTAGAAGTTTATCAAAAATAGGCTATGCATAAGAAATAGGAGCTAGCTAATACAGTAGCAAAATCTAATGCAAGAATGAGAGGGAAAGAAATGGGCGTTATCGGAATGCTCAAGGGGGGGTTGCTTGCCTTGCTGCTCTGCGGCAAAAGGCTGATTGTCAGGCGCGTAGTCGTACCCGGCAGCAGCGTCAGTCTCGGGGTCTACCGGTTAGAAGAGGGGGGAGAAACAATAAATATAAAGCACAGATGCAACACGATGCATGACATGGCAATATGCAGGGCTAGGCATGTACTAACGCAGTATTACACGTCGCAGACGGGTCGGAAGAATATCTGGCGATATTTTCCGGGTCTCGGGCTACTACCGGACAAACGAAATCGATGGAAAAGTTCCAAGTTCGCTATGATAAAAGCGCGTGACAAACGAACGAACAACGTATTCAGAACCGTGGGATTTTTCTAAACAACTTTCATGTATAAATTATTTTCATCCGAGTTACGGATTATTTTATATTATTTTTAAAGTTTTATTAATATTCAGAAATTAAAATAGATTATTTTAATTCAATAATTCAATCATGCATCAGCATGATGTCATGCTGACATCAGCAGTCAACAGTGGGGTTGACTGGTCAAACTGACCAGTGGGCCCCAACTGTCATTGACTCAGTTTTAATTAAATCTTAATCTAATTAAACAGATTAATTAGGTGGGGTGGGAACCACCTGTCATTCACTGATTAATTTAATTAATTAACAAGATTAATTAAACAAGTTAATTAATTAACATAGTGGTTAATTAGTTTAATTAATCTTAATTAAACTAATTAATTATTTAATTACCTAATTCATTATTTTAATAATTAATTACTTTTAACTAATTATTATTTATTTATTTAATTATTTTACTTTTACTTTTTTTAAGCGTTCTGAGGAGGTGGGCCCCTGTTGTCATTGACAGTGGCGGGGGGGGGGGGGGGGTTAGCCCCACTGGTCAGCCACACACACACTACGCACGCACACGCACACACAGCCACGGCCGGGGCCGGGGCCATGGCCGGCGGCAGCGATGGCCGGCGACGGCGACGCGCGCGTGACTAGGGGGGCAAACGGGGCCGGCGCGGGGTGCGATGGCCGGAGGCGAAGCGGGCAGGGAGCGGCGGAGGCGCGGCGGTGGATAGCGGCGGCGGCGGTGCGCGTAGGCGGGCGCGAAACAGCGGCGGTGGCCGGTGCGCGGTCGGCGGCGGCGCAGCAGCTAGCGGGGCCAGGGCCGCAACGGGGGCAAACACGGGCGACCGCGGGCGACGGCAGCGGCAGCAGGGGGAGCGCGGCGGCCACGGCGATGCGGGGCGCGAGCGGTGCGATGCACGGGCGCGGCAGGCGGAGGACGGCCGGAGGGGAAGGGGAGAAGAGGAGGAGCCCCGGAGGGCTCACCGCGAGCGGGCGACGGGAGGGCAGCGGGCTCGGTGAGGGGCGGCGGCGCGTTCTGGTTGGGGAGGAGGCGAGGAGGGGCGCGACGGGAGAGGCGACGAAGTCGGAGACGGGCGGCCCCGGCGACGTCGGTCGGCGGCGGGGCGCGCCGTCACTGCCCCAATCCAATCGGGGGGGGGGGGGGGGGGTGGAGGCGCCGGGGTGGGCCGTTTGGGCCGGCCAGGTTGCAGGTGGGCCGGCCGGTTGGGCCAAGGCCCATGGGAGAGGGGGAGGGGCTTTTTCCTTTCTTTTTATTTTTCTGTTTTAAATCTTTCTGTTACTTATTTAATTTTAGGGCTAGATGACTTTAGTAAAATATGGCACTTGGCCTAATATTTGCATTGCAATATTAGGTACTGCCACAAAAAGTTTGGGGGGGGGGGGGGGGGGGGGGGGGCTTTGGATTAATTTTGTATTTTCAAAAAGCAAAAGGCATTTAATTAATTGTTTTGGGCTCTGCTAAAATAGTTTTGAGGCACAAAACCACATGATAAAATGTTGGTTCCATTTTTAGAATAGCTTAGGGAATAATTGCAACCTAAGCATGATTTTTAAATTGAAGTTTGCAAAACTTTTAAAACCACCTTTCAAATGAATTGGAATTGCAAAGGAATTTGAATTGAGCTTTGATTCCAAAAGTGATCACCTATGGATTAGCAAAAGCATTAGCATAATCTTGGCCATCACTGTAACTTAATTACAATGATCACTGTAGCACTAAATCCAGAGTGTCACACACGCTCCGCGTCTTCAAGAATTGCCTGCATCGTCGTTGTCTCATCGGAGTAGTCCTCCTCGTTCGACGAGCCGTCTGACGACTCAACAAAGTGCTCGTATATGTACTCCAAATCAGAATCCATTGCTAGAAAGAAGAAGAGACAACTGTTTTCAGCTCCGGCGATACATCGTACAGTTGGGGCATAGTGAGAATAAATAGTTGAGGATGGTACCTGGCGGGGCGGTCGGAGGACAGGAGCTGAATGGAGACGGAGGAGAAGCATCGGGGAGCTTGCAGGAGCGCCGGAGGGTGAGGGAGACGCAGAATTCCAACAGTTATGTGGCGTGGTGGCCGGGGTGGTGGAGCGGGGGCGGAGCCAAGAGAAAAAGAAGGAAGGAGAGAAAATGAGGAGGATGGAGTCGCTGGGGTCCGGGAAGGATTTTGGATGGGCCAGGGATGGCGTATATCGAATTGTATGTGGACCCCGTAAATCTTCCTCATTTTTTTCTGCGGTTTGCGAAAGAAATCGCGTCCGGAACACCCCGCGGACCGATATAGGGCCACATTGGATGGCTTCCACGGTCCAGATCACATGATCCCAACGGCTGCAGGATGTTTACAGGTGTGCCTTGGAGATGCGCTAATGCAGCGGCATCCGAGGGTATGGACAAATATGGAAGGAGACGTACTTGTTGTTGGGGCACCCAGGACACACGCACACTCAAGAACTAGAGGTTGAAGAAGAAGAAACAACACACTTTGGCACCACGCACGTATAGTGCCTTTTCTGTATTCCTTCGCTCAACTCACTAACAGAACTGGTTACAACGTGCTTTTAAAGGGAAATATGCACACACGGCCAAGCCACACACCCGCTTGATCCGTCTTTCACTCTCCACTAGCTACATGCACGCACATCCAGCACTACCAGGCCGAACCTCCCGCAACGGCCACACGGCTCGGACGTTTTCTTTGCATGTATGTAGCTAGGCGCTAACTAACTCTCTCTTGACAACCAGCACTTGCATACGTAGACCACTTCTTCACTACGTGTGCTAATACGTACCCTGATCACTAAACGCATGACTAGTCCTGGCAACACATGAATGCATGTACTCAACTAATGGCTGCCAGTCCGCCCGCTACACTGCACTCTCTCTATCGCTAGCTGCGTGCTGTCTTCTCTGCCGATCTGGTCACTCCGCCATGTTTACATGCATACAACTAGCTAGAACTAAATCGACTACTAGAACTAAAATCATGCAAACACAAATAAACATGAGACTAGAACTCTACAACAAGGTTAACTCTAACACCTGTGAGTCAAAGCTTACCTACAGCACGGCGGCAACGTTCCACTCACAGGTCACAAAGATCCTAAACCAGCGCCGCCAATTTGCAGGAAGAAAAGAGCTAGGCCCACCCCATCTGGGATCAGGAACAGCTCCAGGAGCCTCCGACCTTGATCGGGAAAAGATCCGCTGATGAAACCAATAATTGGCTCTAATTCCATAATTCGACAGCGGCACGTTGACTAGTTGGCCTTCTCGATGGCGATAGGACCTGTCGGCACGGATTCACGGGCAATCTGCCGCCCCATTCCAATCCACCGACGTGCACATGCATTCCGCCTAACCATACATGCCTCTCCCCTTGCCCGTGACCAGCCCGCCTGTCGCACCTCTACCCATTCTATCCTTCTCTCCTGCGCCAACGACGCACGGCCACCCGGTGCAGCTCGCCTATAAGAAGCAGCGTAGACGATGTTAAGCATAAGCTCACTCAAACACAGCCACACAACACTACGTACCACACAACCGCACAAGCTAGACCATCTCCTCTGTAATATTACCAGATCGTAAGGGCCGGTTAGCAACACTACTAGAGCCTCACAGTTAGCAATATGGCAAAGTGCCTCGCCGTCGCAATCCTGCTACTGGTGGCGCTCGCGTACTGCGACGGGAGGGAGCTGAACCAGAAGGACCAGGCACTAGCAACAGCTCGCGGTGCCGGTGCCGGTGGTGCCATAGAGGAGTCGAAGGTGCTGGGGTTACCTGACCTGCCGGTTGTGGGAACCGTTACGGGTACCAGCACCATTACCGGCCCGCTGGTGGTGCTTCCTCGGATCCCTGCTCACCCATGATCATCTCTAGTTCATGTGTTGGCTTACAAGATGAAGCTCACCTCTAACTAGCACCGAACGTCTGGAAGAAAAACGCCGGCGTTTCGCTCGTGTCCATGTTCCTTAATGAGCGTCTGTATGAAACTATCCTTGTCAGTATTTCTTTTCAGTCCACGTTCCTGTATTTTTCCTTCCTTGATGTGCTACATGTATGATCAGCGTAATAAATACTTCTTTCTTCAGTGTGTTCGCCTTCTCGGATATAATAGGTAGTACATGTCAACAGGTTGTATCATCTACGTACAACTTCGTCACTCTTAACTAATCACAAACTCCCAAGTCCAGAGCATATTCACCTACAAGAATAAGTCCAGAGCTTTGGACTATATTTGTACTTCAACGTTATGCTGGTATATCCACAGACAACAGAGCACTGTCATGGTAACTAAATAAGCAATAATATCTCAACTTGATCAAACGAGCAGTACATACATGGTGTACAATGTGTATTGCACAAATCCAAAATTAAGGGTAACTCCATGAGACCATGATACAGGGTTTCTATGTGATTTACAACGTTTTTTTACAGCTATTCCTGTCCGACAATGGCCATATTGAGCAGGGTTTTTTCGGCAAGAATTTTTGGATACCGGCGATTTCATTGACCCCCGAGAAAGTTTTGTACCGCTCAAAAACTTCGAAAACGTCTAACAGATGTAAAATAGACGAGTATGTGTATCTCGTGGTGTGGTAGGGGTGCCTCAAACCGAGAGCTCCAGAACGAAGCAAGGCGCGTTGACCACTTGAACCGGTAGCGCTTCCTGCGAACATAGGGTTGCATTTAAAATATTTTGAAGCTAAAGTTTTTTTAATGCGAAATCTGTTTGAAATTTTCAGTCGAAAAAATTCTGCAAATAAGGAGATTTCCCGTAAAATGATTTTCGCGGTACCTAAAAAATAAGGAATCAAGAAGAAAAAACTTGATTCCGAGTCACTCTATCGAGGCGTGCAGCGAGCAACCTAGGCCCGATGGATCAATCATTGATTGATCAGAATGCACTGGGGTTAGGACATTGCAAAGCTCTCTGTCTGTCCTGATGACCGGAACATGACATGATTGCACGGGGAGCAAGTGTGAAGTAGCTGCGGAACTTGACATGATGACCCGAACTTTACATGAGTTGTTGTGCCTTGGCCAGAAGTGCGGACTTTGCAGACATGAAGCAATAGGGGAACAGTGTTTTGATAAAATGTGCATTGTTGGTTTCATGAGATTTTTTTTTGCGCCCTACAACTTTCACGTGAACCATCATCGCAAGTGAATTCGCTAGCCCATCGGTGGTAGACCATCCCAAACTGCGTCGTGAAGTATTGCGGTGCGATCGCACGAGTGAAAGGAGGTTGGCCACCGGGCACGTCCATCATGGAGATCATAAATTTTGCTTCTTGTTGCTCTAAATTTTGGTCAATTCATTGATTCACTCAATGTTGCAAATTAATGATCATCATGTTTTATAGCCCGGACACGATGTCGTGTTGTACGGACCATTCATGTTGATGCATTGTTGGATGAAGCTCAAGGAGCATAGTGTTTGAATGATCAACAAATGGGCATGCTGATATATTAAACTTTTTTTTTCGACATCGTATGCAGAAGTTATGGCCGTTTTACATTTTTTTTTCGTTTTTTTGCAGAAACGGTCAAAATTCATATTTCAAAATTTCTATACCAACTAGACACTAAAACCTAACTACATCTCAAAGGATTGTATTTTTTGAAGATTTTATCATTTTTGTTTATTTTCTACAAACCTAAAAAAGGCGGTCCACGGGGGGTTAGAGTTTGAAAATTTCAGAACCCCTATGACTCTGAAATTGAAAAGCCCTACAAATGAACTCTGAAAAGGTTGAAACTTGACATGGTATCATCATTTCATCCACATAGCATGTGCTAAAAATTTAGGAGGGTTACGGCAAAAACTGGATGCACTTCGTGTACAAACTGGACCATCTCCTTCGAAGTATCAAGGTTTCCGACGAAAACCCATCTGTTACAAAGGCATTTCATTTTGTTTAACTTATTTCAACTCCAGACTTTTTGTGCACTCAAGATGCACCATTCAAAGCCACATCCTCAAATTTCAACCCTTTCTAACTTCATTTGCTATTTTTCATACATTTAATGATTTTTTTGAGCTAAATGACCCTGAAATTGAAAAGCCCTACAATTGAACTCTGAAAAGGTTGAAACTTGGCATGGTATCATCATTTCACCCACATAGCATGTGCTAAAAAGTTGAGAGGGTTACGGCAAAAACTGGATGCACTTCGTGTACAAACTGGACCATCTCCTTTGAAGTATCAAGGTTTCGGACGAAAACCTACCTGTTACAAAGGCATTTCATTTTGTTTAACTTATTTCAACACCAGACTTTTTGTGTATTCAATATGCACCATACTACAACATGTTAAAATCTATAGAAAGAACTAACTAAAATTAATAAAAAACAACAATTAAATGACTAAAACAACTATATAAGCAAACCAGTATTGTTTTAATTAAAATCCTAATTTAAATTATTCTAAAATTAAACAAATAAATCTTACTGTGACAACAATCTAACACATGACTAGGAGCAAAAAGAATTAAATTAAAAACTATTTGTAAACTCAAGTTATTCACAATCTAGGGTTTGAAGCAAATTTGAACAAATTCAAATTTAAACCATTCAAATTTGAAAACTAATGGCACAAACAGAAACTAGACAAAATTTTGAATCTAATGCAAAAAGAATCACTCAAAAACATCAATATCCTAAAAGATATAAGCAATTAAAAACAGAAAACAAATATAAAAACAGAAGAAAAAAAAGGCTAGCTACAGTAGAACCGGGACTAAAGCCTCAACCCCTTTAGTCCCGGTTGGTGTCTCCAACCGGGACTAAAGGCTTCACAACCTTTAGTTCCGGTTGGAGACACCAACCGGGACTCCCTTTAGTCCCGGTTGGTGTCTCCAACCGGGACTAAAGGTCCCATTTGAACCGGGACTGATGCCCGACCGGCGCCCTAGCCGCTCGAATCGGGACTAATGCTCACATTAGTCCCGGTTCGTAAAGCAACCGGGACTAATGTGTAGATTGAGCTGTGACGAAAGCCCTGTTTTTTACTAGTGCCCTGATCACTAAACACATGACTAGTCCTGGCAACACATGAATGCATGTACTCAACTAATGGCTGCCTGTCCGCCCGCTACACTGCACTCTCTCTATCGCTAGCTGCGTGTTGTCTTCTCTGCCGATCTGGTCACTCCGCCATGTTTACATGCATACAACTAGCTAGAACTAAATCGACTACTAGAACTAAAATTATGCAAACACAAATAAACATGAGACTAGAACTCTACAACAAGGTTAACTCTAACACCTGTGAGTCAAAGCTTACCTACAGCACGGCGGCAACGTTCCACTCACAGGTCACAAAGATCCTAAACCAGCGCCGCCAATTTGCAGGAAGAAAAGAGCTAGGCCCGCCCCATCTGGGATCAGGAACAGCTCCAGGAGCCTCCGACCTTGATCGGGAAAAGATCCGCTGATGAAACCAATAATTGGCTCTAATTCCATAATTCGACAGCGGCACGTTGACTAGTTGGCCTTCTCGATGGCGATAGGACCTGTCGGCACGGATTCACGGGCAATCTGCCGCCCCATTCCAATCCACCGACGTGCACATGCATTCCGCCTAACCATACATGCCTCTCCCCTTGCCCGTGACCAGCCCGCCTGTCGCACCTCTACCCATTCTATCCTTCTCTCCTGCGCCAACGACGCACGGCCACCCGGTGCAGCTCGCCTATAAGAAGCAGCGTAGACGATGTTAAGCATAAGCTCACTCAAACACAGCCACACAACACTACGTACCACACAACCACACAAGCTAGACCATCTCCTCTGTAATATTACCAGATCGTAAGGGCCGGTTAGCAACACTACTAGAGCCTCACAGTTAGCAATATGGCAAAGTGCCTCGCCGTCGCAATCCTGCTACTGGTGGCGCTCGCGTACTGCGACGGGAGGGAGCTGAACCAGAAGGACCAGGCACTAGCAACAGCTCGCAGTGCCGGTGCCGGTGGTGCCGTAGAGGAGTCGAAGGTGCTGGGGTTACCTGACCTGCCGGTTGTGGGAACCGTTACGGGTACCAGCACCATTACCGGCCCGCTGGTGGTGCTTCCTGGGATCCCTGCTCACCCATGATCATCTCTAGTTCATGTGTTGGCTTACAAGATGAAGCTCACCTCTAACTAGCACCGAACGTCTGGAAGAAAAACGCCGGCGTTTCGCTCGTGTCCATGTTCCTTAATGAGCGTCTGTATGAAACTATCCTTGTCAGTATTTCTTTTCAGTCCACGTTCCTGTATTTTTCCTTCCTTGATGTGCTACATGTATGATCAGCGTAATAAATACTTCTTTCTTCAGTGTGTTCGCCTTCTCGGATATAATAGGTAGTACATGTCAACAGGTTGTATCATCTACGTACAACTTCGTCACTCCTAACTAATCACAAACTCCCAAGTCCAGAGCATATTCACCTACAAGAATAAGTCCAGAGCTTTGGACTATATTTGTACTTCAACGTTATGCTGGTATATCCACAGACAACAGAGCACTGTCATGGTAATTAAATAAGCAATAATATCTCAACTTGTCAAACCAGCAGTACATACATGGTGTACAATGTGTATTGCACAAATCCAAAATTAAGGGTAACTCCATGAGACAATGATACAGGGTTTCTATGTGATTTACAACGTTTTTTTACAGCTATTCCTGTCCGACAATGGCATATTGAGCAGGGTTTTTTCGGCAAGAATTTTTGGATACCGGCGATTTCATTGACCCCCGAGAAAGTTTTGTACCGCTCAAAAACTTCGAAAACGTCTAACAGATGTAAAATAGACCGAGTATGTGTATCTCGTGGTGTGGTAGGGGTGCCTCAAACCGAGAGCTCCAGAACGAAGCAAGGCGCGTTGACCACTTGAACCGGTAGCACTTCCTGCGAACATAGGGTTGAATTTAAAATATTTTGAAGCTAAAGTTTTTTTAATGCGAAATCTGTTTCAAATTTTCAGTCGAAAAAATTATGCATATAAGGAGATTTCCCGTAAAATGATTTTCCCGGTAGCTAAAAAATAAGGAATCAAGAAGAAAAAACTTGATTCCGAGTCACTCTATCGAGGCGTGCAGCGAGCAACCTAGGCCCGATGGATCAATCATTGATTGATCAGAATGCACTGGGGTTAGGACATTGCAAAGCTCTCTGTCTGTCCTGATGACCGGAACATGACATGATTGCACGGGGAGCAAGTGTGAAGTAGCTGCGGAACTTGACATGATGACCGGAACTTTACATGAGTTGTTGTGCCTTGGCCAGAAGTGCAGACTTTGCAGACATGAAGCAATAGGGGAACAGTGTTTTGATAAAATGTGCATTGTTGGTTTCATGAGAAAATTTTTTTGCGCCCCACAACTTTCACGTGAACCATCATCGCAAGTGAATTCGCTAGCCCATCGGTGGTAGACCATCCCAAACTGCGTCGTGAAGTATTGCGGTGCGATCGCATGAGTGAAAGGAGGTTGGCCACCGGGCACGTCCATCATGGAGATCATAAATTTTGCTTCTTGTTGCTCTAAATTTTGGTCAATTCATTGATTCACTCAATGTTGCAAATTAATGATCATCACGTTTTATAGCCCGGACGCGATGTCGTGTTGTACGGACCATTCATGTTGATGCATTGTTGGATGAAGCTCAAGGAGCATAGTGTCTGAATGATCAACAAATGGGTATGCTGATGCATTGTTGGACTTAAGTAGGTTGAATTTGGATCGATGAATTTGAAGAACTTACTGAACATCCAATTATTTCATGTAATATTTATACTTGAACTATTACGGTACTAGGATATGTGCATGTTATTTATGGATGAATTGTACTATTGATGTTTCCTATAATTATTTTGAGTGATCCGGATATAGCGGGGGAAATATAGGTCGATGTTTGATGTATCTGTATGCGTTGATGCATCCATGGACGGATAGGGAATCCAATTTGGAGGATGTCATTGGACATGCCCTAAGCATCCAACATTTGGGGGACTCCCTGGGAAGTGCATATAGGCATGGTACCTTATGCCATAGCTAGTTTCACACTACGAATCCTAGACACCACATTATTCACTCCCACAGTGGTGCATTACATGTTTCTTTTAAAGGGCTCATATATATTTTAAAAATTCAGCAGTTATACAAAGCATTCCAAATATAATAAATATTACATCAAGATTCCGACCAGCGAACAACCACTAGCGACGTGCCAATGTCGCCGTTCTCTTGCCGATGTTGCTTGGCCTTATCAATGACAGCCAAAAATTCTTCATGCATGTGCCCCTAATGATGAGCGAGCCGAAGCTACAGTCATTGCAGTTCAACACTTGATTTATAAATCTCACCATCGCGTATGCACGACGAGAAATCGTAACTTCATCATGCCGAGGAGCTAGCAAGAATGTATATTGGAGCTCCATCTAATCTATCCTGACGAAAAACCTTAGGAGGATTGGAACCCAGAAGACCGACTGAGAGAAGAAGCATCACCATTCCTCAGAGCGTCGTCCTCGCGAGGACTGAAGCACTAACATATCTAGTAGCCGGAGCCGAGGCATTTGGTTTTCCCTCCCGGCATCGAATGCCGGAATGACAGACGAAGGAAAGACCAATCCATGGACTCATCGGGAAAGATCGAGGGAAGGAAGGTTTGATCCTAGTCAACTTACGAGAGGGAGAAAATTATAATGTCAAACTCATTGCTTACGTTTGCTACTAGTAGGAGTAGGCTATGGCACCGCGGTGCTGACAACCTATGGGAAATGTGAGTTAATGGATCAGGGAATCTTCAATGTGGACCATTAAATAACCTGCAAACTTTCAGATCGAGCTGTCCCCAAACACTTTGTTACTCAACGTAGACCTGTATTTGTTCACGAACATGTATGTCTGTCCATTTTCCGGCAAACCGAAAGCAAACCTGTGAGAGCTTTTAGGTAGTCCAGATATCCACATGAAAAACGAAAAGCCACCATGTACCCTAGCACTATGTCCTCCCCTCTATCAAGTGACCGCTAGTAGAAAACGGACCTTTCGTCAGCAGCTTTAGTCCCGGCCGGCGTACTGGCTAGCTAGCTAGCTCAAATAGCCGAAGGTGTACTAGGTAGTTAGCTTAGCTTGCTTAAATGAAATGGCGGAAGGTGTAGCTGGCTCAAATGCAAATGGCGGAAGGTGTAGCTCAAATAGGGCTCAAATGGCGGAAGCTAGCTAAGCTCAAATGGCTTTTTTTAAGTGCTTATTATTAATACATAATAAACACATGTTTGGCGGAAGACACTAATTCCCGTGCTGACTATTATTTCAACACGGATATTTGAGATATAGGGTTGGATGGGGCTCGCATATCAGGTCCACGAACGCATCGAGACGCGGTCTACGGACCATGGTATGTCCATTTACAAGATAGCGTTGCAGATGCCCTCACATGACAGCAAACGAATCAAAGTGGCATACGGTGGAAAACATTCGCCAAAGGCACGTCTTGTCTCACGTACTACGTCTAACTCGGAAGTTTGGATTTTTTTCTCATCTCGTCTCACGATCATATCAAACAGCTTCTTTCTCTTTATGTCTCTTTATTTATGTCTCAGCCTCTCAGAGTCTGTCTCGGGACTTACTCGGAACTTTGGATTATTTCCAGCATGGAGGACATATATAGGCGCTGCTGAACCTAAGTCTAGCAAACTGTTACTAGGCGCTGGACCACCTGATCGAGCACACCCATTGCGAGGTTGCCCTGCACGCCACGGAAAAACGAAGCCATGCTCCACTCCACTCACTCTCCTGCACTACACGGCTTCAGCTAAACTAGCACCATATCATATGGTCCATGTGGTAGATCAAACGAAGTGAAATAAACAAGTCAGGTGGGAGATGAGCCTTCGTGAGCTCGCGCCTTCCGTCCCGTCGGCATCCCCGCCGCCGCCCCGCGTCCCGGCCGGCGCGCCGGCGCCCCCTCCTGCCGAGCTGGCTGCTGGCTGCGGGGCATGCGTCGCCCTGCCGGTGCCCCCGTCCGCTGCTCCAATCGCTCCGGCTCGGGAGATCCTGTCGATCTGCCGCTGCAGGCGCTGGACAGTCCCGTCCAGGTGGATGGGGCGCCCGTGCAGGGGCTGGAGGTGCCCCTAGCCACGCCTGCGCCCGCG
The DNA here is from genome assembly GCA_039707655.1 of Elymus sibiricus. Taxonomy (NCBI): domain Eukaryota; kingdom Viridiplantae; phylum Streptophyta; class Magnoliopsida; order Poales; family Poaceae; genus Elymus; species Elymus sibiricus. Next base: position 475,555,094 of record CM077665.1, read on the forward strand.
CCCGTGAAGCTCCCCGTGCCGGCTGCTCCGACTTCGTCCGTCGTCCCCGCGGCTGCGCCGGCTTTCCGCAAGGCCGACCCGACCATTGGTGGTCATATGGTCCACCACCTGCCCGTTGTTGCGGCCGCTCCGACGCCCCTGCCCTCCGTCCCTGCTGCCATGGCTAGAGGCGATGTGGACCAGCTCAAACCTCCACTGGCACTGGTCCCTTCGGTTCCTGAGACTGTCGATCTTCCTCCGCCAGTTTCCGCTACTTCACCTCCGCACGCCGCTGTTGACGGTGACAGGCTTGTCGTGAAGGCTCCCCCAATGCGGTCGGTCTGGGGGGATTGGCGAGGATGTTTTGACCGGGAGGCGACGTCGACAGCCCCTGTGACTTCATGCAAGAATGCGCCGGCAGACTGGCAGCTTGTCTCGAGAGAGCGGCGCTCGGCTCCCGCTGCTTTTCGTCGTCCCGCTTTCAATGCGCGGCGGCTCCCTCCAGCGTGGATGAGAGACAGGTGTTTTCGGTGCCTCTGTCGGGGTCACCGTGCACACTCTTGCAGGGATCCAATCCGGTGCACGGAGTGTCTTCGATCCGGCCACATCGCCCGCTTCTGTCGTGTGAGGAAGCCCGTTCACCAATCTTCACCACTCCAATGTCATGCCCCATCGCCTGCACCCACCAGTGAAGTCATCACGTCAGATGTGCAGTTCCAGTCTGACTCGGCTGGGAATGCCGGGTTGGCGGAGGAGGCCGAGCTGCTTCACACGGAGCTTCGTGACTGCCTTGCGCGAGTTGAGAGTGTTTTGGGGAGAGCAGAGATCGCTCTCGCCAAACTGGAGGTGGTGCCGGTTGTGTCTTCGTTGTCTGAGCTTCATATTGGGTCTTCGGTTCGGGAGGATGGAAGTCTCTATGGACATTTCTCTCCTCGTGCTACATCATGTCCTTCGCAGATGCCTCTGCTGTTGTCTGCCTCTGGGCGTGTTGTCATCGATGAGGTCGTGACTCCAGTGCTACAGATTATGCCTGAGCTGCAGGAGCGTTGTGGCGAGCCCACTTCACCTCTTTCAATGGTGTTTTCGAATGAGATGGGGCAGGCGATGTCTGTGGGTGACGAGGTTGGTGCTTTGGTACCTAATTTCGATGCACAGCCACAGGGTTCGCCTCTGCCATGTGGGCGGCTGGAGGCGCCAGAGTCTATTGTGTCTGTGGTAACCGTGGCTGATGATGTTCTTGCGATGGTGTCTATGAGGGACAAAGTGGCGTCTGTGGATGCCGAAATTGGTGAGGTTGTCGCTTTGGCACCTCATTCTGAGGCGCCGAAGTTCATCTTCGACCGGGAAGGTATGTTGGCAAGCATTGATGAGGCGGTCTTCAAGAAAAAGCTTTGCGGCTTGCTCGTCTCCTTGGAGGCAGCTAGCCCTGGGTCTAGCACGACAATTGCTAGCCTCCTAATAAAGAAGACTTCTACGGACAAAATCAAGAAGGTTAAGAAGGCTCTCAGGAGCATAGGCAAGAAGGGTGGCGCCATTGATAAGGCGTCCGTGGCTGCTTAATGGATGATACTCAGTATCTTTGAGCACCACGTCCGATTGACTCGTCTTCATGGATTTGGTGGTGGTGTCCGTTTTCAGGCATGATTTTGTTTGGGGTTTCTTTGCAACGTAGAAGTGCGAGGGATTGTGGTTGTTGCGTGTTATGTATGTTTGTCGGGTTGATCGTGGGGTCATGGAGTTTCCTTCTTAGCGAGTAGTCCGCATGCGGTCTATATGTATCGGTTTTTGCCCGGTTTTCCGTTAATTAACTGGGCAATTCTCTTCTTCTTAATTAATCGACGAGGCAAATCTTTTGCCTCCGTTTCGAAAAAAAAAAACAAGTCAAAGACTAAGAAAATAACCAAGACGTCGACTGGGCCGGCCGGGCGAAAGCCTACTCCGCTGGCTCCGTCTCCTCCTATCCCCACTCATATCTTGCCGCTCCCGGAGGAAGCCAACGGTCTCATTTTCTTGCACTACGGCAGTCCTCATGGCTGGAGCGCTGCGGCGGCTCTAGACGGCTCGCGTCAGTAGAGGTGGCCGGCGGCTCCGGGACATCTTTGCGGTGGCCTTGTCAAAATGGTTGCGAGAGCAGCAAGGCGGCTGATTGTGGCGTCAGCGGCGGCGGTAGTGATTTGTCACGGGGTCTTTCTGTTCCTTGACTGTGAATTTTCCTGGTTCCGTTACAGGCGCTGAGGCCGGTGCATCTTTCTGGTTCCTGTGTGGAGGCGGTTTACGGACTGTCGTGGTTGTGCGCGCATCGGTTATTTTGCTCTCGATGCGACCCCAGGCTGAGATATCCATATCTATCAGGCACAAGGTTGACGGGTTTTAGCCTTGTATAGGAGGTCCACAACGGCATGCTCTAGTGATTGGATGTCTCCCATTTAGTATTGTTGGGAATAAGTCGTGACAGAGCACGGTGCAACCGGCGTTGGTGCGTCAGGTCCGGTCCGTGACGGTGCGATCGGCGTCGGTGCGTCAGGTCCGGTCCATGGGCTGGGTCATGGTTATGTGTGTACGTATGTGCGTACGTCTGTAGCGTGTGTGTGCGTGCTTGTGGCAGTTGCATGTGTATGTGCTCGTGGTGGTAGAAGTAGGCCGTTAGCATGGAGCTGGCCGTTAGAAGCGCTATGCGCATCGTGCGCATGCGCGCTGGCCGGGCGGATCGCTCGCTCCGCGACGTGCGTGTGTGCACAGGAGACATGGGCGTTGCGTTGTTGTAGTGCTACAAAAGCCACAACGGTGTACGTGTGTTGATGGGTGTTATGAGCACTGAAAAAAAGGAGGCCGTGTGTGCGCACGGCCAGGCATTAGTCGTCGGAAAAGTTCCAGTGTGTCCAGCTCTCGTTCGTCTACCTCCAATCCGAGTGTTAGAGAGAGAGCTGTCCCAACATTTCGTATCAGAGCCTTGTTGGCTTGGGTGTGGTTCGCCGTGCCGGAGGCGTTCCGGCGATGGCGGCGTTCGTCGGCGGCTGCGCGAAGCTCCGGGCCGTGTGTCGGCCTATGGAGGTGCGCGGCGCTATGGCTATCATGGCGGACGCAGAGGCGACGCGCGGTGAGTCCGTGACGAGCGCGGCGGAGGTGGACGTGTGCGGCGAGCACGCGACGACAACGACCAGCGGCGGGTCCGCAACGGTGGTGACCGGCGTCAGCGCGCCAGGTCATGTCCGTGGCGGTGGAGACCGGCGTCGGTGCGCCAGGTCATGTCCGTGGCGGTGGCGACCGGCGTCAGCGCGCCACGTCGAGTCCGCGGTCATGGCGATGACGAAGATGGGAGCAGCAGCGTCAACTCCGGCGAGGACGAGCAGGCGGCACGTCACAGCGTCGGGCGGGGGCGTTCAAGACGACATCGACGACGATGTCGGGACGGCACTCCTCGAGGTCACGGCTTAGGAGGTGATTGTTGGGAATAAGTCATGACAGAGCACGGTGCGACCGGCGTTGGTGTGTCAGGTCGGGTCCGTGACGGTGCGATCAGCATCGGTACGTCAGGTCGGGTCCGCGGGCTGGGTCACGACAATGTGTGTACGTATGTGCGTACATCTGTAGCGTGTGTGTGCGTGCTTGTGGCAGTTGCATGTGTATGTGCTCGTGGTGGTAGTAGTAGGTTGTTAGCATGGAGCTGGCCGTTAGCAGCGCTGTGCGCGTCGTGCGCGTGCGCGCTGGCCGGGCGGATCGCTCGCTCCGCAGCGTGCGTGTGTGCACAGGAGACATGGGCGTTGCGTTGTTGTAGTCCTACAAAAGCCACAGCGGTGTATGTGTGTTGATGGGTGTTATGAGCACTGAAAAAAAGGAGCCCGTGTGTGCGCACGGCCGGGCGTTAGTCGCCGGAAAAGTTCCAGTGTGTCCAGGTCTCGTTCGTCTACCTCCAATCCGAGTGTGAGAGAGAGAGAGCTGTCCCAACACTTAGTGCAGAGGTTTGGACTTTGGAGTGCTCGACATGGTCTAAGATGACATCCACAACTATAGATCAGGCGACTCAGCTTCTATTTGATGTGTGAGTTCCTCCCTTGCCTGAGGTGCCTCATGTGAGTGGCCTAAATTGATTGTGTGGCCCGTCCGCATTCTAGGGAGCATACACTACTGAAATCAGCAAATTTGCCGTCAGCTAGTTCTTTGCCGTCAGCTGGCGGACGGCAAAGAAGCTCTTTGCCATCCGTTTCTAGAAAACCGATGGCAAAGAACTAGCTGACGGCAAAGAAGCTCTTTGCCATCAGCCACCTCTTTGCCGTCAGCTAGCTGACGGCATAGAAGCTTTGCCGTCCGCCAGCAGACGGCAAAGAGGGTGGGTGGCCGCCCACTAACGAGAACGACCTAACGGCCACTTTCTTTGCCGTCTGCTGGCGGACGACAAAGCTTCTTTGCCGTCCGCCAGCAGACGGCAAAGAAAGTGGCCGTTTTAACGGCCGTTTCTCCCCGGCCCCACCCCACTAGCTAGGCTCTTTCCCGTCTGCTAGCAGACGGCACAGAGCTGTGACCTAACTGAAAAGGGGCCGGCGCCCGCGCCCCACCCCTCTCTCTCTCCCCTCTCTCTCTCTCTCTCTCCCGGCCCTCACCTCACCCGCGCCGTCGCCCCTCTCTCTCTCCCTTCTCTCTCTCTCCCGGCCCTCACCTCACCCGCACCGCCGCCCCTCTCTCTCTCCCCTCTCTCTCCCGGCCCTCACCTCACCCGCGCCGCCGCCCCTCTCTCTCCCCTCTCTCTCTCTCCCGGCCCTCACCTCACCCGCGCCCCACCCCTCTCTCTCTCCCCTATCTCTCTCTCTCCCGGCCCTCACCTCACCCGCGCCGCCGCCCCCGGGTTCGAGCTGCCCCCGCCCCGACCCCCGGCGACGCCCCGCCCCGCTGCCCCGGCGCCCCGCCTCGCCGCCCCGGCGGCGCCCCACCCCCGCCGCCCCGGCTCCCCGCCCCGCGGCCTCCTCCACCACCGCCGGAGCCAAGGTGAACTTTTTTTTTTGTTTTTTCTACTGTTATTTGCTGTTTAGGTTTAGGTGTTATTAATAGGTTTAGGTTAGTGGTAGGATTAGGTTAGTGCTAGGTTTAGGTTTAGATAATTAGAAGAAGAAGAAAGTTGAAAAAAAGAAGAATAAGTAGAAGAAGAGGAAAAAGGAAAAAAGGAAGAGGGTCGTGGATCGCCGGTCGCCGAGGGGAGAGATGGTGGAGCCAGTGGGTCCTGCCGATCCCGACGCCGTCGCCCATGCCGAGAATCCCCCGGTCCGAGTGCTGACCCGTCGACCGTGTTCAACGCCGAGCTTGTGGGATGTGGATCTAGTGTTCAACGCCGAGCGCCACATGTATCTCGCACCGATGATACTTGCTATTTAGGGTTTCATCGACGTCGAGGAACCCCCTAACCCGCTCGTCCTGTTATAAATATTTAGTTAGGTTGACGGAAAAAACCATATTTCTATGTTACTCATCTTTCGATTTAAATGTGCAGTTTTTTCGTCGGTGCGAGGGTCTAGTGTTCGACGAGCTCCGCCCCTGCGTTCGTGGGTGAGCACAAATGACATCTCCTCCTTCCCCCTTGATTTGCTCTGTTCCGGTCTTCATGCCGATGAAACTTGCTAGCTATAGGTGTCTTCAATCATCAGTATGCGTGACCACTATGCGTCTCCCGTTCGAAAGGGTTACATCTATAAATATGCATGCATTAGCATATTTATAACCGTGATTCTTTCAAATTGTCCAACGTTATCCATGGACAGCCCGAGTATGTGTATAATGGGTTCGTTTCCCCATATGCTTTGCTCCGGATCCGATGCAGAATTTCGTCAGTGCCTCCCTGTTGTTCTCCGGGTACACATCCTCTCTGCTTATTGCCGAGACGTGTATCAGGAGAACAGCGGGGAGGTGCTGCCGAAATTTTGCGTCGGATCCGGAGTAGAGCATGGGAAAATGAACCCAATCTACACATACTCGGGTGGGATTAGGACCTATCTTTACCTACTAGCGTCTAGGTTGCATGGACGTAATAAAACTGACAAACTCTATTAACCGATGAATATGGTTTGCTGAATTATGTATATATTTCTTGTGTGTCCAGTAGCTAGGCAAGATGAGTGATCGTGCGTGGATGTACACCGGTCACACTAGTCAGAAAGACATGACCCATGAATGGATAACAAAAACCAAGGGGTTTGTGACAGCCGCATTTGCAAATGGACAGAAAACAACCTGGTGCCCCTGTGTCGATTGCGACAACTCTCATAAGAGGTCAGAGTTTGAAATGATCAAACACCTGCAGAAGTGGGGTTTTACGCCTAATTATACGGTCTGGACATTTCATGGTGAGTCTGCCCAACGTGCCAGAGCTGAGGTGGTTCGTCGTCGCACCGACGAGCATGGTACCGGGATCGAAGACATGGTGCAAGACTTTGATGATGCTCGGGATTCGGACGATGAGATGGAGGAATCTGCAAAGGCCTTCTATGAAATGTTGGAGTCTTCAAAACGTCCTCTCCACGAGCACACTGAGCTTTGTCAGCTGGATGCCATCGCGCAAGTAATGGCTCTCAAGGCTCAGTTTAACCTAGGCAGAGAATGCTACGACGCGATGATGACGATATTTGGACGTTTTCTACCCAAAGGCCATGTATTGCCAGCAAACCTGTACCAGTCGGACAAAATCCTACGTGCGCTTAAGATGCCCTGTGAGAAGATAGATGCCTGTGAGAATGGATGTGCCTTATTTAGGCTTGAGTATGCGGGCTTCAACTATTGTCCCATTTGCAAGTCTTCCATGTATGTTGTGGTAGACAACGGTATGGGTGAGAAGAGTCAGACCAAAATCCCAGTTAATGTTCTTCGGTATATGCCAATCATACCAAGACTTCAACGTCTTTTCATGGTCGAAGAGACGGCTAGACAGATGACGTGGCATAAATTGGGCAAAAGAACCGAACTAGATGCAGATGGGAATCCGATGTTGGGACACACTTCAGACGCTTTTGCGTGGAAGCACTTCGATGCTTTACATTAGGACAAAGCGGCAGATCCAAGGCATCCTCGAGTCGCCATCAGCACGGATGGGTTCCAAGTGTTTGGTATGATGGCAACCCAATACAGTTGCTGGCCTGTATTTGTCATTCCACTCAATCTCCCCCCCGGAGAGATTATGAAAAGAAAGAACATTTTCTTGACGTTGATAATTCCAGGGCCCAACTATCCGGGGAAGAATATGAATGTGTACATGCAGCCGCTTAAGGATGAATTGCAAGAAGCTTGGGATAATGGGATCAAGACATATGACGCCGCTACAAAACAAAACTTCAAAATGCATGTGTGGTACATGTACTCGACGCATGACTTGCCGGCGTATGCGCTATTCGTTGGCTGGTGTGTGCATGGAAGGTTCCCGTGCCCCACATGCAAGGCAGCTCTTTAGTTCCGTTGGCTGCAGGCGGTTGCAAGTATTCTTGCTTCGACTTGCATAGACAGTTCCTGGATCCTGGCCATAAGTTCAGAAAAGACAAGAAACATTTCATGAAAGGTAGAGTTGTCAAAAACTCTGCACCACCTGCATTGACAGGCCAACAGGCCCTGGATCAGTTAAACGCTCTCGAGCCTAATCCAGAGCGTCCAGGATATTTCAAAGGGTATAATTCGGAACACGCCTGGACTCACAAGATATGCTTGTGGGATCTGCCTTACTTTAAAGACATCATTTGCCCACACAACATCGACGTGATGCACACTGAAAAGAATATCGCCGAGGCCCGTTTTGGTACATTGTTCGGCATAGAGGGGAAGTCAAAGGATAACCCTAAGGCTAGAGTCGATCAAGAGGCTCTATGTGATAGACCGTTACAAAACATATGACAACCGAAAGGAAAGAAGAACTGGAGGAAGCCAAAGGCATGGTTCAATCTTGGAAGGCCAACTATGAGGGAAATGATCTTGTGGGTGAAAATGCAGTTGATGTTCCCCGATGGGTATGCAGCGAATCTAAAGAGGGGAGCGAGTCTTGACAAATTGAAAATATTTGGTATGAAGAGTCATGATTGGCACATATGGCTTGAGCGGGTAATACCGGTGATGTTGCGTGGCTTTATCCCTGAGGATGAATGGCTAGTACTGGCAGAGCTGAGCTATTTCTTCCGTGCTCTTTGTGCGAAAGAACTATCGCCTGACGTGCTAGACGAACTGGAAGAGTTGGCGCCGGAGTTGATCTGCAAGTTAGAAAAGATCTTTCCACCGGGATTCTTTAATCCAATGCAGCATTTGATTTTGCATCTCTGGACCGAGGCAAGATTGGGGGGGGCCCGTGCAAAATCGTTGGTGCTTCGCAACTGAGAGGATGCAGAAGACGCTTCGAGCAAAATGTAAAAATAAACGTAGAATTGAAGCATCGATGGCCGAGGCATTCATTACCGAGGAGGCCGCAAACTTCGTGACAGCACACTACAAAGCCAAGAATCATCATTTGCATAATCCGAAGCCTCGGCACAATGATGGCGACCGTGAAAAAGGTCGATCCAACCTCAGCCTATTCAAAGGGAAGCTCGCACCAGCCGGTGCTTCGAAAGCAATAGCGCTGGATGTCGAAGAATGGCGGACCATTTCGTTCTATATCTTCAACAACCTAACAGAAGTGCGGCCGTACATCGAGTAAGTTCTCGGTACATTGTTTCGCAACTTCTAATTCCTTTGAAATGGTCTTATTCCCGGATATGTGATACAGCCGATACGTCGCCAAATTCTCGGATGGAGCGGTGATCCAAAAGGATTCCGTCGAAGAGTATGAGCTTCTGGCAAAGCATGGAGGAGGCTATCCCGGTTTCATCTCTTGGTTCAAACAAACGGTAATTTCCATTAGACCATTTCATTTCTTCGTCTAGTTTGCGGCTAATGCAACAATCCTTTCGTATTAAACTTGTAGGCTAATGCAGAGTCTATGGACTCCGAATTGAGACAAGTCGCAAATGGTTTTGACTATAAGGTCCGTTCATTTGACAAATACGACATCAACGGGTATTGCTTTCGTACTTTTGGCAAAGAGCTATCTATGGCCGACCGAAAGTCTACAAATTGTTGTGTCTCCGCTGTCGGCCAAGGAGGGGTCGAGTATTATGGAAGAGTTGAAGCAATTTATGAACTTACATTCTTCTTTGGTGAAAACCCACCAAACGTCGTAGTCTTCAAATGTTATTCGTTCCAGCCAAAGGAGACTAGAAGGACTAATGAACATATAGGGCTAGTCGAAATCAAACAAAGCACCCATTTAGATGTTCCCGATGTCTATATTACGGCTCAACAGGCGACCCAAGTTTTCTATCTACCGTGGGCCTGCCAAACTGATCCAAATCTGAATGGTTGGGATGTCGTTTATGATGTGCCGCCACATTTTAGACCACCTCCCCTCAATTAGGATGATTATGACCCTCACATTAACCCAGACACATATGAAGGAGAATTCTTCCAAGAAACACGTGTTTCCAAAAAACGTTTCAAGAACCGCTCTACTTCACCCCAGAACATTGAGGTAGACAGCGACAGTGAATCCAACTTCACCCCTGAGCCGGAACAAGAAGAGACGGTAGAAGAAGAGGTTACTGCTGCGGATGACCTGTCAATGCTTGACCGATTACATAAAGGAGGCCTTCCACATGTTGATGCATTTATTGATGATGCTGATGAGCACGTCATTACTGATAGTGATGATGATTCTGCATTTATTGATCCCGGAGCATATTTAGACGATGAAGATTAATATTAGTAATGTCAGGTATTCAATTATTATTATGTACATATATATTATTAATTAGTTCATGTTATTAGGTATTCAACAAAATGACATTGACTTAGCTTATTTTCCTCGAAAATGACATAATAACCTTACTTAGCTCCAAACTGACATACTTTACCTAGGATAGCTATAAAATGACCTATACTTAGCATATTTCCTCCTAAATGACTTAATATGCTTAGTTAGCTAAAAAATGGCATAACTACCTAGGATAGCTCCAAAATGACCTATACTTAGCTTCTTTAGTTCATTTATGACATACTTAGCATACTTAGGTAAAAAATGGCATGATAACCTTGGTTTAGCTCCAAAATGACATTGACTTAGCTTATTTTCCTCCAAAATGACAAAATAACCTTACCTACCTCCAAAATGACCGATTTTAACTAGGATAGCTCTAAAATGACCTACACTTGCCATTTTCTTGTATGATTGTATGATTTATATAGTTACTTGTATCATTTTCTTACTTTGTATGATTGTTTCTTATACATAGTGCCATGGTCTTGATATCCATCCCCGTCGGCCCTCGCCCGCTTTATGATTCGGATGTGGTAAATTCTCTTTTATAACTATTTGTTGCATTTCGCATTTATGACAATTATGGCCATCAAGTTGACATAGAGATATTTTAATCTAGGACGTATGTGAACCGGAATTTGAAACCGACCCTCTTGTCAAGAAGTTAAATTTAGTTGAAAAAGAAATTGAGTATTTGAAAGAAAAAATTAAAAGAATTGAAAAAGAGAAGATGACATTGGAGTTGTATGTTGCCGATGTCGTCGATGATCACAAGATGAAGATGAATGCAATGCGCTTGAAGATGGATGCAATGCGCTTGAAGATGAAGAAGATTAGAAAATATGCCATTGATAATGAGGCTTGGTATCATTATGCCGTTGGATCAATTGTTACCTTAGTTGCGATCTTCATCGCATTTGTTGTGATGAGGGTACGTTTTCTCTAGAGTTTTGCTTAACAAATGCATACTTAGCTTATTTTGCTCCTAAATGGCATAATTACCTAAGTTAGATAAAAAAATGAGCTATACTTACGTAAGTTGGCTCAAAAATGGCATCATCCTCGAAAATGACATAATAACCTTACTAAGCTCCAAAATGACCTATTTACCTAGCTTAGCTCTAAAATGACCTACACTTAGCATTTTTTCCTAGCTTAGCTAAAAAATGGCATTTTTACCTACCTTAGTTAGAAGAAGAAGAAGATAAAGAAGAGGAGAGGAGAAAAAGAAAGAGAAGAAAAATTCTTCTTCTTCTTCTTCTTCTAGTCTTCTTCTTCTTCTTCTTCTTCAAGCTAGTCTTCTTCTTCTAGTCTTCTTCTTCTTCTTCTTCTAACTTTCTTCTTTCCCAATTTGCAGATGTGCTTTCGATGAGGAAGCTTGCGTTGATGGAGTCTACTCTTCTTCTTGTGCTTCCTTTTTGTTTTGATTTTGTAGGATGAACAATGTGAAACTTGCTACCTATATATGTATGTATGGATGAAACCATTGTATGCTTGTTGTTGGATATGTTGGCTAGCTATATATGTTGCATATGGACTTTTCATTTGGTATGTATATATATGTGTTGGATGATCATATCCATATGGCAGGGATATGATTTGGTATGTATATGTGTTGTTATGCTTGTTGAAAGTATTTTCAAATGTGTGTATATATATATATATATGTGAAATTCTGTGAAGTTGAATGAATTTAAGAAAAAACAGAAAAAACAGGGGTTGTACAGCCTCTTTGCCGTCTGCTGGCAGACGGCAAAGGTCTTTGCCGTCTGCCAGCAGACGACAAAGATGCCACGTGGCAGCTACCTGTGCACCTGGGGTGGACTGGGCTGGCCTATTTGGCAGCTTTGCCATCTGCTGGCTGACGGCAAAGACCTTTGCATCTTTGCCGTCAGCCAGCAGACGGCAAAGCACGCCGTTAACCCCTTAACGGACCTAAGCCACCACGTGTGCCGTCCATATCCTTTGCCGTCTGCTAGCAGACGGCAAAGACCTTTGCATCTTTGCCGTCGGCCAGCAGACGGCAAAGTGGCCTTTACCGGAGCTTGTTCAGTTGGACGTGTTGCCGTCTGCTGGCTGACGGCAAAGACCTTTGCCGTCCGCAATGCATGCCTTTGCCGTCAGCCATGGCGGACGGCAAAGTTGCTGATTCCAGTAGTGATATGAGATCGACCGAGATGGAGGGCGTACCTATGCAGTGCTCGACAGAATGTGTTATACGGCCATGTTTTAATTGTGTGGCTACTAGGTCCATCCGAAACGTGTGCTTGGGCAATGATGGATCGGCAAGTGGTGAGAACGCATGATGACGTCATCTAGATGGTGCTTTTTGAGTGCACGGGCTCAAGTTGTAGGGTGAAAACTGTAAATCAACCCTTCATTGGTTGAACCTGACTATGGCATCGTTCACGCGAAACCCATGCATGATCTGGCCACAATGGTCGTTGTTGGAGCATCTACCGTGTTACATATGATTGCCATCATTGATAGTTTATGTTGAAAGTTTCTGTTTTACAGAATACAATCGCAGGCGCCCACATAATGCACCACTATGAATGCACGCACGCACATCTTACCCTATGAACACCCCAAACGTAGCTTTACTCGGTTTTTTTTTCTGTTTTAATAATTTGGTTGTGTACGTCTTCGATGTCTTGTCTAGGTTTTGAGCCGTGCTAGTGCAAAGTCTAGATACAAGTGGGGTGTGCCGAGGTCTCAGTCTACTGGGACTTAACCAAGCGCCAGTCAAGTGACATTACATGTAAAAAAAAGAAAAAGATAAAACTGAAAAGATGATTTTACACGGATCTTCATGTAAGATCTCTCGGATATAACATCGACTAAGACATAATGAAATCTCAGGAGATATAGCATGACTGGTAATTGAGTCCTCTTATGACATGAAAAAATAAGAACTCAGAAGGAAGCCAGGGTGTGAGATATTTCAACGGCACGCCTGTGCCTGCTTATACAGTCACTAGTAGAAAACAGGGCTTTGGTGGCCAGAATATTGCATTAGTCCCGGTCATGTTACGAACCGAGACTAATGGGTGCATCAGTCCCGGTTCGTGAGGCCAGGACGCCGGCCGGGCCTCGGCGGGCACCAGTCCCGGTTCGTCTGACCCCTTTAGTCCCGGTTCCAGACACGAACCGGGACTAAAGGTCCTCGCTCCTGGCGCAGCCCCTTTATTCCCGGTTGGTGGCTGGAACCGGGACTAAAGGTAAGTCTTCTGTCCCGGTTCTAGCCACCAACCGGGACTAAAGATATGCCTATATATATGCTTGCCCCTGCCCGCTCACTCCTTTGTTTTTTGGCCGGCCGGCGTGTGGGAGGTAGGGGACGGAGTGGAGGAGAATTGGGCTGAAACCCGTGGGCTGGCCTGGAAGGCCCGTGCACACAGCCTAAGTAACCCCCATGTGCACGGGGGTCCCGTGGGCACGGTACACGCCCGTGCGCTGCTCTCACCTCCTATGCACACGAGGTGTTCGATGAAATGCCCGAGCCACGCTTAAGCTTTCTCCTCTCCAAGCTCGACCTCCAAGCTCCATTTTCCCCAATATTTGTCTAGGTTTGGCGGTCCGTCACGTCCCGTCCCCGTCCTCACCGTCGTCGATCGCCCGCGGCGATCTCGTCGCCGGCACCAACCGGGACTAAAGGAATTTTTAGAAAAAAAAAATTGAATTTTTTTTGACCATTTTTTGATTTGTTTTTAAGTTTTATTCCTATTTTCAAATCTTTGAATTATTTGACAATTTAATCTCTAATCATCCATCCTCACTGCCCCAGCGTGGAGCACTCATTCCAAATCGTCTAACTTCCCGGCCGGTCACCCATTCTCTCACTGCTCCAGCCCCAGCACGCTTAACTTCCTGGCTCTATCGCCCCTAGTTTCCAAGTCTGCACTTGTTGTTTTCCTGACAATAGTAAGCTATCAATCCTATTAACCCTTAGGTCTTGATGTCACATGATTTAATTTTTTGAATTCCAAACAATTATTAAATTAAACAAAATAAGTAATAATAATATTGAATTTCAATGAAAATAAAATAAGTAATAATATTATTTTATTCATTTTTTTGCCATTTATTCAATTAATATGGCATAATTAATATCTTTAAATCTGTAAATCGAAATTCAACAAATAATATATCCATTATTATCAGAAAAATGTGAGGAATCAAAATATGACATCATTTATTTATTTTTAAATAAAATTAATTTTTAAAATTATTTTTTTTCCGTTTTTTTGCAGAAACGGTCAAAATTCATATTTCAAAATTTCTATACCAACTAGACACTAAAACCTAACTACATCTCAAAGGATTGTATTTTTTGAAGATTTTATCATTTTTGTTTATTTTCTACAAACCTAAAAAAGGCGGTCCACGGGGGGGGGGGTAGAGTTTGAAAATTTCAGAACCCCTATGACCCTGAAAATGAAAAGCCCTGCAAATGAACTCTGAAAAGGTTGAAACTTGGCATGGTATCATCATTTCACCCACATAGCATGTGCTAAAAAGTTGAGAGGGTTACGGCAAAAACTGGATGCACTTCGTGTACAAACTGGACCATCTCCTTCGAAGTATCAAGGTTTCCGACGAAAACCCATCTGTTACAAAGCATTTCATTTTGTTTAACTTATTTCAACTCCAGACTTTTTGTGCATTCAATATGCACCATTCAAAGCCACATCCTCAAATTTCAACCGTTTCTAACTTCATTTGCTATTTTTCATGCATTTAATGAATTTTTTTAGCTAAATGACCCTGAAATTGAAAAGCCCTACAAATGAACTCTGAAAAGGTTGAAACTTGGCATGGTATCATCATTTCACCCACATAGCATGTGCTAAAAAGCTGAGAGAGTTACGGCAAAAACTGGATGCACTTCGTGTACAAACTGGACCATCTCCTTCGAAGTATCACGGTTTCGGACGAAAACCCATCTGTTACAAAGGCATTTCATTTTGTTTAACTTATTTCAACTCCAGACTTTTTGTGTAGTCAATATGCACCATACTACAACATGTTAAAATCTACAGAAAGAACTAACTAAAATTAATAAAAAACAACAATTAAATGACTAAAACAACTATATAAGCAAAATAGTATTGTTTTAATTAAAATCCTAATTTAAATTATTCTAAAATTAAACAAATAAATCTTACTGTGACAACAATCTAACACGTGCCTAGGAGCAAAAAGAATTAAATTAAAAACTATTTGTAAACTCAAGTTATTCACAATCTAGGGTTTGAAGCAAATTTGAACAAATTCTAATTTAAACCATTCAAATTTGAAAACGGGAGAGGCGACGAGGTCGGAGACGGGCGGCGCCGGCGACGTCGGTCGGCGGCGGGGCGGTGGCAACGGCGGGGTGACGGGCGCGGGCGCCGTCGCTGCCCCGATCCAATCGGGGGGGGGGGTGAGGAGGGAGAGTGGGGGATTCAGGGGGCTAGGGTTTCGGCTCGGGGGGGGTGTAGGCGCCGGGGTGGGCCGTTTGGGCCGGCCAGGTTGCGGGTGGGCCGGCCGGTTGGGCCAATGCCCATGGGGGAGGGGGGGGGGGGCTTTTTCCTTTTTCCTTTCTTTTTATTTTTTTGTTTTAAATCTTTCTGTTACTTATTTAATTTTAGGGCTAGATGACTTTAGTAAAATATGGCACTTGGCCTAATATTTGCATTGCAATATTAGGTACTGACACAAAAAGTTTGGGGGGGGGGGGCTTTGGATTAATTTTGTATTTTCAAAAAGCAAAAGGCATTTATTTAATTGTTTTGGGCTCTGCTAAAATAGTTTTGAGGCACAAAACCACATGATAAAATGTTGGTTCCATTTTTAGAATAGCTTAGGGAATAATTGCAACCTAAGCATGATTTTTAAATTGAAGTTTGCAAAACTTTTAAAACCACCTTTCAAATGAATTGGAATTGCAAAGGAATTTGAATTGAGCTTTGATTCCAAAAGTGATCACACATGGATTAGCAAAAGCATTAGCATAATCTTGGCCATCACTGTAGCTTAATTACAATGATCACTGTAGCACTAAATCCAGAGTGTCACACACGCTCCGCGTCTTCAAGAACTGCCTGCATCGTCGTTGTCTAATCGGAGTAGTCCTCCTCGTTCGACGAGCCGTCTGACGAATCAACAAAGTCCTCGTATATGTACTCCAAATCATAATCCATTGCTAGAAAGAAGAAGAGACAACTGTTTTCAGCTCCGGCGATACATCGTACAGTTGGGGGCATAGTGAGAATAAATAGTTGAGGATGGTACCTGGCGGGGCAGTCGGAGGACAGGAGCTGAATGGAGACGGAGGAGAAGCATCGGGGAGCTTGCAGGAGCGCCGGAGGGTGAGGGAGACGCAGAATTCCGACAGTTATGTGGCATGGTGGCCGGGGTGGTGGATCGGGGGCGGAGCCAAGAGAAAAAGAAGGAAGGAGAGAAAATGAGGAGGATGGAGTCGCTGGGGTCCGGGAAGGATTTTGGATGGGCCAGGGATGGCGTATATCGAATTGTATGTGGACCCCGTAAATCTTCCTCATTTTTTTCTGCGGTTTGCGAAAGAAATCGCGTCCGGAACACCCCGCGGACCGATATAGGGCCACATTGGATGGCTTCCACGGTCCGGATCACGTGATCCCAACGGTTGCAGGATGTTTACAGGTGTGCCTTGGAGATGCGCTAATGCAGCGGCATCCGAGGGTATGGACAAATATGGAAGGAGACGTACTTGTTGTTGGGGCACCCAGGACACACGCACACTCAAGAACTAGAGGTTGAAGAAGAAGAAACAACACACTTTGGCACCACGCACGTATAGTGCCTTTTCTGTATTCCTTCGCTCAACTCACTAACATAACTGGTTACAACGTGCTTTTATAGGGAAACTAGACAATTCCCCGCGCGTTGCCGCGGGAATTGACGGCAATATGTTTAGATGATACTTGGTTGAATGTAACGTGAATATTCCGATTAACAATATAAGCATGAAAATACAAATACAAATATAAAAGATTTATTGTAGTTGATTAGCTTATTGTTGCGTATCGTTGGAACATATAAGTAGCATGATGTGGGTTTATGATTCCTTGGAGTTGTCCACGCGGTTGTCTTCTTCGTCGAGGACAATGTGGACATGTTTAAATCCTTTCTTCATGTACTCGAAGATGTATTTGGTGGACCTGAATGGATGTTCCTAGAGTAGCTTTGTGGTGTTATCTTCACACGCGTCGTCTTTCAAAGTGACCCATGTTGAGGATTTAGTAGGATTTTTCATGTATGCAATAGACTCCATGTACTTGTTGTGGGTTTTTCTTGATGCATGAGTTGATGAAGAGGGTAGAACATTCTTTGTTGGGAAAAGTTGCATCCTGTAGAAAAGTAGGCGTTCATATTGTGAAATGTCATAAAGAGGAAAGTGGTGAAATAACTTTGCATGTAATAGACATACCTTTTGGCTTCTTGCTCCTTGTCCATGTATTTGATAATAGTCAATTTTGAGTGGGAGAAAATATTTGCTTGTAGTTGTATGTTTCATGAGGGGTATTATATAGGTGGCCTGCAATCCTAAGAGTGTCTAACCGAAGGATGTTGTTTTAGTAATGTTTAATCCAATATTAACTGAGCAATGAATGAATTTATAGAATGTCTAACCGAAAGATGTTTTAGAAACCTTTAA
The DNA here is from genome assembly GCA_039707655.1 of Elymus sibiricus. Classification (NCBI taxonomy): domain Eukaryota; kingdom Viridiplantae; phylum Streptophyta; class Magnoliopsida; order Poales; family Poaceae; genus Elymus; species Elymus sibiricus. The sequence goes on from CM077665.1 coordinate 475,572,562, forward strand.
TACACAAAAGTAATTGAGCAATGAAGTTTTAGAAACTGGCAAGTGTTACTTACATTGTGATTCTAATAACATACGTTAGAGGTGTTAATGTAGGAATAAATATTTTACATGCATGCAACATTTCACAATTTATTAAAAAAGATCACGGCACATGCATAGAAGTGTATCCATTATTGATCAGCAAAAAATTGCAGATATTGTAGGAAAATGTCAAGTTCCTTGCACGAAAAGTATGTATGAGAACACATCTCGGTTACAATATAAAAGTACTTGGTATGATAACATTGTCGGTTACAATATAAGTTGAGCAACAAAAACAAATTTATTGTTGGTCGGCTGGGAGCATGGAAGCACTATGGAAGTTGAACATTCTCGATGATTTGTCGTTTGGAGCAGTCTGGAATTTGCCTGCATGAGCATTTTGGAATTTGCCTACATGAAGTGTGATATGTAGCATTGTAAAAAATGCAGTATAGATAAGAAATACTGAAGGTTTGAATTAAAAAAAGTTGAGGTACATAATATACAGTACCTATCTCGTGTGTACGTTGAGTTTAGTCAGTCTTATCACGTTTGTTTGCTCCATTTTTATTGTCTGCATTGGTGAGTAAGGATAATATTTAGAACTGTAAATATTTGATCAAAAAACTCATATTGGCGAGGTTTTGAACTAAAGGTCATGGGGAGTTATACATACTCTCGCTTTTCTTTTCCCTTTTCGAAGTATTATCCGGGTTGGGGTTGTTTGAGCTGCATTCAGAAATTCAATTGTATTGAGCAGAAAAACAAATAATAAAGTTATATTATAGTAGAGGATTGTGCAAGAATTAGCAAGAAATAGGTACAGTTAGAACATTTTGTACACTCAATGAGATAAAGACTTTTGTCCAAGTGACCAAAAGTACTATCAGAAATTAGCATAAGAAATTATTATTCCTGACATGTACAAAAGAGAACACATGATCCCAGTGATTGGAAGTACTACCAAAAATTAGCATGTATTTACTTCATCTAGTAAACCGTGGTGCATTTATAGTGGTTATGAGTGTTGTGATACCTATTAGAGTTGCTGCCATCATCCTTGTGAAAATCAAGCCTTCTTTTTACTCCGGAACTGATTTGAACGTACATTATAAATAAGAAAGTATGTTAAAGAGGAATTCAATAAGCATGAAGATTCATGAAGCATTACACACATGAAGATGAAACAGGGCAATTATTTGATTTATGAAACCAAAATCTGAAATGTTGAATTCTATGTGGCTCAATTTACTTGGAGTCACATTCTTTTGTAGTGATAGGTGTGTGGTTATCAGTTGGAGGTGTATTGTTGTAGGAGTCCTCTGGTTGTTGTGCAATTAGACTGAAAATAATATAGATAATATTGATCAAAAAATCTGGATTTAATGCTATGTGAATATATTTTCAGAATTTAAATTGATAAATGGCCAGAAACCTCTCATCGTTTATGACAGCTGAAGTTGGTGCAATGTTTGTATCTTGTGCTGACTGAAAAAGCCTCACATGTCAAGTTAATAGGATGATATATGAATGTAATCAGTATCAAAAAGTTGTTACCTTTGAAGCAGTTAACAGAGGAACCGATTTGGTTTTGTCAACGGGGAAACTTTTTTTCAGGACATATTTTATAGGGTACTTGGCTGCGGAATCAATATTCATTCCTATATAGAATAACCTTTCTTTACCAATGGCGTTATCCAGGGCAAGCACCTGTTCCTCAGCATCTATTTTCATGTTCATAGAAACTTGTTCAGCATGACGCTCAACCAAGTCTTCAGCAACTTTATAAAATGCAACAACATCCAAATTTGCTGAGCTATCTGTTAGTGTAAGGGGAAGTTTATACCTGAAGGATGATAGAATAGTTAGTGACGTGATTAAGAGAAAAGCAATTTATAAGGATTAGATTTAGGCAGATGTATAATACATTGGGCATGGAACAGGAAATTGGCAGGCACATGTTGGGGTATCTGACATGTTGTTGTAACCTTTTCCACAACGCTTGCATGCTTTGTAGTACCATTTGACTGATGGTATAATAGCTGTCACTTTTGCAATAGTACTGAAGGTTGCTCCTCCCTTGTGGTAGAAAAGGTTAAAGCATTCATTATATATATTTTGGATAGAGAGGTTTAAAAAACTGAACTATCTCAAAAAGTATTGACCTCGAAAGATGTGGTTGGCAAGTTACATATTTGTTCAATGGTATATATCTTGCCTGCTACTTCAAGTGGAGATAAATGTGCGACTTTAGGGAGATTCTTTTGTAAAGCTGGACATTTCCATTGGTAGCTTCAAATGTTTTTGATATAAGCAATTAGTATGTTGTAGTGACAAACAAAAAAATTAGGCAAATGGCAGTGAGGGAGGTGGAGAACCTGTTGCGGTACTTTTGAACTTCAGGTATGTCGAGGTCAAGATACACCCGTGTTGCAGAACTTGAAGATCCTTGTATTGTACCTATAACATTATGTGGTTAATGGGCTATTTAAATAAATCATTTCATTTTTTCTTGAAGCAAGCTCGTTTGATAATAAGTCACCTGTAAACTTTTGTAAAGTTGCTGTTATACCAGCGAAAATAGCTATGACAATTCCTTCTTGAGATTTTTTAAGAACTACTTCTTCGTCGAATGATTCTCCATGTTTTCCCCGTAGAACTACTTCTTGCGTCTGTTCACTGGGAAAGCAAGGCATAGCTATTTAATTGTAGGAGAAATTATATTTAAAGAAAAAAAAAGTACCATCAGTTGCAAGAAAGACATACTCTAGGTTGCGAATTTTGATCTTCCGAAGTTTGTTCTGAGATGTTGGGCTAGCATAATCATATGGACCAACATCACTGATTACTCCAATAATATCTAAATGGAGAAAGTATGCATAAAAAGTTAATAAGCATGATAGCTGTTAGGAGAGAACATAGGGAACCACAGATTACCTAGGAGTGGTTTTGAACCAATTGCTTTTGTTGGCAGCTGATCAAATGGACAAAAGTTGAAGGAAACAGTAGGTATATTTTCTCCTCTTGAATGTAGTGTATGGACCTTTGTGTCATGTTTGAATTGCAGCATATAGTTCTGATGATGGTAGACATATGACTTGCTTTTGTTATCAATAGCTGTAATATCTGAAATAATATAGACAGATCCTTCTGATAGCAAGCCACGAAACTGTTTTTCAAACTTTTTGGGCACACTGATATGTGTCATGTTGCCCTGCAAAAGAAATGAAATAATTCAATGTGTTATGTAAAGTTAATACCATTTTGAGTACGAATGTCAATGTGGGATTTGAAGCAGACAACTATACTTACATCTTCATCTAAGAGAATACCATCAATGCTTATCAAGCCATCCCCATACCTGGGATTTATTATTTTAGCATCCCAAAGCCTTATTAAGCGTGCAAACACCTTACAGTTTTGATGTCCTACGGTGATGCTTTCAAGTACTGTAGTTGACTCCATAGTTCAGATATGCCTGAATGAATAAGACTGTTAGAAATAAATTATAGTATGCTCAAAAAATTTAGAAGACATCTCTGAAATTTTAGGCATATATTATAAAATACCTTATATGCCTATTTATTTGACTGAATACTTCAGCATATACTACATTATGTGTGCAATGTTCATAAGAAACTGGACTGTTTTCAATCAGAACTCGCAAGCCCACTGGTGATGTAACTCTTGAAAATGCTACATATAATTGACCGTGGGAGAAGACAGGAGATGGTAAGTAGACACCAACTTGGTTCAATGTTTGGCCTTGACTTTTGTTTATTGTCATAGCATATGAAAGGCGAACAGCAAATTGGCGACGCCTCAGTTTGAAAGGCCACTTAGACTGAGCTGACGTAGTGACAATCCGAGGAATATATACTCTTGAACCTATAGCCTTTCCTGTTATTATTTGTCCTTCTATTACACGACCTGTTAGTTGTGTAACAATGAGTCTAGTGCCATTACAAAGTCCTCTTGATGGATCAAGATTACGAAGTAGCATGATAGGAACACCAATTTTTAAATGCAGCACATGGTCTGGAAGACCAGGTATCTCAAGTTTGTTTAGAAACTCTGTCAGATATAACGCTTCTAGAGTAGAATGATTAGGGCAGCTATCATCAATTGAATCTAAACTATAATATGACATTTCACTTGTTGGTAGCTGAGAAATCATTCTGGTATTTATTTTAGAAACGACATCATTGGTGGGTGCAAGAATTGCGCGATCACACAAATATGATGTAATGTTAGCAGATTCACAGCCTGAGTCGTAGACAAATGAAATCAATCCATCTATATTCCTAGACTCTGCGGACAAAAGGAGATACTGGGGTATCTCTATAAATATGTTGTTGGGGTCATTTGGAATAGGAACAAAAAGCTCTGTGCCGTTTCCAACTCGTAAGAGCCAATCGTCAAAATTCCGTAATGCTTCTCTCTTTGAGATGGACAGGGTTCCTGAGGCGAGCCTCATATTTTCAGTCAATTGAAGAAGTGTGCATTGGTTCCACAAATAAGAGTTAACAATGCAAGATTTCAGAATCTGTTGTCTTGTTGCATTTTTTATCACCGGAAGTGTTTGACGAAAATCCCCACCAAGAACTACAGTAATACCTCCAAACTGCATGTCTTCGGCATTAGGTCTAGTATCTGACATTATATCCTAAGAGTGCGGTCTAGTGCTTCAAAACAATATTTATGATTTACTGGTGCTTCATCCCAAACAATAAGAGATGTATTTTGAATAAGTTCTGCCAGGTGTGTATCTTTCTTTATACTACACATTGAATTCTGAGATATTTCCAAAGGGATTTTAAAACGGGAATGTGGTGTTCGACCTCCCGGGAGCAATAGAGAGGCAATTCCTGATGATGCAACTGCCAATGCAATTTTCCCTTGGTTTCGCAACGAATACAATAAAGTAGTCCACATGAAAGTTTTTCCAGTCCCTCCATATCCATAAAAAAAGAATGTTCGACCTTCATTATTTATAGCAGAATTATAGATAGCATCAAATACATCCTTCTGGTTGTTGTTTAGCTTTGGAATATTATCATTCAAAGTGGATGCCATGTCTGCAGTATCATAGTTAAGCTCATCGAGTAAAATTCGGTTTTGTGAAGAAGAATTTCCTATATCATCTAGTAGTGGCAAATTAAAATGGGATAAGCAATATCCAGAATCCCTTAGCAATTTATCCAGCTCAATGAGAAGACAGGATGTTACGTACGAATGTATTGATGAATTTCTTGGCTGAGAAGGACCACGATTCAATCGATGTGTTATATCTTGAGACATTGGTGATGCATGTTCTTCAAAAAGTTTGATAGGATTTGTGACATCACAAAAAAGAAGCAGGGTAACAAAAAGCTGACGTAATTGAAATGGTAATGCCCACTGAGATGCATCTTTTAAAGCATTTGACCATTCTCGGTCATCACCTAGGAGACCTAAAGCTTCACATGCAGCACGGAAAGTAGGATACACTTGGCCTGATATAGTTCGGATATCCGTGAAGGAGGTTGGGCCTTTACGAACATGGAGTAACATCCGCAAATAGAATAATTCCCCCTGTGAAGGGTTCACATGTGCAATTCGGGCAATTTTCTTATGAGCACCTCGACGAAAATCCCAATATTTATCCTCTTGGTGCCATGTCCAATATTCAGGAAATTCTATATAGGTGTACTGTTGAGCCTCGATGTGCTGTACATTAGCCTCTAACCATTCAGTCAATTTAGTTGTCATATTTTTTGGGTCTTCAATTACTTGTTCCAGGTTATCATCTTCAGAGAAAATTACATTATTCTCAAGAGGGAGATGAATAGGGAGCCTTTCTACAGAAGGTTCTGTATGGTGAATATCATACTCGAACAAACGCCAAGCAGCATCATTTGGTGTCACACAACGACACTCTAAATAGTTATCAATTTCATTAATTGTTTCAGTCGATGAATCTGAAGCCGAAGACCTGGAGTGGAAGCCAATTCTAGCACAATCAAATCCTTTTGTAACATACTTGAAAAGATATTTGTGCATACCATCATGATTAACCTTCTCGACATTTATGTGAGCTTGATACTTAACCACCAGATCAACATTATGAGCAACAATATATCTATTGTCAATGTCAACTTTGTTTTTCCTAGCGGTTATTCCGTTGTTTGGTCGGGCATATTCAGTGAAACCGTTTTCCCGAATAGTGGTTTGCTCACAGAAATCCTTTGGGTAAAATTTAGTGCATTTTCCTTCTGACATACATGGGGAAAACTGGTTAAGAGGGCCACAAGGGCCATGCACCATGAAAGAAGATATAGCTTCATATCCTATTGAGTCTTTAGCAGGATCTGGCAATTGAGCAGAAATAATCGAATTTATCTTCTGTGCATCTAAGGGGGCTTCTTTGGCTAACCATATAATTATATGAGCATGTGGGAGGCCACGTTTCTGAAATTCAACTGTGTAGATAACTATAGGAAATTACAATATTTTTTAGTAGCTGACAGAAAAGTTATGCTGTTCAAAGGAAATAAGTTTGGGGAAAGTGCTATTACCTGCGTTTATGGGCCCAAAGAATTTTTTCTTTTTAATATCATCCATTAAACTATCAAGCTTCATTTTGAATACTCGGTTGATAATATCTGGACGGTTAGATGGCTCTTGTCCTGGAATGGAGGATAAAGCCTCCATAACTTCAGGCCAGGCAGCATTTGATGTGAACGTCACAAATAGATCTGGGCAACCATATTTTCTACAAATGGCGATGGAGTCTTGATAGTTTTGATATAAATAGCGAGGGCCTCCAGTAAATGAGGATGGTAATATAATCCTCTGCCCAACAGAGGAACCTGATGTAATGCCTCTTGATACAGAATTTGTCAAAGAACTAAATGATGACGATCAGTATTTACTCTGAAAGCTAGGCTTGCGGTAGAATCCAATACGATATGTTTCAACACAACAATAGCTGTCCACAAAGTAAGCTTGTGTTAATCTTTTGCATCGTAATGGAGTATTGAACTCATTTGGCCTATCATGTAACCTATATGTGTAGTATTGGAGCATTGTGACTTTTTTGCGCTGATTGGCTGAAGTGCTTGATCTTTGCTGATACATAAGCTCATCATGGTAGCCATCCTCTCCATATGGAAATAACAAAGGATACTGCATGGACATAAACTTGGAGTGTTTTTCACTAATCCGCTGTAACTGTGATGAATGATCTTGTATTATAATGTCTCGTCCTACGTTAGATGACCCAATATCATCAATCACCAATCCAACAACCTCAGACGCGACAGGAGCACTATAGATGTCTCCATGGGCATCAACTTTGCCATATATCCTGATGGTTAAATGGTCAGAATCATTCCCAGCTAATCTTTGACTTGCTGTTCTAAACAGTTTGACAATGGGGTTATGTGTGTTCAACATTTGTACGAGCGATTGAACAATGCCTTCGTTACCTTGGAATGAAGTTCTTGTAGGGTAACGCAGTAGAAAACAAAAAAAATTCGACCTACGCACCAGCCCAGGACCACTATGGAGACCGCATACAAGGTTTGATCATTTTCGTTACCGACTCGTAGCGCAGCGGAAGTAGAGTCGATGACGAACGGCGGTGCAGATCCCCGCAGCTAGGATTTTACAACCTCCCAACCGCGAGGATGTATACCCTCATCCGCCCCTCGGACAGCCCTCCGGGAGGCGGTCGCACAGCTCCCCGGACGGTGTCGCGGACAGCCCTTCGGGAGGACCTCCGAAACTTGGACTGTCACTCGGACAGCCCTTCGGGAGGACCTCCAAAACTCAGACGGTCACACGGACAGCCCTTCGGGAGGCACTCTCGAACTAAGACCGAAACTACGATCTCTCTACAGAGTTGCACACATACGGTGTCATCTATCCGGCAGGGCTTCGCCGTCCAGAACTAGTTCCTGCCGGAACCCAGACAGCCTTTCGGCTCTACGAAACTATTTCGCTGGGAGGGAGAGAAGAAGCCAGATCATTGCAATGGCATGTGTATGTGAGAATGGATTGGAGAGATGTCAGCCCACTCACCTCCTATTTATAGGAAAACCAAGGGGTAGGGTGGTTTTACAATAAAACCCAAAATGCACATGAATGAAGTCCTTCCACAAGGGCATAAAAGTGAAACCAAGGAACAAGAGGGACTCCATGAAGGAGTCCACCATGTGGCCGGCCACACCCCCATGTGGGGCCCCCAAAATAGCCCCAATCCATCCATGTCATCCCCAAGATCTTTTGGAGCAAAGCCCCAAAAGGTGGCTTTCCATAAAGTAGCCCAAAAAGCACTTTCACTATTCATGACGACATATTTCAGCGTCCAGTCGAACTGAAAATATTTATGTGGTCCTAGAACATTTCCAGTACCCACAAAAAATAATTTTCAACGCGATCCGGAACAATCCCGGTTTAGTGATTTTCATCTGCGAAAAGCATCTGAAGCGGTTTCGGCAGCTTCGGAACATTTCCGATTTTCATCCCGGAAAATTCCAGAAAGTTTCCAGAATGATTCTGGCACCCTCCAAGAATTATCAGGCATGTGCCAAAACCAATTTGACTTTATGGTATCCTCTGAAACAACTTTTCAGTTTCACCGAAACTGTTCCGGTGTTCTCTCTGCGGAACTTTTCCGCTGTCCGAAACTTTTTCGGTGTCCGAAACTTTTTCGGTGATTTTCTCTCAGACTCCCTGTCTAGTATTCAGCAGATAGATGACCCTTAAGCATGTGACCCTATAGGTTCGGTGAAGCATAGACATGACCCGGAACCCCTTCCGATCAATGATCAACATCGGAGCCGTGGACACCCATATTGATCCCTATACCCACATGAATGAATATTCGAGCGAACCTCCAGTTGCCGTGTGCTATTCCTGTTGCTTCGCGATATGTTACAAATACCCGAGGTGAGACACGTTGGCATCCCCGTGGAACAACAACTTGTCCACTATGCCAGTTACCTCGTTGCCGGTATTGTTCTCTTTTCTCGTTCCCGTGTTCCGGCATCCCCGTGATCAAATCACAAAGTGTCTGGCCAGTCTTAGAGGCCAGACTAGGAGTACATTTTACCGTTTATTATTCCACACGTGCATATGAGTCTTCCTCCGAGCCTCGTGGTTATTGTAGACTCGAGAACCATAGCAGTTATAGCAAGGAACATAAACCTAATTATGAACAGGGAGATAATCAATAACATTTATTATTGCCTCTAGGGCATATCTCCTACAGACTCCCACTTGCACTAGAGTCAATAATCAATCAACGCTAATGCATTTTACACCTATGGCATACTGGTGTAAAATATGCTTCACATGTGGTATAGCCTGATGTCCAACGGATCTGACGACTTCAACTCCGTGTGTAACTTTCATATCCCCGCGTTTTCACGCTTTCACAAAATTCATATTTTGTGTGAACTTGGCTTTGTATATATGTGAATCACAGGTCAAACCTTGATTCCTCAGACTGAGCTATGGAGCAACTATCTGCAATAGTGTCCCATTGACCAAAGCCATCTTGGAACCATACTAAGTTCATGAATGAACTATATGATTTAACATCTTCTTTGTCACTTCTAAAGCGTCAACATACTTAGCCTTTGTTATAGAATTCGCCACAGTATCTTGTTTGGAACAATTTCCAACCACTGTGCCACCATATTGTGTATCACACAAAACCCTCAATTTAAATCGAAAGTCGCATGGAGCATTGATGAAGACTGTTTCGATGTAACCTTTTACAACGAACTCTTCATGATCTCCACTTGCGAGAAAACATGTCATCAGTACTGCTCTAGTACTCAATGACATCTTTCACTGTTGTCCCATGATCAGTGCTTTGATCACTATGGTATCTATACTCGCAACAACTTTGGAGTATTGGACATATCTGGTTGTTTTTACATACCATGGAATACATGATTAATCCAAGCACAAGAGTGTGTGGAATCTCCATCATGTATTTTACTCATCAGTGTTTTGGGACACCGAGTCTTGCAAAAACTCTTTCCATGTGACTTCGGCAAGAATCACTCCTTGGCGTTTTAAATGCTAAAAGGTTTTAGCATCTTGTCAATATGTATTCATTGCTTAGCCCCATTAGGTAAATCTATCTCCATAGATCATCATGCCTAATATTGAGGCTATTTAGCCTAAGCACTTCATCGAAAAACTATTTTCAAATGAAGTCCTAATTCCTGTCAAGAAATTTATTACCAATTAACAATGTGTCAAGTACACAAGGTTTTTAGAAATATTATTATGCTCCCACTTACTTTCTTGAATCACAAGCATCTTCGATACCAATTTGATGAAGTCAAACCCCTTTGACCATTCCATCAAAAACGAAGATTCCAACTCCACTTTGCTCTCTTCTGTCCATCGCTGGAACTCTGAAGTTTGCATACTTACTAGCATCCTCTGGATCAACAAATTACTTTGGAATGTATCACATATAAGTCCTAGGTTTCATTTCCATCAGATGGAAATCCTTTTGTCATCCATGTTTCATATCTCATGATTGATATATGTATTAATTGCTAGTTCAACCCGAACCGACCTTAAGCATCGCTACGGTGAAACAACCTCATCGTAGTCAACTCCTTGAACTTGTTATTTCAACAAGTCGAGCTTTATGGATAAAACATTTTTATCCGTATCAGTTTTTAGTTCCTTAAATATTCGTTTAGACTCTAAGTCTTCCGAAAGGTGTATCAAGGTTCTAATCTTGAATCACTTATATGGAAACTATCTCGGATTGTATTGGCATTTAGCCAATTCCGGAGTCAGGGCCCATCATCGCTTCCTTGTGTATCGTAGGTATACTGTTCTTCAACAACAATATCACATTTGCGCACCTGAGAGGTTTGCACGAGCCTTGCCTACGGGGTTCAGATGCAAGTTTGACTGAAGTCCATACATTTTATTGTAGAGACTTCCGTATCAGTCGCAGTAGGAAACTCCGGAATCACTTCCAAGGTTCCTTTCCTTTGACCTGATGACGAAGATACCGGTTATCTCGTCGAGTTGCACTGTCCTCCCACTCACCTTTTGTAAGAACTATTCTCTTTAAAAGCATACCATTTTGTGGCAAACCTATTTGCCTCGGTATAGTGAGGGAGGAATACCCAATTACTTGGGATAACCTACAAAGTAGCACTTGTCTGATTTGGAATAGGTTTGTAACCTTTTACACAAGCCCCATATTCCAAATGTTAAGAAAAGATATAACATGGTTGGGCGTACCATACCATGACGTCATTTCAACAGACCCGATGGAGCTCTTTTCAGTGTAAAAGCCGCAGTCTCTAAAGCATCACTCTTTAAAAGGGATAATGGCAAATTTATTTATGTCATCTTTGATCTTACCATGTCATAAATGGTTCGATTACATCTTCACGGACTTTCCACTTGCAGTGGTGTTCCGGGAGGTGCAAGTTATGAAACCCCTTTCATAACTCATCAGACATTTGCTAAACTTGTAACTCAAATATTCCTTTCTGCAATCGAATTGTAGAAACATAATTTTCTTGTTACAATATTTTCTTCTTCATTTTGAAAACCTTTCGAATGATTTCAAAAGATCCAGACGCACATCTCATCAAGTAAATATCCATATATCTACTTGAGTCATTTCTGAAGATAGATAAATCCACTACTTGCAATAACATTTATTGGACTACACACATCATAATGTATGATCACCAATATGTTCTATGCTCGTTCCTTATGGCTTGTGAACGGTATTTCAGTCACTTCACTTTTCAGAGGAAAGTTGCAAGTGTCAGATGATTCAAAATCAAACGACTCCAAAATCCATCATAATGGAATTTTCCATGCGGGTTTCTCCAATGTGACCAAATGCAGTGCCACACTTGTGTGGTATTCTTTTAGTCTTGCGACATTTAGCGTCAGTGTTATGGATGTGTCATATTTCAATCAATATTCATAACATACATCCCATCTTGGATGGAAGCATGGCCCTTCATGTTATTCATAATACTGAACAACAATTGTTGTTTTCATGAACAACTCTTTTGCAACAATCATTGTGCAATGGGCTAGAGTGTATGAAACTCTAAAATGAATTAGGAAAGTAAACCCAGAGGTTATGTATTATTATCAATATTCATAACATACATCTCATTCATAATGAAAGTATGGCCCTTATGTTATTCATAACCCCGAACATTAGAAGTTCTCTTATGAATAACCTTCTTGCAAGATACTTTATGCAATGGGCTAGAGTGTGAAACTCTAAAATGAATTATGAAAGTAAATACATAGGGAATACACCGTTGGAAGATATAGTAACATTTACTATGTCCCTGCGTGTATCTAAACCTCATTCTTGGCTAGTCTTTCAGGCCATAGTAGTTCTTACATCGAGTTGCAACAGAATGCAATCGAGCGGGTATCTTTGTGATTAACTCGCAATACCCAAGAATTAGTGATTAACATGTTTTAACCATAATTCCCAAGAACTATATCTCTGACCAGCCTTCTATACATCAAAAACTTGTATGACATTCATACATGAGCTGGATATTCCAGTCTTCTTTCCTTTTGCCATTATACTTCTAACAGTTTAACTTTTAGTATTTCTCCTACTCTCAGAAGAAGCACCCAACTTAAGAGTGGCGTTAGCCCCGGACTTCCTAGGTGTGAAAGTCTTACTAACACCCTTCGGATACTTCCTTTCTCTTTAAGTTGTTGTTTTATTCACCATCATCATATGATAGGCGTTCTTCTGGATCCCTCTCTTATCAGTCTAATGCACAGTAAACTTCTTTACTAATAGTTTGCAAACAAACATTGCTTTGGATATCTCATATCTTTTAGCCTTTGTCTGTCTCTGAAAATGATTTTCAGATTCCATGAATATCACATAACCATCCAAACTTTCGAAGTTCGGGTCTCATGGAAGCAAACGTACTGCACTTGACTGTAACAGAATTCTAGCTTTTGGATCGAAGGACGAGAGTCACATGATCCATAGCATTAGCGGGAGAATACCGACAGTATGCGATAGGACAAAGTCCTTCTCGGCACTATTGAGGACAATCCTCACATTACGTTTACCAACCGTAAAGTTTTAACCAGATATTTAACAGCTTATTCAATTTTAACAGGGAAGGTGGAAACGCGAGCCATTATTCTATAACTATTATGCAAATCACACTTAGACAGTGTTCAAAATTAATTGCACCGAGAATTAAACAAGTTAATTCTACAGTGCGCTCCCACTCAAATCAATATCTCTCATAATTGATTGTGAGCGATTCAAGATCCAAACTACAATTCAACGCCAAGGATGTATCCATCTCAAGTGACGAGAATTGCAATCGGTAGGCCAACTTGCCAATCACATCTCCATGTGACTCTTGTTCATCTTTCGATGGGCGTGTTCCGAGCTCAGGACTTTCAAGCTAGAACGTCAAGACAACCAAGTGATCTTGCTGCGAGGTCTCAACTCACCCGCCTCACACTTCTCTAATCGTTCGTGACGGTGCTACACTTGGGAGAACACTAACTACTTGATATTTTTGTGAGAGATCACCCTAATAAAAGCGACTACCGCGCAATCAAAAGGGTGCATCATAAGGGATAAACATCTCAGGCAATTCATAATAGCATGATATGGTATAGCCCTTTCTGACGGAGAAGTCTTTCATTTCTTCGTCTTCGGCATTCGCGTTGGTGTTCACCTTCGCGAAGATTGCCACCACCTTGTCGATGCACCAGATAATATTGCTATCTCTATAGCTAATAAAATAAGTGCATTACTTAAGGTTCACACGCAGGTCATTAAAGTGCAATCATATGGCTCCAGCCATCATGCCGAATCATGACACGCAGGTCATGTTAATCAAATTACATCATATATAGTCATCTCATACATAATCAAATTATTATGAGCACTACTATACCACATCATATGCACATGCAAACCATCCTGCAAAACCAAGTTAGACGCCTCTAATCGGTTTATGCAAAAATTTATTTTTCGTGGCTTCTAAGGTTTCGAAACAAACCGAAGCTACCAACGTCCATCATCAAGCATGATAATCCAAGTCGCTAGATTAACATTCCAGGGTGTATGAAACACGAGATAATAAAATCTCGAGCCCCATACTAAACTTCGTCATACGCGTGACCCCCGTGCAGATAACATCTGCATTGCCCTTTCGTCTGCGAAACATCCATCTTTCTCAACTATGGTGGAACCCAAAGAACTGTTAGCACTTCGTTGATCTGTCAATCAGCATACTCAGGAGCAACATGAAAGGATCGCGGATTGCCAGAACTTTGTGAGATTCCACCATGCCGTCAAGATTAGGATTACACAGATTCAGGGGAAGCAAAAGGAACATCGGGTAACAGATTTCATCTGCTACCCGCACAAATAATTTTCAGCAATAGATCTCATCTACTACCTAATTATATTGCGCAACACCCATACATCTCTATGTATTCTAGATCGCAACCTGCATCTACGCATAGCACGGCTCTTGATGCCACTGTAGGGTAACGCACTAGAAAACAAAAAAAATTCAACCTACGCACCAGCCCAGGACCACTATGGAGACTGCATACAAGGTTTGATCATTTTCGTTACCGACTCGTAGCGCAGCGGAAGTAGAGTCGATGACGAACGGCGGTGCAGATCCCCGCAGCTAGGATTTTACAACCTCCCAACCGCGAGGATGTATACCTTCATCCGCCCCTCGGACAGCCCTCCGGGAGGCGGTCGCACAGCTCCCCGGACGGTGTCGCGGACAGCCCTTCGGGAGGACCTCCGAAACTTGGACTGTCACTCGGACAGCCCTTCGGGAGGACCTCCAAAACTCAGACGGTCACACGGACAGCCCTTCGGGAGGCACTCTCGAACTAAGACCGAAACTACGATCTCTCTACAGAGTTGCACACATACGGTGTCATCTATCCGGCAGGGCTTCGCCGTCCAGAACTAGTTCCTACCGGAACCCAGACAGCCTTTCGGCTCTACGAAACTATTTCGCTGGGAGGGAGAGAAGAAGCCAGATCATTGCAATGGCATGTGTATGTGAGAATGGATTGGAGAGATGGCAGCCCACTCACCTCCTATTTATAGGAAAACCAAGGGGTAGGGTGGTTTTACAATAAAACCCAAAATGCACATGAATGAAGTCCTTCCACAAGGGCATAAAGGTGAAACCAAGGAACAAGAGGGACTCCATGAAGGAGTCCACCATGTGGCCGGCCACACCCCCATGTGGGGCCCCAAAAATGGCCCCAATCCATCCATGTCATCCCCAAGATCTTTTGGAGCAAAGCCCCAAAAGGTGGCTTTCCATAAAGTAGCCCAAAAAGCACTTTCACTATTCATGACGACATTTTTCAGCGTCCAGTCGAACTGAAAATATTTATGTGGTCCTAGAACATTTCCAGTACCCACAAAAAATAATTTTCAACGCGATCCGGAACAATTCCGGTTTAGTGATTTTCATCTGCGAAAAGCATCTGAAGCGGTTTCGGCAGCTCCGGAACATTTCCGGTTTTCATCCCGGAAAATTCCAGAAAGTTTCCAGAATGATTCTGGCACCCTCCAAGAATTACCAGGCATGTGCCAAAACCAATTTGACTTTATGGTATCCTCTGAAACAACTTTTCAGTTTCACCGAAACTGTTCCGGTGTTCTCTCTGCGGAACTTTTCCGCTGTCCGAAACTTTTCCGATGTCCGAAACTTTTTCGGTGATTTTCTCTCAGACTCCCTGTCTAGTATTCAGCAGATAGATGACCCTTAAGCGTGTGACCCTATAGGTTCGGTGAAGCATAGACATGACCCGGAACCCCTTCCGATCAATGATCAACATCGGAGCCGTGGACACCCATATTGATCCCTATACCCACACGAATGAATATTCGAGCGAACCTCCAGTTGCCGTGTGCTATTCCTGTTGCTTCGCGATATGTTACAAATACCCGAGGTGAGACACGTTGGCATCCCCGTGGAACAACAACTTGTCCACTATGCCAGTTACCTCGTTGCCGGTATTGTTCTCTTTTCTCGTTCCCGTGTTCCGGCATCCCCGTGATCAAATCATAAAGTGTCTGGCCAGACGATGATGGATACCGTAACACCGAGAGGGCCCAGAGATATCTCTCCATCGTCGGAGGAGCAAATCCCAATCTTGAGCTATCAAGTTACTTGACACACTTTTCCATGAACCCGTAAGCCGCCGTAATAGCCACCCATTTACGGATGACGTTTAACAAGCCCCAAAGTTCATGAAGCAAGCATGAAGAAACTCGATACTCTCATGGTCTAAGGAATCATGCAAACGTTAACCATCTATGTGTTATTAACCATTAACTTATGACGAATGTATCTCATAGCATAACATCAATTCGGGTCAATTCAACACAAATGTTCTTCTAACATTGTGCCCTCAAAATTGCCGGCATAGCCATGCCCATGATCAGGAAAACAGGATCATCATGCAATACTTGAGCCAGTCTTAGAGGCCAGACTAGGAATACATTTTACCGTTTATTATTCCACACGTGCATATGAGTCTTCCTCCGAGCCTCGTGGTTATTGTAGACTCGAGAACCATAGCAGTTATAGCAAGGAACATAAACCTAATTATGAACAGGGAGATAATCAATAACATTTATTATTGCCTCTAGGGCATATCTCCTACAGTTCTTGAAGATGAAGTAGAGCGTGAAGATGAAGCAGAGCGTGAAGACGAAGCAACATTTATTCGGTTTGAAACCTCATGCTCTGTATCAAACATGTATAACTGTGCATATTCTGGTCGCTCCCCAGTTGGTCTCAAAGAACCAATGCGGTGACAAATCTGGCCACTAACCTTGAAAACATACGGGCCTCCACCATCATTTATGGTTTCATTAATTTTAGCTCCCATTGAGGTCATTGCAAACATTGTATTGTAATGCCGAATATGGTTGAAGAAGTGGCTGGAGAGTGTTCTATCCTGGGATGTCAGTAAATCCAAGAGGGGTTGAGGAGGAGGATCATATGGCTGCAGGTAAACTTTTCCTCCTTTGCAACACAAATTATATGTTGGATTGGAGTATGTCTTTCTCTACGTAGACGCTCTTCATACCAAAACAGGGCACCGCAGTGTTTGCAAGAATGCTGGGGACCTCCAAGGTTTAAGGGTTCAAATATAGTCCCTGAAAGATAAGCCGGGAAGAGAAGTTTTTTTTTTGTAAATGTAAGTCATCCCTATACTTTTAGACATGAAGTGGAATGTGGATATAATCTTACTGTTATGGGCAAAGATCAGCTTTTGTGTGTGTGATGTCGATGTGGATGATTCTTCATTTTCAAGTTGCTGTGATGTTTGTTTACCTCTAGAGGTTGTTGCTTCATAGATATGAAGAAGTAGATGGTGAAATAAATCACAATACATATCATAAGGAAAGATAACATATTCGGAGGAATATAATGTGCCTAACAAACCTCTTTTTCCTTTTTTAACCATGAGTTCCATACGCATACGGCGGTTCTAGGCAGCAACATATGGGTTTGCTCGAGGAGGAGGATTAGGTAATGATGGACGACGTTTTCGTCCAACTGAATTATGGGAAGAACTTTCTGTATTATCCATGTCGGTAACTCTACCAAATGCAAGGTGATAGAAACAGATGAACATCGCGAAGATACTAAAGCAAATGTCATGAAACCTATGTAAGGGGGTGAAATGCAAGGTTTATGTCTTCTCGTTCCATATAAAAAATTCTAACTAGAGAATACAGTTTCAATTGGCAAAAGCAAATTCAGATTTGGCCATATGTAAGGTGATGGCGTGAAGAGACTAAAGAACACCTTTGTAAAATGCAGGGAATGAATGCAAGGCCTATGGATTCTCGTATCGTATTGAACAGATAAAATTCAGAACAGATAAAAAGCAGAGATAAGTATTGAATGTAGCCAACCATACAAAAAATCAGAAATGGCAGTAAAATTCAGATATGAACGAAGTACACAAAAATTTAGAGTAAGCAATAGATGGCAACAGCATTTACCTACATGAGCCGTCAATCGAAGGTGCGTGGGTATGCGGCAGGGTAAGAATCACCAAGATGGGAGGGCGGGTCTCCAATTTTGTCCAGTACCTGAGGAAGCCCAAAGCTGTGATCAATCAGTAAATATGCCGCAGGGAATTTGCAGGAGGACAGAGGAGGGATTTGCTCACCATTGGTAGCTGTATGACTGCTATGGAGGACGATGGGAATGAAATGGGTTGTGGAGCACCCAATTTAAATGGGAACATATCAGTTACTTGTGGAGATCGTGGGGAGAGGAAGTGAAGAGTCAATCATCAATGACCTGCAGCAGAAGGGTTGTTTTGCTTTTTAGTTAAAGATTTTAATTGATAACATAAAAGTGTGGGCCATTTGGTTAATGTCAGCAAGCTAAAAATGACAGAAGAAGAACGGGATTACATCACCTCCTCACCGAGAAGTTTAGTCAGAAGCAGTGAACTAAATGCGCCTCTGTTGACTTGGGGAAGACGTGGATAAAACCAGTGAAAGGGCTGAGCAGAGTAAGTGGAGCAGAGTTGGCGGCGCCGGTGGCCAAAGGGCTGAGTAGAGCAACGGCATCGGTGGCCAAAGAGCAGAGAAAGGGGGTGCGCTCAGCCCGACGTACCGGCGGCCGCCGAAAGAGACTGCGGACAGGGGGCAGCGCATGGGGGTGGACGGGTGGCGCGAGCAGGCGAGGGGGGTGGCCATGACGCGGTGAGTACCGGCGTTGGCCTAGATATGGCGGCAGGATTCGGTCCGGCGGAGGAGGAGGCGGTCCGGCGGTGGAGGTGGTTATCCAGCGGTGGAGGAGGCAGTGGAGGCGCGGGGCGGAGGCCGGAGGCGCGGGCCGGAAGCTGGAGGCAGTGGAGGTGGTTGTCCGGCGGTGGAGGAGGCAGTGGAGGCACGGGGCGGCGGCCGGAGGCGCGGTCCGGTGGCTGGAGGTGGTTGTCCGGCGGTGGAGGAGGCAACGGAGGCGCGGGGCGGCGGATCCTGCGGGATGCGGCGAAGGAGGAGGTGGTGCAGAGGGCGTTGCCGGCCCCGACGCGGGGTGGGGGTGGGCGGCGGCGGCCGGGAAGGATGAGCGGCGCCGGGTGAAAGAGGCCGCGGGGGGCGACTTGCGGGTGAGGGGATGCGGCCGTGAACACAGTGGTGGGGACGTGCCCGTGATATCCGAAACTGAACCCGACGTGGCAACCAGTGACGTGTACAGTCTGCATGTTAAGAGAATTGGGGGAAGTGGGGAGCAACTTCTTAAGAAAGGTAGATATGCACACACGGCCAAGCCACACACCCGCTTGATCCGTCTTTCACTCTCCACTAGCTACATGCACGCACATCCAGCACTACCAGGCCGAACCTCCCGCAACGGCCACACGGCTCGGACGTTTTCTTTGCATGTATGTAGCTAGGCGCTAACTAACTCTCTCTTGACCACCAGCACTTGCGTACGTAGACCACTTCTTCACTACGTGTGCTAATACGTACCCTGATCACTAAACACATGACTAGTCCTGGCAACACATGAATGCATGTACTCAACTAATGGCTCACCCGCAAAAAAAAAAAAACTAATGGCTGCCAGTCCGCCCGCTACACTGCACTCTCTCTATCGCTAGCTGCGTGCTGTCTTCTCTGCCGATCTGGTCACTCCGCCATGTTTACATGCATACAACTAGCTAGAACTAAATCGACTACTAGAACTAAAATCATGCAAACACAAATAAACATGAGACTAGAACTCTACAACAAGGTTAACTCTAACACCTGTGAGTCAAAGCTTACCTACAGCACGGCGGCAACGTTCCACTCACAGGTCACAAAGATCCTAAACCAGCGCCGCCAATTTGCAGGAAGAAAAGAGCTAGGCCCGCCCCATCTGGGATCAGGAACAGCTCCAGGAGCCTCCGACCTTGATCGGGAAAAGATCCGCTGATGAAACCAAAAATTGGCTCTAATTCCATAATTCGACAGCGGCACGTTGACTAGTTGGCCTTCTCGATGGCGATAGGACCTGTCGGCACGGATTCACGGGCAATCTGCCGCCCCATTCCAATCCACCGACGTGCACATGCATTCCGCCTAACCATACATGCCTCTCCCCTTGCCCGTGACCAGCCCGCCTGTCGCACCTCTACCCATTCTATCCTTCTCTCCTGCGCCAACGACGCACGGCCACCCGGTGCAGCTCGCCTATAAGAAGCAGCGTAGACGATGTTAAGCATAAGCTCACTCAAACACAGCCACACAACACTACGTACCACACAACCGCACAAGCTAGACCATCTCCTCTGTAATATTACCAGATCGTAAGGGCCGGTTAGCAGCACTACTAGAGCCTCACAGTTAGCAATATGGCAAAGTGCCTCGCCGTCGCAATCCTGCTACTGGTGGCGCTCGCGTACTGCGACGGGAGGGAGCTGAACCAGAAGGACCAGGCACTAGCAACAGCTCGCGGTGCCGGTGCCGGTGGTGCCGTAGAGGAGTCGAAGGTGCTGGGGTTACTTGACCTGCCGGTTGTGGGAACCGTTACGGGTACCAGCACCATTACCGGCCCGCTGGTGGTGCTTCCTGGGATCCCTGCTCACCCATGATCATCTCTAGTTCATGTGTTGGCTTACAAGATGAAGCTCACCTCTAACTAGCACCGAACGTCTGGAAGAAAAACGCCGGCGTTTCGCTCGTGTCCATGTTCCTTAATGAGCGTCTGTATGAAACTATCCTTGTCAGTATTTCTTTTCAGTCCACGTTCCTGTATTTTTCCTTCCTTGATGTGCTACATGTATCATCAGCGTAATAAATACTTCTTTCTTTCAGTGTGTTCGCCTTCTCGGATATAATACGTAGTACATGTCAACAGGTTGTATCATCTACGTACAACTTCGTCACTCTTAACTAATCACAAACTCCCAAGTCCAGAGCATATTCACCTACAAGAATAAGTCCAGAGCTTTGGACTATATTTGTACTTCAACGTTATGCTGGTATATCCACAGACAACAGAGCACTGTCATGGTAATTAAATAAGCAATAATATCTCAACTTGTCAAACCAGCAGTACATACATGGTGTACAATGTGTATTGCACAAATCCAAAATTAAGGGTAACTCCATGAGACAATGATACAGGGTTTCTATGTGATTTACAACGTTTTTTTTACAGCTATTCCTGTCCGACAATGGCATATTGAGCAGGGTTTTTTCGGCAAGAATTTTTGGATACCGGCGATTTCATTGACCCCCGAGAAAGTTTTGTACCGCTCAAAAACTTCGAAAACGTCTAACAGATGTAAAATAGACCGAGTATGTGTATCTCGTGGTGTGGTAGGGGTGCCTCAAACCGAGAGCTCCAGAACGAAGCAAGGCGCGTTGACCACTTGAACCGGTAGCACTTCCTGCGAACATAGGGTTGAATTTAAAATATTTTGAAGCTAAAGTTTTTTTAATGCGAAATCTGTTTGAAATTTTCAGTCGAAAAAATTATGCATATAAGGAGATTTCCCGTAAAATGATTTTCCCGGTACCTAAAAAATAAGGAATCAAGAAGAAAAAACTTGATTCCGAGTCACTCTATCGAGGCATGCAGCGAGCAACCTAGGCCTGATGGATCAATCATTGATTGATCAGAATGCACAGGGGTTAGGGCATTGCAAAGCTCTCTGTCTGTCCTGATGACCGGAACATGACATGATTGCACGGGGAGCAAGTGTGAAGTAGCTGCGGAACTTGACATGATGACCGGAACTTTACATGAGTTGTTGTGCCTTGGCCAGAAGTGCAGACTTTGCAGACATGAAGCAATAGGGGAACAGTGTTTTGATAAAATGTGCATTGTTGGTTTCATGAGAATTTTTTTTTGCGCCCTACAACTTTCACGTGAACCATCATCGCAAGTGAATTCGCTAGCCCATCGGTGGTAGACCATCCCAAACTGCGTCGTGAAGTATTGCGGTGCGATCGCACGAGTGAAAGGAGGTTGGCCACCGGGCACGTCCATCATGGAGATCATAAATTTTGCTTCTTGTTGCTCTAAATTTTGGTCAATTCATTGATTCACTCAATGTTGCAAATTAATGATCATCACGTTTTATAGCCCGGACGCGATGTCGTGTTGTACGGACCATTCATGTTGATGCATTGTTGGATGAAGCTCAAGGAGCATAGTGTCTGAATGATCAACAAATGGGTATGCTGATGCATTGTTGGACTTAAGTAGGTTGAATTTGGATCGATGAATTTGAAGAACTTACTGAACATCCAATTATTTCATGTAATATTTATACTTGAACTATTACGGTACTAGGATATGTGCATGTTATTTATGGATGAATTGTACTATTGATGTTTCCTATAATTATTTTGAGTGATCCGGATATAGCGGGGGAAATATAGGTCGATGTTTGATGTATCTGTATGCGTTGATGCATCCATGGACGGATAGGGAATCCAATTTGGGGGATGCCATTGGACATGCCCTAAGCATCCAACATTTGGGGGACTCCCTGGGAAGTGCATATAGGCATGGTACCTTATGCCATAGCTAGTTTCACACTACGAATCCTAGACACCACATTATTCACTCCCACAGTGGTGCATTACATGTTTCTTTTAAAGAGCTCATATATATTTTCAAAATTCAGCAGTTATACAAAGCATTCCAAATATAATAAATATTACATCAAGATTCCGACCAGCGAACAACCACTAGCGACGTGCCAATGTCGCCGTTCTCTTGCCGATGTTGCTTGGCCTTATCAATGACAGCCAAAAATTCTTCATGCATGTGCCCCTAATGATGAGCGAGCCAAAGCTACAGTCATTGCAGTTCAACACTTGATTTATAAATCTCACCATCGCGTATGCACGACGAGAAATCGTAACTTCGTCGTGCCGAGGAGCTAGCAAGAATCTATATTGGAGCTCCATCTAATCTATCCCGACTGAGAGAAGAAGCATCACCATTCCTCAGAGCGTCGTCCTCGCGAGGACTGAAGCACTAACATATCTAGTAGCCGGAGCCGAGGCATTTGGTTTTCCCTCCCGGCATCGAATGCCGGAATGACAGACGAAGGAAAGACCAATCCATGGACTCATCGGGAAAGATCGAGGGAAGGAAGGTTTGATCCTAGTCAACTTACGAGAGGGAGAAAATTATAATGTCAAACTCATTGCTTACGTTTGCTACTAGTAGGAGTAGGCTATGGCACCGCGGTGCTGACAACCTATGGGAAATGTGAGTTAATGGATCAGGGAATCTTCAATGTGGACCATTAAATAACCTGCAAACTTTCAGATCGAGCTGTCCCCAAACACTTTGTTATTCAACGTAGACCTGTATTTGTTCACGAACATGTATGTCTGTCCATTTTCCGGCAAACCGAAAGCAAACCTGTGAGAGCTTTTAGGTAGTCCAGATATCCACATGAAAAACGAAAAGCCACCATGTACCCTAGCACTATGTCCTCCTCTCTATCAAGTGACCGCTAGTAGAAAACGGACCTTTCATCAGCAGCTTTAGTCCCGGCCGGCGTACTGGCTAGCTAGCTAGCTCAAATAGCCGAAGGTGTACTAGGTAGTTAGCTTAGCTTGCTTAAATGAAATGGCGGAAGGTGTAGCTGGCTCAAATGCAAATGGCGGAAGGTGTAGCTCAAATAGGGCTCAAATGGCGGAAGCTAGCTAAGCTCAAATGTCTTTTTTTAAGTGCTTATTATTAATACATAATAAACACATGTTTGGCGGAAGACACTAATTCCCGTGCTGACTATTATTTCAACACGGATATTTGAGATATAGGGTTGGATGGGGCTCGCATATCAGGTCCACGAACGCATCGAGACGCGGTCTACGGACCATGGTATGTCCATTTACAAGATAGCGTTGCAGATGCCCTCACATCACAGCAAACGAATCAAAGTGGCATACGGTGGAAAACATTCGCCAAAGGCACGTCTTGTCTCACGTACTACGTCTAACTCGGGAGTTTGGATTTTTTTCTCGTCTCGTCTCACGATCATATCAAACAGCTTCTTTCTCTTTATGTCTCTTTATTTATGTCTCAGCCTCTCAGAGTCTGTCTCGGGACTTACTCGGAACTTTGGATTATTTCCAGCATGGAGGACATATATAGGCGCTGCTGAACCTAAGTCTAGCAAACTGTTACTAGGCGCTGGACCACCTGATCGAGCACACCCATTGCGAGGTTGCCCTGCACGCCACGGAAAAACGAAGCCATGCTCCACTCCACTCACTCTCCTGCACTACACGGCTTCAGCTAAACTAGCACCATATCATATGGTCCATGTGGTAGATCAAACGAAGTGAAATAAACAAGTCAAAGACTAGAAGAAAATAACCAAGACGTCGACTGGGCCGGCCGGGCGAAAGCCTACTCCGCTGGCTCCGTCTCCTCCTATCCCCACTCATCTTGCCGCTCCCGGAGGAAGCCAACGGTCTCATTTTCTTGCACTACGGCAGTCCTCATGGCTGGAGCGCTGCGGCGGCTCTAGACGGCTCGCGTCAGTAGAGGTGGCCGGCGGCTCCGGGACATCTTTGCGGTGGCCTTGTCAAAATGGTTGCGAGAGCAGCAAGGCGGCTGATTGTGGCGTCAGCGACGGCGGTAGTGATTTGTCACGGGGTCTTTCTGTTCCTTGACTGTGAATTTTCCTGGTTCCGTTACAGGCGCTGACGCCGGTGCATCTTTCTGGTTCCCGTGTGGAGGCGGTTTACGGACTGTCGTGGTTGTGCGCGCATCGGTTATTTTGCTCTCGATGCGACCCCAGGCTGAGATATCCATATCTATCAGGCACAAGGTTGACGGGTTTTAGCCTTGTATAGGAGGTCCACAACGGCGTGCTCTAGTGATTGGATGCCTCCCATTTAGTATTGTTGGGAATAAGTCGTGACAGAGCACGGTGCAACCGGCGTTGGTGCGTCAGGTCCGGTCCGTGACGGTGCGATCGCCATCGGTGCGCCAGGTCCGGTCCATGGGCTGGGTCATGGTTATGTGTGTACGTATGTGCGTATGTCTGTAGTGTGTGTGTGCGTGCTTGTGGCAGTTGCATGTGTATGTCCTCGTGGTGGTAGAAGTAGGCCGTTAGCATGGAGCTGGCCGTTAGAAGCGCTGTGCGCGTCGTGCGCGTGCGCGCTGGCCGGGCAGATCGCGGAGCTCCGCGACGTGCGTGTGTGCACAGGAGACATGGGCGTTGCGTTGTTGTAGTCCTACAAAAGCCACAGCGGTGTACATGTGTTGATGGGTGTTATGAGCACTGAAAAAAAAGGAGGCCGTGTGTGCGCACGGCCAGGCATTAGTGGTCCGAAAAGTTCTAGTGTGTCCAGCTCTCGTTCGTCTACCTCCAATCCGAGTGTTAGAGAGAGAGCTGTCCCAACATTTGGTATCAGAGCCTTGTTGGCTTGGGCGTGGTTCGTCATGCCGGAGGCGTGCCGGCAATGGCGGCGTTCGTCAGCGGCTGCGCGAAGCTCTGGGCCGTGTGTCGGCCTATGAAGGTGAGCGGCGCTATGGCTATCATGGCGGACGCAGAGGCGACGCGCGGTGAGTCCGTGACGAGCGCGGCGGAGGTGGACGTGTGCGGCGAGCGCGCGACGACAACGACCCGCGGCGGGTCCGCAACGGTGGTGACCGGCGTCAGCGCGCCAGGTCGTGTCCGCGGCGGTGGTGACCGGCGTCGGTGCGCCAGGTCATGTCCGTGGCGGTGGCGACCGGCGTCAGCGCGCCACGTCGAGTCCGCGGTCATGGCCATGACGAAGATGGGAGCAGCAGCGTCAACTCCGGCGAGGACGAGCAGGCGGCACATCACAGCGTCGGGCGGGGGCGTTCAAGACGACATCGACGACGATGTCGGGACGGCACTCCTCGAGGTCACGGCTTAGGAGGTGATTGTTGGGAATAAGTCGTGACAGAGCACGGTGCGACCGGCGTTGGTGCGCCAGGTCGGGTCCGTGACGGTACGATCGGCATCGGTACGTCAGGTCGGGTCCGCGGGCTGGGTCACGGCAATGTGTGTACGTATGTGCGTACATCTGTAGCGTGTGTGTGCGTGCTTGTGGCAGTTGCATGTGTATGTGCTCGTGGTGGTAGTAGTAGGCCGTTAACATGGAGCTGGCCGTTAGCAGCGCTGTGCGCGTCGTGCGCATGCGCGCTGGCCGGGCGGATCGCTCGCTCCGCGGCGTGCGTGTGTGCACAGGAGACATGGGCGTTGCGTTGTTGTAGTCCTACAAAAGCCACAGCGGTGTATGTGTGTTGATGGGTGTTATGAGCACTGAAAAAAAAGGAGCCTGTGTGTGCGCACGGCCAGGCGTTAGTCGCCGGAAAAGTTTCAGTGTGTCCAGGTCTCGTTCGTCTACCTCCAATCCGAGTGTGAGAGAGAGAGAGCTGTCCCAACACTTAGTGCAGAGGTTTGGACTTTGGAGTGCTCGACATGGTCTAAGATGACATCCACAACTACAGATCAGGCGACTCAGCTTCTGTTTGATGTGTGAGTTCCTCCCTTCCCTGAGGTGCCTCATGTGAGTGGCCGAAATTGATTGTGTGGCCCGTCCGCATTCTAGGGAGCATATGAGATCGACGGAGATGGAGGGCGTACCTATGCAGTGCTCGACAGCATGTGTTATACAGCCATGTTTTAATTGTGTGGCTTCTAGGTCCATCCGAAATGTGTGCTTGGGCAATGATGGATCGGCAAGTGGTGAGAACGCATGATGACGTCATCTAGATGGTGCTTTTTGAGTGCACGGGCTCAAGTTGTAGGGTGAAAACTGTAAATCAACCCTTCATTGGTTGAACCTGACTATGGCATCGTTCACGCGAAACCCATGCATGATCTGGCCACAATGGTCGTTGTTGGAGCATCTACCGTGTTACATATGATTGCCATCATTGATAGTTTATGTTGAAAGTTTCTTTTTTACAGAATACAATCGCAGGCGCCCACATAACGCACCACTATGAATGCACGCACGCACATCTTACCCTATGAACACCCCAAACGTAGCTTTACTGGTTTTTTTTCTATTTTAATAATTTGGTTGTGTACGTCTTCGATGTCTTGTCTAGCTTTTGAGCCGTGCTAGTGCAAAGTCTAGATACAAGTGGTGTGTGCCGAGGTCTCAGTCTACTGGGACTTAACCAAGCACCAGTCAAGTGACATTACATGTAAAAAAAAGAAAAAGATAAAACTGAAAAGATGATTTTACACGGATCTTCATGTAAGATCTCCCAGATATAACATCGACTAAGACATAATGAAATCTCAGGAGATATAGCAAGACTGGTAATTGAGTCCTCTTATGACATGAAAAAATAAGAACTCAGAAGGAAGCCAGGGTGTGAGATATTTCAACGGCACGCCTGTGCCTGCTTAAACAGTCACTAGTAGAAAATAGGGCTTTGGTCCAGGCCAGAATATTGCATTAGTCCCGGTCATGTTACGAACCGAGACTAATGGGTGCATCAGTCCCGGTTCGTGAGGCCAGTACGCCGGCCAGGCCTCGGCGGGCACCAGTCCCGGTTCGTCTGACCCCTTTAGTCCCGGTTCCAGACACGAACCGGGACTAAAGGTCCTCGCTCCTGGCGCAGCCCCTTTAGTCCCGGTTGGTGGCTGGAACCGGGACTAAAGGTCAGTCTTCTGTCCCGGTTCTAGCCACCAACCGGGACTAAAGATATGCCTATATATATGCTTGCCCCTGCCCGCTCACTCCTTTGTTTTTTGGCCGGCCGGCGTGTGGGAGGTAGGGGACGGAGTGGAGGCGAATTGGGCTGAAACCCGTGGGCTGGCCTGGAAGGCCCGTGCACACGGCCTAAGTAACCCCCATGTGCACGGGGGTCCCGTGGGCACGGTACACGCCCGTGCGCTGCTCTCACCTCCTATGCACACGAGGTGTTCGATGAAATGCCCGAGCCACGCTTAAGCTTTCTCCTCTCCAAGCTCGACCTCCAAGCTCCATTTTCCCCAAGATTTGTCTAGGTTTGGCGGTCCGTCAGGTCCCGTCCCCGTCCTCACCGTCGTCGATCGCCCGCGGCAATCTCGTCGCCGGCACCACCGTGGTGAGCCTCTTGTTCTTATCTTCTTTTTGAAAGAAAAAAATTCTTACTTGTATGATTTACATAGATACTTGTATAAATTTCTTACTTTTATTATTGTTTGTTATTATGTAGTGCCATGGTCATGGTATCTGCCCAAGTCGGCCCTCGTTCGGTCTATGATTCGGATGTGGTATATTATATTTTATAACTATTTGTTTCATTTAGTGTTTATGACAATTATGCCGACCAACGTGACATAGATGTGTTTACCTAGGAGGTATGTGAACCGAAAATTCCAACCGACCCTCTTGTCGAGAGGTTAAATTTAGTTGAAAAAGAAAACGAGGATTTGAAAGAAATTTTTTAAAGAATTGAGGAGGAGAAGATGAAATTGGAGTTGCATGTTGCCGATGTCGTCGATGACCACAAGATCAAGATGGATGCAATGCGCTTGAAGACTAGAAAGATAAGAAAATATGCCATTGATAATGAGGCTTGGTATCATTATGCTGTTGGATCAATTGTTACCTTAGTTGCGATTATGATTGCATTTATTGTTGCATTTAAATGTTTTACATAGTTGTATGTTAGTTTCAATTTATGTTTTAATTAGATGCTCTAGAGAGCTGTATGTTATTCTATGAGAACTATGTATGAACTTTATTTTTTTTTTCCAGTAATAACATTTGATCACTGTGTACTTTGGACCACCAACCAACGGTACGAGTTAAATGGTAATACATTTTACACGATCGACCAAGATAAAAAGAGCACCAACCAAAACAGTGGTGTCCGCTTTGATGCAGCAATCACCAATAGGGCAAAGGGGTGAAATTATGAAACCATGCCAAGTTTCAACCTTTTCAGAGTTCATTTGCAGTGCTTGTCAATTTCAGGGTCATTTAGCTCAAAATAAATCATGAAATGCATGAAAAATAGCAAATAAAGTCAGAAAAGGGTTGAAAATTGATGATGTGGCTTTGAATGGTGCATATTGAATGCAAAAAAAGTCTGGAGTTAAAATATGTTAAAAAAATGAAATCCCTTTTGTAATAGATGAGTTTTCGTCTGAAACCATCTTACTTCGAAAGAGATTGTCCAGTTTGTACACGAAGTGCATCTAGTTTTTCCCGTAACCCTCTCAACTTTTTAGCACATGGTATGTGGGTGAAATTATGAAACCATGCCAAGTTTCAACCTTTTCAGAGTTCATTTGCAGTGCTTGTCAATTTCAGGGTCATTTAGCTCAAAATAAATCATGAAATGCATGAAAAATAGCAAATAAAGTCAGAAAAGGGTTGAAAATTGATGATGTGGCTTTGAATGGTGCATATTGAATGCAGAAAAAGTCTGGAGTTAAAATATGTTAAAAAATGAAATCCCTTTTGTAATAGATGAGTTTTCGTCTGAAACCCATTTACTTCGAAAGAGATTGTCCAGTTTGTACACGAAGTGAATCCAGTTTTTGCCGTAACCCTCTCAACTTTTTAGCACATGGTATGTGGGTGAAATTATGAAACCATGCCAAGTTTCAACCTTTTCAGAGTTCATTTGCAGTGCTTTTCAAATTCAGGGGCATTTAGCAAAAAGAATGAACTAAAAAAATCAAAATAATTTTAACTAAAATGATCAAAGTATTTATTTGTTAAAAACTTTAATAGTAAAAAGAATTTTCATAAAGTATATTTTGTTACAAGCTTTAATAGAAAACTAAAAAGCTTTTATAAAACTCTAATAGCAAAAAGAATAAACTAAAAAGAATCAAAATAATATTAACTAAAAAGAATCAAAGTATTTATTTGTTAAAAACTTTAATAGTAAAAAGAATTTTCATAAAGTATATTTTATTACAAGCTTTAATAGAAAACTAAAAAGCTTTTATAAAACTCTAATAGCAAAAAGAATGACCTAAAAAGAATGAAAATAATAGTAACTAAAATTATCAAAGTATTTATTTGTTAAAAACTTTAATAGTAAAAAGAATTTTCATAAAGTATATTTTGTTACAAGCTTTAATAGAAAACTAAAAAGCTTTTATAAAACTCTAATAGCAGAAAGAATGAACTAAAAAGAATCAAAATAATATTAACTAAAATTATCAAAGTATTTATTTCTGAAAAACTTTAATAGTAAAAAGAATTTTCATAAAGTATATTTTGTTACAAGCTTTAATAGAAAACTAAAAAGCTTTTATAAAACTCTAATAGCAAAAAGAATGAACTAAAAAGAATCAAAATAATATTTACTAAAATTATCAAAGTATTTATTTGTTACAAACTTTAATAGTAAAAAGCTTTTATAAAACTCTAATAGCAAAAGGAATCAACTAAAACATATTCAAAAAATAACATTAAAAATTTAAAAACATAATATATGCAAAATAAATAAAAAAAGGCCCGCCTACTAGCCACAACGGCATGCATACGACTAGAAACCCTAGAAATGGGCCAGGATGCAGGCCCGCAGTGCTAGCAGGGCCGACATGGCGTGAGATAGGCATGTACTTGATACGTCTCCAACGTATCTATAATTTATGAAGTATTCATGCCATGTTTACAATAATTTTATATGATTTTGGAATGATTTTATTAGAACTAACCCGGACTGACGCTGTTTTCAGCAGAACTACCATGGTGTCGTTTTTTGTGCAGAAATAAAAGTTCTCGGAATGGGCTGAAAATTTACGGAGAATATTTTTGGAAAATATAAAAAATACTGGAGCAAAAAGATACCGGAGAGGAGTCCCGAGGCAGCCACAAGCCTAGGGGGCGCCCCCTAGGGGGGCGCGCCCCCTGGCTTGTGGGCCCCTCGGGAACCCCCTTGACGTGAGACCGACGCCAAAAATTCCTATAAATACCAAAACCCCCACAAAGAAACCTAGATCGGGAGTTCCACCGCCGTAAGCCTCTGTAGCCATGAAAAATCAATCGGGAGCCCCATTCCGGCACCCTGCCGGAGGGGGAAACCATCACCGGAGGCCATCTTCATCATCCCTGCGGTCTCCATGACGAGGAGGGAGTAGTTCACCCTCGGGGCTGAGGGTATGTACCAGTAGCTATGTGTTTGATCTCTCTCTCTCTCTCGTGTTCTTGAGATGACACGATCTTGATGTACCGCGAGCTTTATTAATATAGATGAATCATATGGAGTTTTCCCCTCTCTATCTTCTTGTGATGAATTGAGTTTTCCCTTTGAAGTTTGCTTATCGGATTGAGTCTTTAAAGGATTTGAGAACACTTGATGTATGTCTTGCGTTGGGATATCCGTGGTGACAATGGGATGTTCTATTGATCCACTTGATGTATGTTTTGGTGATCAACTTGCGGGTTCCATGACCTTGGGAATCTATGCATAGGCACTACTAGGAAAAACCTTATAGGCAGGACAATATCAGTAGCACTGGAATGTAACAGGCGCTGCTGCTACTTACCAGTAGCGCTGGATTTAGGCAGCGCTACAAGTAAAGACTTAGCAGTAGCGCTGGAAACATAAAGAGCGCTACTGATAAGCGGGACCCGACGAGCCCACCGACACTATTTTTAGTAGCAGCGCTGTCCAGAATACAACGCTACTACTAAGACTTTAGTAGTAGTGCTGTATTTTGTGGAACCGCTACTGCTAATGGGCCCCACTTAATACTAGCGCTCTTTCTTGAAAGCACAACTACTAAGTGTCATAGCAGTAGCGCGTTCTGGAAAACAGCGCTACTGCTAAGCATGGCTGGTGCCACCTTTTCACCCCCCTCCCCCTCCTCCCCCTTTGCCCTCTCCCCCCCTCCTTTCCCCTCTCCCCTCACCATTGTTGCCCTTCTTCTCTCTTCCTCCTACCTCTCTTCTCTCCCCATTAATGCCCCCCTCCACCATAACTCTCCTCCATAAATGGCCTTCTCATCTCTAGCTAGCTCCATAAATGCCCCCTACCTCATGTGTTTGGCTCTCCCTCCATTCCATTAGATATAGATCTAGCTAGCTCATCTCTCTCCCTCTCCATTAGTTACCTAGAGTCATCTCTCCTCCCCAACAAAATGATCTAGCTAGCTATTGACATGTCCCCAACAACTAGATCTAGCTAGATCTAGCTAGATATAGGTGAGTAAAAAGTTGTTCATTTCAAGAATGGGAATATGTGTGTGAATGGGAATATGTGTGTTTGGGATATGGAGAGATTTGTGCGAGTGACATGCCCCCGAGTTGCTTATGTTTTGCCAAAATGTCGATTTATTTTCATTTCGGTGAATTTCGAGCAAACTCGATATGTCCTATTTTTAGGCAAGGTCATGCCAAATTTTTATATGACTTTGATGCATGCTTGCATTTTGTTTATAACCCTTTTGCTTGTTATACTGTGCATGCAGTCGGTCATGAAGGTGAGTGGATGGAAGGTGGAGTGATACATTCAATCCGCGGTGATGGACATGCATGCAAATAATCGGACTAGGATTAGATGTCTGTGTACAAGATGCAAAGAAGGAGTCCTTTTGGACACTTTTGATCGTGGCAGGTTGAAGGTGCACCTGCTGATGAATGGTTTCATGGATGGCTATACTCGGTGGATAAGTGCAGATGATGATGATGAGGACGTCCACATGGCAGGGAATAACGACATGGGGCTAGACGAAGAGATGACCGATCGACACGAAGACGATGGCGTCGAACATGGCGGCGGGGAAGAGTTAAATGACGGCGGCAGAGAAGATTCCGAACATGGCGGCGGAGAAGATTTCGGACACGGTGAAGAAGAGTCCGGACATGGCGGAGAAGCAGAGGCGGCGGTCACGCCGCAGTCTTCGATGCTACTAAGTGCAGTGGTGCAGGACTCTCATGTTCGAGACCTCCTTCACAAGAGTACGACTAGCGAGAGAGCTGCTTCTAGAGAGGAGGCCAAGCTGGCGCCACTTGAAGTAGACTCGAAGACTCCATTGTATGACGGTTGCGATCCCGAGATGACCCGCTTGAGTTTCACGCTCGAACTTCTAAAGACGAAGGCCAAAAACAAATGGACACACAAAAGCCTCGATGAGCATTTGAAGTATCTACATAATAAAGTTCTTCCCGCGGGGAACCTGTGTCCTACTAGTGTCGATGAGGCCAAGAAAATCGTTTGCCCTTTTGATTTGCCGCACATTAGGTACCACGCATGCATCAACGATTGCATCATTTATCGGGGGGGGGCACGCGGAAAAAACCAGCTGTCTAGTGTGCAATGCTTCTCGATAGAAGAAGGCAGGAAAGAAAGCTCCTCAGAAAGTTGTATGGTACTTTCCGATCACTCCCCGTCTGCAGCGGTATTTCTTAGATCCTAAGGAAGCAAAGCTCATGCGCTGGCACGCGGAGAGGAAGAAGCCCGACGATGGAGATGATCCGAAGCTGAGACACCTCGTAGATGGTAGCCAGTGGAGAGCATTCAACACCGTATATGGATTTGCTGCAGAAGATCTAAGGAACATCATGCTTGGTGCGAGTACCGATGGCATGAATCCGTTTGGAAACCAAAACACCAACCACAGCAGATGGCTCGTCTTTGTATGGATGTACAACCTCCCCCCATGGAAGTGCATGAAGACAAAGTACATACACATGAGCACGCTGATTCAAGGGCCGAAACAACCGGGAAATAATATTAACCTGTATATGGGGCTTCTGAAAGAGGAGCTAGACACGTTATGGAAAACACCGGCATGGACATGGGGCACTAGCAAAGGAGAGTATTTCTATATGAGAGTCGCGCTGATGACGACGGTGCACGACTATCTCGGTTACGGGTACACCTCGGGCCAGGTGTGCCACGGATACTGCGGATGCACGAGGTGCATGGATGATACAACGTCTCAGCAGCTTACGTCAACGAAAGATGGCGGGTCCGGGAAAATCATGTACATGGGGCATCGTAGATGGCTCGAGAAGGATGACCCGTGGAGAAAGCGTGGAGATCTATTCAATGGGTTGGCTGAGCATCGAGGACGTCCACGTAAGAGGAGTGGCGCCGAAATCAACGAGCTGTTGAAAAACTGGGAACAGTGCCCCACGTTAGGAACGATGAAAAAGGCGCCGGAGCCGCTACTGAAGGTATGGAAAACGAGGTATGTTTTCTGGGACTTGGAGTACTGGCCCAATCACGACACGCCTCATTGCCTTGATCAAATGCATATCACGAAGAATGTCCTCGAGAGCTTGCTTAGCACACTGATGAACATGCCGGAGAAGACCAAGGACGGGCCGAAGGCAAGGAAAGACTTGGAAGATTTGAAGATCAGGAAAGATCTCCACCGTAAAAAGTCGACGGAGGAGACGGAGATGGAGACGGAGGAGGGGGAAAGGGGCAGAAAAGTCAACAAGAAGGAGGAGAATTATTACCCCCCTTCTTGCTTCACCTTAAGTGCGAAAGAGATCGGTCAATTCATCAAGTGCCTTATGGGAATCAAAGTTAGTTCCGATTACTATGGGAAGATAAGCAGATTTCTAGACCCCAAGAAGAAAAGGTTCAGCGGGATGAAGTCTCATGACTGTCACGTGATGATGACGCAGATACTCCCGGTTGCCATTAGAGGGATAATGGACAAGCACGTTCGTGACACGCTTACTGGTCTCTGCAACTTCTTTGACGTTATCTCTCGAAAGTCCATAAGTGTGAAGCAGCTCCGAAGGCTACAGGAAGAGATCGTTGTCATACTATGTGAGCTTGAGATGTACTTCCCGCCCGCGTTCTTTGACGTCATAGTGCATCTGTGTGTTCACATCGTGGACGACATCATCGACCTCGGGTCGACATTCCTTCACAGCATGATGCCGTTCGAGAGGATGAATGGGGTCATCAAAGGATTCGTTCGTAACATGTCCCGTCCCGATGGGAGCATCGTCCAGGGGTATCTGACGCATGAGTGCATCTCCTTTTGCGAGAATTATATAGGCGTCAGAGACCCTGTTGTTGGTTTGCCCATCAAGAAGCACGATGGGAGGCTTGGAGGAGAAGGTCACAACAACGGTCGGAGGGAATTGCACGTGGACTACTCGGATCGACAGAACGACTTTGACAGGGCTAACTTAGTAGTGCTACAACACCTAGATGTGGTAGATGATTATGTGGCACGGCATAAAGAAACCATCGCAAATAAGTACCGTGATAAGGGGATGCTCAAGACGGACGACGAAGTTACTGTAGAGCACAACGCCACTTTCTTGCGTTGGTTCAAAGAGCAAGTTCTTGAAAATCCCCCGGAAGAGGGAAGTTCGGACGGATTGCTCATACACGCCTTAGCACATGGCCCCGCGCCCAAACTCGCAACCTATCAGTCATACGATATCAACGGGTACACGTTCTACACGGAGGCCAAAGACATGGACAGTGATTACCAGAATTCCGGGGTGACGATTGAATGCGTGACCGACGCCAACGGCACAACTGAAAGATTCTACGGAAGGGTCGAAGAGATCTGGGAGCTTGACTATACTGGATTGCACGATGCGACGATGTTCCATGTCAGATGGGCTAAGCACGTCGTAAGAGAAAACAAGTATTTCACTACCATGTCTATACCACCCGCTGACGCGAAGAGCGCAACCGTGAAGTTAACATCATCGCCAAAACTGAGCCATGGGTACACGCTAAGCACATGACACAATGCTTCTTCATAACCGACACGACCAATCCCAGCCGTGTTGTCGCAAGGAGAGGCAAAAGGAGCATCGTCGGAATGGATGGAGTCGCCAACGAGGAAGACTACGACCAATACGGCAACCCGATGAGGGAAGATGACGATGGCGATGAAGCATACGTGAAAAGAAGAATCAATACTACATTACATAAGAAAGATCGTACTCCATGGTTCCGGAAAAGTCACAAGGAGGGGCTCAATTATTTGGCAAGGAACAAGAAAGGGAAGAAGCTTAATGTGAAACGTCGTCGACGCAGCTGAGAAACCATCATTTATATAATATATATGTATCTATTTTGTGTACACACTTAAGTAACCGTTATCGGTCAACTGATATATATGTTACCACCACATGCATGGTTCCGGTGATATTCGCGCAG
The DNA here is from genome assembly GCA_039707655.1 of Elymus sibiricus. Lineage (NCBI taxonomy): Eukaryota > Viridiplantae > Streptophyta > Magnoliopsida > Poales > Poaceae > Elymus > Elymus sibiricus. The sequence continues at coordinate 475,608,717 of CM077665.1, forward strand.
TGTGGGAGGGAGACGCCGTCGTAAACAGAAAGGAAGAAAGCAATACAAAAGAAATACAAAAGAACAAAAACAAAAGGGAGAAAGTAATACAAAAGAAAAAGAAAAGTAAACAGAAAAGAAAAGGGAAATAATAAAAACTAATACATATCAGTAGCGCTGGATTATGAACAAGCGCTATAGCTCATATAGTTATAGCGCTGGATCCTAACCCAGCGCTACTACTATGTGTATTTTAGAATTAAAAAAACTGATAATTTAGCTATAGCGCTGGTCCTAACCCAGCGCTACTACTATTTTTGAGTTAACCGTTGCGCGTGCTCAAATTTTGCCAACTCCCATTCCCCCCCCACCTCTCCCCCTCCTCTCCCGCCCTCTCTGTCGCGCGCCGCCGTCGCCCTCCTGCCCGCCGCCGTCGCCCCTGCCCGCCGCCGTCGCCCCTGCCCGCCGCTCCGACCTCCTCCTCGTCCGCACGGACGCCCGAGCCCTCCCATTCCCCCCCACTCTCCCACCTCTCCCCCTCCTCTCTGTCGCGCGCCGTCGTCGCCCCTGCCCGCTCCGGCCTCCTCGTCCGCGCCGCTTCTGGTAACCCCTCCCCCCCACCTCCCCCTCTCTCTAGTCAATTAAGAAAAAAAATCTAGGGTTCATATCTAGGGTTAAAAACAGGATTGTTGCTACTTAGTAATAGAATGTTGGTTGCTTTGTATATGTTTGAATGTTGGTTGAATGTTTATAATCCTGTTGGTCATGAAATAGAATTGTATATAGCTCCAAGAAAGATTGATGGTCATGATGCATTTTCACAACATTTGGAAGCAAGGATGGAGAAACTTGTAGGAAGCATCAAGACAATGTCCTAGTACAGCCATTAAAAGCCAAACTCTAGAGAAATACTTGCTTATGGTTTCCTTCTCTTGGGCTATAACAATGTGCATTCTAGGTACCCTCCCTGTCATGCAAGGGCCTTGTAAGAGCCATAGCAATTCCTTCTATGCATGTGTGATATGAGTTTGGGCCTTGAAATTTCTACCTAAATTACCTTCTCACGCCCTACATGAATCCGTGTATTTTCCCAAGATAGCAGAACCCATAAGACCATGATCAGAATATTTGAGATTACCATAGAAACAGGGGAGCCATCACGCTCAAAGCATAAGTTTTTGAAACTTTGGCATTTTGATTTTTATCAGAACTTCTGAACTTGCATATGATAAAACAACTTGAACAGTACTGTACATGTGGAAGCTCACCCTGTTGGTTGTTGGTTGAATGTCGAAGAATATCCGAGTGGCCTATGTTTTGCCAGAATGTTGATTCATTTCCGTTCCGGCAAATTTCAGGCGCTCCATATGTCCACTTTTTAGCAAAGGTCATGCCGAAAATTTCCGTGATTTTCGGCATGACTTGTGCTAGAAACTAGGACATACGGAGTGCCCGGGATTTGCCGGAAGGGGAATGAATCAACATTCCAACCAAATATAGGCCCCTTTTTTCTCTTCATTATATCTTTTATTTACAATTGTTGAATAGGAAACATGTCTAGCCATGCCTTAGCCGGGGGTTCAGCTCGCCTCGAAGAAGACCCCATCGAGGCAGCAAATCACTATTTCAATTACCTGGACGAACACCAGATGGGGGTGCATGGTGGCGGCAGTGGCACCAACCCCGACGCCGACGCCGACACCGGCACCAGCACTGGCACCGACACCAACACCACCCCCGAGACCGGCAACGATGCTGTCGTAGTCGGTAAAGCACCGAAGCAGAAGAGGTCATGAAGACCAAACGAGCTCGGCATCGGACAAATTGTGGTCACGGAGATGCACCCCAAGAATTTAGAGCCAACAGCGCCGGATGAAGCGCGCTCGTGCTGGGGCAATCAACTAGGATGCATTCTCAGGGAAACCGCCAACATCAACGACGAGAAGTTGAAGAAGATACCACATATGGAGCACATGCTCCTAAAGAAGTTGCACAATAGGTTCCTGTTCCCCGGCCGCACAGAAAGCAAAGAACCGTGGGACGACGATGCCATGACAAAGATAAACAACAAGGCGATGGTGACGTTCACCAACGACTTGTACGCCTGGAAAGTTCGGGTGAAAAAAGCGATTGATAAGAATGAACCGTGGTCCAAGATTCATGCTGACAATCCGTCACTTACGGAAGAGGACTTTGAAAAATTCAAGGAGACTTGCGCTAAAGATGAAACCAAGAAAAAGTCAGAGAAAATGAAGGTGCTCCAGGCTAGGAACACGCCTCCCCACCGCCTCGGAAGCCGTGGCTACGAGGGGAAGAGGCACATATGGGCCAAGGAGGACGCCGAACGTGAAAATCACGGAATCCCAGACCCGTTGGCGGAGTTCACCGACCCGCTGGAGCGTGACTGGATCAGGGTCCGGTACAAGTGGGACCGCGTCAAGAAGACCTTTTACACGGACCCGAACACGAGGGAGTTCATGAGACTTCTGGTAATTGTTATATTACCACATTATCATATTAGCTTCCAATCAATTCGACTACAAGTTTTTTCACATTATTAGTAAACCATCAACGTTCCTTTTGCAGAAAGAGTAGCACCAAAAGGCAGCCGAAAGCGACGAGTCGTCACAGTTGTCGGCGAGGCCCAAGTGGGACACCCATTTCAACCGGGCCCTGAACATACTGAAAAAGGTCCCGGAGGACACACCGCCGTCCTATGGACGTGTGCATGGCGTCGGAGATGGTGCCTCGTGGAAGACGTGCTACCACGAGGAGCTAGAGGAAAGAAGGAAGAGAAAGTTGCTTACTCAACAGACCATCGACCAGAAGGTCGCGCTTGCGATCAATAAGTCGAAAGCTGAGACCAAAGCAGAGTTGGAACAGATAGTTGATGCAAGGGTTAGTGCAGCGGTAGCTGGCGTCACGGCTGACTTCACATCTTCCATTTCCAGCTTGCTTCCGGCATTTTTTAAATGGACGAAGAAAAATCCAGATAAAGGGCCAGCGGACTTTCCCCTTCCCAGCTACGTCGGGAGCAATTCGGTGAACATCGCACCACCAGCACCTGCTCACGCCACCGCACATGCTACCGCTCCTATTCATAGCAGCCCGTCCTCCGTCTCTGGACTACTCGGCGATCCTTCGTCTATGGCTGAGCTCGACGCCCTCACGGTAATTACGCGTCATACCCTTTTCACCAGCGTGTCTATATAGTCTTCCGTTTCAATTGCCTTTCGGATGTTTGACGTCGCAGACATGTCTTCGTAGGCCAACGATACCCCGTGCACCCTACTGTACGATATCAAGGGCCATAAGGTGGCCGTGGGAAAGGCAACGATCGTGAAGCCGAAGGACCGCATGTTCCACAACCGAGAGATGCCCGATGGCGTCTTCAAGGTTAACGTGGCCAGTGTCTTAGCGGGCTTCGAGGATTTGCCTCCTCCGGTACCAGTCGATGACAAGGAGACCCCTCAACAGATTGGCGCATGCAAGAGCTGGTTCTTGCCTTGGCCGAAGACTCTTCTTCGTGTCGAGGCGCCCGGTATCACACCAACGATATCTTCTCAAGAAGGTATGAACACCACCCCACCTACCAAATTACCTGCACCTGTCATGGTGGGTGATAGCGGACGACGCGAGGGAGAGCCTCCATTAGTGCTAGATGACGTCGCCCCCGTTGTCGAAGAAGCAAATGCTGATGATGACATGGAGGAGGATGATGATGACCCAGACAAGTATTTCAATACCGCCTATGATGATGGAGGATTGATGGGTCAGGACGACGAAGACTCAGGCTTTGAGCGTGGAGATGATGACTTGATGCTGCCTGATTTGCCGGAGCCGGAACGTCCTAATAAGGCGGAATGCAAAAAGTCTCTCTTCAAGCGATCCTTGCAGGAGACGCCTCCAGATGTCGCCTCTACGCAGCAACAACCCGAGGGCCATCCACTGATTAGCCCGACGACACTGGGGGTGACAGTTAGGGAAGGTATGGTGGGCTCACTACCGCCACCCGCCAAGAAGCAAAGGAGGAGACCGGCCAAGAAAGGCCCTAAAGGCGCCAGAGCTGCTTCAAGCAGCCAGCCACCTGTGAAGCCCCGGGAGGTAGACAGAATACCTGTCGTAGGTGCGGAGCGTTTCCATGTCGCCGGCCACCCGATCCTACCTCAGAAAGCGCTAGAGGACATACTGAACAATGATCTAAGGAGACTTCATGATGATGTGCTGGCTAGAGAGAAAAGCCTTCTCATCTCGGGAAAACCAGGATACCCGCTTTACGCGGCTCAGGTGCCGGGTGGGAAGTTGTACGTCGAGGGATGGCCCGCGGATAAGTTCATCCTGCGATTTGACTACATCTACGACATGTTCCACATGACCAAGCTAGATTTCCAGTTCATCCGCATGTATGCGCTGTATCTCAACTACATCATCAGGATTGAGAACATAAAATATATCTGCGCCGCGGACCCGTACCATATGCACGAGAGCTTCTTGGATGTCTGCAAAGAGCACCATGACTATGTGAGCAAGTACATCGGCGGCTTCATAATCGCTAATAAGGACAAGGAAGCGATTCTCCTGCCTTATCATCCCACGTAAGTCATCCGCGCATATCCTTTCGTAAGTGTTAATCACTCCTTTGCAAGCATGGAGGCTAATTTGAGGTGTACTTAATTTGCGCAGCGGGGGGGGGGGGGGGGGGGCGTCCTCATCGTTCTGTACCCAGAATACTCCCATGCTATATACTTGGACTCATCGAAGAACATCAAGAAAAAGGATTACAAGCACATAAAGAGTGTTCTCGATAGTGCCCTGTTAACCTTCAGCATGTCTGGTGGATATATCAAGGTGAAAAAGTTCAGGAGGAACGGGCTGGTTTTCAGCCATAAGACCGACTTCTGCTGCATCCAGCAACCACACATCAGCAAGGCTGATGGATTCTACCTCATGCATCACCTGCTCGAGTTCAGAAGGGATAATCAACGCCTTCGCATGTCAGCTACTACCAACGATGCCGAGATTGTCAACTGGGCCACAAGCATAGGAAAGACACCAGATCATCGAATCCGAGCTAAGTTTTATCACGTGCAGTGTGAACTTGCCCAAGTGATCATGAAGCAGGTCCTCGAACCAACAGGGATGTTCTACCATGGGCCAATCACGCGGGATGATATTCGAGCACTGCTAATCGCTCAGCGTCTGGACCTGAAGCCTTTCAAGAAGCTCGGGTGCTTCGTCCCTGACTATGAAGATTGGACCGAGGACTGATTGTCGTTGACAATATATGTGTCACTAGCGTCCAGACGAAACTATGTGATGTAATTAACCCATGGTCCTGAACTATCGTAGATCGCTCTAGTTAATTAGTTTGGGTATGAGGAACTTCGTCATTTATGTTTACTATAGGTTGCTTGTATTTTGCTAATTATGCCTCTTTGTGTTCTTAAGTACATTATGTTGCATATTATCGTTCACGATGCAGGTACATAGATCAGAGATGGCGAAGGGCTGCTACGTCGTGTTCGTTGGGAAGGTTCCAGGAGTCTACGACCACTGGCCAGACGCTCAGGCCCAGGTGGACAAGTACCCGGGTGCTAGCCACAGAGGGTTCGACAGCAGAGCCGAAGCGGAAAGCAGTTACTTGAGGTGGACGCTCCGGCAAGAGCGGGGGCGGAACCGCCAGTGCCTGAAGTACTACATAGTCGCGGTCTTGCTCTTGCTGATCGCTCTTCTCTTCTACATCATGGTTTAGATAGAGATGATGAAACTTGTGTGTGTGCCATGACCATGCAGTTGCACTTATTCGAGACATGACATGACTTGTGTATCGCTATTTTCGAGATGTGATGATATTTGTGTTGAATGATGATGATGATGGTATGACGAGACTACTGTATGTGTATGATATGATGATAATAGTGTATGTTTATTGTGATCTAATGAAACTACTGTATAGAGCCTGTATAAATACACACGAATACATAGAGGGGGTATGAATCTGTGAAAGCAGGAATACTAGCAGCAGCGCTGGAAGGCATCTAGCAGCAGCGCTGGATTAGCAGCAGCGCTTGCCTTTCCACAGCGCTACAGCTAAGTTGTAGCAGTACCGCTAGTCAGTGCAGCGCTACTGCTAACCAGACTTAGCAGTAGCGCTGCACCAACCAGCGCTACTGCTACAACTTAGCTGTAGCGCGTTAGCAGTAGCGCTGGAGCCAGCGCTACTGCTATAGGTTTTTCAAGCGCTACTAGTAGGGTTTCTCCTAGTAGTGAGGGGTTGGCACATGTTTTCGTCTTGACTCTCCGGTAGAAACTTTGGGGCACTCTTTGAAGTTCTTTGTGTTGGATTGAACATGATGAATCTGAAATTGTGTGATGCATATCGTATAATCAAGCCCATGGGTAGTCGTGGTGACATTAGAGTATCTAGGTGACATTAGAGTTTTGGTTGATGTGTATCTTAAGGTGTTATTTTAGTATGAACTCTAGGGCTGTTCGTGACACTTATATGGATAGCTCATAAGATTGATCGGAAAAGATAACTTTGAGGTGGTTTCATACCCTTCAATAATTTCTTCGTTTGTTCTCCGCTATTTGTGACTTTGGAGTGAACTCTTTGTCGAACGTGAGGGATTTACATATGATTCAACTATGTTAGTATTGTTGAGAGAACTTGCACTAGTGAAAGTATGAACCCTAGGCCTTGTTTCTAAGCATTGCAATACCGTTTGTGCTCACTTTTATCATTAGTTACCTTGCTGTTTTTATATTTTCAGATTACAAAAATCTATATCTACTATCCATATTACACTTGTATCACCATCTCTTCGCCGAACTAGTGCACCTATACAATTTACCATTGTATTGGGTGTGTTGGGGACACAAGATACTCTTTCTTATTTGGTTGCAGGGTTGTTTGAGAGAGACCATCTTCATCCTACGCCTCCCACGGATTGATAAACCTTAGGTCATCCACTTGAGGGAAATTTGCTACTGTCCTACAAAACTCTGTGCTTGGAGGCCCAACACGAGTCTACAAGAAGAAGGTTGTGTAGTAGACATCAAGCTCTTTTCTGGTGCCGTTGCCGGGGAGGTGAGTGCTTGAAGGTATATCTTTAGATCTTGCAATTAAATTTATTAGTTTCTTGTTTTTCACTAGTTTGGTTTTATAAAAGAAAACTACAAAAAAAATGGAGTTTAGGTTGCATCAATTGGTTCGTCTTTTTAATGTCTTTCGTGAAAATGATGGTTTGGAAAATTGTGCTCAATTGGTAGAGGAAGAATTTATGAAAATACTTAATGAGAATTCCTTGAGTGATGAGCATGATTGTAATGTTGCTAGTATGAATTCTCTGAATATCCATGATGCTAATGATATGCAAAGCCACAAGCTTGGGGATGCTATGTTTGATGAAGATGATATTTTTAGTCCCCCAAGTTTTGATGAGCAAATATATTATGATGATGGCATGCCTCCTATCTATGATGATTATGATGATGACATGTATGCTATAAAGAGTGATAGTAACCATGAAACTTGTCATCATGATTTTAATATTGAATGTGGTTATGTCAATCAAGTATCTCATGATAGTTATTTTGTTGAGTTTGCTCCCACTACCATGGATGAGAAGAAATTTGCTTATGTGGAGAGTGATAAATTTTCTATGCTTGTAAATCATGAAAAGAATGTTTTATGTTATAGTTATATTGTTGAATTCCTTCATGATGCTACTGAAAATTATTATGAGGGAGGAACATATGCTTGTAGGTATTGCAATAATATCAAGTTTCCTCTCTATGTGCTCAAAGTTTTGAAGTTATGCTTGTTTTGCCTTCCTATGCTAGTTGATTCTTGCTCCCATAAATTGTTTGCTCACAAAATCCCTATGCATAGGAAGTGGGTTAGACTTAAATGTCCTTGTCATGAGATTCATGATGCTCTCTTGCATGTTCCAATTACTACTTTTTATGTGAGCATCATTGAAATCATCATGCCTAGCTAAAAGGCATTAAAGAAAAGCGCTTGTTGGGAGACAACCCAACACTTTTCCTTTCTGTTTTTGTGTGATCACATGATTAAGCTACTGTAGTAATCATGTTTTGTGTCTTTTATTTCAATAAAGTGCCAAGTAAAGCCTTTGGGATGACTCACAAGATGAGTAGAATTGATGCTGAACCAAAACAGAAACTTTTGACTCCAGTACAGGAATTTTCATTTTCTACTGGAGCGTGATAATGATCTAAAATTTTTACACAGTCTTAATATACAAATCCTTCAGGTTTTCCTAACTTTTCAGAATTTTTGGAGATAGGTAAGTATGGTTACACTACAGATATTCACAGACTGTTCTGTTTTTGACAGATTCTGTTTTGCATGCATAGTTTGCTTGTTTTAGTGTTTTCATAGCTTATATTTAGTGGTATAAATTATGGTAATGATATAATACAGTAGGTATCATGTGGGAACAATTATGAATCTTGTCTTGACAGTACCTAAGTGAATTATCTTTATTTATTGTACTAACCCATCTCACGAAGTTCCGTTAAGTTTTGTGTGATTGATGTTTTCAAGTTTTGGGTGAGACACCGATATGAGGAGAATAAGGAGTGGCAAGAACCTAAGCTTGGGGATGCCAAAGACACCCCCAAGGTAATATCCAAGGAAGACTCAAGCGCCTAAGCTAGGGGATGCCCCGGAAGGCATCCCCTCTTTCATCTTCAACACTATTGGTATATCTTACCTGGAGCTATATTTTTATTCGTCACATAATATGAGTTTTGCTTGGAGCGTCATTTTATTTTGTTATTTTATGTTAGGTATTATTTGTAATCTTGTTTTTCAATAAAAAGTTCCAAGAATTGCCTTTAGGATGCTTGAATTGCATGTTTGATGTGTGCTGTGTAAAAACAGAAACTTTTTCTGTAGTGTTTGAATTTTCATATTTTACTGGAACGTGGTAAGTTTCTGAAATTTTTACACAGTGTTTTCATATAAATTATTTAGCATGTCCTAAATTTTCATAGCTTTGTTATCTACTTATCCTATAGTTTCCATAATTGCTACAGACTATTCTGTTTGGACAAATTGCTATCATAGTTTTGTTATCTACTTATCCTATAGTTTCCATAGCCTATATTGGTAGATATAAATTGTGAAAATGATAGTAAACAGTAGATGATGTTTGAAAATTATTGTGCAACTTGTCTTTGAAGTACATAAAGAGTTGATTTATTATTATGTGTACTAACCTATCTCACAAGTTCCTTTCGAGTTTTGTGTGGATGAAGTTTTTTGAGAATAGGTGAAACCATGATATGAGAGGATTAAACGAGATACAAAAGCTCAAGCTTGGGGATGCACAAGGCACCCCAAGTAAATATTTCAAGAAGTCTCAAGCATCTAAGCTTGGGAATGCTACGCATCCCACCTCTCTTCATCAACAATTATCGGTTAGCCTATGTTGAGCCTAAATTTTTATTCGTTCGCATGATGCGCGCTATTCTTGGCGTGCTATTTTTCTTTTGCTTGCTGTTTAATAAAATACTTAAGATCTGAAATTCTTAGATGAGAGAGTCTTCACATAGTTATTTAATTGTCGGCTACTCATTGATCTTCACTTATATCTTTTTGGAGTAGTTTGTCATTCACTCTCGTGCTTCACTTATATCCTATGAGTAAATGGATGAATGAATTGAATATCATAAATCTGAAATTAAATATGCTTCATATACTTATCCCATGGGGAGTAATGACTTCACACATAATAAGTATAGGTGGTAAAATTTATTGAAAGTTAGCAAACACCGCATTGGTCACTTGAACAATTCATGAAAGAATATTGAAGGAAGAGAGATTCCACATATAAATATACTATCTTGGACATCTTCTATGATTGTGAGCTCATTAATTATTTTCAAACTCGAGCAAATTAGTTGAAATTGGACAAGGAAGACAACTTAATGAGTTATGTTTGGGTATATTTGTATAGAAGTTATATTGTTATGGATCCTCCAACATGTGGCGCTTGCTTCCACCTCATACTAGCCAAAACTTCCGCACCAAGTAGAAATACTACTTGTGCATCCAAACATCCTTAAACCCAAAGTTGTTCCATACGAGTCCACCATACCTACCTATATGCGGTATTTACCTGCTGTTCCAAGTAAATTTGCATGTGCCAAACTCTAAACCTTCAAATAATATTCTGTTTTGTATGCCCGAATCGCTCATATAGTGACTAGGGGCTGTCAGTATCTTCCATGCTAGGTGGGTTATTCTCACGATATGTGTTGATTCACTATCATTCACGAGAAAGTGGCTGGTATTCGGGATGCCCAGTTCCATGCTAAAAAATCAAATCAAAATATAATGAAACAAAACTCCCCCGGGATTGTTGTTTGTATGGACGGTACCCGTGGATTCGGCTCGCCGTGGAGTGTGATTGATTGGTGGAGGAGGAGTAAAAACTTTACCATTCTGTTTGGGAACCGCCTATAATGTATCCAGCATGGAAGATACCGAGATCTCTCGGTTTTTATGTTGACAATGAAAGCATACCGCTCAAAACTATTATTCATCTCTGTTTTAAAAGCTCGAGCTCTGGCACCTTTGCAAATCAATGCTTCCCTGTGCGAAGGGCCTATCTTTTACTTTCTAGTACTTACCTTTATGCAAGAGTCATGGTGATCTTCACCACTTCCTATATTTCTTCTTTTTCTCTAGGCAAGCGTCATGTGTTGGGGAATGATCTAGACATATATATCCACACAAATATATTTGATCATGAATTATTATTGTTGACAATTATCTATATGATAAATAAGTTGGGAGGCAAAACATTAAGCCCCTAAATTTCTCTATGTTCGATGGATGCTATTTGTTCTAAAAATATGCTTTGAGTGTCAATAATTATGGAAGACTATATGATAGTTGAGTATGTGGAATTTGCTAAATCAAAGCTCTTACATAGACCCTTCCTGAAAATAAGATGAATTGCAATTGTTCGATGACTAGGAATATGGTTTGTTAGTTTTCGAGAAACTTTCTGGTCTATACTTTAACATGTGAATAGCTTGTTACTTGATCATGAGAAGTTTTATGAGATGAGCTACTGTTTATGGTTTTATATTGATGCTAGAAAAAGTGATTGGAATTATCATTGATCAAACTTGTGCACTTGCTAGCATTCACACTTCATAAATTATTTCTTTTATCATTTACCTACTCGAGGACGAGCAGGAATTTAGCTTGGGGATGCTGATACGTCTCCAACGTATCTATAATTTATGAAGTATTCATGCCATGTTTACAATAATTTTATATGATTTTGGTATGATTTGAGTAGAATTAACCCGGACTGACGCTGTTTTCAGCAGAACTACCATGGTGTCGTTTTTTTATGCAGAAATAAAAGTTCTCGGAATGGGCTGAAAATTTACGGAGAATATTTTTGGAAAATATAAAAAATACTTGAGAAAAAAGATACCGGAGAGGAGTCGCGAGGCAGCCACAAGCCTACGGGGCGCCCCCCCTAGGGCGCGCCCCCTGGCTTGTGGGCCCCTCGGGAACCCCCTTGACGTGAGACCGACGCCAAAAATTCCTATAAATATCAAAACCCCCAGAAAGAAACCTAGATCGGGAGTTCCGCCGCCGTAAGCCTCTGTAGCCATGAAAAACCAATCGGGAGCCTGTTCTGGCACCCTGCCGGAGGGGGAAACCATCACCGGAGGCCATCTTCATCATCCCGGCGGTCTCCATGATGAGGAGGGAGTAGTTCACCCTTGGGGCTGAGGGTATGTACTAGCAGCTATGTGTTTGATCTCTCTCTCTCTCGTGTTCTTAAGATGACACGATCTTGATGTACCGCGAGCTTTATTAATATAGATGAATCATATGGAGTTTTCCCCTCTCTATCTTCTTGTGATGAATTGAGTTTTCCCTTTGAAGTTTCCTTATCGGATTGAGTCTTTAAAGGATTTGAGAACACTTGATGTATGTCTTGCGATGGGATATCCGTGGTGACAATGGGATGTTCTATTGATCCACTTGATGTATGTTTTGGTGATCAACTTGCGGGTTCTGTGACCTTGGGAATCTATGCATAGGGGTTGGCACATGTTTTTGTCTAGACTCTCCGGTAGAAACTTTGGGGCACTCTTTGAAGTTCTTTGTGTTGGATTGAACATGATGAATCTGAAATTGTGTGATGCATATCGTATAATCAAGCCCATGGGTAATCGTGGTGACATTGGAGTATCTAGGTGACATTAGGGTTTTGGTTGATGTGTATCTTAAGGTGTTATTTTAGTACGAACTCTAGGGCTGTGTGTGACACTTATAGGGATAGCTCATAAGATTGATTGGAAAATATAACTTTGAGGTGGTTTCGTACCCTACAATAATTTCTTCGTTTGTTCACCGCTATTTGTGACTTTGGAGTGAACTCTTTGTCGGACGTGAGGGATTTACATATGATTCAACTATGTTAGTATTGTTGAGAGAACTTGCACTAATGAAAGTATGAACCCTAGGCACTACTGGAATCAGGGACTTTGCCATCTGCCAGCTCTTTGCCGTCTGCTGGCAGACGCAAAGAGGTTGTTTGCCGTCTGCTTTGGGAAAGCAGACGGCAAAGATCTGGCTGATGGCAAAGACACTGTTTGCCATCAGCCAGCTCTTTGCCGTCTGCTAGCGGACGGCAAAGTTTCTTTGCCGTCCGCTAGCAGACGGCAAAGAGGTGGGGTGGGGCCCAGTGGAGGCCAGTTAACTGCAACGGCCCACCCCACCTCTTTGCCGTCTGCTAGCGGACGGCAAAGAATCTTTGCCGTCTGCTAGCAGACGGCAAAGAAAATACCTACTAACGGCCCTAACGGCCCACCCCCCCTCCACTCTCTCCACTCTCTCTGCCTCTCCCCTCCCGACCCCGACCCCACGCCGCCGCCGCACCCGCCGCCGCCCCCGACCCGCCGCCCGCCGCTCGCCGCCGCCGCACCCGCGACCGCCGACGCCGCCCACTGCCCCGCCCCACTGCCCCGCCCCGTGCCCGCGCGGCCACGCCCAGGCCTGCCCCTCGCCGCCCCGTCGCGGCCCGGCCGCCCCCTCGCCGCCCCGTCGCGGCCCGGACGCCGGCCAGCCCCGTCGCCGTCCCCTCGCCGGCCAACCCCTCTGCCCCCCTCTGGTGAGCTCCCCCTCCTGCCCCTTTTTTCTGTTTTTTTTATTATTTTTTCTGTTTAGGTTTTAGATATTTAGACATTTAGAAGTTTAGATACTTAGATGTTTAGGTTTTTAGATATTTAGACATTTAGGTAGAAAGAAACCTAGAAGAAAGAAAAAGAAGAACAGAAAAAGGAAAAAAAGGAAAAGGAAAAAGGAAAAGAAGAAAAAATAATAATAAGAAGAAGAAGAAGAAGAAGAAGAAGAAGAAGAAGAAGAAGAAGAAGAAAAAGAAAAAGAAGAAGAGGAGGAGGAGAAGAAAAAATAAGAAGAAGAAGAAGAAGAAGAAGAAGAAGAAGAAGAAGAAGAAGAAGAAGAAGAAGAAGAAGAAGAAGAAGAGGAGAGGAGGAGAAGAAGAAGAGGAAAAAGGAAAGGAAGAAGAAAAGAAGAGGAGGAGGAGAAGAAAAAAAAAGAAGAAGAAGAAGAAGAAGAAGAAGAAGAAGAAGAAGAAGAAGAAGAAGAAGAAGAAGAAGAAGAAAAAAGAGGAGAGGAGGAGAAGAAGAAGAGGAAAAAGGAAAAAGGAAGAAGAAGAAGAAGAAGAAGAAGGAAAAAAGGAAGAAAAGGAAGAAAAGGAAGAAGAGGAAGAAGAAGAAAAGGAAAAAGAGGAAAAAAAGAGCCCGACACCCGGACCCCGACCCCGACACGACACCCCGACCCCGACACGACACCCCGACCCTGACATGACACCCCGACCCCGACATGACACCCCGACACGACATCCGACACACCCCGACACCTCGACACGACACCCCGACACCCCGACACCACGACACCTCGACACCCCGACCCGACACCCCGACACCCTGACACCACGACAACCCGACACCACGACACCCCCGACGCCGACACCTCTTCGGCCTCCTGTTGACCGAAAAGGTGCTCTTCGGCCTTCCAGGGCCGACGGGGTCATATATTTCCCTATTTTGTTATGAAAAACATCATATATATTTGTGTTGATCGGGTGGATTTAAATGTGCAGTTCTTTCGTTGCTGCGAGGGTCTGGTGTTCGACGACCTCCCCGTGCGTACGACGAGCTCCGCCCCTGCGTTCGTGGGTGAGCACAAATGACATCTCCTCCTCCCCCCTTCATTTGCTCTGTTCCGGTCTTCGTGCCGATGAAACTTGCTAGCTATAGGTGTCAATCATCAGTATGCGTGACCACTATGCGTCTCCCGTTCGAAAGGGTTACATCTATAAATATGCATGCATTTGCATATTTATAACCGTGATTCTTTCGAATTGTCCAACGTTATCCATGGACAGCCCGAGTATGCGTAGATTGGGTTCATTTTCCCATATGCTCTACTCCGGATCCGATGCAGAATTTCGTCAGTGCCTCCCTGTTGTTCTCCGGGTACACATCCTCTCTGCTTATTGCCGAGACGTGTATCAGGAGAACAGCGGGGAGGTGCTGCCGAAATTTTGCGTCGGATCCGGAGCCGAGCATGGGAAAACGAACCCAATCTACACATACTCAGGTGGGATTAGGACCTATCTTTACCTACTAGCATCTAGGTTGCATGGACGTAATAAAACTGACAAACTCTATTAACTGATGAATATGGTTTGCTGAATTATGTATATATTTCTTGTGTGTCCAGTAGCTAGGCAAGATGAGTGATCGTGCGTGGATGTACACCGGTCACACTAGTCAGAAAGACATGACCCATGAATGGATAAGAAAAACCAAGGGGTTTGTGAGAGCCGCATTTGCAAATGGACAGGAAACAACCTGGTGCCCCTGTGTCGAGTGCGACAAGTTTCATAAGAAGTCAGAGTTTGAAATGATCAAACACCTGCAGAAGTTGGGTTTTACGCCTAATTATACGGTCTGGACATTTCATGGTGAGTCTGCCCAACGTACCAGAGCTGAGGAGGGCCGTCGTCGCACCGACGAGCATGGTACCGGGATGGAAGACATGGTGGAAGACTTTGATGATGCTTGGGATTCGGACGATGAGATGGAGGAATCTGCAAAAGCCTTCAATGATATGTTGGAGTCTTCAAAACGTCCTCTCCACGAGCACACTGAGCTTTGTCAGCTGGATGCCATCGCACAAGTAATGGCTCTGAAGGCTCAATTCAACTTGGGCAGAGAATGCTACGACGCGATGATGACACTATTTGGATGTTTTCTACCCAAAGGCCATGTAATGCGTGCAAACCTGTACCAGTCGGACAAAATCCTCCGTGTACTTAAGATGCCCTATGAGAAGATAGATGCCTGTGAGAAAGGATGTGCCTTATTTAGGCTTGAGTATGCGGACTTGAAGTATTGTCCCGTTTGCCAGTCTTCCAGGTATGTTGAGGTAGACAACGGTATGGGTGAGAAGAGTCAGACAAAAATCCCAGTTAATGTTCTTCGGTATATGCCAATCATACCAAGACTTCAACGTCTTTTCATGGTCGAAGAGACGGCCAGACAGATGACATGGCACAAATTGGGCAAAAAAACCGAACTAGATGCAGATGGGGAGCCGATGTTGGTACACACATCGGACGCTTTTGCGTGGAAGCGCTTCGATGCAATACATCATGCTAAAGCGGCAGATCCAAGGCATTCTCGAATCGCCATAAGCACGGATGGGTTCAATGTGTTTGGTATGATGGCAGCCCAATACAGTTGTTGGCCTGTATTTGTCATTCCACTCAATCTCCCCCCCGGATAGATTATGCAAAGAAAGAACATTTTCCTGACGTTGATAATTCCGGGGCCCAACTATCCGGGGAAGAGTATGAATGTGTACATGCAGCCTCTTAAGGATGAACTGCAAGAAGCTTGGGATAATGGGATCAAGACATACGACGCCGCTACAAAAAAAAACTTCCTAATGCGTGTGTGGTACATGTACTCGATGCATGACTTGCCGGCGTATGCGCTATTCGTTGGCTGGTGTGTGCATGGAAGGTTCCCGTGCCCCACATGCAAGGCAGCTCTTGAGTTTCGTCGGCTGCAGGCGGGTGGCAAGTTTTCTTGCTTCAACATGCATAGACAGTTCCTGGATCCTCGCCATAAGTTCAGAAAAGACAAGAAGAACTTCATCAAAGGTAGAGTTGTCAAAAACTCTGCACCACCTGCGTTGACAGGCCAACAGACCCTGGATCAGTTAAACTCTCTCAAGCCGGATCCAGAGCGTCCAGGGTATTTCAAGGGGTATAATTCGGAACACGCCTGGACTCACAAGACATGCTTGTGGGATCTGCCTTACTTCAAAGACCTCCTTTGCCCACACAACATCGACGTGATGCACACTGAAAAGAATGTCGGCGAGGCCCTCTTTGGTACATTGTTCGGCATAGAGGGGAAAACAAAGGATAATCCTAAGGCTAGAGTCGATCAGCAGGCTCTATGTGATAGACCACTACAAAACATGCGACAACCGAAAGGAAAGAAGAACTGGACGAAGCCAAATGCATGGTTCAATCTTGGAAGGCCAGTTATGAGGGAAATACTCCTGTGGGTGAAAAATGAGTTGATGTTCCCCGATGGGTATGCAGCGAATCTAAAGAGGGGAGCGAGCCTTGAAAAATTGAAAATATTTGGTCTCAAGAGTCATGATTGGCACATATGGCTTGAGCGGGTAATGCCGGTGATGTTGCGTGGCTTTATCCCTGAGGATGAATGGCTAGTACTGGCAGAGCTGAGCTATTTCTTCCGTGTTCTTTGTGCGAAAGAACTATCGCCTGGCTTGCTAGAAGAACTGGAAGAGTTGGCGCCGGAGTTGATCTGCAAGTTAGAGAAGATCTTTCCACCGGGCTTCGTTAATCCAATGCAGCATTTGATTTTGCATCTCCCGACCGAGGCACGATTGGGGGGGCCTGAGCAGAATCGTTGGTGCTACGCAACTGAGAGGATGCAGAAGACGCTTCGAGAAAAATGTAAAAATAAACGTCGAATTGAAGCATCGATGGCCGAGGCATTCATTACTGAGGAGGCGGCAAACTTCGTGACAGCACACTACGAAGCCAAAAATCGTCATTTGCATAATCCGAAGCCTCGGTACAATGCTGGCGACCCTAAAAAGGGTGGATCCAACCTTAGCCTATTCAAAGGGAAGCTCGCACCAGCCGGTGCTTATACTTCCTTACCGTTGGATGTCGACGAATGGCGGACCATTACGTTGTATATCTTGAACAACCTAACAGAAGTGCGGCCGTACATCGAGTAAGTTCTCGGTACATTGTTTCGCAAGCTCTAATTCCTTTGAACTGCTCTTATTCCCGAATATTTGATACAGTCGATACGTCGCCGAATTCTTGTATGGAGCGGTGATCCAAAAGGATTCCGTCGAAGAGTATGAGCTTCCGGCAATGCATGGAGGCGGCTATCCCAGTTTCATCTCTTGGTTCAAACAAACGGTAATTTCCATTAGACCATTTCATTTCTTCGTCTAATTTCCGGCTAATGCAACAATCCTTTCGTATTAAACTTGTAGGCTAGTTCAGAGTCTATGGACGCCGAATTGAGACAAGTCGCAAATGGTTTTGACTATAAGGTCCGTTCATTTGACAAATACGACATCAACGGGTATCGCTTTCGTACCTATGGCAAAGAGCTATCTATGGCGAAGGAGGTACCGAGTATTATGGAAGAGTTGAAGCAATTTATGAACTTCTATTCTATGGTGCAAACCCACCGAACGTCGTAGTCTTCAAATGTTATTGGTTCCAGCCGAAGGAGACTAGAAGGACTCATGAACATCTAGGGCTAGTCGAAATCAAACAAAGCACCCATTTGGATGTTCCCGATGTCTATATTACGGCTCAACAGGCGACCCAAGTTTTCTATCTACCGTGGGCCTGCCAAACTGATCCAAATCTGAATGGTTGGGATGTCATTTATGAAGTGCCGCCACGTGTTAGACCACCTCCCCCCAATGAAGAGGATTATGAACCTCACATTAACCCAGACACATATGAAGGAGAATTCTTCCAAGAAACACGTCTTTCCAAAAAATGTTTCAAGAACCGCTCTACTTCACACCAGAACATTGAAGTAGACAACGGCAGTGAATCCGAGCCGGAGCCGGAACAAGAAGAGCCGGAACAAGAAGAGCCGGAACAAGAAGAGGTTACTGCTGCGGATGACCTGTCAATGATTGACCGATTACGTACAGGAGGCCTTCCACATGTTGATGCATTTATTGATGATGATGATGATGATCACGTCATTACTGATAGTGATGATGATGATGATGCATTTATTGACCCCGAAGCATATATAGACGATGATGATGCATTTATTAATGATGACGATGAAGATTAATATTATAGTTCATGCCAGGTATTCAATTATTATTATGTAAATATATATTATTAATTAGTTCATGTTAGGTATTCAATTTTTTATTATGTTCATGATGATGATACACTTAAATTATATACATATTATTCATGTCAGGCATTCATTCTTTAACCTAGGATAGCTCTAAAATGACCTATACTTAGCATTTATTCCTCCAAAATGAATTTATATGCTTAGCTAGCTCAAAAATTACATAACAACCTTAATTAGCTTCAAAATGACCTATTTAACCTAGGATAGCTCTAAAATGACCTATACTTAGCATTTATTCCTCCAAAATGAATTTATATGCTTAGCTAGCTAAAAAATGGACCTATTTAACCTTGGATAGCTCTAAAATGACCTATTTAACCTAGGATAGCTCTAAAATGACCTATACTTAGCATTTATTCCTCCAAAATGACTTAATATGCTTAGCTAGCTCAAAAATGACATAATATGCTTAAGAAATGACCTATTTAGCTCCAAAATGACTTAATATGCTTAATTAGCTCAAAAATGGCATAATTACTTATGTTAGCACTAAAATGACCTATACTTAGCTTTTTTTAGTTCATTTATGATATACTTAGCATATTTAGGTCAAAAATGGCCTATTTACCTAGGTTAGCTCTAAAATGACACAACTAAGCAATAAGAAGAAGAACAAGAAGAGGAGAAAAATTCTAGTCTTCTTCTTCTTCTTCTAGTCTTCTTCTTCTAACTTTCTTCTTTCTCATTTTGCAGATTTGATTCACTTCACGGAAGCTTGCATTCATGGAGTCCTTGTCCTTCAATTTTTTTTGATTTTGTAGGATCAACAATGTGACACTTGCATATGTATGTATAGATGAATGAAACTTGCATATGTATGGATGAGACTTGCATATGTTTTGATTTGGTATGTGTTGGATGATCATATCCATATGGCTTGCATATTATTTGCATATGTGTTGTTTATTATGTGGTGGATGAGACATATTATGTGGTGGATAAGACATAATGTTTTGCCTTATTATGTGATTCTGAATATATATATATATATATATATGTGTGGGTTTGAATTTCTGTGAAAATGAATTGATATAAGAAAAAACAGAAAAAACAGTTGCTATATAGCCACTTTGCCGTCTGCTAGCAGATGGCAAAGAGGTTTGCCGTCTGTTAGCAGACGGCAAAGTGGGCACGTGGCAGCAGCCTGTGCATCCTGGGCTGGCCTATTTGGCCTCTTTGCCGTCTGCTGGCAGACGGAAAAGACCATTTCATCTTTGTCGTCTGCTGGCAGATGGCAAAGAGCCTGCGTTGGCCCAGCTGACGCATGACGTCAGCTACAGATCTTTGTCGTCTGCTGGCAGACGGCAAAGAGCGCCGTTAGCCCCCTAACGTGGATGGCACCTTTTGTCTGCCGTCCAGGTGCTTTGCCGTCTCCCAGCAGACGACAAAGAGCTTTGCTTCTTTGCTGTCTGCCAGCAGACGGCAAAGAGGCCTTTGCCGGCAGCCGTTCAGCCGGAGTGTTGGCCGTCTGCTGGCAGACGGCAAAGGCTTTGCCGTCCGCAAAGTATGCCTTTGCCGTCTGCTATGGCAGACGGCAAAGCAGCTGATTCCTGTAGTGAGGCCTTGTTTCTAAGCATTGCAATACCATTTGTGCTCACTTTTATTATTAGTTACCTTGCTATTTTTATATTTTTAGATTACAAAAATCTATATCTACTATCCATATTACACTTGTATCACCATCTCTTCGCCGAACTAGTGCACCTATACAATTTACCATTGTATTGGGTGTGTTGGGGACACAAGAGACTCTTTCTTATTTGGTTGCAGGGTTGTTTGAGAGAGACCATCTTCATCCTATGCCTCCCACGGATTGATAAACCTTAGGTCATCCACTTGAGGTAAATTTGCTACTGTCCTACACAACTCTGCGCTTGGAGGCCCAACACGAGTCTACAAGAAGAAGGTTGTGTAGTAGACATTAGTACTGCCTGCAATAGAGAGGAGCTCGAGAGGGCAGCGGCAGCAGCGCTTATAAACCACTCCGAGCCCCTCTCGACTAGCGAGGTGGGGCTAAACTTTTGGGTGCGGGAAGCGCAGCCCTTTAGTCTAGTCCCGGTTGGTGGCTCCAACCGAGACTAAAGGGGGGGCATTAGTCCTGGTTGGAGCCACCAACCGGGACTAAAGGGTTGGGTATATAAGTAGGACTTAGGAAATTTTCCAATCCCCCATCTGCAGTTTCTTCTCTCCCCCGACGGCGTCGACGACCACCTCAACGCCGCCAGGCTGCCGGATTTTGCCCTCGCCGACGCCCTGACGTCCCCGAGCCCCTGCCCCGACGTCGCCTCGCCCTGCCCCGCCGTCGCCTCACCCTGCCCCGCCATCGCCGTCATCGCGCCACTGCCCCGTCGCCGTCGCTGCGCCCCTGCTGGCCCCGACGTCACCGTCGCCGTCATCGCGCCACTGCCCCGTCGCCGTCGCCGCGCCCCAGGCGGCCCCGACATCGTCGTCGCCGTCGCCACGCCGGCCCCTGCCCCCAGTGAGCCCCTCCTACTTATGGATGGATGGATTTTTCTGTCAATGTGTTCATATGTTCATATGTTCATATGTATGTATTTATGTTCATATGTATATGTATATATGAATTTTTTTGTCCATGTATGTATGTATGTATAGATAACCCGGGGACCTCTTGTAATTTTTGGAGTAGTTTATCTCCACGAAAGTCCAAATGAAAGACAAGAAAAAGATAGGACCAAAAAACAGCACCAAAAATCAATAACTTGTTTTTTGGGGTCTTACCTTAGTCACCTCGACCATTTTTCTAAAGATATCTAAGAGATGCACTTTCAACAACTAGTCAGAGGAATCTTCTAGAGTATTCCTTCAAAGGATATTTTTCCCGAAAGATATTCTATGTTAAGACCCATGTAGAAACTTAGTTCAAGCCTCGATGTTTGGGAAGTTCGAGATAGGAAGTAATGGAAATAAAGATGAATTATAATTGTGTTAGTGCCATAAGGAGAAAAAAAGCAATAAAGGATTTCAAATTACAAGATGAGGCCGTAACTTGTTGGTTGGAGAGGGACGTAACCACAATGAAATTTGGATCGGAGAGAGGCTTAGTGAGAACGGTGCTTAAAAATCTGTCTTTACCGAGTGTCGCCGTCTTTATCATGTTGTATTTCACGAGCAGTCGGCAACAAAGATGTTGTTTCAATGGCAGATGAGGGCGAGCCAGTTACAACGTGACTTGCTAGAGGCAAGTCACTGGATCTCAGTCCCGGATGTTATCCCCCTTCACCTATATCGTGTACTGTCGCGTTAGAACACCCCTAACCCTCTCGGGAATTCAACATATCCCCGATAACTTCGACATGAGGGGGGGTCCGCAAGTTTCTATATGGAGGGAATGATTTTTGAAAACAGAGAACTATTTTTTAAATAGAGGAAACTCTGTCAAGTGTTGTATTTTGGTGACAAATATACTTCTTTTTTGGTTTATGTGATAGCTAGTTTGAAGTGTCAATGCTTTATGTGCAGAAGCTATGGATCACAGAGACTTAGAAAAAGAAGACTTGTTGGGGGATATAATCCGCGACGGAGGTGATGATAATATCTTGTCGTGGCTCAGCGACAACGATGGTGATAGAAGAGAGGATGACGGCTCCGGTGATCCAATGGAGGAGGAAGGAGATCATGACGGCTCCGATGATGGAATGGAGGAGGAAGGAGATCATGACGACTCCGGTGATCGAATGGACAAGGGAGCCTTAACTGTTTCGAAGTCCGGCGAGGTATATATATATATATATATAGGGTGGGTCTATTCTAATAACACCCCTTAAGACCTTATTCTCATAACAAAAACCTCTTATTCTGCTAACACTTCGGCACTACCACCCAAAAGAAAAACAACCCACCCCACTACCCTATCCACTCCCGCACTACCACCTCCTCCGCCCCAACCACCCGCAAATCCCCACATCGAAGTCAACCACCGTGCCTCCTAACCTCCTTCTCTGCGCTGGAGCACCGTCGGGCCACCTTCCTCCCCCACGACTCACACCCCAGGCTGCCGCAACACCGCCCGACCCTCCCTAGGCCACCGCCGCGCCCCTCCCCAGGCCACCGTCGCTCCGCCTGTCGTGAGAACGAGCCTGACAGTAGTAGGTAGGGGTACGAAAGGAGAGGGCAGAGTCTTAGCTACGGCGAGGGTGTACACACGGATGTATGAGTTCAGGCCCCTCTCGTGGAGGTAACAGCCCTAAGTCTCAGGTGCTCGGGAGCTCTTGTCGAGTGGAATATGAGTATCATTACAAGGGGTGCGAACCCTTGTGCCAGAGGGGAGGGGCGGCTTATATAGAGTACGCTGCCCCTCATAATGTCCGGCATCTAAGGGTCCGATCGTGGCTATAATGGTGAACGTTACTGGTAACGTATGCAATAAATGCTACTTACGATCTAGACGAACGCCTGTCCGTTAGCCTTCCTGGGGTGACTTCTGGTCTTCGGCGGTCGACTATCTTCTAGTTCTTCCGAGTGAAAGATAACTGTCGAGTGAAAGGTAATCTCCGAGTGGATATTGTCGAGTGACTTGTATGTCTTGGTGACTTCAGTCGGAGACTTCCTTGTTATCTTTAAGCTTTCTGGGGCAGTGTCCTTAGGTAGGGTATGTAGGTCAGGCCTATGACCCTACCCTAGGTACATATCCCCATCATTAGCCCCCGAATGGATCGGGGTTCGAGTGTAGAAAGGAATCGACGCGGGTTCCGATAAGACACAAACATTCTGAGTGCATGTTAGGGCTTCACTGAAATCTGCGTCGATTGGAACCTTTGTCAGTCATCCTGATCGATTCTGTCTTGAAGTATATCCAAGTGAATTTCAGCGCAAAACCCGGTCCGAGTGGCCAGCAGGGTCTTCTGATACGACGGGTCACTCCGTCCGGCCCAGATTCCACGTGATTCGAAATTTGGATAAGCGCGCGCCGAGCGAAAATGACGCGACGACTAAGGCAAGTGGAGGCACGACGCCTCGATTTTCGCGCCGTCTTTACCGCCACGTATTGCTCCTCCTCTGAATTCGGGATACTCAGAGATCTAGCGGGCCCGCAGGTCAGTGACCCACTCGGGCGGATATAAGAGGCGATGACACCGGGGCCAGTACAGTGTTTCTCCCCCAAATCTTCACTTCTCCTCCGCCTCCCCTGCTCCACGCGCACCGCCCGACTCTGCCTCGACAACCGCCGCCACGATGATGAAGAGCAAAACGGAGAAGCTCGAGCGCGCCAAGAAGGGAGGAGCCAAGGCAAGGAAGCCGTCGGGCGCCCGATTCACGGCGCCGCCGGGGTGGATCCAGGGAGATTTCCTCCCATCGACCGTCAAGGCGGAGGACGTCCTGAACCATGTCGACGACGGGTTGGTTGCTACAGGGTCGTGGAGGCTATCTGAGGGCGAGGCTGAGCCGGAGCCGCGCGAAGGCGAGCGAGTCCTTCTCCTCACCCACATCGAGCGAGGTTTTTGCATGCCCTCTCATCCATTCTTCCGCGGGTTTCTAAACTTTTTCGAGGCGCAACTCCCCCACTTTCCTCCGAATACCATTTCGTATCTCTCTGCTTTCATCACCATGTGCGAGTGTTTCTTGGGTTGTCCTCCACATTAGGGTTTGTTCAAGCATATATTCTCCGTCCGATCTCAATGCGTCAAGAAGGACAATCCCATTGACAGCAAGACCAATGTCATCCAATTGTGTGGTGGCCTGGGGGTCCAAAAGAGAGGTAGAAGTTCGTTTCCGTCAATGACTTTTCCTGATTCTGTTCGGGGCTGGCAGTCGACATGGTTTTACTTCAAAGATGTTTCATCTCCCAATATGTCGACTGGCCTTCCCCCTTTCACTTTGGATCGACCTACTACTCCCAGAACACTGAGTGTGACCAAGGGAGAGAAAGTCCAGGTTGGGATCCTAGTGAATGCAGTAGTAGATCTGGTCCGTGGTGGAGTGACTGGCATGGATCTCTTGGAGACGTTTCTCAGTCGACGAATCCAGCCCCTTCAAGCCAGGGACCACACTATGTGGCATTATTTGGGCCCTGAGGATTCCACTCGGTCACATCCAGAGGAAGTTTCTGACGATACCATTGCTCAGTGGCTCAGGAGCATCATCGGAGCCTGTGACAATCCTCTGGGAGCCAAGCGAATCTTGCCCTTCTCTGCTCTGAACCCACCGACGAATCTGGTGAGTTATATTTCTTTCGAATGCTTTCATATTTTGTCGAGTAGCCGCGTCCTCTGTCGACTGATTTCATAACTTGTATCTTGCAGGAATTTACGAACATGTACTCGCCCGTGCCAAATGGGGAGCAGCCTGAGGACGGCGAAGAGCGCGCAGGCGACAGCGCAGATGTTGACTACGCCGACGAGAGTGAGGGCAGCGACGACGACCTGGAAGAGATTAAAGAAGGCGAAGTAGAGGCCAGGCTTCTTCGCGCATCGAGCGTCGTACCAAGCAGCGTGAAAACCCGGAGGCCGCCCCAAGCAAAACCTTGATGCCGAGCACCCGAAACCCGAAGCGCGACCGCACCGCAACATCAGGGTCGACTGAAAAAGCTGCGAAACAGCCCAAGCCAGACGCGCCAAAGCCTCGGAAGGCCTGCCTCGTATCAAGATCGCCGTGCCTGTCGCCTCAACGTAAGCATTTATTTTCTTTTCCTGCTGTTGTGAACCATCATATCTTTGCTGACCGAGTGAACTTTATTCGCCAGGGCTGCTACCTCAGTGACGTCGCCTGTGCGGGATGAGGGGGATCACATGGAATTGGACACTCCTGACGCGGCCACCTCCCAACGAGGTATAATGAATCTTCACCGTAGTCTGTTTTTTTGAAGAATAATCGTCGAGTGGCTTAATTAAGATTGCCGATTGATAGCTGACGAAGTCATCCAACTGGAAGATGACGAGGAGCCGCAGCGAGGGGTGGAGGATGAAGTTGTGCCACTGGAGACTCCGCGCGTACGCACTCGGAGAACATCATCTGAACAGGCACCCCGTGGGACGACTGCTGCGCCACCTCCAAAGCTTGTGGCTCCACTGTCGAGTGCTCCGCCAGCAACTTCAACTCTGGTGGTTTCAGCGCCGATCGGACGGCCTCCAGCACCTCCTGCTACTTCAGTCACATCACCAGCTCACTCGACGCCCGCATATCCTTTGTACGACGTCCCAGAGGACCAAACTGAAGCTGGCAAGGAGGCCATGATCCAAGCTGGGCAAATGATGCTGTGAACAAAGGAGGCATACGATGCCAGCAAGTTGGCCTATGATGCCAGCTCAGCGCTTCATGCCAATGTCCGAGTAAGTGCTATTGTGAGTTCATTTCCGATTGTACTCCTGTCCATCTTGACTTTACACCCAGTGGGTGTTTTCTTCAGATGCGTACTTGCTTGTTTTTTCTTCGAGTAGATCGGGTCTTAGTCGAGTGATTTTTGGTCCAGTGGGGGCACGCCGAGTGCACCCACTGGGTGTAGTCCCCGAGACCGCTGTCGAATGGCGAAGACGTTGGCGGAGGTCTTAAATTTGTGTTGATAGTTGACTTTCACTTGACAGGACCGACTGGGTGTAGTCCCGAGACCGCCGTCGAGTGGTAGTAGGACCTGGTCGAGTGGTAGTAGGTCTAGTGGGGGCACGCTGAGTGCACCCACTGGGTGTAGTCCCCGAGATCGCCGTCGAGTGCTTGCCTCGGCGGGGGTCTGATAGAGACAATGGTTGCATGCTTGCTTCTTTTGTTTATACTCGGACAGGTCGGACCTGGTCGAGTGATTTTGTATCCAGTGGGGGCACGCTGAGTGCACCCACAGGGTGTAGTCCCCGAGACTACTCTCGATCGTTTACGATGGGCAGTAGTCTTAAGAACTTTGGATTCAGAGTCCTTTTTCGTACTTGGAATACAGTTGCCACCTGTCCTGCAGGTTTCATGGACATCATTTCCATCAACCATGATATGACGCTTTGCAGGGGTGTGGGGTGGGGCGGCGGGCCGCCATCCAGTCGACTGGACATGTTCTTTTCCACTCGGGAGTGAAAAACATTATCGTCGACTGAACTACTTCTTTGTTTATTTCAGAAAGCTTGTGGGCTCGGGACCAAGTACGTCGAGCTGGAGAAGGAAAAGAATCGACTTCTGCTGGATCTGGAGCTGACGAATAACAACCTGGACCGTGCCCAGACGGAACTAAAGACCTTAGGAGGTAATCCTTGTCGATCAATTGCATTATTACTTTCATCTTCCATCCTTTGAACCGAGTGAATCCACTCGAACAGACGTACGTGATGAGAACCGCCGACTCCGAGCGCGTCTCAACAATGTTATTTCTTTAGATACCATGAAGAAAGCGCTCGAAGACAAGGACAGAGCACTTGCTGATGCCCAGAAGGAAGCGAAGGAGAAAACTGAAGCTGCTGAGAAGAAACTTGCCGCTGCCAGCAAACTGGAAGAGGAGAATACTAAACTCAAGCAGGAATGATCCGACTGGATCAAAAAGCTGGAAGTGCAGACCAAGAGAAAGAGTGCTCTGGAGAAACACTTAGGAGACTTCGCGAAGAAAATGCTCGGAATGCTTGAAGGTAATTTTCTTCTGTCGAATGAATTCCTTTGATTTCTTCAGAACGACAATGTAATCATCTTTTCACTTTCTCTTCGTGCAGGATTCTGTCGAGATTTTGAGAAGGAAACCGAAGAGATCGAACCCAATCTGGATCCCACCAAGTCGCCTGTCGGGGACGCCGTGGCCATGGACATGTTTCGACTTGAAGCTCGCCTCCAGAATGTCCAAGGATATATTACACGACTGAGAGTTGCATTGGAGAAGGTCGACAAAGAACTGTGGCCGGAAGACTCCCTCCAGACTGATCTCGAGTCAATGATGACCTGCCTCAATGAGATTCCTGGTCGAGTGCAAGCATGGAAGAAATTTGCTGCTCGCTACGGCGCCGACGGGGCACTTTCACTCGTCCGGGTTCATTGCAAGGAGGCAAGGGAGGACAAACTGAAAGCTCTCCGAGTGATCAATACGAAGAAACTTCAATTTGAAGACTTCATGGAGACCTTCATCGAAGCAGCCACTCGGATCGCTGACGGGATTGATCTGGACACCTTCGTCGAGCCTACGAGCCCCACTAGTGCTTGAAAAACACTTTTCTCACAATTAAAACTTCATTTGCCTCGGTATGCAGAGTGGTGGTGTAACCGATTTAAACTTCATTCGGGCCTTGAGCCTGAGTACTTTCCTTTGCGCAAATAACTTTTAACTGCGCTAGAGAGTTTGGATTTATCCGTATTTTGCTTTCTGATCTCTTGCTTGGTTAAATTTGTTCGTTACTCGGAAGGATTTTGCCGAGGGAATGGAATACTATCCACTCGGAAGGGTTTTTTACTTAGGCGAAAACTGGTTCGCAGCTAAGCCCCCGAGTGTGAGGATCACTCATCACACGGAATAGTTTTGAACTTAGGCGAAGACTGGTTCGCAGCTAAGTTTCCGAGTGAATGGAATACTATCCACTCGGAAGGGTTTTTAACTTAGGCGAAGTCTGGTTCGCAGCTAAGCCCCCGAGTGTGAGGATCGCTCATCGCTCGGAGTAGTTTTGAACTTAGGCGAAGACTGGTTCGCAGCTAAGTTTCCGAGTGAATGGAATACTATCCACTCGGAATGGTTTTTAACTTAGGCGAAAACTGGTTCGCATCTAAACCCCCGAGTGTGAGGATCGCTCATCACTCGGAGCAGTTTTGAACTTAAGCGAAGACTAGTTCGCAGCTAAGTTTCTGAATGAATGGAATACTATCCACTCGGAAGGGTTTTTGACTTAGGCGAAAACTAGTTCGCAACTAAGCCCCTGAGCGTGAGGATCGCTCATCACTCGGAATAGTTTTGAACGTAGGCGAAGACTGGTTCGCAGCTAAGTTTCCGAGTGAATGGAATACTATCCACTCGGAAGGGTTGTTAACTTAGGCGAAGACTGGTTCGCAGCTAAGCCCCCGAGTGTGAGGATCGCTCATCACTCGGAGTAGTTTTGAACTTAGGCGAAGACTGGTTCGCAGCTAAGTTTCCGAGTGAATGGAATACTATCCACTCAGAAGGGTTTTTAACTTAGGCGAAAACTGGTTCGCAGCTAAGCCCCCGAGTGTGAGGATCGCTCATCACTCGGAGTAGTTTTGAACTTAGGCAAAGACTGATTCGCAGCTAAGTTTCCGAGTGAATGGAATGCTATCCACTCGGTAGGGTTTTTAACTTAGGCGAAAACTGGTTCGCAGCTAAGCCCCCGAGTGTGAGGATCGCTCATCACTCAGAGAAGTTTTGAACAGAGGCGAAGACTGATTCGCAGCTAAGTTTCCGAGTGAATGGAATACTATCCACTCGGAAGGGTTTTTAACTTAGGCGAAAACTGGTTCGCAGCTAAGCCCCCAAGTGTGAGGATTGCTCATCACTCGGAGTAATTTCTGAATAAGAAATTGTGCGATCGGAATCGACAAAAAACTGCAGGAGCCATAACTTTAACACACGACACTGTCTGGAGAACTCTTATCACATCAAAACCATTCAGTCATCAAGTATAAAAACATCGAAGCAAATCCGTGTTCCAAGCACGCGGTTCATCGATATTCTTCTTCAGGTTGAAGAGGTGGTACGCTCCATTGTTTAGCACTTTGGTGACGACGAAAGGGGCTTCCCACGCCGGAGCCAGCTTGTGAGGTCGCTGCTTATCCACTCGGAGCACAAGATCACCTTCTTGGAACGCCCGACTCTTGACATGTCTCGCATGGAAGCGGCGAAGATCTTGCTGGTACGCAGTCGACCGAATCAAAGCCATCTCTCGTTCTTCTTCTAGGAGATCCACTCCGTCTTGTCGTGCCTGCTCAGCCTCAGCTTCTGAGTAAAGATCTACTCGGGGAGAATTGTGAAGGACGTCGCTGGGAAAAACGGCTTCGGCTCCGTATACCAAAAAGAACGGAGTGCGTCCAGTCGACCGATTAGGAGTCGTCCTCAAGCCCCACAGAACAGACGGCAATTCAGTGACCCAAGCTCCAGCTGCATGATCGAGATCACGAATGAGTCGAGGCTTCAGCCCTTGAAGGATAAGGCCATTCGCTCGCTCAGCTTGACCGTTAGACAGGGGGTGCGCAACGGATGCGTAATCCACCCGAGTGCCTTGAGAGGAGCAAAAGTATCTGAACTCTTCCGAGTCAAAGTTTGAACCATTGTTTGTAATGATACTGTGGGGAACTCCATACCGGAAAGTTATCTCTTTCATGAATTTGATTGCAGTGCGAGCGTTCAACTTCTTGATGGGTTTGGCTTCAATCCACTTAGTGAACTTGTCGACTGCTACCAGTAAATGGGTAAATCCACTCTGGCCTGTTCGAAGGGGACCAACCATGTCCAAACCCCATACTGCAAACGGCCAGACGAGTGGAATAGTCTTCAAGGCAGACGCAGGCTTGTGCGACATGTTCGAATAGAACTGGCACCCTTCGCAGTGATCAACAATCTCCTTAGCCATCTCGTTGGCGCACGGCCAGAAGAAACCAGCTCGGTATGCTTTGGCAACAATCGTCCTGGAGGACGCGTGATGACCACAAGTTCCTGAGTGAATCTCCTCCAAAATCATTTGACCTTCTTCAGGAGTGATACACCGCTGAGCTACGCCAGTTACGCTTTCTCTGTAGAGTTGTCCGTCTATAACAGTAAAGGCCTTGGATCTGCAGACTATCTGCCGAGCTTCATCTTCGTCATCTAGGAGTTCTCGCCTCGGGATATATGCAATATAAGGTATAGTCCAGTCGGGCGTGATCACCAGAATCTCCATGACCAGATCTATGACTCCTGGGACTTCAACCTCAGTCAGATCAGAATCGCTCTTTGCTTGCGGGGGCTCTTCGGTGAAGGGCTCTTCTTGTACTGAAGGAGAATGTAAGTGCTCAAGAAACACATTACTGGGGACAGGTTTCCGAGTGGATCCAATCTTTGCTAGCTCATCAGCTGCCTGATTTTTCACTCGGGGAACATGATGAAGTTCCAGACCTTCGAATTTCTTCTCAAGCTTCCTTACTGCGCTGCAGTATCCAGTTATGGCGGGGTTCCTGACGTCCCACTCTTTCATCACTTGATTGACCACCAGATCAGAGTCGCCGTATACCATCAGGCGCCGGACGCCGAGTGAAATGGCCATACGCAACCCATACAGGAGTGCTTCATATTCAGCTTCATTGTTGGAGGAATCAAAGTGAATCTATAGGACATAACTGAGTTTGTCGCCTTTTGGGGATATCAAAACTACGCCAGCACCAGACCCATTCAGCATCTTAGAGCCGTCAAAGAACATGGTCCAGTGTGCCGAGTGAACTTGTATTGGCTGCTGCTGTTCAATCCACTCGGCAAGGAAATCAGCAAGAGCTTGAGACTTGATTGCTTTCTTCGCTTCAAACTTGATATCAAAATAGAGGAGCTCAATAGCCCATTTGGCCACTCGACCAGTTGCGTCTCGATTGTTGAGAATCTTAGACAACGGAGCATCACTGACGACTGAAATTGAGTGATCTTGAAAGTAGTGTGCCACCTTCTTTGCTGACAGATATATACCATATACGAGCTTCTGGTAATGTGGATATCTTTTCTTTGAAGGAGTCAACACTTCAGAGATGTACTAAACAGGACGCTGGACCTTGTAAGCTTTGCCTTCCTCTTCCCTCTCGACAGTGAGAACTGTACTGACGACCTGATTAGTGGCCGCAATGTACAGGAGCAAAGGCTCTTTGCTGTGCGGAGCAGCAAGCACCGGCTGGGTTGAAAGCAGGGTTTTGAGCTCAACAAACGCTGCCTCAGCTTCTGGAGTCCACTCAAATGTGTCAGATTTCTTCATCAATCGATATAAAGGCAATGCCTTCTCACCGAGACGGGAAATGAATCGACTCAATGCTGCCAGGCAACCTGTGAGTTTCTGGACATCGTGCACACGCTCAGGGCTTTTCATTCGGGTGATGGCACTGATCTTTTCAGGATTAACGTCGATTCCTCGTTCGGAAACGAGAAAACCGAGTAACTTGCCACTAGGAACGCCGAAAGTGCACTCAGTCGGATTTAACTTGATATCATACCTCCTCAGATTGACGAATGTTTCAGCCAAGTCAGACAATAGGTCGGAACCTTTGCGAGACTTGACTACGATATCATCCATATATGCTTCAACGTTCCGAGGGATCTGATCAAGCAAACATTTCTGAATCATGCGCATGAAAGTAGCGCCAGCATTTTTTAAACCAAAGGGCATGGTGATATAACAGTAACACTCGAATGGGGTGATGAAGGCTGTCTTTATTTCATCTGGACCAAACAGACGGATCTGATGGTAGCCAGAATAAGCATCAAGAAAAGATAGACGCTCGCACCCCGCAGTTGAGTCGACAATCTGATCAATGCGGGGGAGCGGAAAATGATCTTTCGGGCAGACCCGATTGATATGTTTGAAATCAATACACATGCGGAGTGACTTGTCCTTCTTGGGGACCATGACGACGTTTGATAACCACTCGGAGTGGTAAATCTCACGTATAAACTTGGCTGTCAAGAGACGAGCCACCTCCTCGCCGATTGCTTTTCGCTTTTCTGTTGCCAACCGGCGCAAGTGCTCCTTCACAGGTTTGGCCTTCGGGTCAACTCTAAGTCGGTGCTCAGCCAGTTCCCTGGGTACACCCGGCATGTTAGCAGGCTTCCATGCGAAGATGTCCCAGTTCTCACGGAGGAACTGGATGAGCTCGGCTTCCTATTTGTTGTCGAGTGTCGTTGAAATGTTAGTCGGGGCAGCAGTTGGATCTGTCGGGTGAATGTTCACCTTCTTCACTTCGCCTGCCGACTGGAAAGCTGACTCAGAAGCGGGCTTCTTGGCTCGCAGTAGGTCGGCAGGATCAGTATTCTTCTGGTACTCTTCCAATTCGACCATAGCCATCTGATGATCGGCGATTTTGGAGCCCTGCTGAAGGCACTCCTCAGCTCTGTGTCGATTGCCAGTGATCGTGATCACACCCTTGGGCCCGGGCATCTTCAGCTTGAGATACACGTAGCATGGACGGGCCATGAAACGAGCATAAGCCGGGCGGCCAAGGATGGCGTGGTACGCACTCTGGAAGTCCACCACTTCAAACGTCAATTTCTCTTTGCGAAATTTTTTATCTGTGCCGAATACCACATCCAATGCTATCTGGCCGAGTAACTTGGCCTTCTTCCCGGGGATGACGCCATGGAACTGCATGTTGCTTTCGCTGAGTCGGGACATCGGAATGCCCATCCCCTTGAGGGTATCTGCATACAGGATGTTCAAACCACTCCCTCCATCCATCAAAACCTTGCGGAGTCGAGTGCCTCCCACAACCGGATCCACCACCAGTGCTTGTCGACCAGGAGTGGCGATATGAGC
This sequence comes from Elymus sibiricus, assembly GCA_039707655.1. Lineage (NCBI taxonomy): Eukaryota > Viridiplantae > Streptophyta > Magnoliopsida > Poales > Poaceae > Elymus > Elymus sibiricus. The sequence continues at coordinate 475,641,647 of CM077665.1, forward strand.
TGGGTGATCTGACTGGTCGAATGTGATAGCAGTCTGAGACCACTTGAGGTACGTGGGGGTAACAGGGACAGCCATGTTGACTTCTCTGTTCATAACTTTCAGTCGACTCTTGCTTTCAACATCAGCAAAAATCAACAGAGTTGCATTGACTTCAGGGAACTCTTCTTTGTCTTCTTCTTCCTCTTTTTCAGGATCTTTCTCACTCGACTGGCTTTCCTTGAACTGCTGGATTAGCAAACGGCACTGTCGAGTGGTATGCTTCGGTAATATCAAATTGCCCTCTTCATCTTTCTTCGTGTGGATTGCACACGGTAAATCCAAAACATCTGTGCCCGATTGATTCTTCGGCTTCTTGGGGGTGAACTTAGCTTTGGCTTTTCCCTTATTTTTTCCTTGTGCCGCCAGAGCGGCTACCTCTGCCTGAGCAGGGGGATCAGCCTTGCGCTTCTGCTTCCGACTGGAATTTCCTCCGGCATCATTGTCGACTGCTTTTCCTTTACCGCTGTGGAGGCGGTCTTCCTCTTTGCCGTTGGCGTACCGGGTAGCAATCTCCATCATTTTGCTCAGGGATATATCACCTGTGCGACCGAACTTCAGATAGAGCTCTCTGTACCTAACACCGGCCTTCAAAGCACAAATAGCTTGATGTTCGGAAACATTCTCCACTGTGTGATGTAGAGTGGACCAACGATGTATATAATCTCTCAAGGTTTCATTGGGCTTCTGAACACAGTGCTTCAAATCAATCAAACCCGCAGGACGCTTGCAAGTACCCTCGAAGGTACTGATGAACACTCGGGCAAGATCCTGCCAGCAATAGATGCTAGAAAGAGCCAAGCGATTCAACCACGCCCGGGCCGAACCATCCAACATCAAGGACAAATGTTTCATGGCTACGTTGTCGTTTCCACCACCAATCTGCACAGCCACTCGGTAATCATCTAACCATGTCTCGGGCTTCGACTCGCCAGAAAACTTGCTTATTCCAGCCGCCAACCTGAAGTTGGGGGGAATCTCCGCAGAACGAATGGCTCCGCTAAAACATTCGGGGCCAGAGACAACATCACCACTTCCACTCGAATAATCTCTGTCATTACCATCTCTGTGGGCTCTGCCTCTGTCGATCCGCCTTTGAGCAAGGACATTCCTCGCGTCAAATCCAGGATTCCGCTCATCACCGAACGGGCGCCTATCGTCATTGTGCCGGGGCACATATGAGCCACTCCGCGGAGGAGTAAGCACTCGACAGCGATCATCACGGTCATAACGGGGAACAAACTGATCTCGCCCCTGATCTCTGTACTGATCTTCATGGTAACCTCCGCCCCTGTGGCGCAAAGGTGACCTGCTGTGTAACCTATTCTGCGACTGAGAAGCAGCCGCATTCTGCTACTGCGCTGCATCGAGCAACGCTCTGATCTGCTGCAAACCTCTACCAGCCTCTGACCGTGACGGCTGAATAGAATCTGCAATCTTAGCAGCAGCTGCAACATTGAAAACTGGAGTACGGAATACCTCGACATTATTCCGGGATCCACTCGGAAATAACTGTCGCTGATGCCGATTGGGACGCGGTGGACGCTGGCGAGCACGCTCGTCGAGTGCTTCCTGTATCTCTTTGAGCCGAAGATGCGTGGCCTCCATTGCCTGTGCTTCAGCAGTCGCACCAACGATGGGAGTATGGAGAATATCCTCATCCCGACGGTGTTGTTCATTCGACGGACCTCCAGCCTCGCGCCTGGCATGGCTGAAGCCAGGGGCGGACTCTGATGAGAACCAGCCATAAAAACTTCAGCCGCAGGATTGCAGCTCTCACACTCGGAAGGAACGTCGGACTGATCTGACGCCGAGTCGAACACGCCGTGAAGTGACTCGGCGGGCTAGATAGCCGCAATCTGCGGGGACGAAACTTGGCGAGCCGCCGCATGTCTCACCCAACGCTGTAGCCGCGAACGACCGGATCGCTTGCGGCGGCGAACAGCAAGAAGGGCCGACGAATACGGAGTCGACGGCTGTAGGAGAAGGACGCCGTAGGAGCTCGCGCAGAAGTGCGTTGCCCCGCGGATCGGGAGCACCTCGACGTCCAGAGGCGCTTCCTGGAGCCATGCCGAATCGTCGACGATGAATGCGAGCGCACCGAGACGGATCTCGTGGCCCATGAACAAATCACCACTGGAAGACATGACGAAGGAGAAAAAATGCAACCTCGCCGGAAGTCGCTTAGACGCCTGCCCCACGGTGGGCGCCAACTGTCGTGGGAACGAGCCTGACAGTAGTAGGTAGGGGTACGAAAGGAGAGGGCAGAGTCTTAGCTACGGCGAGGGTGTACACACGGATGTATGAGTTCAGGCCCTTCTCATGGAGGTAACAGCCCTACGTCTCAGGTGCTCGGGAGCTCTTGTCGAGTGGAATATGAGTATCGTTACAAGGGGTGCGAACCCTTGTGCCAGAGGGGAGGGGCGGCTTATATAGAGTACGCTGCCCCTCATAATGTCCGGCATCTAAGGGTCCGATCGTGGCTATAATGGTGAACGTTACTGGTAACGTATGCAATAAATGCTACTTACGATCTAGACGAACGCCTGTCCGTTAGCCTTCCTGGGGTGACTTCTGGTCTTCGGCAGTCGACTGTCTTCTGGTTCTTCCGCGTGAAAGATAACTGTCGAGTGAAAGGTAATCTCCGAGTGGATATTGTCGAGTGACTTGTATGTCTTGGTGACTTCAGTCGGAGACTTCCTTGTTATCCTTAAGCTTTCTGGGGCAGTGTCCTTACACTAGTAGAAATGGGGCCATTTGTCCCGGTTCCAGAGGGCCATTTGTCCCGGTTCTGGAACCGGGACTAAAGGGTCGGGACTAATACCCAAAACCTTTAGTCCCGGTTTGCTTACGAACCGGGACCAAAGGCCCTCCACGTGGCGTTGTGTGGGGCGGGGGAGGGAGGACCTTTAGTCCCGGTTGGTAACACCAACCGGGACTAAAGGAATTTTTAGAAAGAAAAAATTTGAATTTTTTTTGACCATTTTTTGATTTGTTTTTAAGTTTTATTCCGATTTTTAAATCTTTGAATTATTTGACAATTTAATCTCTAATCATCCATCCTCACTCCTCCAGCATGGAGCACTCATTCCAAATCGTCTAACTTCCCGGCCGGTCACCCATCCTCTCACTGCTCTAGCCCCAGCACGCTTAACTTCCTGGTTCTATCGCCCCTAGTTTCCAAGTCTGCACTTGTTGTTTTCCTGACAATAGTAAGCTATCAATCCTATTAACCCTTAGGTCTTGATGTCACATGATTTAATTTTTTGAATTCCAAACAATTATTAAATTAAACAAAATAAGTAATAATAATATTGAATTTCAATGAAAATAAAATAAGTAATAATATTATCTTATTCATTTTTTTGCCATTTATTCAATTAATATGGCATAATTAATATCTTTAAATCTGTAAATCGAATTCAACAAATAATATATCCATTATTATCAGAAAAATGTGTGGAATCCAAATATGACATCATTTATTTACTTTTAAATAAAATTATTTTTTTGATTTTGTAGGAGAAAATTTTCTTTTTGAAATAACTTTTTTTACTTTTGGAATTTTGAGAATCTGAGAAAACTTCACCGGGTAAACCCGGGTGAAATTGAGTCCTAATTTTTCTCTAGTTTTTTTTAAATATTAAACTTTTTTTCGACATCGTATGCAGAAGTTATGGCCGTTTTACATTTTTTCGTTTTTTTGCAGAAACGGTCAAAATTCATATTTCAAAATTTCTATAACAACTAGACAGTAAAACCTAACTACATCTCAAAGGATTGTATTTTTTGAAGATTTTATCATTTTTGTTTATTTTCTACAAACCTAAAAAAGGTGGTCCACTCGGGGGGGGGGGGGGGGTAGAGTTTGAAAATTTCAGAACCCCTATGACCCTGAAATTGAAAAGCCCTACAAATGAACTCTGAAAAGGTTGAAACTTGGCATGGTATCATCATTTCACCCACATAGCATGTGCTAAAAAGTTGAGAGGGTTACGGCAAAAACTGGATGCACTTCGTGTACAAACTGGACCATCTCCTTCGAAGTATCAAGGTTTCGGACGAAAACCCATCTGTTACAAAGGCATTTCATTTTATTTAACTTATTTCAACTCCAGACTTTTTGTGTATTCAATATGCACCATACTACAACATGTTAAAATCTACAGAAAGAACTAACTAAAATTAATAAAAAACAACAATTAAATGACTAAAACAACTATATAAAAAAAACAGTATTGTTTTAATTAAAATCCTAATTTAAATTATTCTAAAATTAAACAAATAAATCTTACTGTGACAACAATCTAACACGTGACTAGGAGCAAAAAGAATTAAATTAAAAACTATTTGTAAACTCAAGTTATTCACAATCTAGGGTTTGAAGCAAATTTGAACAAATTCAAATTTAAACCATTCAAATTTGAAAACTAATGGCACAAACAGAAACTAGACAAAATTTTGAATCTAATGCAAAAAGAATCACTCAAAAACATCAAATATCCTAAAAGATATAAGCAATTTAAAACAGAAACTAAAAACAGAAAACAAATGTAAAAACAGAAAAAATAAAAAGGCTAGCTACAGTAGAACCGGGACAAAAGCCTCAACCCCTTTAGTCCCGGTTGGTGTCTCCAACCGGGACTAAAGGCTTCTTCACCTTTAGTCCCGGTTGGAGACACCAACCGGGACTAAATGGTATCGGCCCCTTTAGTCCCGGTTGGTGTCTCCAACCGGGACTAAAGGTCCCATTTGAACCGGGTCTGATGCCCGACCGGCGCCCTAGCCGCTCGAACCGGGACTAATGCTCACATTAGTCCCGGATTAGTCCCGGTTCGTAATGCAACCGGGACTAATGTGTAGATTGAGCTGTGACGAAAGCCCTGTTTTCTACAAGTGTTAGGTAGGGTATGTAGGTAAAGCCTATGACCCTACCCTAGGTACATATCCCCATCACCGCCCTCCCCTCCCCAGTTGCCACCGCACCGGCCATCACCAGACCTCGTGCATCCCACCCCTCCCCAGCCTGCCACCGCGGCGGCCATCCCCACCCACCGCCCCGCCCGCCCCTCCGCAGACACCCACCTCGCCGGCCATCCACAGCCCCCGTGCCGCCCGCCCCTCCCTAGGCCGCAGCATAGGCCAACCCCAGCCCCCGCCACGAGCGGTCAAATCCGCACAGGATCCGGCCGCCGCGGGGTCCCAGCGAGGTCGCAAGCAGTGCATCCGACCGCCGCGGGCGCCGTTGCCTCCGGTCTCCACCAACTCCTTTCCCGATTTGGCCGACCACGGAGGCGCACCTGCCATGCCTCATCGCAGACCACCCCCACCCCAACACGCTGATGGCTCCCTGAGGCGTCTAGTTCGTCGGCGGCGTGATGTTCATTTGTGTTCGACGTGCAGTGCGTCTGGATCGCTCGAGCAGTGCACCGCGTTCGGTAGAAAGCCAGAAGATTGGCGCCACGTCTGGAAAACGCATGTGGTCCTGCTTTTGTGCTTGCAGTTCAGCGACAGTGGGAATGCAGCTCGGAGGCGGACGTGATGCGGTTCAGTGCTCACGCGCTTGCAGCTTTGGAATTTTTGCATGTGGTTACAGATCGGGCTCCCCCATGCTCCTCCAGATTGGGCCTCCCCCATGGACGTTGCCACGAGATCGACACCGGTGCCACACCCCCGCTGGTGAGCCGACCCTCTGTCCACCTCCTACACCGCTAAAACAACACGGTCGTGGCGGTGCAGAGCGGCCGTGCAGCTCGGAGAGGCATGCCATGCAGCTCGGAGAGGCAAGCCATGCAGTACGGTGCTCCGAGAGGCACGTCATGCAGCTCGGAGAGGCACGCCATGCAGTCCTAAACTAGAGCAAAAATGGTGTTGAAAAAACGCGTGCAGTTTTTTGCGACGGGAAGTGCACTCGCACCAGTACTGCAGTGTTGTTGCTTCAACAATGACGTACACTTCCGTTGAGCGTGCAATTCGGAAGTGTTAGCAGAATAACTATTCTGCTAATATTAGCAGAATAGACCGGCTATATAAATGTATGTATATATATATATGTATATATATATATATTAATTAAGCCTCTGCTGACTAGATGCATTAATTGTTTTGTATGTACATATATTAACGCTTCTTTCTTCTTTTAGCCCTACGAATCGAGCCAAACTTCGGTAAGGAGACGAGGCCCGAAGAAAAGGTTGGACCCGGATGAAAGGTTTACGATCGAAGAAGTCTCTCCAGAAGGCCAACTGATTGCTCCCAAGCGGACCAAGGACAAATTTATACATCAGTGCGGAGTTGTTGTTAGGGACAGCATCCCGATCAGCATCCAAGAATGGAATAAGAAGAAGGACCGTGAAGTTCCTTATGTCAACGATAGACTGAAAGATGATATTTGAAACTCGATGTTGAGAAATTTCAGCCTACCGCCTGAGGAGGATCCGAATAACCCAATTATACAGCGAAAGGTCAAGGCGTTTGCTCTTAAGAAAATGGCAGAATTATTCAAGAACTGGAAGAAACTATTGAACAAAAAGTTTGTCGAGAAAGACGAGACTCCAGAGTTAAAAGGTCAATACTTCAAGATAAAAGATCACTGGCCCGCATTTGTGGCCTACAAGAAATTGGAGAAGGCCAAGCAAAGGTCACATATAAATAAGAAAAATGCTGCAAAGAAGAAGTATCACCATGTTACGGGGTCAGGTGGCTACAGCAAAGCTCGACCTACGTGGGACAAAGCTGAGCAAGACCTGCTTGCTAAAAATGTCCAACCAGCGACATTGCACTGGCCAGATCGGGCAAGGACTTGGTTCTTCGGGGTTGGGTGAATTTGGACCCAGTCACAGGGAAGTGTGTTTGGACGAAAGCTCAACTTCAAACACCCGTCACAAAGCTTCAGGAAGTAATCAAGGAAGCGCTGGAAGGGAGGTTCATTCCCGACAGAGAGAAGGACGAGCTGTCAATGGCCCTCGGGAATCTTGAACACCCTGGACGAACACGAGGCACATCAGGCTCCATTCCGTGGGTGCATGGGTTTCCCGGCAGCACTGGTTATAGAAGCAGACACAGAAAGAAGAAAGAGGAAGCAAGTGATACGTCTCCAACGTATCTATAATTTTTGATTGTTCCGTGCTATTATATTATCAGTTTTGGATGTTTTATATGCATTAATATGCTATTTTCTATTATTTTTGGGACTAACCTATTAACCTAGTGCCCAGTGCCAGTTTCTGTTTTTTCCTTGGTTTTGAGTATTGCAGATAAGGAATATCAAACAAAGTCCAAACGGAATAAAATTCTACGATGATTTTTCTTGGACCAGAAGGAACCCAGGAGACTTGGAGAAGAGGCCAGAAGACCCACGGGTGGGCCACAAGCCTCCTGGGCGCGCCCCTGTGGGGGCGCCCCCCTGGCTTGTGGGCCCCCCGTGGCTCCTCCAACCCTAATTCTCCGCCTATAAATTCAGAAATATTCCCCCAATACCAAAAAGAGCCACGATAATACTTTTCTGCCGCCGGAAGCCTCTGTTCCCGTGAGATCCCTTCTTGGGGCCTTTTCCGGTAATCTGCCGGAGGGGGATTCCATCACGGCGGGCATCTTCATCAACTCCATTGCCCCTCCGATGATGCGTGAGTAGTTCACCTCAGACCTTCGGGTCCATAGCTAGTAGCTAGATGGCTTCTTCTCTCTCTATGTTCTTCAATACCATGTTCTCCATGATCTTCATGGAGATCTATCCGATGTAATACTCTTTTGCGGTGTGTTTGTCGAGATCCGATGAATTGTGGATTTATGATCAGATTATCTATGAATATTATTTGAATCTTCTCTGAATTCTTATATGCATGATTTCATATCTTTGCAAGTCTCTTCGAGTTATTGGTTTGGTTTGGCCAACTAGATTGGTAATTCTTGCAATGGGAGAAGTGCTTAGTTTTGGGTTCAATCTTGCGGTGTCCTCACCCAGTGACAAAGTAGGGGTAGCGAGGCACGTATTTGTATTGTTGCCATCAAGGGTAAAAAGATGGCGTTTTCATCATATTGCTTGAGTTTATCCCTCTACATCATGTCATCTTACCTAATGCATTACCCTGTTCTTCATGAACTTAATACTCTAGATGTAGGCAGGAGTCGGTCGATGTGTGGAGTAATAGTAGTAGATGCAGAATCGTTTCGGTCTACTTGACCCGGACGTGATGCCTATATGCATGATCATTGCCCTGGATATCGTCATAACTATGCGCTTTTCTATTAATTGCCCGACAGTAATTTGTTCACCCACCGTAATATTTTCCTTCAAGACAGAAGCCTCTAGTGAAACCTATGGCCCCCGGGTCTATTTTCCATATTATATTTTCAGATATATAAACCAAAAATACCAAAAATGCTTTGCTGCAATCTTTTTACTTTTATTTTACTTTTCATTTTAGTAATCTTTTATATCTGTCTCTATCGGATCTCATCCTTGCAAGTAACTGTGAAGGGATTGACAACCCCTTTATAGCGTTGGGTGCAAGTGTTTGATTGTTTGTGTAGGTGCAAAGATTGGAGCCTTGCTTGTACCTCCTACTGGATTGATACTTTGGTTCTCAACAACTGAGGGAAATACTTATCTACTTTGCTGCATCACCCTTTCCTCTTCAAGGGAAAACCAACGCAAGCTCAAGAAGTAACAGCATGCGAAATGCAGAAGATCAATGAAAGATTAGCGAAACTAGAGGCACTTGAGAGCCAGCGAGCTATCGGCCCACCATCTCAGCGTCACGAAGATCCTTCATTGGATACTACCCACGATGCTACCCGACCCTCTCAGCGGAGAAGCAGCGTGGCTTCCACGGAGCTCGTTCAGCCTGATAGCACGGCTCCTCGCTACCCCGTGGATGGTATCACGGATAATGAACATTGTGTGCTAATGACGAAATGCCATAACCTGACCTTCAAGGTGGCGGTCGGCTTTGTCTTACCTCCTCGACCTGGTGCAACTTTCCATTTCACTCCGGTTCCAGCTGGCTTTGCTATTGTCGGGGTGGATGAAATAATGGACGGATTTGAGGGGCTGGAGCTTGAGTACGCTACACGTGAAGGGGAGACTCTTCTTGAAAATGCCTTAAGGACTACCTGTCTATTAAGAAAGGAGAACACCCTGCTTCCAAATTGGACGCCGCCTCAGCAGACTCAGCCGGAGGAGGCCCCGGTGCCTGAGTCGTCTCCGGTGCGTCAGCCGTCTCTGGTGCGCCAACCGTCTCCGGTGCATCATATGTCTCCGCTGCCTGAGTCATCTCCGACCCGTCAACCATCTCCAGTGCGTCAGCCGTCTACGGTGCGTCAACCGTCTCCGGTGTGTCAGTCGTCTCCGCTGCCTGAGTCGTCTCCAGCGCGGCAGCCGACTCCCCCGCCTCAGCGGACTCCGTTGCGTCTGCGGACTCCGACGGTGGAGGCCCCTCAGCAGAATCCACCTCCACCTCAGCTGTCTCCACCGCGTCAGCGGACTCCACCTCCTCCACCGCCTCAGCAACGGCGGAAGAGAGCCGCCGCCGCTCTGACGGCTAGCAGCAATACAATAGGGAAGAAATTCAGAGCTGGCCCAAGCCTCAAGACCCCTCCCAAGTTACCCTACGAGAGGACTGAGGAGGAACTCAATGAGATCATGGCTGAAGATGTGAGACACCAGCTTGCACTGAAACATCCGTCTCCAAAGGTGAAAATAGATCCGGTGAAAGCGCAGCGAACTCTGGATGCCCTTAGGCGACCACCACCGCCTCCGCTGCAATCAGACTATGACCGCTGTATTCAAAAGACATTTGGTCAAGCAAAGCGGTCGGGAAGCTTAAGTAGCAGTGGCACAAGAAGTGGGAAAAGAATTCCCCAGCTGAGCGAACAAGAAAACCAATCGTGCCCCCCTCTCAAGGTGTTTACCGATATCGCTAATGATTCGAAGATAGCAGCCGGTGGTCTTGCTATCACTGCTGGTGATTACTTGCCCGATTCGGTACAGTTCGAAAAGGCCGAGGTAGTACCATCCTTAAGTTACGAGCACGGGAAGCCTCTCGTCAGACAGAAGGAGCTCAAGGGTCTACCAACGAGGATGCGACAATTGCATGAATGGTACTTGGAAGCCTGCAAGGACGGGACCGGCAATATCTTTGTGGGAATTAAAAATGAACACTTCTTCAATGGAGTCTAGGAGTTGTTCGTTGAATTTGATGAATTTTTTCAGTTATACAATCAGAAGGAGATCGACAAAACTATCGTCAGTTCCTATTGTCCGTAAGTATTTTTTCTGTAAAGTCTTTAGCTCAGCTCGTTCATTGCATGTATAATTATCCTCACACTATATTATTTGTAGATTGAAGATCATCGAATGCAGAAAACGACAAATCTATGACATTGGGCTCATTAACCCAAATACCAACAATGAACATACGTTAAAAATCAACCCCCGTGAAATAGAGCAAAACTTGCTACGGGCGTTACTTGGACAACAAGACACAAGGGAAATACTATTTCCTTACAACTTCCAGTGAATGTTACTGTCTTGTACGTGCACATTATGTTTCGCTTACTCGAGGTTAAGTGTAATTGATGAGTTATGCGTGCGCGCAGTTTCCACTTTATTCTGCTAGCCATTCGGCCTGATGATACGTCTCCAACGTATCTACTTTTCCAAACTCTTTTGCCCTTGTTTTGGACTCTAATTTGCATGATTTGAATGGATTAACCCGGACTGATGCTGTTTTCAGCAGAATTGCCTTGGTGTTATTTTTGTGCAGAAATAAAAGTTCTCGGATTGACCCAAAAATTTACGGAGAATATTTTTGGAATTAATAAAAAATACTGGCAAAAGAATCAACTTCAGGGGGCCCAGCACCTGGCCACAAGACAGGGGGCGCACCCACCCCCCTAGGGCGCGCCCCTGTGGCTTGTGGGCCCCCTGTGGCTCCTCCGACCTCGTTTCCACTCCTATATATTCCTATTTACGGAGAAAAAAATCAGAGAGAAGAGTTCATCGCGTTTTACGATATGGAGCCGCCGCCACCTCCTGTTCTTCCTCGGGAGGGCAGATCTGGAGCCTGATTTGGGCTCCGGAGAGGGGAAATCGACGCCGTCGTTATCACCAACCATCCTTCATCACCAATTTCATGATGCTCTCCGCCGTTCGTGAGTAATTCCATTGTAGGCTTGCTGGACGGTGATGGGTTGGATGATATTTACCATGTAATCGAGTTAGTTTGGTTAGGGTTTGATCCCTAGTATCCACTATGTTCTGAGATTGATGTTGCTATGACTTTGCTATGCTTAATGCTTGTCACTAGGGCCCGATGCCATGATTTCAGATCTGAACCTATTATGTTTTCGTGAATATATGTGTGTTCATGATCATATCTTGCAAGTTGTAGACACCTATTACGAGTTATGATCCGCATCCCCCAGGGTGACAATAACTGGGATTCTTTCCGGTGATTACCGTAGTTTGAGGAGTTCATGTATTCACTATGTGCTAATGCTTTGGTCCGGGTCTCTATTAAAAGGAGGCCTTAATATCCCTTAGTTTACATTAGGACCCCGCTGCCACGGGAGGGTAGGACAAAAGATGTCATGCAAGTTCTTTTCCATAAGCACGTATGACTATATATGGAATACATGCCTACATTACATTGATGAATTGGAGCTAGTTTTGTGTAACCCTATGTTATAACTATTGCATGATGAATGCCATCCGACATAATTATCCATCGCTGATCCATTGCCTACGAGCTTTTAAGTTTTATTCCGATTTTCAAATCTTTGAATTATTTGACAATTTAATCTCTAATCATCCATCCTCACTGCTCCAGCGTGGAGCACTCATTCCAAATCGTCTAACTTCCCGGCCGGTCACCCATCCTCTCACTGCTCCAGCCCCATCACGCTTAACTTCCTGGTTCTATCGCCCCTAGTTTCCAAGTCTGCACTTGTTGTTTTCCTGACAATAGTAAGCTATCAATCCTATTAACTCTTAGGTCTTGATGTCACATGATTTAATTTTTTGAATTCGAAACAATTATTAAATTAAAGAAAATAAGTAATAATAATATTGAATTTCAATGAAAATAAAATAAGTAATAATATTATTTTATTCATTTTTTTGCCATTTATTCAATTAATATGGCATAATTAATATCTTTAAATCTGTAAATCGAAATTCAACAAATAATATATCCATTATTATCAAAAAAATGTGAGGAATCCAAATATGACGTCATTTATTTATTTTTAAATAAAATTAATTTTTAATTTTTTTTATTTTGTAGGAAAAAATCTTCTTTTTGAAATAACTTTTTTTACTTTTGGAATTTCGAGAATCTGAGAAAACTTCACCGGGTAAACCCGGGTGAAATTGAGTCCCAGTTTTTCCCTAGTTTTTTTTTTGATATATTAAACTTTTTTTTTCGACATCGTATGCAGAAGTTATGGCCGTTTTACATTTTTTCCCTTTTTTTGCAGAAACGGTCAAAATTCATATTTCAAAATTTCTATACCAACTAGACACTAAAACCTAACTACATCTCAAAGGATTTTAGTTTTTGAAGATTTTATCATTTTTGTTTATTTACTACAAACCTAAAAAAGGCGGTCCACGGGGGGGGGGGGGGGGGGTAGAGTTTGAAAATTTCAGAACCCCTATGACCCTGAAATTGAAAAGCCCTACAAATGAACCCTGAAAAGGTTGAAACTTGGCATGGTATCATCATTTCACCCACATAGCATGTGCTAAAAAGTTGAGAGGGTTACGGCAAAAACTGGATGCACTTCGTGTACAAACTGGACCATCTCCTTCGAAGTATCAAGGTTTCGGACGAAAACCCATCTGTTACAACGGCATTTCATTTTGTTTAACTTATTTCAACTCCAGACTTTTTGTGTATTCAATATGCACCATAGTACAACATGTTAAAATCTACAGAAAGAACTAACTAAAATTAATAAAAAAAACAATTAAATGACTAAAACAACTATATAAGCAAAACAGTATTGTTTTAATTAAAATCCTAATTTAAATTATTCTAAAATTAAACAAATAAATCTTACTGTGACAACAATCTAACACGTGACTAGGAGCAAAAAGAATTAAATTAAAAACTATTTGTAAACTCAAGCTTTCACAATCTAGGGTTTGAAGCAAATTTGAACAAATTCAAATTTAAACCATTCAAATTTGAAAACTAATGGCACAAACAGAAACTAGACAAAATTTTGAATCTAATGCCAAAAGAATCACTCAAAAACATCAAATATCCTAAAAGATATAAGCAATTTAAAACAGAAACTAAAAACAGAAAACAAATGTAAAAACAGAAAAAATAAAAAGGCTAGCTATAGTAGAACCGGGACAAAAGCCTCAACCCCTTTAGTCCCGGTTGGTGTCTCCAACAGGGACTAAAGGCTTCACCTTCACCTTTAGTCCCGGTTGGAGACACCAACCGGGACTAAAGGGTATCGGCCCCTTTAGTCCCGGTTGGTGTCTCCAACCGGGACTAAACGTCCCATTTGAACCGGGACTGATGCCCGACCGGCGCCCTAGCCGCTCGAACCGGGACTAATGCTCACATTAGTCCCAGTTCGTAATGCAACCGGGACTAATGTGTAGATTGAGCTGTGACGAAAGCCCTGTTTTCTACTAGTGTTAGGTACGGTATGTAGGTAAAGCCTATGACCCTACCCTAGGTACATATCCCCATCACCGCTCTCCCCTCCCCAGTTGCCACCGCACCGGCCATCACTAGACCTCGTGCATCCCGCCCCTCCCCAGCCTGCCACCGCGGCGGCCATCCCCACCCGCCGCCCCGCCCGCCCCTCCGCAGACACCCACCTCGCCGGCCATCCACAACCCCCGTGCCGCCCGCCCCTCCCTAGGCCGCCGCAGCATAGGCCAACCCCAGCCCCCGCCACGAGCGGCCACATCCGCACAGGATCCGGCCGCCGTGGGGTCCCAGCGAGGTCGCAAGCAGTGCATCCGGCCGCCGCGGGCGCCGTTGCCTCCGGTCTCCACCAACTCCTCTCCCGATTTGGCCGACCACGGAGGCGCACCTGCCATGCCTCATCGCAGACCACCCACACCCCAACACGCTGATGGCTCCCTGAGGCGTCTAGTTCGTCGGCGGCGTGATGTTCGTTTGTGTTCGATGTGCAGTGCGTCTGGATCGCTCGAGCAGTGCACCGCGTTCGGTAGAAAGCAAGAAGATTGGCGCCGCGTCTGGACAACACATGTGGTCCTGCTTTTGTGCTTGCAGTTCAACGACAGTGGGAATGCATCTCGGAGGCGGACGCGATGCGGTTCAGTGCTCAAGTGCTTGCAGCTTTGGGATTTTTGCATGTGGTTACAGATCGGGCTCCCCCACGCTCCTCCAGATTGGGCCTCCCCCATGGACGTTGCCACAAGATCGACACCGGTGCCACACCCCCGCTGGTGAGACGACCCTCTGTCCACCTCCTACACTGCTAAAACAACACGGTCGTTGCGGTGCAGAGCGGCCATGCAGCTCGGAGAGGCACGCCATGCAGCTCGGAGAGGCAAGCCATGCAGTACGGTGCTCCGAGAGGCACGCCATGCATCTCGGAGAGGCACGCCATGCATCTCGGAGAGGCACGCCATGCAGTCCTAAACTGGAGCGAAAATGGTGTTGAAAAAACGCGTGCAGTTTTTTGCGACGGGAAGTGCACTCGCACCAGTACTGCAGTGTTGTTGCTTCAACAATGACGTACACTTCCGTTGAGCGTGCAGTTCGGAAGTGTTAGCAGAATAACTATTCTGCTAATATTAGCAGAATAGACCGGCTATATATATGTATGTATATATAAATGTATTAATTAAGCCTCTATTGACTAGATGCATTAATTGTTTTGTATGTACATATATTAACGCTTCTTTCTTCTTTTAGCCCTCCGAATCGAGCCAAACTTCGGTAAGGAGACGAGGCCCGAAGAAAAGGTTGGACCCGGATGAAAGGTTCACGATCGAAGAAGTCTCTCCAGAAGGCCAACTGATTGCTCCCAAGCGGACCAAGGACAAATTTATACATCAGTGCAGAGTTGTTGTTAGGGAGAGCGTCCCGATCAGCATCCAAGATTGGAATAAGAAGAAGGAACGTGAAGTTCCTTATGTCAACGATAGACTGAAAGATGATATTTGAAACTCGATGTTGAGAAATTTCAGCCTACCGCCAGAGGAGGATCCGAATAACCCAACTATACAGCGAAAGGTCAAGGCGTTTGCTCTTAAGAAAATGGCAGAACTATTCAAGAACTGGAAGAAACTATTGAACAAAAAGTTTGTCGAGAAAGACGAGACTCCAGAGTTCAAAGGTCAATACTTCAAGATAAAAGATCACTGGCCCGCATTTGTGGCCTACAAGAAATTGGAGAAGGCCAAGCAAAGGTCACATATAAATAAGAAAAATGCTGCAAAGAAGAAGTATCACCATGTTACGGGGTGAGGTGACTACAGCAAAGCTCGACCTACGTGGGACAAAGCTGAGCAAGACCTGCTTGCTAAAAATGTCCAACCAGCGACATTGCACTGGCCAGATCGGGCAAGGACTTGGTTCTTCGGGGTTGGGTGAACTTTGGACCCAGTCACAGGGAAGTGTGTTTGGACGAAAGCTCAACTTCAAACACCCGTCACAAAGCTTCAGGAAGTAATCAAGGAAGCGCTGGAAGGGAGGTTCGTTCCCGACAGAGAGAAGGATGAGCTGTCAATGGCCCTCAGGAATCTTGAACACCCTGGACGAACACGAGGCACATCAGGCTCCGTTCCGTGGGTGCATGGGTTTCCCGACAGCACTGGTTATAGAAGCAGACACAGAAAGAAGAAAGAGGAAGCAAGTGATACGTCTCCAATGTATCTATAATTTTTTATTGTTCCATGCTATTATATTATCTGTTTTGGATGTTTTATATGCATTAATATGCTATTTTCTATTATTTTTGGGACTAACCTATTAACCTAGTGCTCAGTGCCAGTTTCTGTTTTTTCCTTGTTTTTGAGTATTGCAAATAAGGAATATCAAACGAAGTCCAAACGGAATAAAATTCTACGATGATTTTTCTTGGACCAGAAGGAACCCAGGAGACTTGGAGAAGAGGCCAGAAGACCCACGGGTGGGCCACAAGCCACCTGGGCGCGCCCCTGTGGGGGCGCCCCCCCTGGCTTGTGGGCCCCCCGTTGCTCCTCCAACCCTAATTCTCCGCCTATATATTCAGAAATATTCCCCCAATACCAAAAAGAGCCACGATAATACTTTTCTGCTGCCGGAAGCCTCTGTTCCCGTGAGATCCCATCTTGGGGCCTTTTCCGGTAATCTGCCGGAGGGGGATTCCATCACGGAGGGCATCTACATCAACTCCATTGCCCCTCCGATGATGCGTGAGTAGTTCACCTCACACCTTCGGGTCCATAGCTAGTAGCTAGATGGCTTCTTCTCTCTCTATGTTCTTCAATACCATGTTCTCCATGATCTTCACGGAGATCTATCCGATGTAATACTCTTTTGCGGTGTGTTTGTCGAGATACGATGAATTGTGGATTTATGATCAGATTATCTATGAATATTATTTGAATCTTCTTTGAATTCTTATATGCATGATTTCATATCTTTGCAAGTCTATTCGAGTTATTGGTTTGGTTTGGCCAACTAGATTGATAATTTTTGCAATGGGAGAAGTGCTTAGTTTTGGGTTCAATCTTGCGGTGTCCTCACCCAGTGACAAAGTAGGGGTAGCGAGGCACGTATTTGTATTGTTGCCATCAAGGGTAAAAAGATGGGGTTTTCATCATATTGCTTGAGTTTATCCCTCTACATCATGTCATCTTACCTAATGCGTTACTCTATTCTTCATGAACTTAATACTCTAGATGCAGGCAGGAGTCGGTCGATGTGTGGAGTAATAGTAGTAGATGCAGAATCGTTTCGGTCTACTTAACCCGGATGTGATGCCTATATGCATAATCATTGCCCTAGATATCGTCATAACTATGCGCTTTTCTATCAATTGCTCGACAGTAATTTGTTCACCCACCGTATTATTTTCCTTCAAGGGAGAAGCCTCTAGTGAAACCTATGGCCCCCGGGTCTATTTTCCATATTATATTTTCAGATCTATAAACCAAAAATACCAAAAATACTTTGCTGCAATCTTTTTACTTTTATTTTACTTTTCGTTTTAGTAATCTTTTATATCTATCTCTATCGGATCTCATCCTTGCAAGTAGCCGTGAAGGGATTGACAACCCCTTTATAGCGTTGGGTGCAAGTGTTTCATTGTTTGTGTAGGTGCAAAGATTGGGGCCTTGCTTGTACCTCCTACTGGATTGATACTTTGGTTCTCAACAACTAAGGGAAATACTTATCTACTTTGCTGCATCACCCTTTCCTCTTCAAGGGAAAACCAACGCAAGCTCAAGAAGTAGCAGCAAGCGAAATGCAGAAGATCAATGAAAGATTAGCGAAACTAGAGGCACTTGAGAGCCAGCGAGCTATCGGCCCACCATCTCAGCGTCACGAAGGTAATTCATTGGATACTACCCACGATGCTACCCGACCATCTCAGCGGAGAAGCAGCGTGGCTTCCATGGAGCTCGTTCAGCCTAATAGCACGGCTCCTCGCTACCCCGTGGATGGTATCACGGATAATGAACATTGTGTGCTAATGGCGAAATGCCATAACTTGACCTTCAAGGCGGCGGTCGGCTTTGTCTTACCTCCTCGACCTGGTGCAACTTTCCATTTCACTCCGGTTCCAGCTGGCTTTGCTATTGTCGGGGTGGATAAAATAATGGACGGATTTGAGGGGCTGGAGCTTGAGTACGCTACACGTGAAGGGGAGACTCTTCTTGAAAATGCCTTAAGGACTACCTGTCTACGGAGAAAGGAGAACATCCTGCTTCCAAACTGGACGCCGCCTCAGCAGACTCAGCCGGAGGAGGCACCGGTGCCTGAGTCGTCTCCGGTGCGTCAGCCGTCTCTGGTGCGCCAACCGTCTCCGGTGCGTCATATGTCTCCGTTGCCTGAGTCGTCTCCGACCCGTCAACCGTCTCCGGTGCGTCAACCGTCTCCGGTGCGTCAGTCGTCTCCGCTGCCTGAGTCATCTCCAGTGCGGCAGCCGACTCCCCCGCCTCAACGGACTCCGTCGCGTCAGTGGACTCCGACGGTGGAGGCCCCTCAGCAGAATCCACCTCCACCTCAGTTGTCTCCACCGCGTCAGCGTACTCCACCTCCTCCACCGCCTCAGCAACGGCGGAAGAGAGCCGCTGCCGCTCCGGCGGCTAGCAGCAATACAATAGGGAAGAAATTCAGAGCTGGCCCAAGCCTCAAGACCCCTCCCAAGTTACTTACGAGAGGACTGAGGAGGAACTCAATGAGATCATGGCTGATGATCTGAGACGCCAGCTTGCACCGAAACATCCGCCTCCAAAGGTGAAAATAGATTCGGTGAAAGCGCAGCGAACTCTGGATGCCCTTAGGCGACCACCACCGCCTCCGCTGCAATCAGACTATGACCGCTGTATTCAAAAGACATTTGGTCAAGCGAAGTGGTTAGGAAGCTTAAGTAGCAGTGGCGCAAGAAGTGGGAAAATAATTCCCCATCTCGGCGAACAAGAAAACCAATCGTGCCCCCAGCTCAAGGTGTTTACCGATATCGCTAATGATTCGAAGATAGCGGCCGGTGGTCTTGCTATCACTGCTGGTGATTACTTGCCCGATTCGGTACAGTTCGAAAAGGCCGAGGTAGTACCATCCTTAAGTTACGAGCACGGGAAGCCTCTCGTCAGACATGAGGAGCTCAAGGGTCTACCAATGAGGATGCGACAATTGCATGAATGGTACTTGGAAGCCTGCAAGGACGGGACCGGCAATATCTTCGTGGGAATTAAAAATGAACACTTCTTCAAAGGAGTCTAGGAGTTATTCGTTGAATTTGATGAATTTTTTTAGTTATACAATCAAAAGGAGCTCGACAAAACTATCGTCAGTTCCTATTGTCCGTAAGTATTTTTTCTGTAAAGTCTTTAGCTCAGCTCGTTCATTGCATGTATAATTATCCTCACACTATATTATTTGCAGATTGAAGATCATCGAATGCAGAAAACGACAAATCTATGACATTGGGTTCATTAACCCAAATACCAACAATGAACATACGTTAAAAAGAACCCCCATGCAATAGAACAAAACTTGCTACGGGCGTTACTTGGACAACAAGACATTAGGGAAATACTATTTCCTTACAACTTCCAGTGAATGTTACTGTCTTGTACGTGCACATTATGTTTCGCTTACTCGAGGTTAAGTGTAATTGATGAGTTATGCGTGCGCGCAGTTTCCACTTTATTCTGCTAGCCATTCGGCCTGATGATACCTCTCCAACGTATCTACTTGTCCAAACTCTTTTGCCCTTGTTTTGGACTATAATTTGCATGATTTGAATGGAACTAACCCGGACTGACGTTGTTTTCAGCAGAATTGCCTTGGTGTTATTTTTGTGCAGAAATAAAAGTTCTCGGATTGACCCAAAAATTTACGGAGAATATTTTTGAAATAAATAAAAAATACTGGCAAAATAATCAACTGCAGGGGGCCCACCACCTGGCCACAAGCCAGGGGGCGCGCCCACCCCCCTAGGGAGCGCCCCTGTGGCTCCTCCGACCTCGTTTCCACTCCTATATATTCCTATTTACGGAGAAAAAAAATCAGAGAGAAGAGTTCATCGCGTTTTACGATACGGAGCCGCCGCCACCTCCTGTTCTTCCTCGGGATGGCAGATCTGGAGCCTGATTTGGGCTCCGGAGAGGGGAAATCGACGCCGTCGTCATCACCAACCATCCTTCATCACCAATTTCATGATGCTCTCCGCCGTTCGTGAGTAATTCCATCGTAGGCTTGCTGGACGGTGATGGGTTGGATGAGATTTACCATGTAATCGAGTTAGTTTGGTTAGGGTTTGATCCCTAGTATCCACTATGTTCTGAGATTGATGTTGCTATGACTTTGCTATGCTTAATGCTTGTCACTAGGGCCCGAGTGTCATGATTTCAGATCTGAACCTATTATGTTTTCATGAATATATGTGTGTTCTTGATCCTATCTTGCAAGTTATAGACACCTATTACGAGTTATGATCCGCATCCCCCAGGGTGACAATAACTGGGATTCTTTCCGGTGATTACCGTAGTTTGAGGAGTTCATGTATTCACTAAGTGCTAATGCTTTGGTCCGGGTCTCTATTAAAAGGAGGCCTTAATATCCCTTAGTTTACATTAGGACCCCACTGCCACGGGAGGGTAGGACAAAAGATGTCATGCAAGTTCTTTTCCATAAGCACGTATGACTATATATGGAATACATGCCTACATTACATTGATGAATCGGAGCTAGTTCTGTATCACCCTATGTTATAACTATTGCATGATGAATGCCATCCGACATAATTATCCATCGCTGATCCATTGCCTACGAGCTTTCCGCATATTGATCTTTGCTAAGTTACTTTTCCATTACTACTGTTACAATCACTACAACACTGCTACTGTCACTTTGCCATCGTTACCGTTACTTCCATACTACTTTGCTACTAAATACTTTGCTGCAGATATTAAGTTTTTCAGGTGTGGTTGAATTGACAACTCAGCTGCTAATACTCGAGAATATTCTTTGGCTCCCCTTGTGTCGAATCAATAAATTTGGGTTGAATACTCTACCCTCGAAAACTGTTGTGATCCCCTATACTTGTGGGTTATCAAGACCTTTTTCTGGCGCCGTTGCCGGGGAGCATAGCTCTATTCTCTAAGTCACTTGGGATTTATATCTGTTGATCACTATGAAGAATTTGAAAGATGCTAAGACCAAGATCTACCCCTCTACTACGAGGACAAGTAAGGAACTGCCATCTAGCTCTGCACTTGATTCACCTTCTGTTATGAGTAAACTTGCGACACCACCACCTGCTATTGATTCTGATATGTCGCAAGTAGTTGATGATTCCACTTCTGCTATGCATGATGCTTATGATGATACTTTGCTTGATACTACTGTGCCATTGGGTGAATTTCTTGATGAACAAATTGCTAGAGTCAATGCTGCAACTGATTATACTTCTGAAACTGATGGAATTATTGAAACTGAACACTATGAGACACCTGCTAGACCTAGCTCTCCTAGATATGAATTGCCTAATATACCTAAGGGTTATGTTATGGAGGGAGAGGTAGCTAGGGACTTTCTTGCTTGTAAAGATAGAGCTGATCTTAAGAAATTACTATGCAAGTGGAAAGAAAAATCTTTGAATGCTAGAATGCAATATGATCCTAAGTTTGCTACTTCACCTATATTTGTTACTGATAAGGATTATGAATTCTCTGTCAATCCTGAGTTAATTACTTTGGTTGAATCTGATCCTTTCCATGGTTATGAATCTAAAACTGTTGTGGCACATCTTACTAAATGGAATGATATAGCCACCCTATTTACCCATGAGGAAAAAATTCGTTATTACTATATTCTTAAGTTGTTTCCTTTCTCATTAAAGGGTGATGCTAAGATATGGTTTAATTCCCTTGCTCCTGGTTGTGTGCGTAGTCCCCAGGATATGATATATTACTTCTCTGAAAAATATTTTCCTGCCCATAAGAAACAAGCTGCCTTGCAGGAAATATTTAAGTTTGTGCAAATTGAAGAAGAGAGTCTCCCACAAGCTTGGGGAAGGCTTCTCCAATTACTTAATGCTTTGCCTGATCACCCTCTCAAGAAAAACGAAATACTTGATATCTTTTATAATGGACTAACCGATGCTTCTAGGGACCACCTAGATAGTTGTGCTGGTTGTGTTTTCAGGGAACGAACTGTTGAACAAGCTGAATTACTATTGAATAATATATTGAGCAATGATAATGATTGGTCTATTCCCGAACCACCTCCAAAGCCAACTCCGAAGAAAAGAGGTATTCTATTTCTCAGTCCTGAAGATATGCAAGAGGCAAAGAAATCTATGAAAGAAAAAGGTATTAAAGCTGAAGATGTTAAGAATCTACCACCTATTGAAGAAATACATGGTCTTGATAACCCGACACAGGTAGTAGAGGTAAATTTTCTCCGTAGATTTGATCAAGGAGATATTCCTTATAATAAGTCTGCTAGCCAATGCTTGGATGAATTTGATAATTTTGTTGTGAAGCAAGAAATTTTCAATGCTTATGTTAGTAGACAATTGAAACATAATGCTTACATGCTTGATCGCTTGGGCGATTATTTGAGTAGAACTGTCAATGATCTTAAGCTTATTAGTAAACATGCTTCCATGGTAACTACCCAAGTAGAACAAGTACTTAATGCTCAAAATGATTTGCTTAATGAAATGAATAATAAGAACAATGATCATGTTGTTAAAGTTGTGACTAGAAGTGGTAGAATGACTCAGGAACCTTTGTATCCTGAGGGCCATCCTAAGAGAATTGAGCAAGATTCTCAGAGAGTTAATACTGATGCACCTAGTCGTCCCAGTAAGAGTAGGAAAAAGAATGACGATAGGACTCTGCATGCTGCTAGTGAACCTGTTATAGATACACCTGAGAATCCAAATGATATTTCTATTTCTGATGCTGAGACACAATCTGGTGATGAACATGAGCCTAGTGATAATATTAATGATGATGTTCATGTTGATGCTCAACCTAGTAATGATAATGATGTGGAGATTGAACCTGCTGTTGATCTTGGTAACCCACAACCTAAGAATAAGAGATATGATAAAAGATACTTTATTGCTAGGAAGCATGGTAGAGAAAGAGAACCATGGGTTCAAAACCCATGCCCTTTCCTCCTAAGCCAGCCAAGAAAAAGGATGATAAAGATTTTGAGCGCTTTGTTGAAATGCTTAGACCTGTCTTTTTGCGTATGCGTTTGACTGATATTCTGAAAATGTCTCCTTATGCTAAGTATATGAAAGATATTGTGACAAATAAAAGAAAGACACCGGAAGCTGAGATTTCCACCATGCTTGCTAATTATACTTTTAAGGGTGGAACACCAAAGAAACTAGGAGATCCCGGGGTACCTACTATACCATGCTCTATTAAAGGAAATTATGTTAAAACTGCTTTATGTGATCTTGGAGCTCGTGTTAGTGTTATGCCTTTCTCTTTATATCGTAGACTTGATTTGAATAAGTTGACGCCTACTGAAATCTCTTTGCAAATGGCTGATAAATCAACTGCTTTACCCATCGGTATTTGCGAGGATGTGCCTGTTGTGGTTGCGAATGTTACTATCTTAACGGACTTTGTTATTCTTGATATTCCCGAGGATGACAGTATGTCGATTATCCTTGGTAGACCCTTTTTGAATACTGTAGGGGCTGTTATTGATTGCAACAAGGGCAATGTCACTTTTCATGTTAATGGTAATGAGCATACGGTACACTTTCCGAAGAAACAACCTCAAGCTCATAGTATCAACTCAATTGAAAAGGTTTCAACGATTATTATTGGAGGCTTTGAATTCCCTCTTCCTACTGCCAAAAAGAAATATGGTATACTTATTGTTGGGGACATGCATATCCCCATTGAGGTAACCTAGTGTTATTCGAAAATTCTCCGGTTTCATGTCATTCGAAAAAGGTTTGTCAATAAGACTTGATCAACCTTATTGATGGATTCTTTTTGAGGAGCATGAGATGGATGAATTTAGAAGGCACAACCTTCTGTACCCAACTTTTATTCCCTGTTCCTTATTTTCAATTTAGTAAAAATGCTATTATTTTCCTGTTTTCCGTTTTATCCGTGCAATAGAAAAATGACCTGACAATAAAAGTCCTCAGAATGCCCTGAAAATTTAGTATGAATTTTTCTGGAATATTTAAGAATTTTGGCAGTGAGTATGCATCAGGGGGCTGCACCAGTGGGCCACAAGCCTGCAGGGCGCGCCCCCTGGCTTGTGGGTCCCACGTGGGGCCCCCTCACTTATTCCAGCCACCATCCACTTCGTCTTCGCCCAGAAAAAATCCCACCATTGCTCAAACCCGTGTTCTAGCTCATTTTGCTGCCATTTTCGATCTCCTTGCTCAAAGCTCCATTTGCAAAACTGTTTTAGGGGATTGCTCATCGGTATGTGACTCCTCCAATGGTCCAATTAGTTTTTGTTCTAGTGCTTTATATATTGCAAATTTTTGCTGCTGTGGTGACCTTGTTCTTGAGCTTGCATGTCAAATTTGTATGGTCCCAAGTAGTTTTGATGCATGATATAGCTTCTAGGCACTTGTGGGAGTAGCTGCTATGAGTTTTGTTGAGTTTTGTTTACTTTTAATTAGAGTCACTAAAAATTTCAGAATTAATTTTCAGCAAAAGAAATGTTAACGAGAATATACCAAGGTGGTGCCTCGAGCAAGAAGACCCCGAGGCTCGCGTCACGTGAGCCCGACCTTGAACCACCGAGGGAAGCTCAAGTGCGGCCTTCTGAGTGGCTATCGGATCAATTCATGGACAATGCCGGGTTCAAGGAAGAGTTTTACGCGTACATAAGGAATGCTGGCCTTAAGGATTTTATTTCAGGCCGATGCAAGCAATATTATCAACTCACCGATTCTTTCGTGCGGAGGTTTGAATTTTCATCCAGACGTAATTCTCATTCTTTTCTATTTAATCTTTATGATAAGTCCTATACCATGGACCTAGAGGATTTTAACGATGCATGCAAAATTCCACAGTGGGGTAGCCATAACGATCCTCATAGAAATGAATATAATGATTTCCTTGCTAGCATCACGGTGGGAGAAACTAGAACCATTACACAAGCTACTTTGGGGAGCATTCACTTTCCTGCCATACATTATTTTGCTCTCTTCATAGGTAGATGCATTAACGGTAAACATGACCATAGCCACCTTTGCGTACCTAATCTCGGTATTCTTAAAAGTGCGGTCATGGGAGATAGACGATATAACTTGGGGGCTATTATTGCTAGGAGGTTACATCTTAATGCTAAGGATGGAGATTTCTTTGGTGGAATTTATGCCACCCGTGTAGGTAAGTATCTTGGGGTACCCATAAGAGAGAATGATATTGAGTTACCCCCTGCTTTTCTTGATTGTGAGGTTTTGGTGCGCTACCAGTTCCTTGAGAGGGACGAACAGTCCATCCTGTACTGACTAATTTTTGACAGACAGTGTGCTGTCCATATTACTCTTCCTGCTCCTGCCTTCTTTAACTTTCAGGAAAAACGAAGATGCTTTATAACCAGAGAGGAGGAAAATGAGTATGAGAGAGAGGCGGAAGCCGCTCGCCTCCACGCTGCAGCTGTTCAGGCAGTAGCCGCCGCAGTCCAGTACCACCCCAATTATGACTTCGGATATTATCCGGGCCAGCCGTGGCCCTAGACCAACTTAGGCCAAAAGCCTAAGCTTGGGGGAGTACGTATTTCTCACCGACATTACATTCATGTTCACACACTTCATTCCAGTTGTCGGTGTTCATACTTTTTCATTGTACCGTCCATGGTAATTTATTTCTTCTTTTTGCTTTCTTCTTATGTGTTTAATTAACCTTGAGAAAATCCAAAAAAAAATAGTTCTAGCTTTACTTTCTAGTTTGTTTAGTTGTAGTATTAAAAGAAAACCCAATAAGATTTCTCGTTCTTCTTTTGTTTGTTGGGAGCTTTCCCGTGTAAATAGTTTTCTTTTCTTCTTTGGGTCGTAAGGAGAAGACCACGATGAAAATGTTGAGTGGCTCTCGTATGCACTATTGTTTATCTAACAGAGAGCCCATATTACCTTGCCTTCTCCCTTGTGTTATCATTTGCAGATTCCAGCTTAGTCCAATGCACGTGCACTCTTATTATTATTCACACCGTTCGGTCGTGCAAGTGCAAGGCAATAATGACGATATATGATGAAATGACTGAGATGGAGAAAAGCTGGTATGAACTCGACCTGTTTTGTTTTTGTAAATATGATTAGCTCATCGTTCATGATTCAGCTCATTATGGGTTGAACATGTTTGCAATGACAATTAGAGATTATAGTTACTCATGCCATGCTTAATTAGCTAAGAGTTAATAATGGTTTGTTTTGAGTGCCAACATGCATATTAAAATGGTTGTGATGTAGTATGATAGAATGGTATCCTCCTCTGGATGATTCGAGTGGCTTGACTTGGCACATGTTCACGCATGTAGTTGAAACAAAACCAACTTAGCCTCCACGATGTTTATGTTCATGGTGATTTATATCCTACTCATGCTTGTATTCAATGTTGGTTAATCTCAAAGCATGTTTATGACTGTTGTCGCTCTCTAGTTTGTCGCTTCCCAGTCTTCTGCTAGCCTTCACTTATACTAAGCGGGAATACTGCTTGTGCATCCATCTCCATAAACCCAAAGTTGTTCCATATGAGTCCACCATACATACCTATATGCGGTATTTACCTGTCGTTCCAAGTAAATTTGCATGTGCCACTCTCCAAACCTTCAAATAAATATTCCGTTTTCTATGCCCATATCGCTCATGTAGTGACTGGGGGCTGTCAGTATCTTTCATGCTAGGTGGATTATTCTCACGAGATGTGTTTATTCACTATCATTCACAAGAAAGTGGCTGGTATTCGGGATGCCTAGTCCCACGCTCAAAATTCAAATCAACATATAATAAACAAAACTCCCCCAAGATTGTGTTTGTATGGACGGTACCCGTGGATTCGGCCCGCCGTGCAGTGTGACTGATTTGGTGGAGGGGGAGTAAAAACTTTACTATTCTGTTTGGGAACCGCCTATAATGTATCTAGCATGGAAGATATCGAGATCTCTTAGTTGTTATGTTGGCGATGAAAGCATACCGCTCAAAATTATTATTCATCCCTGTTTTAAAAATTCGAGCTCTGGCACCTCTACAAATCAATCCTTCCCTCTGTGAAGGGCCTATCTATTTTATTTTACTGTTGAGTCATCACCCTCTCATAAAAGGCACCAGTTAGAGAGCACACCCGTCATTTGTATTCTTTGCTATTAATTGATTTTGAGTATGAGTATGACTGGATCTCTTTTACCCTGAATTACAATGTCTAGTCAGTCCTTGTTCTCCAGAGGTGTTCTGCATTTATTTTTTGCGGTCTCAGAAAGGGCTAGCGAGATACCATTATGTCATATTGTATCATGATTGTTTTGATAAAATTGTTGTCATCCGAGACTTATTATTATTGCTCGCTAGTTGATTATGCCATTGATATGAGTTAATGTGAGACCTAAATGTTATTGTGAATGTGGTTAGTTAATAATCTTTGCTGAAAATCTGCACATCAGTTAGACATATTTACAACAGCAAGATCAAACAGAGTTTGTAAAAGTTTTTCTTTATCACTTTCAGTTTATCAACTGAATTGCTTGAGGACAAGCAAAGGTTTAAGCTTGGGGGAGTTGATATGTCTCCAACGTATCTACTTTTCCAAACTCTTTTGCCCTTGTTTTGGACTCTAATTTGCATGATTTGAATGGAACTAACCTGGACTGACGCTGTTTTCAGCAGAATTGCCTTGGTGTTATTTTTGTGCAGAAATAAAAGTTCTCGGATTGACCTGAAAATTTACGGAGAATATTTTTGGAATTAATAAAAAATACTGGCGAAAGAATCAACTGCAGGGGGCCCACCACCTGGCCACAAGCCAGGGGGCGCGCCCACCCCCCTAGGGCGCGCCCCTGTGGCTTGTGGGCCCCCTGTGGCTCCTCCGACCTCGTTTCCACTCCTATATATTCCTATTTACGGAGAAAAAAATCAGAGAGAAGAGTTCATCGCGTTTTACGATACGGAGCCGCCGCCACCTCCTGTTCTTCCTCGGGAGGGCAGATCTGGAGCCTGATTTGGGCTCCGGAGAGGGGAAATTGACGCCGCCGTCATCACCAACCATCCTTCATCACCAATTTCATGATGCTCTCCGCCGTTCATGAGTAATTCCATCGTAGGCTTTCTGGACGGTGATGGGTTGGATGAGATTTACCATGTAATCGAGTTAGTTTGGTTAGGGTTTGATCCCTAGTATCCACTATGTTCTGAGATTGATGTTGCTATGACTTTGCTATGCTTAATGCTTGTCACTAGGGCCCGAGTGCCATGATTTCAGATCTGAACCTATTATGTTTTCATGAATATATGTGTGTTCTTGATCCTATCTTGCAAGTTGTAGACACCTATTACGAGTTATGATCCGCATCCCCCAGGGTGACAATAACTGGGATTCTTTCCGGTGATTACCGTAGTTTGAGGAGTTCATATATTCACTAAGTGCTAATGCTTTGGTCCGGTTCTCTATTAAAAGGAGGCCTTAATATCCCTTAGTTTCCATTAGGACCCCGCTGCCACGGGAGGGTAGGACAAAAGATGTCATGCAAGTTCTTTTCCATAAGCACGTATGACTATATATGGAATACATGCCTACATTACATTGATGAATTGGATCTAGTTCTGTGTCACCCTATGTTATAACTATTGCATGATGAATGCCATCCGACATAATTATCCATCGTTGATCCATTGCCTACGAGCTTTCCGCATATTGATCTTTGCTAAGTTACTTTTCCGTTGCTACTGTTACAATCACTACAACACTGCTACTGTCACTATGCCATCGTTACCGTTACTGCCATACTACTTTGCTACTAAATACTTTGCTGCAGAAATTAAGTTTTTCAGGTGTGGTTGAATTGATAACTCAGCTGCTAATACTCGAGAATATTCTTTGGCTCCCCTTGTGTCAAATCAATAAATTTGGGTTGAATACTCTACCCTCGAAAACTGTTGCGATCCCCTATACTTGTGGGTTATCACCTGACGAGGGACTAGTACTTGTCTTGGACTCGAGACGTAAAGATCCTAAGGAGTGGACGAACATGCGTGAAATGCTTCAGAAGTAAGTTAAATCATTATCGCACCATATCGGCAACTTTCGTTCATTTCCTGACATCAAGTAATCATATTCTTTGCCGCGCAAGGTTTGGAAAAAGTTCACCAACCAGGCTAGGGGTGAATGGAAAAATGAGCTGCAATTTTCACACCCCGAAGTAAGTACTAGCTACTAGCTAGTACCGCACATCGTCTCTCATTGATTCTAGTTTCAATACCATTATCATGCTTGATTATCATTTTGATTGAACTCTATTCTCGTAAAGTGCTTGTGGCAGGCAACCTGCACTAATTTATGTGCATACTACGTTTGCGAGTTCATTCGCAACTCGACCTCTGAGCGGCGCATATCTCCAGAACAATTTGAAGTACGTAAACAATATTCACATTTTAATTTTATTACCATCAATTGTGTTGAGTTTCATTCATAATTATATATATATATATATATATATATATATATAGGATATATATATATATATATATATAGGGTGAGTCTATTCTAACAACACCCCTTAAGAGCTTATTCTAACAACATTTTCCCTTATTCTGACAACACCAAACCCTCCGCTCGAAACCCACCCGAACTGCACCGATAAAAAAAACTCTCGGCCCACCGGTCCACTTCCCACCAACGCACCACCACCAGACCGCATCCCACCAACCCCCCGATCCCCTCCGTCTTCCTCCCGCACAGAAGCAAC
This sequence comes from Elymus sibiricus, assembly GCA_039707655.1. Classification (NCBI taxonomy): domain Eukaryota; kingdom Viridiplantae; phylum Streptophyta; class Magnoliopsida; order Poales; family Poaceae; genus Elymus; species Elymus sibiricus. The sequence continues at coordinate 475,671,295 of CM077665.1, forward strand.
CCCAATCCTCCTCCCACCTCCTTCCTCCCCGCGCCGGTGGATCCCCACCCCACCACGCGTCGCCGGAGCCCCACCCCACCATCCATCTTCATCTCTCCCCCTCCCCCATCACCTCTACCCCGGCCTTGCTACATCCGTTGGCGACCCACCCTTCCCCCGGCCACCTCCCAGCATGAGGCTGGGCCGGATCCATGCCGCGGCGAGCTCCCGCAACTTCCCAATGCCGGATCCAGAGCGCGACGCCCCCCCGCCATCCGCGATGCTACACCGCCAGTGCCAGCCCCGCACCGGCCTCCCACGATGACCCACCGCCGGAGCCAGCCCGCGGCGGCCCCCGTGACGCCCCACCACCGGAGCCAGGCGCGGCAGCCTCCCGTGATGCCCCACTGCCGGAGCCAGGCGGGGCGGCCTCGGATCCGGCCACCATGGCCGCACCGCCCCTCTCCCCCCTCCCCCAAGCGCCAGCAGACGTTGACAGCACGCCACCACCAGCGTCGTGCAGTGTGACTCCCCCTATTCCGGTGGTTTGGCCGCAGGACACAACCCGTGCGCCGGCGACCACTTGTTTGAAGGATGCAGCCCACATCAGGGGTGTGAGTAGCTCACATGGTGGAGTTCGGTGCCGCAGTGCACTCCGGTGGGGGCAGTAGTGCACTCTGGTCCTGGTGCAGTGCACTCCTTCCTATTTTGTGGTGGTTCCTGGGCGGCTAACCCTCACGGCTGTGGGAATTGCCGTGTGCACCTGCAGTTTGCTGTTTTGGTGTTATTGTGAAGAAAAAAAATCAAAGTGCAAAGGTAGTCCACTGTTGTTTGGTCTCGAGGTTCCGTTTACTTATTTGTGCAGGAATAAAGTGCAGTTCGGTTGGATGTCGCGTTGCATTTTTTTTGCAGTTCCCCCTCGTCCTGCAGTTTGGACGCACATCGAGTCTCCCTCGATGCAGTCCTTCGGCGCTTCCATGCGCCCACGCAGTACAGTGTTGTGCGTGTGTGCGGTCCGTAGCATGTGGGTCACCGTTGGCCATTGTGAATACATTTTTGATGTGTCTCCCTGTGATGGAAATAGTTTATAATTTGTGGAAAATCGATGTTGTTCACTAAGAAAAGCCTTGGCAGTGCACTTTGCAAAATAAAAGGCAATGAATTTTACCTTGTTATACACGTCGCTACAAACAGTAAAACAACTATTATCGAGCATATTAGTAGTTAAGAAAAACCAGTGCAGTTTATTTGTAGCGACTTAAGTGGTTCACTCTGTAAAACAAAAATGTTGGGCAAAAATGTATGAAGTTCGCTACTCTTGTCTGTGTAGTGCATAACACAAGGATTCTTTCTTTCAGAGAGAAAGCATATGTAGTTCATTACTCTTGTTGCCTGGGAGTGTAGAACACACAAGAAAAAACATAGATTGATGTGATTCACCTGTCCTCATCCATGCGGTTCACTCTCGTTCATAATATCTTTAAGAAAAAGGACAAAATAAATCATGAAATTCGCTTGCCCATCTGGTGCAGTGCGCTTTTCAGTCTCAAGCAGTGCGTTCCTCTGTCTGATGCGGTTCAGTCGTCGATTTTGGTGTCGCGAAAAACAGAGTGTCCGCATTTTGGTAATTTCGAAATTGCTCTTAAATCATAAGGAATTAGAGAGGGTGTTCTACATGAAAAAGTTGTGTCTCGTCGATACCTTTCCAACGTCGTGTCATTTGCATCGTTCTGACAAGCGGTTTGGTAAAAATCACGAAAATACGCTCGCTGCCACACGTAGGCAGGGACACCGTTTTCAAAATTCCTTTAAAACTGCGAGGAATCTCAACAAATGCCCAACATATGAAAGTTGCGGCTATTCCACAGCTTTCAAACGCCGTATCACATGCCTCGTTCTGACAAACGGTTAGAAAACTACAGCGAAAACCGTACCGAAAAATTCGAAAAATTTGAAAAACAAAATTTCGCGTTTTGGTAATTTTGAAACTGCTCTTAAACCGTAAAGAATTAGAAAGAGTGTTCAACATGAAAAAGTTGCGGCTTGACGATATCTCTCCGAAACTGCTCTCAAACCGTGAGGAATCTCGAAAAGTGTTCAACATGAAGAAGTTGTGCATTTTTCGTAGCTATCCAACGGTATATTATACGTCTCATTCCGACAAACGATTTAAAAACTGGAGCGAAAACAGTGCCGAAAAATGCGTGCAGTTTTTTCTGTCGACATTTCAGTGCTCGTTTGATGGGATGCAGTGCACCCGCGTTAACCGTGCATGTTCGGAAGTGTTGTCAGAATAGTTATTCTAACATCGTTGTCAGAATAGACGAGCTGTATGTATATATATATATATATATATATATATATATATATATATATATATATATATATATATATATATATATATAAATATAATATAATATATAATATACTTTAAATTAGATTTGGCGGATACGGGACGAACTCCTACCAACTGATCGCATATGAGCAATTCAAGAGGAATTGGCGGGATTCTTTGTTGAGCATGTCATACCTAAAGACGGAGAATGCTATCGGGATATGAAATGCGATCTTGGTCAAGGATCGTAAGAGGTGTTATATTGTATATATGCATGAACGTGTACTATATGTAATACTGTCGAATAGATTTACGAAAACTTGTTGCATTGTTCGACCAAGCACGGACAAAGAGAGGTCACTTCTCTCTATATATTGATCATGACGATGTTGTGTAATGGTTCCTTCATTGCTATATGTAGTAGCTAGCGTCGAGTCGAATGAAAAGCATAAAATAAAAATGGTAAACACAAAAAGAAAAGGGGAAACACAATATGAAACCCCTAAACCCTCCAAAACCCCTAAAGCCCTCCTTTAAAAAAAAAAACCAGCGCCTGGCAGGTGCTGACGCGTGGTTGTCTTTTAGTCCCGGTCGGTGTTACCAACCGGGACTAAAGATCCTCCTGCCTGGGCGCCCCATGGCGGCCACGTGAAGCTCCTTTAGTTCCGGTTCGTAAGCCAACCGGAAGTAAAAGTGATGAGCATTAGTCCCCATCGTTTTGTCCCGATTGCTCTATGGAACCGCGTTTTCTACTAGTGAGTGGCGATCGACGGTAGCTGCCCTCTCCTAACACGTACCTGCGCCGACGAAGCATTGCCGTGCCGCCCAGTGCACCTACGTGCAAGTGCCACCAACCAAAGCTGGCCTATAAAAGGCAGCGTACACACGATGCTAAGCCCAAGCTCACTCGCTGCACACAGCACTATCTCCTCAGTACATCAGAGCCTCCCAGTTAGCAATATGGCAAAGTGTCTCGCCGTCGCGCTCCTGCTACTGGTGGTGCTCGCGTACTGCGACGGGAGGGAGCTGAACCAGAAGGACCAGGCACTAGTAACGGCACGCGGTGCCGGTGCCGGTGGTGGAGTCGGCGAGGAGAAGATTTTGGGGTTGCCAGAGTTGCCGCTTGTGGGAACCGTTACCGGCACCAGCACCGTCACCGGTCCCGTGGTGGTGCTTCCTGCCCTTCCCGGGATCCCTGCTCACCCATGATCATCTCCAGTTCATGTGCTGGCTTACAAGCTGAAGCTGAACTTGTGGCTTTAGACCTCTAGAAAGCACCGTCCGGAAGATAAACGGCGTTACGCTCATTTTCATGTTCCTTAATGAGCGTCTGTATCAACTCCTATCGTCTGTATTTTCTTTCAGTTCATGTCCTTGTATTTTCCGTTCCTTGATGTGCTACATGTATCGTCAACGTAATAAATACAACTTTGTCATCATGATTACCTTCTTGGATACATATCATGGTCCCAACTCCAAGTTATTCTGGTAAAAGAAAAGGTCTAGAGTTGTGGAATTCGTTTCTACTGGTATGTATACATACATCAAAGCGTTGTCAAGGTAATCAAACCGATAATTATATCCCAACAACATCAGACGAGCAGTAGAGATGTAGGGTGTGTATGTGCACAGATCCTAAACCAGATATATATCCTCACACTAACCCTGAACTGACACAGAACTCATGGTCATGGACATTGTTAACATGCAAGGCAGCTAAATGGCGAAGAAGCTTGCCAGTTTCGTCAAACAGCAAGATCGGGGTACAAAGCACCCTAGCCAGCGTACGAAGGTGAATCGTCTAGAAGCAAGCGCAAAAAATAGTGATATTCAGCGTGAAGTTTCAGTGTTCTCCGACTAGTTTCGTCCAGGCAAAAAGAGATCAAACATTGTAGCCCGTGAGATTGCGTCAAATGTCCGGCCGTCAGGCTGGTACTGAAGCTCTGTGGAGCTCCCTGGTGCCAGACCAGATCGCTTAAGTTGTTGCTACGTACACACTATATGCATGTGTACTGCTATGTTTTCTGAATAAAGTTCTCTTTTGCGCTCAAGAAAAAAAAAAGGAGGCAACAAGAAGAAAAATCCCACAGGGGAGTTCATTGCTAGCTTCACATACAAGGACCTACCGTCCAGGCCGATGGGTTGTTACTTCGGTTTACCGACAGGGGGGTGAACAATGATGGTATGCCTGCTAGGCCTAACCATGCATTTCGTCCGTCTTCGTTTGTTTGGGCCTGCGCGAATAAAAAACACGGACCAACGTACCGATACAAATGAACGGGTGTTCATGTCCGCTTTAATCCATTTTCAGTTCAAATTGAGTGTTGATTTGGTACGCGCGGACACGCCGGGGAGAGGTGTGTCATCCTTTCCTTGCCCTCTCCCGGCCCACCGGTCGATGGCACACACAACATTCCACCCCCTCCCAAAACAGCCTCGCGACCATCGACGTGGTCACCTAGCTTCCGGCCTGTTCGCCACCCAACACCACCACCCATCCGGCGCCTCCACGTCCGCAGCCCCCACCATCTGCCTTGGTTCCGCTTCTTGCCGCTGATGGTTGTTGCTCGCGGCTCACACCCTACCAGGGTCATCGTGGCCCTTCGGCACACCACCGCCACTTCCACGGGCACCGTCAGAGGACGTGGGGTTCGCCGGACAAGGAGGAGCCTACAAGAACAGTAAAATTCAAAAAAGATAAATAAGTAAAATTTAAAATATCTGAATCTCTTTTGTCGATGAACATCGACATATATTCTAATAAGCTATAGAATTTCACCTAGAAAATACATCCGCGGAGGCCCTAAAAACAAAATTTAAAACGCAAAAATATGCATTTTTTTCGACAAAGAGTGGATTTTATTGGTTTGAAATGAAGTATCAAGAGGATACAAACACTATGAGCACACACCCGACTCTGTATAAATAGGATGCATAAGTCAACACCAACACACACATAAACATGTCGGCAACTAGTAAAGTCATATAAGATCAAAGGCACGTGTAAACGAGAAAAAAGAAAAAAAGGCCCAAGACAATCAGACTCGCGATCGGCAAACTATAGCAATGATTGTATCCGCATCAATCATCGCATCACACCACACGAGCGATGAAGTTCTGCAACTGCAACACCTTCAGAAAGGTAGCGACGCTCAAGTGCCGCCGTCACCGAATCAAACCACCTAGGCCTGAATCTAGGTTTTCACCTTAAGATTGAGTCTGATCATATCCAAGCAATGCCTTCAGCAAAGTAACGATACAAAAAACGTCATCATTGTCAGGTGTAATCAAGTTGGATCAGACCTAGCCTTTCACTCCGGAGATCGAGACCGGGTTCACGTAGCACCATCGAAGCCACCCATGTGTTATTGCAATCACTTTTTCGCAATCCAAGCAACTACATGTGATGAGCTACCATCGCTGCTGCACAACCATTCATCTGCGTCAAGTCTTCGTACGTAGTTTGTATTTCATCGCCGAAGTCCAACAGTGGATCTAGAGAGATGAACCTTTCAAAGACGTTTCAGTGACCATCACCCTCGTGGAGTCGTATAGGAGATCGCTGCAGCACAGTGTGAAGCCACCACCAACTAGCCGATTGGATCTGGATCACCACCATCAAGCCGCCCAAATCTGAATCAGGGCCGCCGCGTCAGGTCGATCATGGACGACGCCGAAGCTCTGACCGCCCAACATCAGTTCCGACCGCCATGCCATCTTCATGGCCATGGACAATTGCCGCTACATAGAAGCTCATGGGTTGCGGCTCATGTTCCAATGGTTTGTCGTTTGCGCAGGAGACAGCCGAAGGACCCCCGATATCATGGTAGAGGCCGGCGACCGTGGCGACGGCAAGGTTAGCGTGTGCGCGCATGTGTGTGTGTGTGTGGGGGGGGGGGGGGGGTCGTGGTGCCTATTATCACCACACGCCCTTCGTGCCAGCCTGGCACTTGGGCCAGTGCCTGCCAGTCCCTGGCCACACGTCGCTGCACCTCGTGCAAAACACCTTGCGAGCGAGGGAGGGAAGGCACGCCGCCACTGACGCCATGCATTCTTTTCTCAGCAGCGCTTGTCGGCGACGGCTGGTGAGGAAGGCATGGTGTCTGATGACGGCTAGGGCTAGCGCCCTTGTCACCCGTAGGGGAACCGTCGTGGGGCTATTTCAGTTCTCCCCATAGACTCGTGCTTAGAAAAATTGAAGGACATAGAACACTTGTTGATGTTCATCCATAAAATATCAGGTCTTTTTAATATAGTTTTAGAAATTATTCTTCATGGGTTGTGCTCAGGACTAGAGCACCGTTCCAAACTTCCTTTCTCAGGCACTTGTGGAAACCCGAGAGCGGATTTGGGGCATGCAAGTGCTAGGGCACCGAGTCTTCCGCATGTGCTTTTATTTTTGGCTTTCGATTATTTAAACATTTATATCTTTCGAACGAACAGTCCAAAATAAGTTTTATTTTTATTTCAAGTTTCTCGTGAGGAGGGCTTTTAAATAAGATACGATTTCAATACGGTTTGACGAATTTTAAATTCAATGTTAAGTATCAACTCTTGAAACTTAATACGATGGACCGGTAAAATCAAGATTTATGTGCCTACAAATGACCAAAAAAAAATGCTATAAAACTTGATAAGACCGAGCGAGAAAATCACAACTTTCAGATAAAAAGTCGAAAGTTTCAACGACTGAAACTTAAAACTTGCTACTGTACCCTCGTACGGGATTCAACTACTTCGCAAATTGCAAGGCAATCGGCAGCTTGACAGAACTTGCCAGATGCGTGCCCGTGTGGATTTCCACTCGAAACCCGTGCTCCCGAAGACAAATGGGATCTGGAGTATATTGAGAGTAGGGTTTGGTGCCGTAGTGCCGACAATCTACAGCTTGTTGGATTTACCCGAGCACATCAACCAAGCAAATGAAAAACGACACAGCAGCCGAAAACATGCACGTCTCGTCTCACTGTCTCGCGAGTCACTCGGAATTTTGAATCATTTCTCGACTCTTCTCATGATCACATCAAACAGTTTTTCTTTTCTTTACACGATGAATAAGGTCTAGCAAACTGTTATCAGGGTCACATCACTCACTCACTCGTTGCTGCGGAACGTCAGCATGGAAAAACGAAGCCATCCGGCTCCAGTCCATTCCACCCGTGACGCATTGATCTCCGCGCGAGGTCGACGAGGGAAGCAGCGATTGCACGTCTGGACCTAGCTACACCCCCTGGCGAGTCGTCGTCTTCTTCCACGACGTGCCGCCCGGCGAGCCCGGCCTGGACGCGTGGAGGAAGCACGTACGCCCTATGTAGCGAGGAGTAAGATCAAGCATGTGCGCAGCTCCATGACTCAATGACCGGACGTTAGTAGAAAACAGGGCTTTGGTTCTAGCCGAATCAAAATAATAATCCCGGTCGCGTTACGAATCGGTTCGAATGGCTAGGACGTCGGCCGGAGCTCGACAGGCATCAGTATCGGTTCGAACAGGACCTTTAGTCCCGGTTGATGACACCAACTGGGACTAAAGGGGTTGCGTCAGGAGCGAGTCCCTTTAGTCCCGGTTCGTGTCTCCAACCGGGACTAAAGGTCTGTCTTCAGTCCCGGTTCCAGACACCAACTGGGACTAAAGGTCTGTCTTCAATCCCGGTTCTAGACACCAACCGAGACTAAAAAACTGTCTATATATATCCTCGCCCCTGCCCACCCTTTTCTCCGTTTTTCGCTTATAGAAGGTGGGAGGTGTATGCTACTTTGCTCTTTCTTCCTATGCAGATGAGGTGTTCGATGAAATGTCTGAGAGCACATGATGCCACTTGAGGCCACACAATCCATTTTTCTCCTCTATTCTTCCTCCAAGCTCGACCTCAAAGCTCAATTTTCCTCAAGAGTATCCAAGTGTTCTAAAAGGTTAGCAAAACTTCATCATTTCGTCTCTCATTGCTAGTTTAGCTCATTTCATGCTTAAAATTAGAGTGATTTGTGGGTTTTAGTGGAGGAGTGTATTTGATTTAGATGCAATTTGAGCTCAAATTAACTTCTTAGTTTGCATGTGTGTATGTGTGGTTTAGTGTGCCGTCCCGTCCCCGTCCCCGTCCCCACACAAAACACTTAAGCTTTCTCCTCTGTTCTTCCTCCAACCCCGTCCTCACCGCCGTCGATCGCCCGCGCCGATCTCGTCGCCGGCACCATCATGGTGAGCCTCTTATTCTTATAATTCTTTAAAAGAAAAAGTTCTTACTTGTATGATTTAGTTAGCTAATTGTATAATTTTCTTACTTGTATTATTGTTTGTTATTATATAGTGCCATGGTTTTGGTATCCGCCCCAATCGGCTATCCTCCGGTCTATGATTCGGATGTGGTATATATTATCTTTTATAACTATTTGTTTCATTTAGTGTTTATGACAATTATGCCGACCAACTTGGCATAGATGTTTTTATCTAGGAAGTATGTGAACCGGAAATTCCAACCGACCCTCTTGTCGAGAGGTTAAATTTAGTTGAAAAGGAAAACAATTATTTTAAAAAAAATTGAAAGGAATTGAAGAAGAGAAGATGAAATTGGAGTTGTATGTTGCCGATGTCGTCGATCTACACAAGATGCAGATGGATGCAATGCGCTTGAAGATTAGAAAGATTAGAAAATATGCCATTGATAAAGAGCCTTGGTATCATTATGTTGTTGGATCAATAGTTACCTTAGTTGCGATTTTGATCGCATTTGTTGTTGCGTTTAAATGTTTTACATAGTTGTATGTTGTTTTATGAGAACTATTTATGAACTTTATGTATTTATTTTTGCAATAATAACATTTGATCACTACTGTACTTTGGTTTTAATGTGATGATGAACTTGTATTAATTTGGTCATTTATCTATTCATGATGTTCTGTGATGGTTTTTGATATACTTAATTATATAATGCAGATGAACCGGCAATGGATGTACGGTGACCGACGCACTTCCGAGTACATTACGGGACTTCATAATTTTATCGGTGTGGCTGAGGCAAACAGTCTGAATGGTTTTATGTGTTTTCCATGTGTTGACTGTGAGAATAGGAAGGATTACTCTTCCTCGAAAACCCTTCACTTCCACCTGCTTAAGTACGGTTTCATGCCCCACTATAATTGTTGGACCAAGCACGGAGAAAGAGGGGTTATGATGGAAGACAATGAAGAAGAAGAGGATGATGACAACTATCGTCGTATGTTCCCTGAACACGGCGATACTGCAACGGGGGAAGCGAAAGATCAAGAGGCACCACATGTGCCCGCTGATGATCTTTGCCGGGTCATTGTTGATGCACAGAGAGAATGCGAAAGTGAAAGGGAGAAGTTGAACTTCGATCGCATGTTAGAGGATCACTAATAGCCCACAAGTATAGGGCATCGCAACAGTTTTCGAGGGTAGAGTATTCAACCCAAATTTATAAATTCGACACAAGGGGAGCCAAAGAATATTTGTGAGTATTAGTAGCTGAGTTGTCAATTCAACCACACCTGGAGATTAAATATTTGCAGCAGAGTGATCAGTAGCACAGTAATATGATAGTTTTGATAGCAGTAGCAGCAGTAACAGTAACGCTAATAGTGATAGCAGTAGTTTTGTAGCAAGTGTAACAGTAGCAGCAACAGTAGTAACTTAGCGAGAACAATAAGTGAAAAACTTGTAGGCACTAGATCGGTGAACTCGTTGGATGATATTCGTCATGTAACATTCATAACCTAGGGCGATACAAATCTAGCTCCAGTTCATTAATATAATGTAGGCATCTATTACGTAAATAGTCATACATGCTTATGAAAAAAAACTTGCATGCCATCTTTTGTCCTACCCTCCCTTGGCAGCGGGGTCCATAAGGAAACTAAGGGATATTAAGGCCTCCTTTTAATAGAGAACCGGAACAAAGCATTAACACACGGGGAATACATGAACTCCTCAAACTACGGTCATCACCGGAGAGTATCCCAAATATTGTCACTATGGGGTTTACGGATCATAACACGTAATAGGTGCATATGACTAGGCAAGATCGGCTCAAGAACATAGATATAATGATGATAACATAAACGGTTCAGATCTGAAATCATGGCACTCGGGCCCTAGTGACAAGCATTAGGCATAGCAAAGTCATAGCAACATCAATCTCAAAACATAATGGATACTAGGGATCAAGCCCTAACAAAACTAACTCGATTACATAATGAATCTCATCCAACTCCTCACTGACCAGCAAGCCTACGAAGGAATTACTCACTCCCGGTGGGGAGCATCAAGGAATTGGCGATGGAGAAGGGTTCGTGATGATGAAGACCGAAGATTCCCCTCTCCGGAGCCCCAAACAGGCTCCAGATTTGGCCTCCCGATGAAGAACAGGAGGTGGCGGCGGTTCCGTATCGTAAAACACGATGAAAC